>JAWMRA010000161.1:32714497-32728437 GCA_035584735.1 Pseudotriccus pelzelni | reverse complement strand
AGGTGGATTGCCTTACAGGGCTAACGAGCTCCACCTGCCCGGGGAGTATCCCTGGCTGGGAATCGAACCCAGGCCTCGGCGGTGAAGGTGCCGCAATCTAACCACTAGGCCACCAGGGGCTCCCTTGCCATGTAATATCAGATTAGGATTTTACACAAGTGTATACAAAGTATAAATCAAGGTTGTTACCAAAGTTTATTGCAAGTATGACTACTATGAGTAATATTGATGCAGTTACCCAAGTACTGAGTAGTGTTAAGTAGTGAAACAATTCTGTTTCTTTGCAACATGCCTCACAACTTCTAATAAAACCCATGCAGTTGCACATCTCATTAAAATTTAAACAGTAATACCAAATTTATGAATCACTGCATCTATGAAGAAATCATTTTCAGCTAATTATTATTCACTGGAGCTTTTAAAAGAAAGATGTTATTTTCTATTAAATATAACCAGTTGTATACAATGGTAGAGCAAAATGTGAAATGCCTCTCCGTAGTAACCTTACCTGTCTAGCTACGCAACAGTTTCCGTTTGACTTGCTGTGATAACTGGGAAGAAACACCCATATTTTTCATCTATTAGCTCTATAAAACATGTTTTGATATTGTAGCCAATGTCTGTTGAAGACATGGAAAATGCATTTAGAAAATGTATTATACGTCTTGATTCTTCTGATTTAGACGACACACACATTTTCATGTCTGAAAAACATAATTTAATGAAAATACCTTGTGGATCCTTTCACGGTCTGATTGAAAGTAACATCAGGCTCACTATAGAACTGGTGAGGTCTGAGTAAGTTTCCAAATATTTTGAAAGGCCTCAATTTGAATAAATAAATGCCTGTTAGACACAGAGATGGAGGAAAGAAAGGATTCTTTAAATTGTACCAAAAATGGTTGGGGATTCTAATCACAACAGGTGTCCTTCCTGTACTGTGCTCATATAATTAGGAGTAAACATTCTGTAAAATGAAAGAGACAGGTAACATATTCCACAATTAAAGATTCCTAAGAAAGGCTAGTACTGTAAACACGATCTAGCAGCTACATAACGAAAAATCTAATAACCCGGAAACTCAGAGTCAAGGCCTGTATCTCAAAATGGGAAGAAATGGAAAGGAAAAGCTTCTGGATTATTTCAGTGCATTGTAATTTCGAGAGAAATAATTTTTGTTGAACATTTTCATATCCGCTTTGCTTCTTTGCTCTTTGATTTGTATGGAGGACAGAGAGAGAAATAGATCTGACACTTGGGCCCAGGTTTACAGTACCTAACTGAGGTGTCTACATTAACCTAACACCTTATAGATATTCCCTCCACAGCCAACAGAGGGTGATTTATCCTACTTAAAACCTGAACTGGAGTGTCATCTTTTTATTCTGTGTATGACAAGCTAAACCAAAAGATACACAAAAAAATCCAAACAAACCACACCATACAATCCACAAAATGTAAAGAACAAGTATACTATTTAATTAATGGTACAGTAACACACCCATAGATTAAATATCCTCTGCTTACCCATCTCAAACTTGTCAGGCTATAAAATATTACCTTAATAGCAGGTGAATATTACAAAGGATATAGATCAATGAGTTTCTGAAGCATGTCTGCAGAGGAGATGATAAACTGATGCATGGCAAGAATTATCTTTAGCAGCTGGTTGTTTTGATATGCATTTCCTTCTAAATCTGAAAAAAAAAAAAGTATTCATATTGAAATCTTGCTATACCTCCATAAACAACTTGTAAGAGGCTTTTTCAGAATCCTAATTCTAGTTAGGTCTTGTTCATGTACACTGTGTCAAAAATAGCAGTAACTTACTAACTTCGGAACTGCATTATTTTTCCGATGAGAGCTACATAACAAAAAATATATTTCACAGCCAGGTTTGGAAGACCCTTAAAAAAAAGAAAAACAAAACCAAACAAAAAGAAAATAAAATAAAAAGGCAAATAAAGAAGTCTCAAAAAAATGACACAAAATTATCTAAGCCCAGCAATGCACTTAAATGCTTAGCTTTAGGCATATGAGTATAAACTTTGAAACAAATTAATGAATTGCAGAGCAAAAGAATTCAGTTAACGATCCCTATTAGTCCGTGGCATGATTGAACTTATCAAACAGAACAGCAATATTCTTAAGTGTTTGTGAGGCTCTTTGTACCCATGACATACATAGCACTAAAGTACGTGTTCAGGTTGGGATCTGTGCACACGGAATGAGAAACACCTTATGCAGGAAGCCCAGAGGTTAACCTATGCATACTCCCTGTGATAAACCTAAATGTCCTACACATCTCCTTTGACCATGCGCTACAAGGATTTCAGTTGAATAAGGTTTTCAGACTGCATCTGTCTTCTCGGTCATGTGGGGTTTTTTGCCATATTCTGAAAAGATCAAGGACATCGAATGTAGCAGAACACTTGAAAAAAGATTCCATTTCTGTAACACAAACAGTAGTGAAAGTGTTTGTAAACATTAACTGATGAATATTTACAGCCTGTCATGAGAACCTAAGTACCTTGGAGTTAGACACTCTTTCAAACGCAAAACAAATTTTATCTTTTTGAATAATTTTAAATACATTAAACTCTATTAGGATAAATGTAGTTACCATTAAAAAAAGCAGTAACAGGAAAAAGATACAGAAGCAATGCACAATAAGGCAAAAGAAGGATATGAAACAGCAGATTTGCAACATATAAAATGGCATCTACTACTGGGGAAGGGGGAGAAAAGTCACTTTTAAATTGCACATCACCAAAAAAGAACATTAAATTTAGCCCGTTTGCAAAACAAGATAATCACCATTATATACTGAGCAAGAACTTCCATGCCCTTCTACAGGAAGGTACCAAATGTGAAGAGAGAACCACAGAGCACAGACCCTTCATTTTGAGCAATACATTGGATCTCTGGTAAAACTAATGAAACCCGATTTCCTCCAGATCTGTCTTCTCTGTTCCTCATTCCACAACAGTCCCACTCCTGCCCTTTATAACCATACTTTCTCCTGAAAGTATTTTCATTCTTTTCCTCACAATGATGCCATGCTTAAAGCTATCAGCTACACAAAAGCAATACATGTTGTGATTGACTCCAGGCTGCCTGGCCAGAAAGCAGATTAAATCAAACCAAGTCTGGGCTCACACAGCTGCTCCTTTTAACAATGTGGGCACTTATCTCTATGTCTCTCTTCCACACATTCTTTGGTATTCCTATCTTTCCATCAAATTTTGTTTAAACTGACAGACAGGCTGGCTCTATTTCATATGAAGTAGATAAAGTTTAGTAGGAAGGTGACTCAGAAGGGCCCAGATCTGTAGTTCACAAGTGAAGTTATTGTTTTAGCAGACTGTTTGGAGTCCTGAAAGCAGAGGACATGTCGCATATCATATAACTGGTGTAGGTAACTTCACTCTTCTAGCAAAAGCACAGTCAGTTTGCAGGAAACTCAGTACAATAAACACAAACAACAAAGTATCTTATTACAGTCATCCTCTCAGGCAAGACAAGTAAGAAAATTCCGGCAGAGACTATGTGAATAACAGCAACTGCTCAGCACTAGCAAGCCCAGGATGAGAATTTTATGCATCAGGTGACCTTCAACACTGAACACGAGACACCATTTTCTGAAGTTGCCTTCTGCAGTTACACTTAATTGTAAGGAGCAATTCCACATTCAGCAATATAGGCCAGGGGAAAGTCTGCCTGTCCTACAGCTTCACAAATGAGAGCAGTGTAGATAGACCCCAAGTAATAAAAAGTTCTGGATCTGCCTTTTTGCTTATGCTACAACTTCTCAGTTTGATAGCATGAACCAAAGTTTATACATTCCTTGTTTGTGTTCGCACATAATTTCATTTATTACTGGAAGAATCCTTCTGAGATATAAACTGCCTAGGTATTACGGCATGAGCACTGAGAGCAGAACAGCAAACTAGGAAGAAGTAGGCAGAGGAAAGCTGGGACATCAAGAATCAATACATATTCAGGCCTTAAGTATTTGGCATTTTGTACCAGTGTCTTCAGGAAGAGTAAAATTATTTTAGGCTTTGCACACAGAGGCCTGTATTAATTTTCATGCATTTTACAAAACTTGGTGTTCTGCTAGAACCTCCATCCAACAGCTCCTGTTTAATGAGAAAGGCAGTTCAGTATATGTTTAACTTAGAAGCCAAATAGTTATGTGCACACATGCTATTAAGAATATACAGATGTAATTAAATCACCAGATTTTCATAAGTGCTATTATAGAGCACTTTTTGTCATTTTTAGATGCTCTCTCCTAGCACTTTTACCGTGTGTATGCCAAAATACTCTGTTATGACATAAGACAGGTACCACTTTGTACCAGGTTCCAAACTGAACTTCTGTCTTCTAGAAGATCTCTCTTCCATTTTACATTTTACCTTTTCCATTTCACAAAGATGCAGAGAAAACCAGCATGTTCTGCCTACTATTACTAAGCAGATCAACACATTTATGGTATTTTCTTGCATAATAAAAGTGTATTTATGCTTCACCACACCCAGATCTAATTATCTTGCAACAGAGGTAGACTTCATTGCAATGATATGCCATTATTTTGCACATATTAAAGCAGTACTAGGTTTTGAGCTATGCATGCTCTCACTCAACTAAAAGGCTCACGTCCGCAAAGAAAAAATATTGTATTAGCGATGGCTTAAAAAACAAAATTAACACTATGCAGCAAGAGAAATCTAAGGGTTAACAGCACAGTTCAGCACTGAAAAGCAAGCCTGCATGGAACTGTAGCAGCAAACAATTTGACAAACGTGCAGTATCAAATATTTAATGTCATCTTCCTGCCCAATTTTAAAACGAAACACTTTTCAACTACATACACCATGATAAAACAAATGCTACTAAAAGAAAAATATTGAATCTGATTCCTCTTTCATTTGCATATAACAAATTAATAATTCAAAAAACCCTAATGGGCCTTAAGTGAGAAGACATTCCAGCTCAGTTTCAGCTTCAGAGCTGTCATTGGGTCTTCCACAATTCTGACCACAAGGTCACTTTTTGAAGAGCTAACTTGCTAACCAAAGCTGTATGTAAGGAAGTAACAAAAGCTACAGTAAAGCATCTTTGTGCAAATGGTGGAGCCAATAAGAGGGCTTTCCTGCCTGTGCTGCAGGAGTGCCTCTGACTGCCTCTGCAGCATTCTCATGAATCTCCAGCAGTTTGTTTTAAAACTTTGCGACTCATTTCATTTCCGTTTGTATATCTGTTTCTTACCACAGAGCCTGCGAGCAAAACCACAGAGTGAATACTAAATAAAGTGGAATGGGTGTGTTCCAGTTAGGCCATTTACCTTCAAGAAAGCTGCAAAATACTGCATAAGCCTTAGCTTTGTTTCACTGCAGCAAAATACAAATAACCAACTTGTTGCATGCTTTTCCTCCTGTAAATTCCCTTATTGTACTAAGATTTTTAATAAATATTCTCTGAAACAAATAAAAAAGCAGTAGTTGAATATACTTCTCCAGCATTTAACTCCATCAATGAAAGCACAGACATGTAACGATAAATACTTTATTATCTATGTAGTAACACAAAACCACTAAAAACTACAATTACAAAAGTTCAATTTCTTATATGAGACTCAGAACACACAAGGATAATAACATTTTAATCTAGGCTCATCAACCACTCTATTGTATATCCAATTAGTGACTCCTTGTAATCCGTGATATAGAAATAACCGAAGTATCACTTGTTCCTTGAATACTTTAGAGAAACAAATTACTCAAGAATTAGTAAGTAAAGCTTTAAGAGCAAACTACCTGCTTTTCATCAGGTTCTGATGCCCACAACTCTGTGGTAAATATACTTAACAGAAAGAGTATGTTCAGTAGACAAGATCGTTGTACTGAGATCTTCCCTTCCACTCACGAAAGCAATAACAAGACAATAGTAGGAATGCCAAGGATGTCTTAACTAAAATGAATTTTGCAAGAACAAAAAGTTAACTTTTCTAAGAGGCCTGTATTTAATGAACACTGTCTTTTTTTCATAAGCAGGTTCCAACTGTATTACCTAGAGTACAATTTGAAATGAATCAGAAGTGAATCACAGAGCACTGACATCACATGATCAGTGACTAAGCTACTAAGAACATGAACAACTTCTTGTAAACTCCCTCAAGTCTTCCAGTGGGTATCAAAAAGTAGCACCAAAAACAATGCAATGCAAGAAAGCATCAAGCAATTGCCAGAAGTTATTAAGTACAAAGCTGAAAGTCATGGGTTGCTATACTGATGTGCTACATAGAATTCTTCAAGATTTCTGCAATTTCTTTTTCCTGGTAGTTTAAAGAAGATGGTGTGGGGATGGTGCTATAAATGTCTGCAAAGATTATTAAGTCAGCATGTGATCTGAAAACTGAGGGAACTGATGTTCTTAAGGTCTTAAGGTCTCAAAGACGTTGATGAAACACACAAACATGTATGAAATAGACAGATACATGTGGGAATACCTGTAGGGTTTAGTAACTGAACTGAAACTGCCATAAGTCAATGCCTCTGCCCCACATGTGAGGTGCAGTAGTAAAACATAATGTTAAAATGGCTAGAAGCAACCAAAACTAAATAAAATATTTAATGAGTATTTAGCGGATACTCCCTGGAAATTCCCTTTATGAACAGGAAATGCTCTGTTCCCCTTTAGATTAAAACTTAGGCAACACTTAGTAGCCTTCTTACTACAGGCTTGTTATTGCTGTGTTGGAATTTGACACCCTGTAACAGAGGTAGTCATTTAACTGTCTTCATGAAAGTGATCATATTTGGTCAGAATCAGATTCATAAGAAGCCACCGTTCTGCTCATTAGTTATGACACCATCACTGAGGGTCAGCCAGCAAATTCAACTTAGACTAATTTTTAATGACAGCTGAAAGCTCAGCTAATCGCAGAAATCAAGGATAAGAGCTAATATATTCTATTTCACTGCTCCAAAGCAGAATCAGCTTTCTTGAAAACAGTATGCTTCAGAACCAGTTTAATTTGTTGTTAAAACTGTACAATGATGAGGACTTCACAGCCCCTGTAGGTGACTTATTACAACACTTGAGCATCTCCATCATTTAAGAATTCTCCTTTCAGTCAAATCAGGTATTTAAAGCAACTTGGGCAGCTTATGGCTGGACTCCAGAAGAGAGAGAAAAAAATTCGTTTTCCTTATCCATTTTCTCTATTTAAGGATTGCTTCCATGATCTCTTTTCTGAGCTAAGAAACACCAAATTTGTCCTTTTTTATTTTTTTTTCTCTCAGAGGCCAGGTTTTCTTGTTCTAGGGTCAACTTTGATGTTGTTTTCTGAATAGCTTGTACCTTTATGATGGAAATCTGAATACAGACTTCAGAAGAGTTCTTAGCACCAGAGTTCAAATATTATTTTGAATATCCTGTACATAATAACTTTACACACACATTTTAATATAAGCAAGTGTACATGCATAATGTATATATAGAAAATATAAAAGTACACACATCCCTCTATGCCTGCATTTATTGCCTTAAAGTTTCTGCTGTGATACAATATCATTAAACCATTTTCAAAATCCAGCTTCATATTGAGATCCTCTTCTGCACTAACATTGTATATGAAGGATTTTATGATACTGTTTTACAACTGATTACCCTAAGCGTAGAATTTCATACTTGTCCTGAGTGAATTTTTGTTTATTCCAGATCATTATTTTGAGTGCTTAACATCTTTCAGAAATAATAAAACTTAATTAGAATGTCCTTACAAAGATGGCACAGCAATTAGGTAGAAGAATGCTTGTTTTAATCTTAGCTGCAGCAGAAAGCAGGTGGAGTCTTGAGCTCTGCAGCTTACTTTAATTCTGTGCAGGATGGTAGTACTTCCCCTCAGGCAACAGGAGTGACATGATGTTTAGCAGACTGCATCAAAGACTCAGGAAATTGTGCTAAAGTTTTGGCTGGTTTGTTTGTGTGTTTTTAGAAGTAGCTTACTGTCCATACACACTTGCAGCTATTGAGTTATCCATAAATTTCTTTACAAGTAATTGGTCTGAAGAATAAAAAATCCAAAACCAAACTTAGAACAAACCAGTGTTTTCCAGAGAGGAAAGAATCATGCTACTTTGTCATCAATCCTGCGCCAACACAACTCTAAAAAGGCTAAATAACTGCAGATGTTAGAAGAAACCTCATAAACTGGATGTCTCTTCAAGTCTACCCCCTTCAAACTCCCCAACAGGGGAGGGGAAACCCACTGCTGTTCCTCTAAATACTCATAAACAATGCAGATATATCCAAGACATAAGTGAGGATAATATGCATCCAAAAAGGATAATGAGACTGTTCTGTGTGAGGGTAGGGAACATTAGGGGAGAAAAACCTCAAGGGAAACCCATCACCCTCACTCAGAAACAAGCTTCTGGAAAGTTACGTTTTGCAGAAAGAGCTCTAGGTGGGTAATTCTTTGAAATGAAAACAAGGAGATAAAAGCTCTTGTCAAGGGGAAACGGGATGATTTTCAAAAATTAAAATGTACTTTGAGAGAAACCAAATGCAATGTGGGTGGAAAGCATCCCATTAGCATTGGAAATTCAGATGAGCTACATAGAAGAGAAAAGTTTTGCACACGTGGACACACAGCATACATCGTTCTACAGGATGTTTAAAATATTGATTTTGGCAAATTTAGATGCAAACTTTTCAATTTAATAATCTTTTTCTACAAAACCTACAAAACATAATTTGAGCATTCAAGATTTTTTTCCAAAAGCTATGAAGCGAAGTGTACCTACTGCGCTGCAAGAAACTCTTGAATAATTCAAATGTAGTGCCTGGCAACACAGCTGTTTTGATAAGTACTGATGGATAAGAGACTCCTAGAACAGAATCAGAAACTTCTGAGGCCAGTATCACTATTTGACCATTGAACCCAGATGCGTGCTTAACATGCATCCCACACAACTGCAGTGTTTTACAACAAGCTTCTCTCTAACTGCATGACTGATCCTGATCATCAGATCCAAGGACGCACAAAGTCTGTCTCATCCAAAGGTTCAAAGTGTAACAGACTAGTAGACACCAAGCTGCTTGCCACTCATGGACTTGAAAATGCTGCATATCACTTAGGTCCCGGGTCCTGACCTTGATTTTCATTACTGGCGCATGCTCCAAACCTACTCCTTCTGACAGTAAGTCAAAATTTTTGACTTACTGTTTCAGATTTCCCTCATGTACACACCTAAGCTTCCTAGTCTTTGCTCCAACTTCTAGGTGTATTTCTGGAACTGGTGTTTACAGACTTGGGCAAACTAGCTTCTAACCCAGCAGCTGGGGCATGACCTCACACACTACCCCATCAGCAAGGAGGCTGGGGGTGGGCAAAAAGCTGGGAGAGGACACAACCAGGGCAGGTGACCCCCACTGACCAATGGGATATTCCGTACCCTATCATGCAATGCTTAGCATATAAAAACAGGCTGCAAGTTTGCCGGGGCTGCTATTGCCTGAGGACTGTCTGAGCATCAGTTGGCTGATGATGCAATTAGAGTATTTCACATTGCATGTTCTTCTGGGTCTTCGGTCGTTGGTTTTTTTTTTTTTTTAACTTAATAAATTGCCTTTATCTTATCCCATGACTTTCCTCAGTTTTACCCTTACAGTTCTCTTCCTCATCCCACTGGTGGTGGTGGTAAGTTAGCAGCTGTATGGTGCTTGGTTGATGGCCAGCGTTAAAGCACTACAGTTCATCCTTGGACTGAAACATCTCTTGTTCACCCTGGACCAAAAAAACCTGCAGATTCACTCCAAACTTAAAACATACCTAATCATCAGGTCACACTATCAGATATCTGCATCGCTGGGTGAGAATGAATCTCAGGAGAATTAATTATTTGCTATTATTGTCTAAGATTTTCTTCATTGCTAAATAAAAGTTTTATTGATTTTTCCTGAAGTTATATTTACAGGTAGGAAGATATATTTACCACAGGGATATGACTAAAAATTCTAAGTAAATAGGCAACTGCTTTATAAAGCAAAATGTCTAAGTTTTCTTCATTTTGTTTTATTACTTATTTCTTGGCGTTGGAAAATTATATTGAAAAACTGAATTCCAATTAGCTAAATAGAATGTAATAGTACATATAAAGATAACTGAAGTTCCTTTCCTTTGGGAAAATTTTTTCACAGACATCAGGTTAAAAAAGAAATAATTTTCATTTTGGTACAATCACAATTAACTTTAATAGTTAGCTAAACAGCACTTAGTATTCTCCAGAGCAGTAACTACTCTTCTGTTCCCACAATGTCACGCATTCGACAGAACAGTAATGACTCTTCTGTTCCCACAATGTCATTAATTGATCATTAACGTAGTTTCTGTTGCCAAGCAATACTAAAGTTTCTGCACTGCGTTTGACCAAATCGCACTCAGATTACTTAACACACAATGATCAACAGCATTTTAGTACAGAACAGTATTATGAATAAACTGTAACTGCTTTTGGGAGGATTGGAGACCTCAACGTTCAGCCCAGGCTTCAAGGGGAAGGGGGAGAACCCTGCAAGTTTGTGCAGCATGAGACAAAACCAAATGACTGTTTAGGCAAACCTAACAGAAAAACAAACTACCAGAGCTGCATCCTGTGGGTGTGCATATATGCCTTGAAAGACTTCACTGCCTTTGAATCAGAATTCTATGCTAGAATTTGATATATGATAAATTTGATCAAAGGATAAACTTGGTACTTGAACCATGATGGTTTTATTAGCTATTTTATGTTTTAACTAGACTCGAAGAATGTATTTAAGTTAGGAGTAGAATGGGTTTTTCTAGAAAACTGAAAGGGAAATAACTGCATAAAATTTTCAATTTTTCTGTATTTTAGAAGAGAAGATGCTACAGCTTTCAAGAGTGAACTCTAACTTGCCTGTTTCATTGTTTGTAAGATGGATGAAACATGAAACTAGCTCTCAAAGAATTCCTAAAACTCAGTGTGTTTTTGCATTATATTGATATGAGTGATAAAAAAATATTATCAGTTCACATGACTAGACAGCTCCACTAACATAGTTATTTTTTATTCTAGACAATTTTAACTGTGGCTATCTTGTACAGTTTTAGGCACATCTAAGAGGCAACCAGCACCATCATCAGATTTCTGATTTCTAGCAAAACATTTCCGTGCCATCTTTCATCCAGATTAGTCTGGATGTAGTTTCCAATGTTTCTAAGGTTTGTTCACAAACGTCTCACTGTATCATACATTGAGGCAACAAGCTAGTTTAGCACTGATCAAACACTGCAGAACAACTTGCATCACAACCAACTCGTAGACCTAGCTGTCCAAGACTACTGTGACCATTAGAAGTTGCAAATTACATTAGGTTTACATAAATTCTATTAAGAATATTGCTAATCTTTACAGTTATGATTTACAACTTCCTGTAACCCAGACATGCATTTAAATAATTAATTTTTTAAATGAAAATTGCCATATCAGTATAAACAAATAGCTCCACTGCAAGCAGTTTATCACGGATGAGACTCCACACAGATTATGCTACATTGCTCTAGGAAATAATTTGATTGCTTTCCTAAAGCCCTCTACTTACATGTCTTTCAGGAAACCAAACACAGGGACATGCATTTAAAGATGATATTTCTTGATTCCTTTTTAACTGAAGTTCCTGAATTGTAGAATAAGCATAGGTCTTCCATGTGCTACAGTAAACATACTTCCAGCACTCAAATGCAACAGGCAAACAGTATGATCTTGCACTGAAAGGTTATGTACAGAAATACCTTCATACCATTAAAATTTTGAGATCTTAGGCAATTCTCAGCTTTTAAATGTTCAGATTTTTTTACGAAGACACAACTGCTTGAATAAATTATGGCTTTCAAGAGCACTCTTGGAATTTTTTGGTAGGTACTTCTAAGTAACATTTTGGGACTTTGCTGCAGACGAAACAGGGAGATATCAAATTGACACTATGTTGAATATACATTTTGTCCTGATTGTAAGAGAGTTTTTAAACACTTCTAAAAACAATTTAAACAAACATTTTGTGTGGCTGAAGAGAAGGCCCTCTGACCTTACATGGTCTATAAGCTGGAACTCATGTTATAACAGGTCATTGAATCTTTGAAAGGTGTGTTTGTTTAAAAAAATATGCACACTTAAACCTTACTCAAGATTCAAAAAGGTACATTTATAAGATAAAAAAAGACACAGTCACAGGAGAGAAAACAGGGACCTCTTACCATGCACAAACGTATAGTGAAGCGAAAAAGAGAAAAAAAAAATCTTCTAGATTAGAAACTGACTTGATAACACATAGTCAGGACTTCAAACTCACGGTAGCACGATACCCTAAGGTGATAAATGCCATGAATATTTAGCAGATATACAATTAACAAGTTAAGGTATCCAGTGAAGTGGACAGTGGTGATATTTTTTCTCTCTGATCTGTAACACTTTCTGGACTAAATACATGTTATGCATTTATGCAGTATCAAAAAGATGACTTAAAAAACTAGTAAAAAGCAGGGCTATGCTACTAACCATATGCTTCCTATGTTCTACTGAACTGTCAGCATTAAGCAGTCAGTGTGGCTATGGACCAGCAAACTACGGCCCACTCTGCTGGTTTCTTCAACTAAGCATAAGTGTTTTTATAACTAGCAACGAAAAGGAGACAAAGACATATTGATTTTCAGAGAACTGTCTGCAAGTCAAAAGTACATTCTTTTCCAGGCTTTTTATATACTACAAAATGGTAAAACATGGATGTAGGGGGCTAAAGTCACTATTCTACTTACAATTCCACTCCAAAATCACAGTCACTAATGAAGATTTCCTCCACAATAAAACATCTTCCTCCTGAAGCTGTCATATTCCAGGCCAAGAACTATTAACTATTTCTTTGCTTTCCTGAACTCAAAATTCCAGCCATCTTGTTGCCAACTGAACACTGCTTTAAATTACTTCTTTATGATCTTTCTGTTCAGAGTTAACATCCCTGATATAGAGGTTGCACTGAAACTAACCTTTCTGCAGCTGCTGTATTTTCTAGTCTTTTTGATCATATTACCCTACCTCCTGCTCTTCCTCTCTAGGCACGCCTCCCTTTTTGCTTTCTCTTTCCTTCCTCTTCTTTTCTAAGGCAATCACATATGATGCATTTACTTGTGCTCTACAATTTTTCTTTTCAATCCAGACTATAGCAGCAACACCATCCTGTAGCTACTTATAATGCTGAGAGATCTTCCAAGTCACGTAAAACATGTTTTGAATGAGTTGGAAGATCTCTCACAACAGTGTTTTGAATCCCTTATCACTTACTGAATCCTTATATAGGACAGTGTTTTGAATCACTGTCCTATATAAGTAAATCTCCTCTCTTAAAGCTAACGAGAGTGGTTTCAAGTCTCTACAGATCTTCACCTAATCTCAGGACCAGTATTCCTTTCTAAGACACTTCCTGCCTTCAGTCTCTCATCATGCTATTTTTAACCCAAACTCTTTCCCTCACTTACATCCTTGCTTTTTTGTTGCCTTTACTTTTGGTAATCCATTTGCAGGATGGTTCATCTTACTCATCCTGATTCAAGCTTTCATGGGACTTGAAGAAACCTCTGCTTTTAGCATCTCCTTCTCATCATGCTATTGAAAAAAACACTGGTATAACACTGATCTCTCAGATGTAGTGATCTACATGACTTCAGGTCATATGACCTCATATGACCCTCACTGTTTCTGTCTCTAAACCACATGCCTGTCATTCACCAGTTCTAGCTAAAGGAGATCAAATTTGAGAAGTGAAAGAGCACACAGCAATCATCCCAAAGTGGGTATTTAAGTTAATTGCACTGACTAAGCTTTTGATCTTTGGGGGGGGGGGGGGGGGGGGAA
>JAWMRA010000161.1:32582655-32714397 GCA_035584735.1 Pseudotriccus pelzelni | reverse complement strand
CCCCCCCCCCCCCCCCCCCCCCCCCCCCCCCCCCCCCCCCCCCCCCCCCCCCCCCCCCCCCCCCCCCCCAACAAACAAACAAACAACCAAAACCAAAACAAAAGCCATCCAAAACCCAAAACAAATAAAAATTCAACAACAACAAAACCAAAAACAAAGGCCTCCTAACTCTTTATTTTTTGAATTAGTGGATACAACACCACCATTGTAATTACACTATTCTGTCCATGTTGCAGTGTCATGTCCTACCTAGATACTTCTACAGATATTAACTCCAAGATCCGGTCTTTCTTCCTTACCTCCTTAGTATAGGTTTTTGATTAACTTGGCTCTCTGAACAAAATTCGTCTTTCTGCAAAACATCTTGTAATCCATTTACAACACGTCAGCAAAGCTTAGTCCTCTCACTTTTAATTTCAGCTTAGCATATCCCACTTTCTCCTTTCTTGTCCTTATCCCTGCTGTAAAATACCTATACTTGTCTTTTTTACAGCTGTGTGTATTAATTCTTAATACTTTCTTGGTTAGATCTCCTTGTGGGAGTCTCTCCATACATAGTAGAAGGCTGCCAACTTCCTTATACGACATTCTTGACAGCACATTATTTGCTTTTTCCAAATTTGTATAATTGAGTCCAAGAGCATAAACTCAGCTACACACATTAGATAGGAATTGTTTTTGTAAACATAATATTAGCAAGTGCAGTATAATATTAACATAATGCAGTATATCTTGGGAAATGCGATGCATCACCACCCTATCTACTGCCTCTTGTTCTCTTTAATACTAGACAACAAATAAATCCAGAAAACAAACTTAAAATGTATAATGTCTTGAGGATTTCTGTATTTTTAACATTTAAATAAAACTTGCTCAGATCACAAAAATTAATTTATAGAATAATATACAAAATATTACAGGTCCAGCATATCTAAGACTGAAGATATAACCTCATTCTGAATAGAACTATCAGCATAGTAGTAGAAGATAGTACCATCAGGTAGAAGATTTACTTCAGTATTATGCATGGGAAGAAACCAGCACAATCTTTCAGATTGCTTGTAATCATTCTGTAACCATGTTTTTACCCCACCATTTTTCTCCATACCGCCACCTCTCTTCAAAATCCCAAATTAAATTCTTTTTCATCTCTTCCTTTACTGGTTTTATTCACAATAATGTGAATGAATTTTGTACTGTGTTTTCATTGGTAGCTACAAGAGCCTTCTGTAATGAACTTTACTATGCAGGTAATCTACAGTTTTAACGGTTGCATTTTTATTTAAATACTCTAATGCGAAATTCCAACAGAGTGTGAAAACACGCATAATATCATAGAAAATGTATAAATATATGAACTGCCCAATGAAGAGTCAAAAATTCTGCAGCATGCAGCATAACTCTATCAGTCCCAGTAAGTTATAATAATAAGTTTGCAGATACTCTAAATTCACTGTTAGACCTATGTACCATTTGTCCAGGTTCAAGAAAACCCTATCTACTCGAATATATATGTACGTATATATATATATAAGCTGGACAGGTACACTTGGTTTTCTTGGTCACCTTAGTTCTTTTAATAAATGGATGTCCAGGAATCTGAGAACATAAAAGCATGTATGTTGTTATGCAGAGTACTAGACAACAATAATCTCCCATTCAGGGTTTCACCTACACTATTTTAAATCAATAACCTTAATAATTTTACTAGATTTTTACAATGCTACATTTATATTACTTTTTTCATAAAAATACAGAGACATTAATATTGGTCGAGTAGTCACAATATTAAAACCATCTGAAGGTCTTGTGTTTTAGATGTCTTATCCCACTCTTAGTGAACTAAAAATTATAAAAATATGAATCAACACTTTTTAGGGAATTAGTGCTTTATAGCAGTTGAGGAATATGTTTTCACAGCATTTAAATGCAGGGGAAAAGAAGCCGAAAAGAAACAAGACATTACTGACAATTACAGGTTTCACCAGCTTTTCTCAGACATGCCTTTCTCTGCAAATGCTGATTAGAAGGCTTTAAAGATAAAAAAAAAAAATCGTTTCCAATGAATGTGAAAGATTAGTAATTGTTTACACAGTATTTATGCACTGTACCACTTGATCAGCATGATGTGTTACTATTTAACTATATAGATTTTTTTTTAGAGCTAAGTGGGTGTTCAAGTACATTTATTTTCTAAGGACTACTCTGCAACCAGGACTTTGCTACATATACTTTGAGAACAGCTCATAGCACTGAAAGACTCAGCACTAACAAATAGACATGCTACTTATAAGCAAATCATTCAGAATAATTTTGAGTGCCTTCAGTACTAAAATATTTTAATTATATAAAATATAAACACATGGACTAAGGAAAAAGTTGGAAAAGCAAACTAGGGATAAAGGGCTTAGGCAACAATTATGGTTATCCGTGTTACAATTCTTATTGTAAAAAGACAAATGGATAACTGATAGGCGCAAAAAGGTATACAGTTGTGATTTCTTTTTGAATTCCTTCTCTTTTATAGAGAAGCAACTTTAAATCTATACTGATAATGTAAAAAGCAACCCAATGTGATCTCAGCTAATTTCAAAATAGCTCTTCTCATTTAAAAATGTTTGATATGAACACATTGCTTACACACATTATTTGAATGTTACTGTAGTACGCAAAGTATGATTACTTGCTGAAGTTTGCAAGATTGGTACTTGAAGGAACAACAAAAAACATTCATAGAAGTACAGATGACTAGAATCTGTCTTGTTCTCTCAGGAAAAAGCAGTAGTCATAATAATCTCCTAGCATCTGTTACACACATATGCATAAATACATCCACCAACCTATAAAAATAAAGTCACCTACAGCATAGAAAATTCTCAGTTAACACCTTTCTACTCCACCAATGAATCAGTGTAATTCACTACTAAGTGACCTAAACATAGCCAGGACAGAAACAAATTAATATGATTCTAAAAACCTCCAGACACTCACCAAAAGACTGAATGCAGGTTTCAAGAAGATCTTCCAAAGTGGCTCCTTTGGCTAGATGCCCCAATGGCACCATCATGACCTGAGTATGATTTGAGAGGCTGGGACAGTGAGTGGTCTGCTTCAGCTCCAGTGCTGATTCAGGGGCAGTGCTGCATGCTTGAGCAGATTGCCTAAAGAAAGCACAACAGTGAAGTAAATACAAGAAGATAGAGCGGCAAATTTTACACTGCATGGAAAAGGAGGAGAGATTTAAAGGACAATTAACTCCTTCTAGCTAGGCACTGAAAGACATAACCCTCCCACTTAATATGTACACCAAAGGGACTGCTCAGTAAGTGTCTTTTTTTTTTTTTTTTCTGCTAAATGTGGAGTGCAGAGTGCTTGGTTATAGAGCTCCCTGAATGATTTGTCAAGATTACCAGAAGTCTTGTTTCTTTGCTGGGGAAATATGTTTACATTGCAGTTTCAGAACAAGCATAAGACCCTCTCAAACTATGTAACAGCAATAGTGTCATGCAGTAACCTACCACCACATATTTTTGTGCCGACCAAAAGTAAAGGAGAAAAAAATATAACTATAATCAACTACTAAACACATTGGAAAACATCAGGCTAGCTTTATTAGTTTAATTTGGAAAAATCACTATTGAGTAAAAACAATATTAGCACAACCTCACAGTGGTGTATTTCACAATCAAAACAAATACATTAATTTGCATCCATTCTATACTATTATTTCCTATGGAGCTGTTTTAAAATATCATAGACAAATAAATAAATGTATTTAATAATAAATGTAAAAAAAAACCAAAATAAAGCATATATATAATTTTAGGCTTGTGTTTTGATCACATACCTTAGATTTCATGAATGTGCATGTTTACAGATATATTATAGGCTGTTCATTGCTTGCATAGTTCATAATTCTGTATGAAGCAGTAAATAGGCACAATATTATATTAATGAAAACTGCTGAAACATATTTGTCTGCAAGTAACAGGAACCACTGCAAAATCTGACAAAAGTATAAATGTACAGTTCACAAAAGAACAACAACCACTGCTCTTTTCATAAAACTTGGGTTTATTTCAGGGACTCCTGAATTTTCAGGGATTCCCTGGGTTTATTTTAGACACTCCACAGTCTTCCTAAACAAGTGACTCCAACATCTTTAAGATGCTATCTTACATACAACTCTATGCTATCATACAACTTTTCTTAGAGCACTATGCAACACTTTATTAATAAGATGAGAATCCTGGCAAGAAAAGCCATAAAAATTTATCCAGCGTATTACACAGAGATAACAGAAGCAAACTCACAAACAACCCCAAATAGGCACTCCTGGATGAAGCTGGAAATATGTATGCCTTATAAAAACAGACTGGACTCTACCTCATCCAGTGTATGACAAGTCTTATCTTTACCTTTCTGTCTCATTTGAATGCTTTGAAAGCCACAGAACTACCCACGGTGCCACAACCCAGCAATGATCCCAGGCCTCCATAGTTTCAAAGTCAGGAAACTACAAGCCTGACCCTGCAGAGACAGTGACCATCACGGAGTTCCTCCGTAGGCTGACAGTGTTTATGCAAATATTCTCTTCCCTTCCCCCTTTCTCTAAATTTCCCTCTTAGCTTTGTGATATAACTTCCTGTTCTCATTTAAAAATAACAAGAGCCTGATCAGCCTTCAGGGTTTTCTTTTCACAGGTTTAAACCCCTCTCCTAGCTTTATTCCAGGGACTCTTCAACACAGGGCAGAGGATCCTAGCAATGCAGTAGTAATAAAGTAGGATTTAAGGCGGAAAATATTTCAGGTTTTGGCAACACACTGGAGGAAAACTGAAGTTTCCACACTCCAAAATAAGTTTACAGTAACACTGTGGCCGGCTTAGCCACACTGGACAGGCAAAGCTCAGCCAGTGACACATCTGGCCATTTCTTAGAACAGATCCTCTCGCAGCAGTCACCCGACACGACAAACAGACGAGAAAGGAACCGGGGGGGCTGCAGGGGGACGCCAGCCCTGTACTTCCACTGCACGCCAGCGCCAGTGGGGAAGACACAAAAAAAAGTGACCACGCACTCGTGGGGTGACCCCGGAGCAGGTGCCGCTCCCTCACGGGGCCGGGATAGCCGCGTTCCTGCCCCTCGCCCAGCGCCCCCCGCCCCCGCCGGCCGTGCCGCAGGTGACCGAGCCCGCGGGGGACGGCGCCCCCCCGCTCTGCCCGCACCGTAACGTGAGGCTCCTCCATCCCGCAACGAACCGCCTGCCCGCCGCACATTGGCGTTCAAAGGGGTGAAACAAAATCCTCCCCCGCACACCCCCTCCCGCGCTTCTTTCCTCTCTCTGTCCCACCCGGCAGGGTCCCGGCTGGCCCCTTAGGAGCTCCAGCCCCCGGAGTGCCGCCCCCGCAACCCCGCAGCGGGGGCAGCGCCGTGCCCGTCCCCCCGCCCCGGAGAGCACTGCAAGGGGTCGGGGGCAGCGGCGTGAGACCGACCCCGGCACCACCGCCGCCGCAGAGACGGGAACACGGGAGCGTAAAACAACACGGCAAACTCACTGATTTTCTCTTCTTTTCCCTAAGGTCCCCATGCCGGTTCGAGCCGCGGCTCCGCCGCCCGGCCGGCTCTGCCGGCGGCACAGGGCGCGGGTCTGCGCGGAGCGGAGGAGGCCGGGCGGAGCGGCGCGGCCCCGCGCATCGCCCCCTCCCGCCCGCCTCGCCGCGCTCCGCGCCCGTCTCGCCTCGGGAGGAGTCTGAAACCGATTCAAGTAGGGCAGCGGCGGCGGCCGCCACCCGTGACGAGCGCTGGGGAAGATCTTATCGGCAGGAGGAAGTACTGAGCTGGGGGCTGCTCTTCTCTGAAGCCGCCGGGTTTACCAGGTACCGACACGCGCTCCCGGCTCTCACCGCTGGGCTCTAAAACCGCCGCAACTTTTTTTCCACGGCACAACTCCGTCAGGCAGGCCCGGCCCTCCCCTCCCCTGCCCTCCGCCCTGGGAAAGCTCCCTCCCCAGGGCGGGCTGAGCTGCCGGGGCTCACGGGTGCCTCAGCCGCACTGCCGGAGCATCCTCGCCGGCGGCCGGCACGGGCTCCTCCTCACCCAGACTCTGGGCTGGGCGGAGGGACCCGAAGGCGACCTGGCTTACGGGCCCAGTGCGTTCCGCTCTCCGTGGTACACACAGCTGGAAGCGAGCGTCTGTGCGATGCTCAGGTGGGGACCCAAAACTGAGATACCCACCTTGACGATTGCCATTCTAAAGGCTCTGTGCTTATTTGGCACCTTAGACTGCCCCTCCAGTTTAATCGCAGAGCAAGGAAAGGAGACACAGTGTTTTTTATGGTTCTTGTATCATCTTTATGCATTTGTGAGAGCTCTTCCAAAGCAACTTCTCCACTTCTAAGAAGAAGTGGCTAGGCAGGAAATCTGAAAGGGCAAACTGACCCCGTACCATACAGTTTGTCCAAATGGTCTTTTGTTGAGAAATACACTCAACGGACCAATACAAAAGTACTGAGTCACAGAGCCATCGCATTATCAACAACTTATTTTAAGCTCTCAGTTTATGCTTTTGAACATTAGTTAGTCATCATAGTGCCATTGTGCCACACACCAAGATTCAGACAGATTTAATGAACTGTTTATTTAATTTTAAGACTAACTGGCAAGGTTCAGGTATTCCCATAATTCTCTGACCAGCAACCAGAGCACATTTCTCTTTAGGTCTCAAAAATGATCAATTTTACTCACTTGCGTTTTGTCAGAGGCAGTGGTAAATACCATTATCACCACGGTAACTGGGGCAACCTGACTTTAGCTTTGCTGAAGAATTCCAGGTAAAAGGAAAAACCTTACATACTCCTTGAAATCACATTCAGTAGGTGACATTCTTATGAGTAAGTTGTAAATTCATTCCTAACATAGAGCTTGAAGGCCACTGTGGTTTAAGAAGCACAAATACATCAGTATATATCCAAGATCACATGTCATGTGCTCTATAGTAATTATGTTGTTGAGTTGATTTCCTGGCTGAATTGTACTTCAGAGAAGCACATCCCAGCCATCTTTGCTTTTTCTTTAGCACATATTCTCTGAGAAGTTCACATGCATGCATACACACAGAAATAAATTTGAGTTTGACAGAAAAAGTACTCTCTAGTTTTGTGGTCTGAAGGTAATCAATCAAATCTTAAAGTACACAAGCTTATACGAATATTCATTTGTGACTTACATGCCCAGACATACTGTTCCTTGAATATGATATTCTTCAGATGAAATGGTCTCCAAGTGTAAAGTATATTCATGATCCTCCCTCAGAGGATCAAAGATCTGCTCTGTGGAATGGCAAGGTATTTCTTCTATTATCAGAGCTTCAGTCAGTAGATGATTACTTAAAAGTATAACTTACGACTAAAGGAGCCATGCTAACAGTGTGAGAAAGCTGATAATGGCTAGGATGGGCTATATTGCTCCCAAGGGAAATGACCAGCTACGTATTTTTGTACTGTTGTGCTCAGATTCCTGGAAGATCTTGCAACAATAGGAACTTATAAATAGGATTTTACCCTTAGAACCAAATGAAGAGGCCAACTTAGTGCCTCATCTCAAGATGGATATTTGAAGTTCTGTTGCGCTTTAAGATATGCCTTTTTCCCTCCTACTTAGTGCAAGTCCACAAACCTAGCTTGGCCTTAAATGGGAGTAAAAATAATTTTTTAAGCTGTGCTTTCAAACCTACTTTAAGCTAATTCGATTTGCCATTTTTCCTGGGTCCATATACCTGCTCTTTACAATGGGCCAACTAGTGGAGCATGTACTACCACACAGTGAGTTGAACACAAAAATTAATCCAGGAAAAAATGAACCCAACTAAAAATTATACGTATTCTGCCGTACAGTACTAATTATTTAATTCATTCCACCACCCACTTACATTAGCACAACTGCTGCCACAACCAAACAATGGCAAGAGAGCAAGACCATACATTTTTTCCAGTAGTATTCACTTAGATCTGTTTAGCATAGATCATTGTAAAAGCACAGCTTTCTGAAAGTTTTTGGTGTCCTTGTTGTATGGATCATGACTGAAAAGGTTCCTTTGTGCTGACAGCACATCTACTAGGTGGCAGGATTAGTAGACAATATTAGAAAGGCAAGCGAAATAATCTAGTGCAGGCAGCAATTCCAGAAAAGGAGAAAAGCTTGCTAACATAATTGGGAAGAAAGACAACAAATAGAAACCTAAAAGCCACTATACGAAATATCAGCATAGCTTATGCAAGCTAGGTAGTAATCAGAGTAATTTGGTTTAACAAGTGAGGGCCTCCTAGCAATTGCACATGAAAACAATTTCATCTCAGCTGTGATGTGCCAAAGGTGTGGCTGTCCTGTATCATCAGGCCTATTTAAGGTATCTAAATTTATTTCTCTGTTATAATTAAGGTTTATATCTCTTAGAACAGGTTGCTGGCTTGAGTGTTGATTTTTGTTAAAGCTAGTAGAGCAGTTCTAGTATTGTTTCAAGTCTGGGTCATACTTTTTGACCAGGATGATCTAGGCTTTGGGTACACTCACCAATTTATCCAACATTTTCATTTTTGGAATGTTGCAGAGTTAGTGAAGGTCCGATGAGGTTATCAGACTGTAGTAATTCTCTTGCTGTTTTTCTCTTCACACAGCTTTGCCATAGTGGCCAGGGATGGAATGCTACACTTTCTGAAGCAATGTGCTCTGTAATAGTGTTATCTTTTGTGACTTTATCACAAGCATTTTCCTTCAATGGTGCATGCTCTAGGGTGACTTTTTGGATAACTACAGCTTTCATTTATAAGGGGGAGGCAATAAACTCATACTTGTTATTGCAAAATGGAACCTGAAAGTGTAAGACTGTAGGATTCAGAGAGGGGATAGTAAATCAAGAGGAATGTGAATCCTCTTTTTAAACATGATCTTTAAGTCAGGTTGAAGAAAACTGGACTAATCTTTTTGGAGTGCTTTGGGTTGTCAATAAGGTACATCTGAGTTTCCAGGATTGCTGCAAGAACAGAAGGAATTGAGAGCATGTAGTAGCCCCTGCCTTCTTATATTTAAGGACCATGGGTTTGTGTACATTATAAGCAAGACACCTTAGTGTCTTAGTAGTTAGACATCTTAGTAGTTAATACCTAACCAATCTACTTCTAGACTGACGTTTCTTCTGTAAAGGTTGCTTCTGTTAAACATACTAACATCCAGCAGTCAGCCTTTAGTTGAACAAGGTGAAAAAGAGGCACAACTAGAATTCATGAAAGCAGAAACGGAAAAGCCTAGGAAAACTGTCAGAACCTAGAGCAGAGCATGGAATACTGGGTCTTGCTGCTTTTTGAATTTACTGGAGCATGTCTTGCGTTGTTTGCCAGCCATGGGTTCCCCACCATTCTCAGTGAACACTCAAGCTGATCATTACAGCTACTGTAAGTTTGTTCACTTCAAATGCCAAAGGTCTGTGGGATGGATTGAAAGAGTCCTGTCCTAGTAATGATCCATGTAGGTGTAAGCATAATGCCACTTGTTGGAACATCTGTGGGTTTTCATCTTGGAAATTATAGGTAGGACACAGCTTGTAAGTAGAGGCAATATCTTTTATCAGACCAAGTGTCACATTTAGAAAACTACAAGATTTTGAGTAGACTAACAAGTGTTTCTGCAGAGAATCACACAATGACTGAGTTTGGAAGGGACCTCAGGTCCAGCCTTCTGCTCAAACATGGCCGGCTGGTTGCTCAGGGCTTTATCCAGCTGGATCTTGAAAGCCTCTCAGTCTGAAGATGGCACAGCTTCCCTGACCAACCTGTTGGAATATTTGACTGTTCTCTTGATTAAAAACGAAAATCTTCAAAATAAAAAAAAAAATCATCTTTATATCTAATTACCGTCTTTGTTGGTTTTGGTTTATTTGTTATCTCTCATACTCCTCCTGTGCACTGCTGTGAAAAACCTGGCTCCTCCTCAATAGCCTTCTCAGAAGAACAGTCAGTCTGCTATTACCTCTCCCCTGAGACCATCTCTCCTCAGAGCTGAAAAGGCCCAGTTCCTTTAGTATCTCCACTCAGCACAAGTTCTTCAGCATCCAGCAATCTCAGTGGCCCTCAGCTGAATTCAATCCAGTCAATGTCTTTCTTGTACTGGGGAGCCCAGAACTGGCTCTGTGCCTGTGAACCCAGTGCAGGGTGCTGCCAGGGCATGCTGCTGTCTCGCGTGCTGCTTGCTGCTTGGCAAAACCTCAACCTCCTTCCTGGCAGTGTTGTTCCCCAGATGGTCAGTCCCAGTTTCCAGTTATAGTACAACCCCTATTCCCTGAGCCTAAACATTCAATCTGCTTTTTACTAGGTGTGTACCTAGTTGTCCACCCATCCAGATCTCAGTGTCTGAAACTGAATGCAATGACATTATAGGAAATCACATTGAAAGCTTTACTAAACTTGAAAAATAACAACATCAGGAAATCTGTATATTTTTTCCTATATTATGCTACTTGGTCTAATAAAAGGCGTTATTTCTACCTATAAATCTTGTCTTGACTGTGTCTTTAAGCCATTACAGTTATGACAGTGTTACCGTGTAGAGATACCCCTTGAGACTTGTGTTCTTCAAAATTAGGGGATTCATATCTCGTGTGTGTGAATTTCAATATTGTCAATAAAACAAGATATATAATTTCTTTCATAGCAGCTCTGCTTCCTTTTAAATCATAGTATGGATATGTAGTAGGGGCAAATAAAGGGGCAAATACTGATGGAAGTTGCCATTTTTAATTGCTTTGGTTACAGAAGTTAGATGGTTTATAATCATTAGGGAATGAGGATTGGAGAAGTCAAATTATTGTCCAACGACTGAGATAATTGAAAACTGCTTGTGCATCTTCTTTAGACTCTGTTAGAATTCCCTGCCCTTCAAGCAATGATGCTGAAAAGAGCTTTCTACACATCTGTCGGCTGTATTCCTCAGGATTTGGTTGCTGCCTGGGCACTCTTTGACCTGCAGAAATTGCAGAAATTGCAGAAATTCGAGCATTCAATAGTGAAAACTAAATAAAAACGTGTTCTTCAATCGTGCAAAGGACTAAGTAATCTAATTATTTTTTTTCGAAAAAAGGTCCTCATTGTCTAATTTTGAGTGCCACAACTTCTTGGCCCTTCCTTTCTGCCTTTGCTCCCCTCTTTTTAATGGGAAAAATAATCTCACTGTACTTCACAGCAGTGAGTAATAGAGTCTTTTTTGGATTTACAGTCATGCTGGTGAATATTTATCCAATTGCTTAGTAATATATTCTGAAAAGAACTGCATTTGTGTTTGTGAAAGTGCTCATATATTCCAGGGATGCATAGTATCCATGAACGCATGATTTTGCAACCCAAATGAGAGGTTTCACATTCAGTGCAGGAAATTTGACACTGATAGATGGATATATGCATCAGGCAGGACATATAATACTCCAGTACCTGAGCTGCATCAATACCCAGATTGGGATTCTGAGCAGAGACAAATCTGTGTAAAATGGCCAAATTCCTCTTCCCTTTTTCTTCTTTTCAAATAAATCTTACAAGGCGAAGTGAGCCAGCTCAGTACAATGTAGATATTTCTAATTTTTAATAACTTAATTTCTCATTCTGTTTTCACCTGGACTCCTCACAGACTTAAAAGTCATCAGAGAGTCTAAAATTCACTGTAAGAACTGTGCTCAAGTTAATTGTTTGTACAGATAATTTGCAAGCTGCTGATTGGCAACACTCTTGCACCATCAGCTATGTGTAACTGAAACTGTTAGATTTTGTTACTGTTTTTAATCAAGAAACAGTGGACTGTTTAAATAACAGTGGACTAATATTAATTGTTCCAGTAAAATAAAAAAAAAGCAATTAACATATATCTTAATAAGATATAAAAACATCAAGAAGTCTGGTGAGTTGGAAAATGTTACATACTGGTACCATTCTTCTCAGTAAAATCAGACTTTCATTTGTGTGGCTTTCAGGCTTAGTCTTCAGCTTTCTATTGATTCAAGATTTTGATATTTTTCTACTTAGGATAATGCTGAGATACAGTGAGCATTTATTAGCTGTCTGTAAGGATCATCTGCCTATCTTGCATTAATGTCCAGCTGTTCCAGAAGCAGCACACAGTGGGGCAATATGCAGTGAAAGGTAGTGATATTGCTAACTGAAATCTGTGTTCTGTACCAATAAAGCTAAAATCACATTTAATTCTGGCATCGGGGAAAGATAACAGATTTTATTTACTATAACTGAATCCAAGAGCATTGTCTCCATAATTTCCATTTCCCTTCAGTGTTCCATAGCAAAATAGTTTTCTTTCTTTTGTGGTCTTTCAGAATTAATGTACTTGATCAGTTTTCATTCAGGTCATCAGAGTGCTTATGTGTGCATACAGTTTGCCAATTGATTTTGGTAAGAACTGCGCAGAAATTAATCTCCTTCTCTTCCTCCTCCCACTCCCCTCAAAACCCCAACTATGCTGCAACTCCTTATTTCTTAAAACACACGTGTATAAAGTATGGATAGATAAGGTGAAAAACAGCTGGTACCCTTGAAATAACCACTGTCCAGAAGCAAGATACAGAAAGGAAAAGCATAACAATACTACTAAGAGTGCTTCTTTTTGGTTCACCATCTGATTTAAAAGAACAAAATAGCTGGTTAAACAGGATGTAGATAACATCATCCCAAACGTCCCTTTGTAAACATTTTCCAAGCGGAACAGTAATTAGCTACTTCCTTTACAGGATATCTCTTGGTCAGCAGCAAGAGGCCAGACACTACTGTTTAGAAATATACTAAGTGTATTGTTTTAACTTTAAAATTGGTTTCACAGATAAATTGCTGTAACAGTCCCTTTGAAAGTGTAACAGGATGAAAATTGGGCTCACAGAAGTGTTAGGGTTTGGGGTCTTTTTAACGTAACGTTTACTTAAAATTTTTCTGTTTAGTAAATAGCAGTTGCCCCTGTTATTTGCAGTGACAAAGTCAGTGGCAGGGATTGTGTGAACAAGCAGGAGTGACAACTCTTGCTGACTGTGAGGTGAGAAGAAATGGGGAGTAATCAGAGGGGTTTTACAGGACATGGGTGTGAGGGAAGAGGTGTTTGTTTCTCTGTGCTTTCTGATCTCATCTGCAGGGCAGGAACCTTTTCCAAGGGGATTTCACCCTGAAATGCAAAGTTGTGCTGATTTGAACTGAACACTGCTGAAAATGTAAGTGGACTTAATACGCCACATAGACAACTCATTCTTCTCTGCTGAAGGACTCTCCTTTTCCATCAGTTTAAAGGAAAAGCTCTTCTCCCTTGTCACCAGGTTTTGCTTGCTCCTCTCTGCTTCTCTGATATGCTCATTATGTGAGTCAAATGGAGAAGAAAGGAAGTGAGGGGGAAGGAAGAGCATCTTCCCTCAAACCCATTCCAGCAACTCACCAGAGCTCATGGTTCTGGAGGATCAGAAGGAAGCAGAACAGGGCTAACAAAGTCAGTGTGGCTGCAGGTAATAGCGGCTGCCAAAGGCTGGCTGTCTTCGGTTGTTATTGGTACAAGAACTAACAGTAAGCTGACTGTTATTTAAGAGGAAAAGAAGAGTCTTACTTGTGGGCTGCAAATTTTAAATTTACCAGCTATAAGTATGCATGAAGGGAAAGCTTTTTAAGACTACTGTTGTCTCTCGTGTGCTCTCTTGTTCTCAGTTTGTCTGTAAACTTATGGCTTGACCTGGAGGCTATTTGCTGCACATATACTGCAGAAGGACGGGTGTTTGAGGAATTTATTTGATGCCTTTTCAGTTGAAGAGAACTGATATTTCGTAACATATTTGGAGCTAGTTAGAAAAAATCCTGGTTTTTTTCAGAGCTGTTTACAAAATTTGTTACACACAACAGTCTGTTGTTGAATTACTACTTTGTCCCTGAAGAATATCGTTAGGATAGGTCAATACACTGGTCAGTCTCTATAGTTCTTATGGCTATAGCTTAGAGAGGTGGGGGACCAAAATACCAGCAAAACTGTTCTCAAACTCTTTGTAGGAGAATACTTAACCCTCCTATATTGATACTATCAGACTTCTACTTATAGGAAGGGAACATAAAACCTGTTCCTCAGTTTCCTGGATTTAATAGACATTTAGCAATAAATTCTGTTTGGAATAGTATGAGACAAATTAATGCAATAAAGAAAATTGTGAGTAAGGAGAGAGGTACTGGATATTGATGGTCTGTTGTGACTAGATGTGAAATGAATAGAGGGCAGTGTCAATTACTTAGACCTAAATAATGCAAATTAGACCTAAATGATGCAAATTTTCCTGAACTCCAAAAATCTTTTCTTTTTCCCAGTTTTATACCTTCTTACCTTCTCAGCTTTAAAGCACTTTAAAGGACTGCTTAGAATATTGTCAAGTATTACTGTCAGTTTTCTGGATTAGAAGCCCTATCTATTGTTGGCTTCAGTTTTAATCAGGGAGAGTAGCTGTAGCAGTACTGAACAGAATGTAGTTATGAATGTATATCAAAACCAATGTTCAGTACCGTATCAATAACCCCATCATTTGAATGTATTCATGCAGCAATTCAGCAAACAAGTTTAAACCTGCTTTTAATGGCAAATGTTACACAGGGACAGGCTGAAAATTAATATGCAGAAAATTAATCAGGTTTTAAGTAAGTCTTTACTTGTCAGAAGCTCCTCTAGGGGCAATATTAAGGGGTAAAGCCCTAGCCCAAGTCTATTGTTAGGTTCAGGAACTTACTCTGTAAGTATAGGTGTCTGTGAATATCTAACTTAGAAAACAATGCAAAATTGTCAAGCTATGCTAAGCACTTTTAGTGTTAATATTTCTGGCTGTCAGTCTACAAGACGGTTAGGTAAAGTATCCAAAGCTTTTTGTAGCTTCTTCTTGAAGGTCTTTCAAAATCATTAGTTTGCAGCTTCTTATTTTACCTCTTCGATTGTCTGTAAAAAATTAACCGTACCTTTCTCTCTGCCAGACAAAACCAGGACAAAAACTTCTGAAACCTTTTAAAATCATGTGGTATAAATACGACGAGTGAAATCTTGTGACAACCTGAAAATAATACAGTCGTGAAAGTTAGAGATTCTATTTCTGTCTGAAAAGTGGTTGTTTGGGTGTGTTTTCTCTACCTGTCTACCTGTCCCATTTCCTCACTTCTTTGGAATTTTGAGAGGAAAGTTTATTAGTGTTTGTTCAGGATGACTCACAGGGTAAAAAACCAAAGTGTGCTATTTCTTCATCAAATACAAGCACATTTTAAAATTTGAGTTTAAACTTAGTGATATCTTTCTTTAAAAGTTCAGAAATAAAGGGGGTGGAAAAACATTGTCAGTAAACTGTGTGACTAATGAATCAGAGTAACTGAACTAGTATTCTTAATGCAGATTGGTTTATGTCACTTTTAAGAACATGCCAAACATTATTATTCTTAGCACCAGTTACAGAATATTACATAGGACTGTGGACAAAAAACAGGTTTATGTGTGTTTCCCTAGTAGAACAATGACAATAAAGAAGGAAAATTGTGCTTAAATGAACATGTCAGATTCTATCAATATTCAAACCATTTTGTCAATATTCATTCTATATCAATAAACCATTCTATCACTATTCAAACTATTTTAAAAGGTGCAAACTATTTGTATTCAGACAGGAAAGTTGATTAAGTGCTTTTGTCTCAGTCTGTGGTTGTGACAGTGAAAAAGTAGTTCAAACTCTTAAAATAGGTCTATAAATCCCTTGGCTTTTTTTGCAGGGTAAGTGGCAAAAAATAGATAGAAGCCCCTGTTGGAGTCATTGCTGTTTGGGATTCAGGACCTCATATCTCTTTTAACTTAACTTTAATGATGTCTTGGACACACAGTGTATTTATGCCACAGTTACTGAGGATTCAGCTTGACCCCCAAGTTGGAAGCATGCACATGCCATACTGACTTTACAACATTGTTCATCACCATTAGAAGTTGGGCAAGTATGTAGATGCGATAGACCATCTCATTTTCATGCAAACTTCCAAGATTGTGCTATGCTAATAGTTGTGGTGATGATGCTCACAGAGCGCACATACAATTTTAGTGTTTGGCATGCTTCCATAGGAAGTTGTTCCTTTGGAGCTGTGTAGATTGCAGAACATGCTTAAGGATATCATAGGGAAATAAAAGTGCTAATTAATTGATTTTTTGAATGTTTTATTTTAACTGCCTGTATTTATTTATATACAGTATGAATTACTATGCAGCCACCTTTTCAGGCATTGTTTGTATCCTTCAACACTATTTTCATCATTTACCTTATTTTCCTGTTCCTTGAACTCTAATTTTAGTGCTTTTGGAAACATCAAGGATAAGAGGATATTCAGGAATTTGCTCCAGCTATTTAACAAGTTTATTTCAATCATGAGCCATTTCTTTTTCATTTTGTTGCCATTTATGTATAGATCAGAACATGTTGGGGTGTTTTTAAATTTTACTTTACGTGTTGTGCAAATATCTCCATTTGCCTTTTTATTTTTTTGTATCTCATCTATCTCTTTGGCTCTCACAAGACAAGTTATTCAACAAAGCAATTATTCAAAGTGCCTTAGAGTTAGTTTATGGAATACGTTTTGAAAAGCAACAAAAATTTCCCACTATAAAAAGTTCCTGTGCTATCTTTAAGGGATTAAATGCTATGCTTTTTGCAAGTTTAATTCTTTTAATATTTTTGATACTTTGAAAAATTGCTTAGAGGAATCTTCTAATTTGAAACTGTTTAACTTTGTTAAATCTTTGTCAGTTTATTTTTATTTTCCATGGGCATATGGTGGTAATTTCTGATATTATAGCAGTTTTAATGTAGTTAATCACACAGAACATGGAGCAAGTAAGGAACTACCAATATGATCATTTTACTAATGAACAACTGTTCAGCAGGACTGATATTTTAGTCCATAGAGTATTTTGTCTTCCAGATTCTTTGGATCCAATTTAAAATTCTTAGTATCCTGACATAGCTGCTTCCTCAATCTGGTGACATCTAAGCTCTGTTTCTAGTCAGGCTAGTAAGACCCCAACAATCAAAATCCATAGGCTATTTGTTCCTCTGGCTATGTTGCTCAAAAACCATGATCCAAGGACTACTTAATATTAAATATAAGAGAAATGGAACGTAATTTCTTCCTTTCCCAAGGAAGTGTTCTGGTAGTTGCCAGTGTTATTGTTCATTGTGTGCATTCCTTGTGCACACAAGGTTCTTTAATTATTGGATAGGAAAGAGTAAGAGCGTGCTACCCTTTTAAGCATCCTATAACCTGGCATTTAAGACATTAAGATAAGATTTGAATTTTTACAAGCAGTGGAAAGAAATGAACCTAGGCATCTCATAGAATGATATCATGTGCATAGAGCATTCTCTACAAGTGAATGCATCTCTAGGAGGGCTCCTAGCATCTGAGCCATTGAATTTAAATACATTATGAAACCAGACATTCAACTTCCTTGCCCTTTGAAGCAAATCTGTCTTGAGAACAGATTCCACTACCTCAAATAAAAGAAGTGCCTCCTTTCAGCAGAGACACTTCTGCACCTAAGAGGATCTTTTAGGATATGATCTATCAGAAGGAATTACTAATAACAATGTTCAGCTGCTCCCAGCTCAGAATGCAGTCTGTGACCAATCTGAGTAACTTAAGGTTCTGGATTCTTCTCCATGGCCAAAAACCTCAAATGGCTTGTTACTGCTCATAACTTTTAGTCAACACTGTGTTTCATTGTCAGGGTCACAAAAGAAAGCCGTGGAAGAGGAAAATTCTGATTTTTAAATGTAAAAAGCTGATGCTGGTATCTTAACAAAGAGTCAGACTTCCTCTCTAAAATATTTCATCATAATACAATAATTGTGTCTTAAACATGCTGTTGACTTATGGTTCTATCTTTCCTTGATTACATCACTTTCTCACGTTGCAGTTGTATTGCTACTCTCTGAAAGTACCACCCTCTTTCAATGTGTAATTGCAGTGATTGCACAATCAGTTGTATTCATTACTATAGCAACAAGAATAAAAATGTTCCCTAGCCCATCCCATGTAAAAAAGGTCTTACTTTCTCTCCTTCCATTTTATTCTTATGCTGAATGAATGCTTATTATACAATGGAAATTGCGTGCTTTGGTTTGGTTGAAGGCTGCTCACATTAGTGAGGGGGGGAAACTGAATTGTACTGGAACCTTTGTTTTAAAGGGGGAAATAAAATTTCTGACCTGCTTGGGAGTACTAGAAACATACACACCAAACATATGTACCCTCTCTCCAGCTTCAGTCATGCACTGTTGGCAGGGTATCTCACCAGCAAGAAGGGGAGCAGTGCTTGTAAGGAACAAGTAAGTTCCAACACAAGACACATGCTCGACCTGCATATTCTAATGTTAGAGGTTGAATCATTGCCTTCCTTGAGCCCCAGTGAGGCCTTGTTTACACTGATACTTTTGAGTAGACTTTGCCTCATTATGACATCTGAGATCACTAACATAAGTATTCTCCATCATGAACCACCCTGGTTTTCATCTCTGTTTCCTCTTTCATTCTTTAGGTACATCAGTGAGGCTTTCTGCTACCATGAGTTCTACCTTCTGAAGCACAGAGGAAATCTAAATGGTCTTATAGCTGTTCATAACCCACAGACTGAAAAGAGAAATCTATAGACCGTCTATCCGTGAGCAGTTATTCTAGTTCGTTATTTTATTACTAATAAAACTATATTTGTCTTTCTTCCTTTAAGCTCCAGTTCCTAATGTTGCACTGTTTCATGAGATTCTATTTTGTTGTTGAGTTTCTAATTAGTAAATTTCTTACTACAGAGAAAAATTCTAAAACATAACTGAAGAAGCCAGCTGACATCAAAACTAAAGTAGCATGATTTCTATCTCATGAATTTTCTTGCTATTGGGCTACAGCCTGTTATCTACAGCTGTCCCACTATTTTTACAATATTTGTATTATGTCAGCTTTGATACCAAGACTTTTGAATTATGTTATCTGTGAGACCAATACTTTGTGTCCAATTTGCTACAGTTTGCCAGCAGGTTCAAAAGTCACTAACTGGGAACATGTGTGCAGCCACCCATACACACCCACAGTGATTGCACAAGTTTCATTTCCTTAGGAAACCAGACTGAAAACAACAGGCAAAACCAGAGAACTCAAAACTCTGTCTCCCAATCCGATATAATATCCACATTCTAGCAAATGAAAAAATGGGGTTTCCCCTGAAAGTCCCACATGTAAAAAGCAGCCTGGTCCACTGCTTATCGGGTTTAATGCAGGAAATCCTTTGTTTGCTATTAGTCAGTTGTGTAATTTTGGTCAAATTCTCATCTCTCGTTTCCTCTTTTGCCTGTTGAGACACAGTATGGTCAAAGAGGAACAAGCATTTTGTCCATGTCTTTACAGTGCTTAGCGTGCTGGTACCCATGAAAGACTCTAAAATTTAATCAATTCACAGTGCAACATTCCTTTTGTTCATTATTGTATAAATAAACAGACCAGAAACAACACCTGAGGACTTCAGTCAGCAACACACCAGAAAATAGCTAACTTTTTTAAATATTCCTGGGATTTGTTTATCGACTGTGTGGACAAGTTTAAGCTGGTACAGCTTTTTTTTGATAATTTAAAAGAAAAAAAGTCAAATAAGCTATTCCTTATGAAGAATTAATCTAAATTACTAGTTTCTTTTAAGCACTCTGCTTAACGATTCTTCTCTTAAGCCCTCTTTTATTTAGCTATTTAGAAAATGAAAGGATACTAAGAAGGAATTATGGTCTTATTATTTTTTGTCTTTCTAAATTGAGAATAAAAACTATATTGAGAAATTCTGTCTAGTTTTGATGTAGCTGGTGGTGTAAGTGTTGATAACTGAAGTAGAATATTTTAAGTGAGTTCAAAAGAACTATACCAGTCTGGCTTACTCAGTACCTTGCTATAAACAGATCAAGGGCTGGGTTCTGTGATAAGAACTCCACACCCTACATCCAGTTATATCAGAAAAAGTGACACGTTTTCATTCACATTGCTTCTCTGAGATGCTTTTTCTTCCAGCACAGACTAAAATAATGAATTTGAACCTAAAGTTTAAAATCTATTAACAAGGGTTTCTGAACTGTTAAAAAGCCATCTGGTTTAACTGTAACTGATAGTCTCATTTTGCATGAGAAATGTGTGCTGTGCTTTGGACTAATAAAACAGTGATCCCACAAAGTCTATGCAAGTTATGAAAAACAGTCAGTGAAACTATAGCTTAGTTTGGATTAGATGTCCCTCATTCTCAGTTTACGTTATACCAGTAAAAAGTTTATATTGACAAAGTCACCTCCTTCCTCCAGTTACTTTTAGATCTCTTTCTTCTGTAAAGTGTGTTTACAAAAGCCAATTATTCTTTCATGCCATATTCTAGGAATTTCCAACGTTCCAAAACTTCTAAAAAATTATAACTAATCACAATTTGTTCCTGATTCATAAAAGAAATTTTAAGGAAAAGAACTTTGTCAACAAGATACAACTAGCATACACAACATCAGTTAACAGCTGAGTACTAAAAAATCCCTTTGAGCTGGCATTAACTGACGTGGCGTGCAAACTAACATGAAACACAAGAGTAGTGAGCATAGTTAAGCTGCGGAATACGAATAATAGGAAGCAGATATGTTGTCTGTGCTAGGAATGTGAGAACTGTCATTCTAGAATGCATCAGTGCTCTTCCTTTCAACCTCAAATCTGGCATTTTCATCATGAGTTGTTGTAGACTTTATAATAGGCTATTTTATACTCAGATTGCTGCTTAGGAAAGAATCCCAAGTAGCTGCAGTCCACCTTGCAATGAATGCAACAGTACTTTCATGAAACAGGACCTCTTCAGATCCTCTTAGAGAAAAAAAATTACTTTGGGGCTTAATTTTATTTCCACATTTTTGTTTTTCTTTTCAAGTGTCATGTGATCTTTGAAACAGCAAACTGTGCAAATTTTGTGCAGTAACTACAGAACAATCTGTTCTTAAAAAATGGGTAATGCTTCTGTATACTGAAGAGCTGAAGCACCAGAGAACTGCTGCCAGGGAAGGCATATAAAATACTCTGCATGGACATTTTCTGTCACTTAGATACATGACACTTGTACTCACAGCTGTAGATGAACCAGAAAAGAGTCTTTCTCAGGTCTTTGGCAGGACAAGAGAGATATGATATATGATTTTTAGAACAAATCGTTACAACTGAGATAAGTAAAATTGCTGTGTAAAAATCTTCAGATGATAAATATGGGAAATAACCTGACAACACAGAAAATACTGCTTAACATTGTTTTGAAAAAGAAAAAGCACATGTATTTATCCTTTCTTATAAGCACATTTATGAACAAAAGAAATTTATCAAGTGTTGCACTTTTCTAAAATTTCTCTCATACCTAACTGATCCTGCCATTTGTTAAACATTCATTATTAGACTTATTCCATCGCTAAAAATGACTCATGGACTTGTATGTAGAATTTCAATAATATCCTGGTTGCTAGGGTACATGTGATCACTCTGACATATAAAGTATCTGTTAGAAAAAGATACTTTAGGTACATAATGATCAAATCTGTAGGGTTTATTTGTTCAATAAATGTTTTGCCAGTAGTTAATTATTTAAACAGCATGATATTTTATGCCTTTAAATAAATATTGAGTTGTATTGTACACGATCTCTAACTGATACATATGACTTTTTTTTTCCATGTCACTGAACAACTTGTTATTTCTGCCATATGCATGTGATACAATAGTTTCCTGGGTGATTTTCCTTCACTTGTTTTTTTCCCCTCTGGCGCACTCTGTCAGCATTGTTCCATGTCTATAATTGGTTTTTTATCTTTCTTTCAAGCTTCTCCTAGCTTTTTCTGAGGACCAGTAAAAAAAGTTACCTCAAATGTGCATATGGGTTTTGATATGTGCTTCTACGTCTTCATCTTATAACTACAGGCTTATTTATGTACATGGCTTGGAGTTTGTCCCTGCATTGAATGCTTTCTGGCAGCGACTGGGGAGATTCCTAGTGCTGTCCATTAGCCCAATCTTCTCCAGGAGTTATGCCCATGACGCAATCTGAGCTTTGAGACCAGAGCTATCTCTGACACAGTGTTATTTAATTTTAAATTGTGTCCTGAAAAACCTGTGGTGAAAGAATACTAAACCTGCAAAGTCATGGAGTTGGCATATAGAAGACAAGAGTTCACGTTTCCTATAAAACTAGAGCTGACTTAAATAAATTATCTCTTTCAGTTCTGTTGCAAAATCAAAGCAATCAGAAAGTACATTTTCTGTCAAATTCAAGATTATTTTTTTCTTCTGGTCAAGTTATATTTTTCTTATTTTGGATTCATAAAAAATACTTCGTAATTTTATTCATGTTGCATTGGAAACATTTGGTCTTTTCAATTGTATTTAATTTAGTTGAGTAATGAAACAAGTTGAGTAATGAAACAATGATTTTTCCAAAATGAAACATCAAAAAATATTTCATCATTTATGAAAAAATATCTTTTGCCCTAATAATAGCAAAAAAGATGGATTAGTACTTTATACCCCTTAGTGTTATGTATCAGATTCAACTAGAGTTTGTACAGTAGAAAAAGATATTTTTTATTATTAAAAAAAATCCCTAGGTTTATATAAATCCTTACTTTAATCTGTAGGCAAACATGCATCAATAGAGAGTCTTTACCCAAATAAGAACATATTAGTTCTGCAGGACTCCTGCCTAATGATTGAGCAGCCAGTGTACACGATAATCAATGCTCACTGATTATTGAAAGCACTATATTGCAAGGGATGAAAGTGGCATTGAAAAGGAAAGTGCTGTTAAGTAAGTATTATTACTGGAGCTCTTAAAGGGTCAGTCTTCAAACAGTACTTGTTTCGTCATTTCATTAAAAAGCTTATTATGGAGATGTGAGAGTGTGATAGTTGAGTTTGCCCACAGCAAAACGTGTCTATCATTGACACAGAAGAAGGATGAAATGTCCAGGAAGACCCGCATGACTGTAAGAACTGGAATCACATACTTTAATACTATCAAGCACAAGTATTTTTTGGGACTGATACTGAGAGTTCCTGTTAATTTGTGAGTTTACTGACTGGAAACAGCTGTGGTGGGGACTCTGGTTGATCACACAATGAGTCACCAGGTGATAGGGCTATAGAAGAGGCAAGTGTAGCAGATGACACTGGCTACAGTAGTGCTGGGAAGCAGTTTTGTTATTTGATGAGCAGAAGCTGTCTCTCCTACAACAGTTCTTGGAATCCAAGCTCAAGAAAGATGATTTCAGAGTGAAAAAAATGTTCATTTCTCTGCTTTAATCCAGGATGTCATAAAATGCTCGTCATTTAGCTGAATATATGACATTTCATTATAAAAGAAAACTTTAACACAAGAATAGATAGAAACTTTCCATGAATAAATTCAGATTGAACATTAGAAATTCCTGGCAAAATGGTCAGTAAAATCTAGAGAAGAATAGGTTATGGATTCTCCTATTATTGGCAAGCAATTCAATAATCCTTAAGATCAATTTGGAACATTTAGGAAAAGGATTAAATTATGTGGTTGGCTGCAATTGCAGGAAATTAGATTTAGCAACTCACAGAATAATTTAGGTCTGATGATTGTATGGTCCTATGAACAGTTTTCTATTTTCTGCAGTATACTGCTCCATGAATTATTTACAGTTTATTGCTGTCTGCACTGAATACAGAAATTTTCTTCCACTTTACAATTTCTGTTGTTATTACTTAATTAATTTTAGTAAAGGATGAAAGAAAAACCATTTATATTGTGTTTAAGGAAAGCCAGAATACTAAGAATAAAACATAAAACCGTTAAATCAAATAATGTTGTGTGTTCCATCTAAGATATCTATAATCTGGTTTTCCAAATATTTAGAAATTTATATTAAAATCATATTTATCAATAACTTCCACGAAGGAAACTCAGTTCTCCTGCGAGTTAGATCACAGGTGCCTTATTTTTTTCTCTACCTTGAGTGATACTTAGATTACAGAACTGTATGGAAGAGGCAATTTAATATAAAATCCTCTGTTATGTTCTGTAACACTAGTTTAAGCTGTAGCAAAACACCATATTTCTTTCCACCTGATTTGTCCCTATTAAGTAGAGATGTTTTTGCAAGCAGTGTTTTATCTCAAGGTGACTGTTGAGGGTTGAAACAGAAACTGTGCTGGGATACAACTTAAGCAAAGAACTTCACTAGAAGACAAGATTGAATTAGTATAATTTGATAGCTGCTCTGATCAGTCACTGTTATTATCCACCTGAGTCTTGGTTTGGAGGACAGCCCCCATGGGCTCCAGTTCCACTTTACAGGGCTTCAGTGGTAATGCCAGTCTAAGACACTGTTGTCTTTGCCATGCCTGGACATCTGTTACTCCAGTGCTGCAGTTCACATCCCCTGCCTCGTACCTGTACAGCTGACTGTGGGGCTGCATTGTGAATTAAGTCAGAGAATAACATGGCTTGTTTGTGCATGTTTTCTTTCTTTCTAACAGAAATCATTTGAGTTCTCCTGTTCACAGAGTGACTCACAAACTGTTGCTCTGGCTTAACCTAGAAAGGGGACATGCACTACCACATGAGTCCAGGAATAATCCACCTTCTCCTCAAGCCACCCCTCCGTAGAGCAATGAACTCTGGATATGTCTGTGTCGGACACTAGATTTGTGACCATTGCTTGGGTAGACAAAGGAGTTTTGTTGTGAATTGACATTTGCTAAAAGTGGCTGTGGTCATTACAAAATTATCATATGAAACAAGTTTTAATTGGAGCAGGCAAATCCATCATCTTGGTGAATTTAGCAAAGCCTGAAAAGATTCATTATAGATTGACGCTACTATTTAATCTTTTCAATCTACAGAAGTCTGAAAGGTAATTTAGCACAGACAATATGGTGTATATTTACTTGATTTTGCTGTCAGAGAGGGTTCCATCACGGTAGCTGAAATTTACAGGAATACCCAGCTAGTAGCAAAAAGTGGCATGAAGAATTTCAGCCTAAACAGCTATAGTTAGCTAGTTAGAAACAAGAAAAAGAATTTTTTATTATGGAAAATCATAAGAATTATAATGCTTACCAAATACTTGCCCTATAAGCATTGCACCTACCATCCTATTAAAATAAAAAAAAAAAAAGAAAAAAAAAGACAGGAATATTGTTTTTAAGCTGTGGTTTTACTCTGCCCGCCCGTGCTCTGCTTTGATTTTGACAGTGCACACATAAGTGCTTCTAAAAACTGTGATATGATACCTCCTTTTAGAGGTGGTTTCTGAGAAATCTTTCTGCCTAACGGGTAGTGATTTCATAAAATCTGAAAAAAAGAGATCATTAACCTCATCACCAGATAGCAGTTTCTTCTTTAACTTTCTTTCTCAATCATGTGCAAGTAGTTTCTGTTTAGTCAGAATTCCTGAACAGTCAGACCTGAACTTTTCTCACACTCTAAGGTGCTGCAGGTTGCACAGGTGCATTGAGAAGAGTTTTCTCTCAGATGTTTATTGAAGTCTTAGATTTAAGCCAGAATACGTATGTTCATGAACTTCATGTTACATTACTTCAACCGGCTCACCTGCAATGTGCTTGAACCAAGAGGGTCATTCTGGTTTTGGCCATTTTAGCGGATGAATTAATTATAGCTTTAAAATTATCTTTCTTTTTGAATATGCTTCTTTCTTGATGAATATGAATATCATGTAAGGCAAGTGCCTATTTTTGTTTTACCTAGTGTTAATCAGTGAGTGGTAAGTTAAATGATAGTCCTTCAAGTTACTTTAATTATGGAAACTGAGAATGACTGCTGAAAGATGAATCCATGTTGCCGGCTTTGCTGCATTTTGTTTATTTAAATTCTGCTCACCAGCTTATTTGCTATCTCAGCCATAGTCTTATATTGAATCTGAAAAAGGCACATGTGACAGCCAGATTTCAAATGAATTAACTAAACTAGCCTAACTTGAATGTAAATGCTATATGCTACAACATTGGACATCTAGAAGTCTTTAATCATTTATAGCCTAAGCTTGTGCTGTAAAAAGCACTTGTTTCTGGTTTGAAAATGGGGAAAACATATAAATAAAGTCAGATATTGAAGCATGAATTCTAAATGAGTAGGAGCTGAAGTCCCATTCTCAGTCTAGGCTTCTGTGTAAAGGAACATCATCTATATTTCAAATAGTAAATCCATGGGATGAAAACTTTGTTTTCTTCACGTTCCAGCTGAAAGTGCAGACAAGGCTTCATATAAGGTAAATACTTATACTATAAGAAAAGTATCATAGAAAATTTACATTTCTTTAACAAATAGACTCTACTTTTCTGTTTGTATGGCATGTAACACCTGACAAGTCAAATGAAATTTTTAAAATAAATTCTATGACTGAGAATTATATTTACCTCATGGAACAAATTAGTTGAGGGATAGAAGGGAGCAAAGTTCATGCATCACTGAGTAGAGAAGACCAAAAGTTCCCAGGAGCTGACTCACCTAATGCAAAATTTATCCTATTAGAAATACAGCTTTGGTTTCACTTCTTTCTCTTCCTTGCTCTCCCTCGCTCTCCCGCTCTTCTCAAAGTAGTAATTTATTTGCTGTCTTTTAAGAATTTAATTCTGTACCTTGTAATCTCCCTGATTCACTGATTACTTTAAACTAACCACCTAAGCATATAAGTAACACATATAATTTAAAAAATCAGATTTATACTCTAGCTTACTGTCTAGAGTAATCATCTATATTCTGATTACCACACAACTACATACACAAGCACTCAGATGAAAGACCAGAGCTGTGGAGCATAACCAAATAGATGCATCTCTCACTGAGTGCATGAGATGATGTCCAGGCCTGAATATTGTTTTCCTACAGGGTGTCAAAAACTAACAAGAGAACAGACTAGATTAAGTATCCTCCTATCTATATCTACTTTCACCCTCAAAAGAAAAATGTATTGTGTATGTTTTTCACATTAAAAAAGCCTTTTTAGTGAGTGCCTAAGTTGCCTTGCATTCAATATTTAATTACATATTCATAGGACAATCTCCATTGTACTTGGAAGAAGCAATTTTCAGAGATTACTGCAGATAAATCCATAAACTTTCAGATGTTATTGCAGCATTTCTGAGCCTTGTAATTCTTGATTAAAGAAGAAGCTATGTCACTTAGCATTGACCCAAAGAAGAATACATATCCTTAGGCTCTGAAGAGATCTTATATACATGTTCCATTACAGCCTGCGTATGTGGTGGAACTAAAATGAAAAAAGAGGAAAAGAACAAAATGTTCTGTAAGGAAACATCAAAGACCATTAGAGAAAGAGCTCTTAAAAAGAAGACAGCATATGGGAAAATGATCAGGCATTGCTATATAGAAAAGAATAATTTTGAAAGCAATAGAACATTCAAAATGTATAAAACTTCCCTGTGAGGTGTATTCTCTTGAGTTAAAAGCTATCCTTACCAAAGGATAACTTCTCAAAATTTATTATTTTTAATGGAAAATAATATTTATTATTCCTATATTGCATATATAGATAATGTCTGGTGGTTGTGGGCTGAAAAAATACATAGAGATAAAAAGAGTTCAGTAGGTCAACCACTTTAATGAATTTGAATAAAACTACCAGAACTCCATGTGGCTTAGAAAATAAGACACCATTTTAATTAAAAGGGAAACATCAGCTGACAAAATAATGACCACTTAGTCATATCACTTTAATGATTTATTTTTACATTTCGTAACTCAGACCATTTACCACCGAGATTAGTTGATAAATTTCTTCTTAAAGTTTTTAGTCAGTATTTTCTCCATTGAACCTTGTTACATCTTTCAATAGATATTCTTGTATTTCTTCTTGATGCTAAAAGTGACCTCCCTGAGAATATACCATGTAGCAAATTTTTAAGTATTGAAAGCTTTAAAATGGCCTAAAATGGACACGGTCTTTCTGAACCTAGTGCCAAACTCTTACAAATTGAAATGCTGTCTGAAAACTGGACTCATTTTCAATTGTACATCCTTCATTTTGGAAATTCTTTCTCTAGTAAGCAAGAGCATAACTTTATCCAGTCATCCACAGTACTGAAATATAGTAAAAAAGATGCAAAAGGTAAACAACAGGGCACAATTCAAATGAAAGTAAAGGGCTCATTAGGCTATCCATTCCTGTAGGTACTTTACAAAATTCAGTTACAAAGAACATCTAATCAGGCATAATTTTTTTTTATATAGCATATCATCGTTTGTTTGGGTTTGATCAAGTTCTTAATATTATATACTATCAGCTTGATGTGTTAAAAATTGTAGCTAATGTATAGTTACATATAGTTGCATTAGTCATTGAGGAATAAATTAAAATACTGGACTCAGAAAGTGTGCAATCCAGAGTAAATCTGGTTGTAAATCAGGACATTAATAACTCAATTATTAGTAGATACATTATCAATTAACTGCTAAAAAAGAAAGCTTTTTAAATTGAGTCTTGTTTTTGAAATTATTTCTAAGCATTGCCACATTTTAATTTTTACAGGAGTTTCATTACCAACATTTGAGAATGTTTGAGTCTGTAAATAAAAATTAATAAATCATGTCAAAGGGGGCCAAAATACAAATGTAAGGAGTAAGTTCCTAATTTATTTTTCTCAGTTCTGATTTTTATTTTGAATTGCTGTTTTAAGGCTGCTTGATATATTTACCAGGAGACCAACAATATATATTTTACTGAAAGAAAGAAGTTATTTACAAAAGTAACTAGAATGCAGGTTATACTGGAGAGCACATGCACCTCACTGGATTGATTAGAACTGACATTTTGTGAGTTCCTGGCCTGCACAAAGCAAAGAATCTAATTTGTTTTTTCAAATTTTGCATGTTTTTGTCCAGGTGACATGTGGCTAGTGAGATACAAGACTCATACAAGTCACTGGACAGAATGAACATCTTGTCCTTTTGGTAAATCATGTCTTCATCTCAGCTTCACTTGGATGAGAGAGTATGGAACAAATTTGGACAAACAATATGGGAACCAGAGCCTGCAACTGTGTTGCCACGTTGAGCAAAACCAATAGTGTGATCCCTTGGCTAGAACAAGAGTGCACTGCATTCACACAGACCGTTTCACTTTCAACTCAAAACCAGGTAAGATTTCTTCTTGGTTAGGAGTTTGCAGAACAAGAAGTCTCATACTGTAAACTTCTCAGATGTTGCCTGAAATGAACACATTTCTGAGAGTAGGCTCTAATGCTGGGTGGCTTTATACAATATAGGACGTTGTGAAGTAATGGAATATGTACCCAGATTTTTACAAATTTGTCATCTTTTGCCATTCCAGCCCTCAGGTTGTAAACATACTGGGAGGAACTCACAGCTGGCTTGATACACAGAGCTGTGCAGCAGTTCTGAGCACACAGAGAGACACCATGACTTTAGGCTTCCTCTCAAAGGAAGTGTTCATGTCTTTGTGTATAATTAGCTCCACTGTGAAGAAGACCTGAGAAGACAAAGGCTTGGTTATCTTGTTAGACTTGTGGTTCAGAGGGGGGTGGGGTTGGTAGTAGAGAGGGTTTTGCACTTAGTCATAAGTGGTGCTGGGAGCAACTAAAATCATTAGCATAGACTGGCTCTGTGTGGGATTCCATTACCAGCAAAGAAGGAGATATTCACAAACAGAAGGTGGTTTCAGAGAAATGCCACAGGGTGGAAATTCCATTCCTTCCTGAGCTCTGAACCTAGGGGCTCATTTCCATTAGGGAACAAGAAGTAGAAAAGTAAATTTCTGTGCAGAAAAACACCACCTGTGCATGAGATAACACAACTAGACACAGATGTGATATACATTCCTGATGGTAAGTGACATTTTTTTCCAGCCAGTTATTTGATATTTTATAGTATCTATCAAGAACCTTGGCATGAAATGCTACTGAAGAGGCACATAGGCAAGTTCAGCATAAACACCTTTATGTAAGGAAATCAGTTGTTTTTCTAGGAAATAAATTGAGTTAGTATCTAGATAATTTGAAAAACAAGTTAGAAATAAAATCAGGTATCTCACTTCCCTGCCTTTTACTGTTATCTCTGTGGTTTTGCCTCATGTAATTTTAATTTTTGTTTCTCCTCTGTTGTTATATGAATTACAGCATAATGGAAGGACCCACTTGACTAAAGTATATGTGATAGGTCTTTGTATATCTGATTTTTCAGCAAGTAATACAAAGCAAAACAAAGAAAACCATTTTCATCTTACATTTTCAGTGGTAGCTAGCTAAAAATAGAGACAAGCAGCTATTTAAATTGCAAGCTGTTTTTAATAGGAAAAGGAGTTTAAAACTTTTTTTTTTAATGTAAGAAGAAGGAAAAAATACTAATAAACTAGAGCCCTGCAACAGTAACATGCATTAGATGCTTTATTTGCATTATATGACCACATACAAAACTATTAATTGTAAGAGTATATACAACTACATCTCCACCTCAAAAATATATACATACTGCTTCTTCGCTCCATCACAAACACACATGTAATGATGCTGATGCAAAAATATTTGCGCAAAAATATTTTATTATAATATTATATTGATTTCATTGATTTGGTTTAATTGATTTGATAAAGAGCAATTGGAGGCACACTGGAAATTACTAACTTCACCTAAAGTTATGGAAAGTTTTTGAAATGCTCTGCCTTCTCATCATAAGACCCTCAGGGAAGGGACTTTCCTCATTCATTGCCTAAATATTTTTAGAACCTGACATAATAAGGTCATCTTCTGACAATGTATTTTTAAGATTTTAAAGTTTAAAGTATTTTCCTTAATTAATAATAATAATTTTAATTATCAGGAAAAAATGAGTTTAAATTGGAAATTAAATACACCGAAAATTTAGCTTGGAAAAATGAGTAGAAAACTAGGAGCCATCATCACTGGAAAAAGAATAAAAAGTTAATATCAATTAATATATTTTAAGTAAAAAAAAAAACCAAACCCAAAAAACCCACACAAAACCAATCTGCTAAGGACCACAAGTAACGTGTTGCTCTCTTCATGTCATCCTTTTCATTGTCAGTCATGTAACAGCCATTATCCTGGCATCATGGGTTTGAATCTAGGTAACTGCCTTGAAAAGAGTGGGAAGGATTTTATTTTTTTAAAAAAGCAGCTGGTGAAAAGTGACTTGGTAAAGATGAGAGCTGACTGAAAAAAAAGCAGCTGCCTACTCTTTACCCAAATGCATGCTCTTTTGAGCAGTTGGAACTGAACATTTTGACACTAAAGCATATAGATTGTTTTGCTTCATGCTATATCATCTCATCCAGCAGTATTAACAGCATGCATCAATCAGACTGTCTTCGACAAAGAACATGCGAAACATTTACGAGTGTCTCTGCTTTAGATACACTGTAACACACTAACTGCTGAAAGTGGAGCACCTTTCGAAAGGTACCTTTTGCTTTGTAATTACCTTATGGTTTCTCAAACAGGAAATCGGCTTCAAGGGTGGTGGTTTTCCTGCAGCTAACATAACCAAGGTAGGAATTGTCTGATCTTTGTAGGTTTTAAAATGCATACTTTTGTGCAGAGTTGATGGGTAGAGTTAAGTATGCCTGTCACTACATGAAAATTCCTCATAAAGCTATAAATAAGTGCATGTACTTACTAAAATAATAATGTATTCCAATGTAGTCGTTTGTGTTTTTTTTTTAATTCTGCATTTAGCTGTCTTGAGAGTTTGTATATTTATGAAAGATTGAAACCAAATAGAAGAAACCATATGCTTATGCAATAATACACTAACAACTTTGTTTCCTCTTGTCCTGGTTTTAGCTGGGATAGACCTCATTTTCTTCTCAATAGCTGGTGCAGTGCTGTATATTGGATTCAATATGAGAATAATGTTGCTAACGCTGATATCTTGGTTGTTGCTAAGTTGTACTTACCCTAAGTCAAGGACTTCAGCTCTGCTCTGCACTGAGGTGGCCTCACCTTGAATATTGTGTGCATTTTTGGGCACCACAATATAAGAAAGATTTAAGCTCTTAGAGACTGTCCAAAGGAGGGTGACAAGGATGGTGAAGGGCCTTGAGGGGAAACTGTATGAGGAGCAGCTGAGGTCACTTGGTCTGTTCAGGCTGGAGGAGACTGAGGGGAGACCTCGTTGCAGTTACAACTTCCTTGTGAGAAGCAGAGTGGCAGTCACTGATCTCTTCTCTGTGGTGACCAGTGACAGGATCTGAGGGAAAGTCCTGAAGGTGCCTGAAGGGTCAGGGAAAGTTTAGGTTGGATATTAGAAAGAAGTTCTTCACCCAGAAGGCGGTTGGGCACTGGAACAGGCTCCCCAGGAAAGAGGTCGCAGCACCAAGCCTGACAGAGTTCAAGAAGCATTTGGATGATACTCTTGGGCACATGGTGTGACTCTTGGGGATGGTCCTGTGCAGGGCTGGGATTTGGACTTGTTGCCCCTTGTGGTCCCTTCCACCTCAGGATATTCTGTGATTCTGTGACTTTTCAGTGTCTCATCCTCTGCAGGTGAGGAGATGCACAAAAGCTGGGAGGAACCATACCTGGGGCAGCTGACTGAACTTGCCAGAGGCATATTCCATTCCACAGAAAGTTATGCCCAATGCATAAGATGGGGCGAGTTATCTGGAAGGAGGCCAGTCGTGGCTCAGGGACAGGCTGGGCATTGGTTAACATTTGGTGAGTGATTGTGTTGTGAGGAACTTGTCTTTCTTGTGTTTTATCTCCCTCTCTCCCTCTCATTTTTATCACTGTTATTATGATGATTGTTATTATTACCATCATAATTATTGATTTTTTCCTTTGTTTCAATTATTAAACTGTTCTTATCTCAACCTATGAGTTCTATTTTCTTTTCTTTCCTGATTCTCTTCCCCCTCCCATTAGAGGGGGAGAAGGGGAAGTGGGTGAGCGGCTGCGTGGTGCTTTGTTGCCAGCTGGGGTTAAACCACAACACCTCTAAAACATGAACAGGGGAAGTTTTGCTTGTTTGAGGATTACACGATGTAAGTTATTTAAATAAGTATCTGACTTGTGAAAGGAAAACTATCTAATTTGAAAAGGGGAAGAGCAGTACTACATCTGTGACACTGGAGCTGGTGGACACCAGTCTTCCATTTCTGGCAAAATTTCTTCCAAGAGCATGTGCAAATCATAGTCTGTTTCTATTGGAAATGTTTAATTTTTGCTTTTCCTTTCTGTCAAAAAGAAATACCACAATCTGAAAAGTGCAGTATTTCATTATTTTGTTGTGTTCCTTTTTAAAATTACTTATTATTTATTATTTATTATTGAAGGAAAACTGGATCATAAACATTTACTTGATAGAATACAGGACTCACGAGGTACTGTGGCAACTTAAGCGTAAATTAAAATTGGATGTAGCGTGGGAAGCTAGGATGACACATAGTGTTTTCACCTTGACAGCCTTTCACTGGAGGTGGCACAGCAAAAGATCTTGACACATCTTGACACCAGCATGAATGCCTTCAAGTGGAAGGAAGGTAATGTTTTTCAATGCAGTAAGAATCTAAACCGATCGTTAGTCATGAGACAAAAATAAGAAGAATCTCTGTATTTCCTAGATGAGTGCTGATCTTATGTGTATTTTTAGGAGGAAAAGTAAGTAGCTAAAAATAAAATAGATTTTAAAATAACATATATAAAAATAGCTATATATACATAATTAGAAGTAGTTTGCCTAGTAAAGATGTGGAAAAAGTCCAGCATGGCAATTTGAAAATCTGATATATTTGGAAATGTTACGATAAAAACATTGCAAAATTCCAGAGATGACAAAGAATGGAAAAGAAATAAGTATACAGCAGTAGATTCTTATTTGCATCTTTCATTAGCTGCCTCACAAAACTTTTAATTTTTTCTTCTGAGCTGCTGCCTTCTCATTCTCAATGTATTTAGTCTTTTTCAGTTTTCTGAATAATTAAAAATAATAGACGAGCAGACATTTCTAGTGTTGTAAAAGAAACAGTGTTCATACATGAAATGTCAAGTTTATTTTTTGGGGACTGCTGACTATGTTGATATTAAATTTGTCTAAGGTGAAGAGTGAGATAACACAGTTAAAACATACATTATTTAATACTTAGGTAATAAAGCTAGAAGAATATATGATGAGATGTAAAAAAGAAAAGGGTGACCACTGAACACTTAGCTGGGAAGTGCAGACAGTTTCTAAAGCTTGCAGGCTCACACAGTGAGGTATGCCACAAGCATGTGTGTCAGCAAGTGAGGCTGCAGGCCATGGGCATGTGGTGCTGCCCTTGAGTAATAAAACCTGTCTGCCGAGCCTGGGTCACAAATGACCACACCAGACATACCTACACTGTAGAGATGCGGTTCCCATAGTTATACACAGAGAGATGACCTGACCTTCTCTGCACTCACAACATGCCACGTCTGTAAAATGGATTAAGATCCACTCACAAATAATAGGTGTATATGTGTAAGAGGTTTCAGGATTGTGGCTTTGTAGGTAACAAGACTGTTTCTAATCTACAATCACATAAATCCTTTATGACAGTGAGATGTCAGTGCTTTTTGTCAAAGTAACTGTCATGAAAATAGGATCTGTAAATGTGATCATGCTACTGACCCCTAAAATAACACTGCATGTTTGTGTCTGGTTTTCTCTAAAAGTTTGTCAGTAAACTAATTCAGATGCAAAAATAGGTGATAAAGAAGTCATATTGTGGTCTCTTCAAACAGTTGCTACTGTCTAAATCAAGGTCTGTTTGGTTTTCCTTCATATTTACTAACCAGTCCTGACTTGTGAAAATGTACTTGGTGCACTAGTTGAACTGTTTGTGTAAGCTTATTTGAAGGTATGCTCCCTTTGCTGTTTTGCTCTCCAATATGAGCTGGACTCAATAGCCATCAGAAGTCTCTGTATGTATTACAAAGGTAACAGAATCAGGCCATACAAGAGAAATGTATGTCTATCTCACACACTACCACTTTTTCTACTTGGAATTACTTAAGCTTTATGGAAAAAGAGGTTGCATAGGTGAGTGGGTAGTTAGTGGGAATTAGTGAATTTGATGAGATCTGGATTCTATATTTAGCTTAGCCATTAACCTTCTTATACAAGCCATATCACTGATCTGTGTCTGTTCTACCTAATAATACCCACTGCCTTGTTTATTTGGATTCCATGTTTTTCTTAATAGATCCTGTTTCTTACTGGATTTACATAGCATCCAGCATGGGGAGGCTAAAATGCTAAGTCCAGCAGGCACGTTTGTAATATGAATGTGGAAAAAGAAAAGGAAAAGGTAAAAAAGAAGTAACAAAAATAACAGTGAATATTCTTCATATTCATAAATATGTTCATATTCAATTATCTTTTCTACTGGAGGAAAGAAACAGAGATAAGTGGTATAAAGAAACTAGATTAAAGCACCTCAAACATGAAAAGAATGGAAAAAGAATTTGGGAAATATATTACATAAACCAACAAAATAATCATCTACTGTTCTTTAAACATTCAGTAGACAGAGTAGATACAGATGGAGATTTAAGAGGCCCACACAGCAGGAAAAAGACAGAGTTAGAAAAAGGGGCCATATTTCCCATCCCAAGCACTGGGGTATCATAACAACCCCAAAATTACCAATTGTGTAACTGGTTTGTATAGGATGATTAGTGGGAAAACTAAGGAAGAATAGCCTGTGTATGCTCTTCAAAGTAAGTTTGTTCTAAACCACACATCAGGTTACTGTTCATAGGCCAAAGTGTGCACTTCAATATGCACAGCAGAGCCCCCCAGTGACATTTCCCTCACTATACAGTTTATTAAATGAAACAACAATATTATCTGCAGATTTTATTTCTTCAAACATTCTCACTGTTGGTATATTTAAAAAGCTTATTTCTGCCTCACTGCACACAGGAAAATCCCTTTGCTCTATTTCTCTTAAAAGGGAATCTGTGGCTTCTGTTGTTTGCTGTATTCCAGTAAAGTTCTCCTTTGAATTGGCAGGTGAAATTTAGTTACTGCTTGTTTTCGCCCAACCCCAACTCTAGCCCTAGATACAGCAGGACAACCCTCAAGCCTGCACTGAGTTCTTAAAACTATACACATTCCATTGCAAAATGATCTAGTGATCACTTTACTTAGTGATACATTACATTGTAATCTGTTAAAATCATAAAACTATTGTAAGAGTAGTTTGAGACAGCTGATCTGTAGTGATGAACAATACTTCTGCAACATTTAAATCCTTTAGCACCCTTCAAACATTCAAAAAACTAAAGGACACTAATGGTGTAGGCATTGCTTTAAGCTTAAAAACCTTTTTATGCAAGAAATTAAGTCCTCATCCAGAAAATAACTGTTGAAATCTTAATACCTTTCAATGACAGCCACATTTGAAGAGCAATTTTATAGCATAATGATCCTTGTTGCGTAATTTGGGCAGACTATTGTTCTCATTTTAATTTCCCATACACTGCTTGCTTTAAGATCTCTCCTTCCCACACCAATTGAAGGGGAGAGATCAAAAGTCAGAAAAGAAAACACCAAGATTTGGGTCTGGAGTTAAACTTCTAAATGTTTCAGAACAGCTCCTACTTCAAACATGCTATGGTGTATCTGAAGCATTGGGTGCTTCATAGAAGACTGGGACAGCTGCATTCCACCTGAAATCCCACTGTAGACATAAATCCAAAATAGCAACTTTAAAATCTCCACTGCATTTTAACGCAGGTGAGAGCTAGGGCTTTAGACAAAATTTATTAGAGAAGTCCTCCCATTGAGTCACAAGGTGCAAAAAGGACCCCCTTGCTCTCTAAACTCCCTCTCAGAGAAGAGCCTGCGTGCAGCTGGATCCAGTCTTAGACCCAGACTTTGTCAACGGTTTAAGTATAATGTTTTCCTGCAGGATTATAGATGGCAAACTGGATATATTTATATGAAATGAATTATTTATCATGACAAATGATTAGACAAAGGATCTTAATGGGAATTATTTACTACACAATGCAAAAGCTATAACTACTAGTTAGTGTATGGTATATACAGATAGTGTACTAGTAGTGTATGGTGTAATACAGCATAGTGCACTATACCAAAACAATTATATTAAAGCAATTGCATTAAAGCTAGCTAAAAAGATGGAAACGATTATTAAGTGGAGATTTTATGTAACTCACCCATAGCAACACTCATGGGCAAATCTCTTAACCTCCAGGAGTATCCTTGAGAGGTGTCCTCACTTCAAGGGAGAAAACTCCACACACTCCAAGAAGAGTATGTTAGAAGAAATCTACCGTATGAACATGGAACTGGACTTTTATAGGATGAAGTGATTCGCTGCCAGTCATATATCTCCGGGTCATCTTAGCAGCTTATCTGCCAAATCTTTGCCTCAGTATCAGGATGTTAATTTGGGGTTGATGTGTCAGACTGGTTTTAGCATAATTCAACATTAAAAACAGCATATGATGCCCCCTCTCAGCCACCACTGATAGCTTGCAAAATAGGGCACTGTTTGGGTTATTTAGCCACATTCAAGGGCAGAGTATCCTGCTACAGCTTTCACCCAGGACTAGATTTATCTAAACTTCCTGCTCTTTGATTTTTATTTTTTTCTTGAGGCATCTAGAATATGAAGCTGCACAAAAGATATACCAGAAGAGGTGGCATTTTTTTCCCTTCTATTTTACCTCATACAAAATGTTATCTGAAATCTAGAAATTAGTTCCTTATTCTAAACCTTGCTCCAGTAATGATCTGACAGGTTTCCTCGAAATAAATTTATAGGATTGGGTAAACTATAAAATGGAGTTTCAAATTCTTAATTTATTATCATCTGGAGGAGAGGTTTATACCATCTTTTATACAATTTCATAGCAGTTACACAATTTGCCAAGGAGAGGACTTTTCACTTTTTTGTGCCTAGAGAGAGTCAAACATACATAATTTTCCCATTAAAAAAAAAATCTAACAATCCATTGTTACCCTGAATACATAAATCGCTGGATTGTGATACACAAGATGTCACACTAGACAATCTAATAGTTATTTCTGACTTTAGAGTAGGATAATCTATGAAAACTTATGTGTTATCAAAAATAAATAAATAAATAAATAAATAAATAAAGCGTCTTATCCTTCTGGAATATTTGTGACAAGTTCTGTGACACAAGACATGATGTTCAGTTTCTCATCTACCTTTTGCCTTGTGATGCGCTCAAGTCAATGCCTTTGTATTTGCAACTGACTGAGGATTTCAGCAGGTAAGCTGAGTCCTATATGTAGTTTTTGAAGTGCTTCTGATCTCCAGTATTCCATAAATGTGGAGTAATATAAGATGAATTTTAATTTCCTTTCTATTTGCAGAGTTATACTTGTCTGAAGCTTTCATTTTCTCCTGAGGAAGTTTTATTAACCCTTAAGCTTTAGAACCATAGGTCTTCATAATGAACACATTGTCTTAGTAATGCATTCTCAGCATGATTGTTTCAGTGGATCAAAATTGTATCTCTTCAGAGAAGAGATTGGGTTTGCATGGCAAGGTTTTGGGAGCAAGGTGGCTACAGTGATGGTTTCTGGGAGAAGCTGCTAGAAACTTCCTCCATGCCTACAGAGCCAATGCCAGCCGACTCCAGGACTAACCTGTCTTTGGCTGAGCCCACTGACAACAGCTGTAGTGCCTCTGGGATAACATATTTAGGATGAGGAAAAAATGTTGCAGAGCAGCAGCTGGAGACAGGATTGAGAATATGAAAAGAAAGCTCTCCATACACTGAGGTCAGTGAAGAAGGAGAGGGAGGAGGTGCTCAAGGCATTGGAGCAGAGAGTACCGTGCAGCTCATGGTAAAGACAATGGTGAGGCAGAATGTCCATCTGCTGCTGCTCTCCGTGGTGGAGCAGAGCAGCCTATGCAGGACCCCATACCAGAGCAGATGGGTGCCTGAAGGAGGTGGAAGCCCACACTGGAGAAGGCTCCTGGCAGGATCTCTGGCCCCATGGAGAGAGGAGCCCACGTTGGAGAATATTTGCTGGCAGGACTTGTGACACCATGGGGCAGCCACGCTGGAGCAAGCTGTTCCTGAAGGACTGCACCCTATGGAACAGACCCACACTAGAGTAGTTCATGAAGAACTGCAGCCTGTGGGATAGACTTACATTAGAAAAGTTTGTGGAGGGCTCCTCTCCCAGGGGGGAGACTGCACACTGGAGCAGGGGAAGAATGTGAGGAGTCCCCGCTGAGGAGGAAGGAGCAGCAGAGACCATGTGTGATGAACTGACTGCAATCTCCATTTCCCATTCCCCTGTACCATGCGGCAGGATGACATAGAGAAAATCAGGAGTGAAGTTGAGCCTGGAAAGAAAGGAAGAGTAGGGGGAAGGGGTTTTTAAGATTTGGTTTTAATTCTCATTACCCTATTCTGATTTGCTTGTTAATAAAATAAACTGATTTTCCTGAGTTGAGCCTTTTTTGCCCATGACAGTACTTGCTGTGTCCTGTCCTTAGCTCAGCCCATGAGCCTTCTGTTGTATTTTCTTGCGCCTGTCCAGCTGAGGAGGAGGGTGATAGAACACTGTAGATAGGTGGGCACCTGGCATCTGGCCAAAACCATATGGCCATTGGTTCGTTTCTCAAGCTAACTAGGTAATGCATCCATATCTTTCCAACTCAAGCAGAAACTGAGAAGATACATCTCTTGAAATATTGTGCACATATAATAGATATAAGGCACTTGAGAGTCTTATGCAAAAGCAGAAAAATACACAATTCATGATTATTTACTGATAGTGGATAGGAAATCATTTCTGCACATAACAAATACTGACAAAATAGTTCAGGAACTCCTTCCCATTTATAACCCCAGGGGAGCTGGCAGTTACTTCCCTTACAGCTCAAAGTAGTGTCACACAATTATACTCTAAGCAGTTACCCAAATAAACTGAATTCTTTACACAGAGTTTTAAAACCTGGATTTTACCTTAGATAAAAAATTTCCAACCCTTCAATGAATTCATTATTTTAAAATTAAAGTATCTTACCAGAAGCTGTCTATAATCCTCTAAAAAATGCAGTCTCCACTTACATAGATTTGAGAAAAGGAAACTAAAATTCTTATTAGCTGGGTTTTATCCTGAAGTTTTAGGATTCACAAGATATCATGAGGAGACAGTTAATGGCCAAAAAAAGTCAATTTCACCTTTATCTACCAGGAAGATTATGAAAGGCATATACTGAAAAAAGAGCTTTTATTAAGTGCAATTTAAAAAGAAAAGGGAGAGTGGTAAGCAAGAGGAAGAGATGTTATTTTTTCTTCTAAGTACCACTATAGACCCTTGATTCAGACTTGGTAGGAGGAAACTATTATGATTTGAAGGGGTTTTGTCTGATAGCAGCATAAAATCTATGGTACTGCATCCTGCTTCTTTTTTTTTTTCCCCTATTTTTTTCCTCTTCTGAAAGCAAAACCAGCATTCCCTTAAAAAAAGCTCTAAAATTCTCAAGAAATAGTATGTCCAGTTCAGCAATTGTTGCCTCTGAAGGCTAGAGGTTCCCTCTGAGAACCAGTTGTTGAGATGAATCCTATCCTCAGAGTGCCCTTTTAGAGTGATAACTTTAAACAGCACAATGACTATTATCTGTGCAGCACTAAGGAACTGCACAGGAATATATACAATACAATAGAGTATATTGTAATCCATATTTAAGGAGTTTGGCCATTTATAGGGCCACAGAAAGGATCAGAGAGCTGCAGCACCTCTGCTGCAAAGACAGGCTGAAAGAGCTGGGGTTGTTCAGCCTGGAGAAGAGAAGGCTCCAGCGAGACCTTATTGCAGCCTTCCAGTACCTAAAGGGGGCTTATAAAAAAGAGGGAGAGCAACTTTTTACATGGACAAATAGTGATAGGAACTGTTTTAAACTAAAAGAGATATTTAGATTAAATATTAAGAAGAAATTCTTTATTCAGAGAGTGGAGAGGGCACTGTGAGACACTGGATTACTATATTAATTATTGGCTCAGAGCAGCTCAAATGTGTGTGTCAGATTAGCTGGCACACCAGAAGTCCCGCCTTGGGGTAGGGGCAGATTGCCACAGGGGGCCAGAGCAGATAAAACCAGCACCATGCAGCCATTGAGAGATTGTGATCCTGCCACCTCCTGGACTCCTGGTAGCTGGATATACACTGGATCTGGGGTGGTAGCTGTAATTGTCTCTTTTTCTCTCTCTTCTTCTCCTTCTAATCTCCTTTCTTGATATTTGGGTAACTAAAAGCTGGATGGGTTGGATTGTGCTAAGCTGTATGGGCCGGCATGTGCTAAGATAATTCTTTGTGGAATGCTTTATTTTGGTTGAATGTTGCCCTTTAGACTTTTGTCAAGTTCCCTTATTTCCTAAAGTTTGCCAGTAAAAGTGTGTTATTTGACCTCTTGAGAAACACGTGCAGCATCTTCTCCCATGTGCTCTCTCAAGGTGTAAAAGAACTGAAGGCCCTTTTAATAGATCTGGTGAGCGGATTTTTGGAGCCTTCTTTATTTTTGAAGTAAAATCCTTTTGATGAGCTTGTAGCTCAAACCTGAGATCTTACAGGCCCTGAGCAATCTAATCCAGTCGCTGGCATCCCTAACCATGGTGAAGGGGTTTGAACTAGATGATCTTTAAGATCCCCTCCAAGCCAGGTCTTTCTATGATTCTATGAATTACCATTTTGCTCTGCCCTGAAGACTTTGCTTGAGACTGAATAAGCTGACTCTGTGTTTCGAGAACAAGCAGACTTGCAATAGATACCTTGAGACCATGCTGGGGAAATTTGCAATCTTTGCTGACACACAAAGAGATGCAGCAATAGCTAATACCCAGATTTCCAAGCAAGCATATATCTCTGCAAGATACAAACACACAAAAGCATTTCTGTACACTAGTGGCAGGACAACTGTCATTATCCTACCTATATCCCTAGACTAGGTTTGTAGATAACAGCTTGGTTGTAAGACCAACTGGTATAGGTAGGAAAAAACCAACCATATAAGCCTTTAAGCACTTAGACACTTTTTCAATTCTGAAATAAAAATACTGGGTATAAAAGCTCCACCCTTCCATCCCCCCCCAACCCCTTTGCATCAACATACACTAAAACAAAACGAAAACAACAACAAATCCAAAAGAGAAGCTGGAATTTATTTTAGACTATTATTAAATAAATCTATCACATCAGGATTTAAAACTGGTTTTACTTTGTGTTTCTTGGAAGCAAAAACCCAAACATAGAATTGTGATCCTGAATAGAAACAAAAGATTGCTATGAGTATCTTCTCTGAGAAATGGAGCATCCTAAGAAAAATGAATGAGGGTAAAAAGGTTATCTACCCGGTGATGACAGGTATGCTGTATACTGATGTTATTCGAGAAATGTTCCAAAATTTCATTAGAAAAAACTTATTTGACTACAGCCTAGTAAATGTGAAAACCAAATTCAATTACTACTTTTCACAAAATCCAAAAAGTTTTAGAATATTTCAGATATAATACTGATGATTCTTAGCATGGAATATTCAAAACCAAATGAGCTAGCTTTGATAATCTGTCCCTGTGGAATCTGTATATGGAGCAAGCTCAGAAACAGAATTAACAATTTATACAACTGATACTACGGTTTTAAGATCATCATATCTAGTTTTCTGCAACAGTCTCTTTGAAAACCTGAAACTTATCATCCTGAAACAGGTAAGTTGAGACAAATTCATAACCCAAGTGAAACTTGGGTTAAATAGAATTATTCTATCCTCAAACCATGGTTTAGAGGAAATTCATCCTGAATGTCACACTAAATGGCATATAGGTGCTCATGTTTTGGTCTTTTTAGTTCCAAAACGTAAACATATACCTATATATGAATAATGCAGAAAGTATCTGTGTCTGTGTGTGTACAAATACATTTGCGTATTACAAGTAAAAAGAAGTGTAAGCCTGGCCCTCCTGATGACAAAAGAGAGTTATGTAATTTATTTCACTCACTACTGGATTTGACCCAGAGCTGCTTAAAATTAGAACTATTTAAAATGCCAGAAGCTTGGCATATCAATTCTGAGACAATCTGGAGTGAGGGGAGTGCAGAGGGGAAGAAGACAAAGAGCTATTTATTTTTTCTAACTCAATTTCAAAAGAGTGTAATAGATTTGAGCTGGGATGCTACAATTGGTTCCTAAATTATAGTTCTTATTTTCAAGTAATTTTTCTTTTTCTAGTCTCTACTTACAAATAAAACAGAAATGTGTTAAAATAGTCGCCTAAAGATATTAAAATATTTGACAAATGTTTTTAACAAAATAATAGCTAATACTGTCACTTTAACTATCCTTTGCAAAATGTAAAAAGATTATCTCCACCACTTTTTTTTTTTGTAAAAATATGCAGCACTAAAAAACTGGTCCCTCGAGTTCTGAGCATGCAAGACGGGGGGGGGGTTACTTGGCCTCTTGCATCCAGTGCACTGTTAATAAAATTCTTTGTTCCATTTTATTTGGCCGTTTTCAAATTTTATTCAGAGATTTTTTTCACAGCACATACTATTATAATGTGGTTTTTTCTTATATGAATACTGAACAGAAAATACTTGACTTGAAAAGTTTTGATACATTTATCAGATCACAGCTCCCTCTTGTGTAATTAATTAATCATTACTACAAAAAACTAAGGATAGAGATTGTTTAAACTAAATTCTATGGTACCTATTTACTTTATTCCTTCAGTTTTACTTTTCTCCGAATCAATAATATTTTAGCTTTTGAAATTTCATATTTTCATGTCATTTCAGTGCCGGGACAGATACTAATACTTACAGTAAGTAAATACTTAAGTAGATACTTAACTTTTTTTGCACTAAAACTACATTTAGAGGAATATTACTTTTGTTCAGTGACTTGATTGTGACATTCATAGTCAAAATTCTGGAGGCTTACTTGAGAAAATTCATATCTAATCTGCTATTTATTTTTGATGCTAGATCATTATTCCATGTAACTTTTTAGGTTTGGGGTTTTTTTTCCCCCTATTTATATTTTGATGACTTTTGGAAATTTTCTAGCTATTCTCTTTTTATTCTCTAGTTTTTGTGTCCATAAGTGTTCGGAGCACTGTAACAAGCCTATTATCATTCTGTGTCTAAACTTTGTGGTAATGTCTGTCTCTCAGTGAAGTAAGACTCAATAACAAAACATGCATAAGGGAAAGGCTGGAAAGCGTATTTTCAGTACAGCACTTTTTTCTGACTCTACACAGAAAGATTGCATTTGATTAATTGTAGTGTTATTGGCACTTGAAGAGTTACCTTTGGAATAGAAAATAATTTTAAAAAGAAAAAAAAAGGAAAGCAGAAGAAGCAGCAGCTCTTCCTATAACAACATAGTGCAAAACCCGAAATGACCCTTCAGGAATAGGTGTATGAGATCATTTCATGGAACGGGCAAGGAATCCCAAATTTAGAAACTCCAAGCAAACCTGGCGGTAGTGGTTTAACTGCCGCCTAAATTTCGGAGTGTGGTTTTGTCAACAGAAAATGATGAATCCCCTCTGAGGGACCTGCACAGACCCCCAAGCTAACGCAGGGCAAAGAGGTGCCTCTGACTGAAACACGTGGGAAGTCTCTCCACCTTTTTCATACACAACACCCTTGCAATCAGGTTCGGTGAAAGAATCCAGCTTACAAAACTTTGGTGTGCTGCGGTTTTTAATTGAAACCTTCGCAGAGAGAGACATTTATTTCCAAGTAACCAACCAACTGAACCATCCCCGAACTCGGCACCGCTGGCCCGACACCTCCGGGGGCGAGGGGCGGGCACGTGGCGGGGCTGGGGAATGAAGGATGCTGGATGAAGGATGCTGGATGGCGGATGAGGGATGCGGGACGCAGCCGCTCCCGCTGTTCCCCTGCCCTTTAGGTAGCCAGTCCGATCGCCCGAAGGCGGCGTGCGGGGCCTTGGGCCGGGGTAGCCTCAGAGGCGGCGCGGGCGGCAGGCGCGGCGGGGCAGCCCCGGCGGGCCGTTGGGCGGCCGGGTCCTGATTTCGAAAGCAAACGGCCCAATGGGAGGCGCGGGCGGGGCCGCGCGCGGTTCAAGCGGGCGGCGATGGAGCCGTGTCGGGTCTGAGAGGACGGCGCGGCGGAGAGAGAGAGACAGGGCGAGGGGCGGCGGGATGGCGGAGCAGAGGCGGCGGCTGGTGCGGCTGGCCGTGCTGGAGGAGCTCCGGGCCTCGTACGGGATCAAAGTGAAGAGCGGGAGCTGCCTGGCAGCGGCAAAGGAGCCGGGAGCGACGCCGCCGGCGGAGGTGAGCGGGGCGGTGGCGCTCGGCGGGGCTGCGGCTGCCCGGGCCGGGCAGAGCCAAAGCTCACACGGGTCTGGGGCTGGCCCTGTCTCCGGCGAGGCCGCGGGCGCCGGTTCTGGCACCAGTTCCGTTCCCGTAATGCTGCGGCTCCCGCCGGCCGTGGCGGGGCATTACCTCCCGCCGCGGGGAGAGCTCTTTCGTTTGCGATGGGGAAAGTTGCTTTTTACCCCTTTGCCCAGGGAGCAAGTGCTCCCGACAGCCGCCAGGCAGCCGTGTTGTGAGCCAGGAAGGTAATGGCTCAGTGGTGCTGCTGCCCCCGCCCTCAGCAGTTCAGGACTTGCGTGCCGCCAGGCGGGCCAGATGGTGGAGGGGATGTGTTCCTCTTTTGTTCGTATACTTGGGGATCTCTGAAACACCCACGCTTGCCTCTGATCTGCGCGACAGCTTTTTACGCTTTACTGTGATTAATGTCTCTGACTATGGAATTTAAATTTTAGCAATTGTATTTTTGGAATACGTACCTACTGTGTAGTTTCTAAAAGCTCCATGTGTTTTACTTGATACCGTAGATTTTTTTGTTTGAAGAGCATTATTTGCACGGTTTCCTAGAATAAGAGATAACTATAGGTATTTCGGTGCCGACAGCTCTGGCCTTGATTTGCCAGTGGTCCGAGGAATGAAATCTGTCCCATTATCTTAAATACTTATCTTGAATTTTCTGCCTCAGGGCTCTTATTTAAAACTAAAGTATCATGTGGGTAGCAGCATTGAAGTCCGTTTCAGAGCACTGATCTTCTGGTAGACTCTTAATTTATGGAGTGTGGACCACTGTCAAGTCCTAAACAAGATCCCTGTGCCACTGATATGGCACAGAACTGAACCTCCTTAGACTGAGCTTTCTGTAAGACTGAGAAGGTATTACACAATGCTGCAGTAGTCCTTGGTCAGTATAAGCCAAAGAAGTTGCGAAAGCACATGCTGGAGTTGGGTTTTTTGGAACGGGAGAAAGCAAGACTTGAGTTAGAATTAGGTTTTTTCCCCCTAGTCAATATCAAGCATATGGTTCTAGACTACTTTCTTTTTCTTTTTTCATTTGAAGGGAAGGTAATAAGAACAGTGAGTAATATATGCATGTCTTAATAAAAGATGTCTATATTACTGTCTGTAATACTTAAATTGTATGCAAGGAAGAAAATGTGTATTTAAATAACTACTGAGTAAGGCAGGAAAAGCTACAGAATAGCATTTGTTTTGCTGTGGGCATTTTATTTCTATTGTGAGGGAACAACATAATTTTATTAACTTTATTGCCTGTTAACTAAGAACTTAAATCACAAATTCAGGTACTTCACATGAGATCTAGAGAAGTGAGCAAATCAGGAATTGTAAATGTTGATTTACAAACCACTGGAATTCTCTATTATGTAATCATGTAAATACAGAAAGAAAAATATTATCTCTTGGAGTTAATTTTCTTTTTTGTAGTTTTGGTAGCAACCTGGAACACAATGGCAGGTGTGTTGCTTCTCTTTCCTTATCGTGTTATGTTTGTTTTCTGTAGGACAGATAGGCCTAAAGTGGCCTAATGGGTTAGTTACTGATTAACAATTTTTCTAACATGGTCAGCACTTCAAGTTTCAGGTATAAATGACCAAGAGGTTGCGTTCATCTCTAACAACTAGCTGGGCATGATCCCAATCCTCTTCTGCTTGGGAGAGGGACTGACTTGCATGTTCTGTAAATAGAAATGAAAAAGAGATGAGGTAAGGAGGTAAAAGTGCAAGTTGAAATGTGGGCTTTTATAACTGACACATCTGTGCAGCAACACAAGATAAACATTTAAAAAGTGCTGTAGGTGCACATCAGTAGTAATGACTGAATAGACTGCTAATTTAATAATATGTAACAGAGATTTTAATGTCTTGCTAAAATGCTAAATGTGGGAGTTCAGAACATCTTCCTTGATTATTCTCTTGAGTTTAATTCTCCCTGAAACAGCAATGTGAGTGTCTGAGATGAAGAAGAAAATTACTTTAAAAAAAAGAAGTTATTGCAATTGTCTTATGTTGATTTTTAAAAAAATAGGCTTTAGTCAATTCCAAGACAATCTGGTTAATATCCTTACGGATTTGAGAGTCCTATAAGAAAACTGACTTCTTGTAAAATTAAAAGCGTAAAACATACTGCAGAAAACCTTTGTGCTCTTTCACAATCATCTAGGGTGTTACCCATTACTAGAATCAGTGTAGTCTTTGATATCTAAATGACACTGCTTTTCCAGACAATACCTCCAGACAATACTGTCTTATCTGAAAGACTTTGTTTTGTCTTAACTACCTTTATGGTTGTACTTGTGGAATGTGTGCTTTTTTGTAATATGTAGTTGATAATTATATCAACTTTTGAGTAATATTAATTGAATTTTGTATTTTAGGGTAAAATCTTTGGAATATCATTTCATGCGCTGCCACGATCACTTGTGCCAGAATACGGTTACATTCCAAGGTAGATTAACAATGTATATTTAGATTTTATACCTACTTTGTTCTCTTTATAGTACTGAACCCTTGTCAGAAGAAGGAATGCAGTATTTCTTCCAGGCCTGCTAAAGCTTATGGTGGATATAAGAACAGTTTCAACTGGGGAAGGAGGGATGCAGAAGTTAGATGGCGAATTCAGAGCCACAGCTCTCATTCAGTTGTATTTCTTTATACTTCTTGTCATTGGGGGAAATTATTATATATATTAAGTTTTATAACAAAACTATGAAATAGTTTTTTTGGAAAAAACAAGCTTTATTCTGAGCACTGAAGTATGTTACTGTTCTTTTCTCAGCTTTCTTGTTGATACTTGTGAATATTTGGAAGAACATGTTCATACTGAGGGACTCTTCAGAAAGTCTGGATCTCTTGTTCGTTTAAAGGCTTTAAAGGTATTCTGTAAAGCTGCTCTTGTTTTTCTTAATAAGCTGCATTTCACTTGATCATCTGCATGTTTTAATTTTTGGACTCTTTTCAGTCATATTAAAGTTTTAATATTGGAAGCAGATTGGTAACATTATGTGCTTTAGAAATGAGAGGGGATCTAGTCCAAAAACGGACAGGCTTCCCTTTATTTGTAAAAGGTTTTGGCCTTGTGACTGAACAAGCTCATTAACAGTTGAGCGCACTGGATGCTGTGAGGATATTTGTTTAGCAATGTTCTCCTAGAGGGTGTGTACATGGGAAACATGTAAATCACACATGTGTTCTGACAGCATTGCCTGTGTCTCACTGTAGATACTGTAGTTGGGTAAGGCTGAAACTAACTATGGGGAAGATGTGATTGTCTTTTCTGACTTGGGCTAGAGGATTAATGCCTAAACTTAAAAATCTGATGATATGTTGAAGATTTTAAATCATGTTTCTTATGAAAAATTTCAGAGTAAACTGGATCAGGGTGAGAACTGCCTCTCAGCTGCACTGCCATGTGATGTTGCAGGGCTTCTCAAACAGTTCTTTAGAGAGCTGCCAGAACCCATCCTTCCGGCTCACCTGCAGGAAGGCCTTGTCAAAGCTCAGCAGCTCGGAAATGAGAGGAAAACTGCAACTGTGTTGCTGTCGTGTTTGATGGCCGACAGAATAATTGAAACTTTGAGATACTTTTTCAACTTTCTGAGAACTGTGTCCTTAAGGTGAGTGTAAAGAAAGTGCTTGTAAATAGGCCTTATTCCTTTATCGACTTCACTTTCCAGGTGAGTGCTGAAACTTTCTGTGAGTGGTTTGAACTTTAAACTTTCTTATCTGCAGACACTCATTAGGATTCAGTCATGGTCTTTTATTTCATAAATCTCCAAGCTGGAGACTTGACTTTGTTCAAGCTATATTTCTCATTCTTCTTTTGAAAGCAAAATTACCGTAATCTGATATTTTGCATTCCCCAAAACTGAAGGGGGTCTATAACCTCTATCCTCCTGATTTCAATGACATAGTTGTGCAATTACCTGGCCTGGTATGCATAAATCTACACATTAATCTTGTCTTGTTATGTAAGTACTTGAGTGAATTAGTCCATTTTTATTTTTTTAAGTGCATTTGTCTTATTTGGTCTTTTCACTGCTGATGTCCTGATAACTTGTATAAAAAAACCTTTTCTTCTTAAGATCCACTGAAAACAGAATGGATAGTAGTAATCTGGCAGTGATTTTTGCTCCCAACCTCTTGCACTCAAATGAAAATGAAAAGACGTCAGCTAATATGGAAAAAAAAATTCGTTTGCAAGCTGCTGTCGTGGAAACACTTATTGACCATGCAGCAGAAATTGGTAAGTTGGTAAATGTTTATCAAAATGTCTCATTGCACTAACCTGTATGCAGCTTTCCTTTTCATCTTTTAAGAATAATTTAAAAAAATATTTCTTAACTAATCCAGGACAAGTACCAGAATTTATCTTGGAAAAGATTCCTGCAATGTTGGGTGTTGATGTCTTTCAATCTACTCCCTCACTGTGGGGGCAGGAAGACAGTGAAAATGAATCTCCCAGTGAATGTAAGAGGAGGAGGCACCGAAGTGTTGGGGGTAGGTATGTTCTGTGAAAGCTTCAAACCCAGAAATTAGAATTGAAACTGCAAGTATCCTGATCCTAAGCACTTGCTTTGTCCAAAAGCAGAATAGATGTCTGTGAAACTTGTTTGGCTTGATTTGCAAAATCTATATAAGACTTCACTAATCACGTTACTTTATTTTATATTTACTCTGAGTTTATTCTAGTGTATCTGTTGTCTACCAAAAAATATATTTTGGTTTGTATGGATTGTGAAGCCAAATGAATATTCCAGCTTTTTGTTGAGTCAGCTGCAGATCCTGTTGCAAAACAGTAAAAGTTGATTTTTTTTTTTGTTCTGTTTTGGTTAGGTTTGGGGTTTTTTTTGCTGGTTTTGAAATGATACTTTTGACTTATCAAGGTATGTGTTAGTCTTCAGAAAGTAAGGGTACAAACGACAGGTCTGTTTTTAATTGGAGCAGCTAATTTGTGTTTTGAAGTGTGACTTTGATATTATTGGATACTGGGTGCTCTGTCATGGATCAGGGGGTTTGGTGTGGTTTTTTGGTTTGGTTTTGTTGTGTGTTTTTTCAATTTTCAATAGGTGGGTGGAGGTTTTTTGCAAAATGTGGACAATCAAATGGTATATCCTCTGTTCTGCACTCTGAGGAAATACTGTGGAATACATATACTTGACTTGATTCAAATCCACTCTAACACTGATCTTGTATGTATTGCTATAAAAATATAGGTATGTATTTAGCCTGCGTAGCTGGAGTGTTAAACCTGACAGCAATTGAAATTAAGGGTGTATGATTGTATATGTTTAACCGAGGCATGCTTTGTTGTTTAGTATGCTTTACCACTGAAGAAAGGAGACCATCCTAGAGCTGCAAAGTGATAAACACGAATGTTAACATTTTGAGGAGAATCAGTTATAATTTCATAGTTCTGTAGAACGCATTCCAATAGTAGGCAGATTTTACTCTTTTCCCAGATGTAGTACAACACAGCATTTACTACATTTTAAGTTTCCAAAGATGAGCATTTAAAAACTGCATGATATCCACCAGACACCATAAGAGTACCACAGCTTGTAGTTTGCTAAGCTTTCCTGTGAACACATGGAAATGCAACTGTAGGTTGCAATAGCACTGTAGGTTTTGGTACATGAAACAACCATTTAAACTGATTTGCTTTATTTCTCCCTGAAAAGAACACAGGTTAAAGTTGAGTTGAAAATAGAGCAAGACAAACTTCACATTTAAATTTGATTGCTTGGTGTGTCTTGCATTTCAGATATTGTTAGTGGAGCATTGAATAAATTTAAATCTAACAGAACACCCTCCACTACACCTCAACAAGACAAAAGCGGTAGGTATTGGTGCATTTGTACTAAATAAAGCCCATGCAGTATCTTCTGTATTTGTTAACTATATTCAGCAATTTTTTTTTTAACTGAAGAATTAAAACTTAGTTGAAGATAAGTGATTAAATTTAAATTGTTTAAAACTGTGAATATAGATATATATTTACTGAGGATACTGCACTTACTGTAATTCTTGGAGCAGCTACAATCACTGCAGCAGAGGGCTGTGTGGTTTACTTCTGGAATTACACAACCAAACTTGCGCTTTTTAGCTAATGCACACTAAGGCTTCAGTGCAGTAGTGCAGCATTTTGTCATCTTGGGAATGAATTTGCCAGGACTGAAATTTTTTCACACTTACTCTGTCTCTTAAACTTATGGAATATCACTATACTTTTACTTCCTTCTAATCCCTGTATTGTTAATTAATATGTGGGTTTGGATTTTCCTTTCTGGTACTCTAAACTTGCAAAAAACCCAACAAAATAAAAAACTGACACCTAACTGATTGCTTTGCCTGTTTGAAATGCATGCATTTTGGCTAAGCTTTTACAGCAATTTTCTTTCAGAGCTCAAAAACCCAGAACAACTATTTATTTTAGTAAACTCTCAAACTTTTAACATGTTTTTACAAATTTGATTATCTTTATTTCAGTCCTTTCATCAGTGACTCCAGTGGTTCTTACTCCGAGTACCAAGCGTAAACTTCCAACTGATTGCTCTCAGGGCTTGTCCAGCAAGAAGAGACGGTCTTTTAAGCACAATTTTGCCTTTGAGTTCTTACCAACTAGCATTTTTAACAGCAGCTCAACACCAGCATCAGGTACAGTGCCTTCACTTTTTCCTCTTCACTTGGAGTGGTTGTTTGTGGCTTTTTAATTTAAGTGTACAGTCTACTGTTCTCGTTAGACAGTCACTGATACTCATTACTTCAGCGTTCCTTGCACAGCTTCCCCATCTTGGTACATAGTGTATGTTTGTGTACATTAGTGGTGTCATGTCATGGATTAAGCAAAAGCACAACTTTTCTATTATCTCTGACTTGCAGTCCTGATGTCCTTTTACAATTTTTCCCTCCCTCTTGATCATTAAGGTTATACTCCTGTTTTTGTTTTAGTACACAAATCTATGAAGACTGCCTGTGCTTCCAACCTCTTGGAAGCTGTTGCCTTCTATCTCCTAAATGCTTAAGTAGCTGATCTTAGCTCCATGTGAAATATGGTTGTTTCTATTATAAAGGTTCTTTCTTGTATCCAATCACTTCTTGTTTTCTCTAGATGCTAAATAATCTCAAAACTCTAAAGAATCATTTTTACTTTTGTTTGTTAGTGCTTTAGTACCACTTTATTCTATTAGAGCGCTTTGAACTGTCAGGCTCTTCTGCAGATCCTGTTTGTTTTTTATTTGGTTCTTTAATGTCCTGCCGACTGGAGTTAGACTGAAAAAAAATGCCTAGATTGGCTGTTTGTTTTGCCTGAAGATTATTTCCCCCTTCAAATGAGTGATCTAAAACTTACTGCTTTTGTTTATTAAATTATTTCATGTTCTCTGAAATTCTTGGTTTTGTGCATAAGCAATTCAAAACAGCGATGTCTTGTAAAGATTGTATAGTGCATGTGTTTCATAAAAAAACTTCAGTAGTGGAACAGCAACTCTTTTCTTTATTGTTTTTTTAACTGTTCTGGCTAGGTATGTAAAACAAATAAATACTGCACATAATATTGAGACTGAATCTAATTTTTCTTATTAAGCTCTTAATTTGACACATTGATCTGATGATAACAGTGTGGAAACTTAGTTGAGGTAGTGATATCAATGGCATTCCAGACACTTTTATGGATACTACGAGGAACAGCTTCATTTAATATTAAAGCGGAAGTCAAAGTAATTTCAAGCCAGCATTCCACAGAACAAGCAAACAAATCTTGTGCTGTTTAAAAACCTATTCTTTATTGTGTTAACTGTTAAGTCTTTACCTGAAAAAATGTGACTATTTTAAATTCATATAAATATAATTTTGTTCCTGTAGTTCACTTTGAAGCAAGTCCCTGTGTGTCTCTTGAGTCATCACAAACCTCACTATCTCCTTCAACCATGGGAGAAAATCATCTGTCTAGTACAGGGAACAGAAGAAGTAAAAGACTTGCAAACAAAAAATTATACAGGTAATTTGTCTCAGAACCTAAATTGGAAAGATGGGTCTACACCTCTTAACTAATGATGTATAAAGTCTCAACCTGTCTCTAAAATTCTTTTTTTGGTAGCAACTTCTATAGTAATCTTAAAATGACCAGATCTTCCAGTGTGGGAAAATGGAGCTCAAAACAAAATAAGAACTGGTATAGTAGCTTCCTGTGCCTAGTAAAAAAAAGGTTGGCAAGAAGGCAATAAAATAAGTAAACTAGAGGAAATAACCATAAATGTCAGGATGTTTTCACTGCCCTCCTGAGGAGTTTTTTTATGTGTCACTTCTTCCCCTCTCTTCTTGCAGAGCTGAATCAGGAAAGACAGGTTGTTTTTCTCCTAAGATAAGCCGAAAAGAAATGGTTCGTAGGTCATTGCGCTTGAAATTTGGTTTGGGGAAGAGCAATAGAGAAACGGTAAGTGTTCTGCTTCTAACCAAATCTTTTTGTTAGTGTGCAGATTTTAATCCAAACTCTTGGGCACTGATTTTCAGTAGCAAGAAGGACTTATTTTGTCATGAAGGGGATCACAGCCTTAACTGGGCCTGCTAGCTGTCAAGTACAAGAAGCCTGAGGTTTATTTTCATAGCAGTAACTGATCAGCTTGTACTCTGTTTGGCTGGGATGGGGCAAGAGGCTGAGGGAGGGGAAGCTGACCTGAATTGACCAAGGAGCGATTCTGTGCCATGTAATGTCAAGCTCACTAGTAAAACTGGGATGGGGATAGTTTTTGAAAAGTAGCCACTGCTCAGGGGCTTGTTGAGAATTGATCTACCTGCTGTAAGTGATGGCCTTCTTAGGGTGTGGGTTTGGGGTTTTTTGTTTGTTTGCTGTTGTCTGATGTGTGTGTGTCTTTCCCTTTTTACCTTTCCAATTCTTCCCCTCATCCTGTTGGGGAATGGGGAAAGCGAGCATGTGGCTGGATGGGAGCTTGCCTGCCAGCTGGGATCAACCCCATCACACTTGTGATCAGTAGATCTCACAGCTCCTGAACTTCTGACCTTGCAAAGCCTATGCACAGAATCACTGTTCAGAGTGTGATTAAGTCTACCTTATTGCAGGTAGGCTGTTGCTTACCTAGGTCTATAGAGAATCAAGGGAAAGTAAAATATGGCCAAGAAAAGGCTGCTTGGCTGATTTGCATAGCCTTTTCCTGGAGGTTTATCTGTAAATGAGATTACAAGTTTATTAAAAGCAACTAACACTTTGTGCTTGTTCTAGAATATTGTATCAGGATGTACAGTTGGCAATAGATCTGAAAATATTGGAAGGCGTCTTGCAAGTCAGCAAGGTTTGGAAAGCAGAACAGAATGTGTAAAAAGAGATGGACTCTTCAGCCCATATGCCAATGAAAAACTCCCTAAGAAAGGTAATTATCTTACTGAGTGTATTAGATGGGGAAAACTTTTACTTTTGTTTTTGTAAAGCAAAAGTAACTTTATGGATGAAAGTATAAAAACAATTAATTAAAAGTGTACTTCTAGCTAAAGTTACTTGAGTGTTAGTGGCTTCCAGGGAAAAAAACTGGTTTAGATAGGCTTGTTGTGTTTCTAGTATTTTAATAGTTCTGTTTTGTTAGTTAAGCAAGATGAGATGCATGATTTCAGTTCTTAATGTTGCTACCTTTTTCACATTTCTGAAATTTAAGGGAGTAACAGTGTCTTTAAATTCAGTACTGCTTGGACAATTATTTTTTTAGTAATAATTTTGCCTATAATTATTGTTAAAATCACAATTCTTAAACATTGATATTTATTTTAAGGTTCAAGGAATGTAAGCAAGTCAGAAGAAAACTTGCTAACTCCAAAATGTGACAATAAGATAGTTCACCGAATGTCATGGAACAGTCCTGCTGTTATGGATTCTCAGGTGATCAGCAAGAGTGAGCAGATTCTGCCAGGACACCCTGAAATGAGAGCTGGCTCTTCAGAATCTGTTTCATTATCTGGAAAGCCACCAGTTGTTCCAGATGAATTCAAATCCACAACTGTAAGCAAACAAGACAACAACTTTGAACTCGTGCTTTCTGAAGAGGAAAGTAATTTAACTGCAGAAACGTTACTGAAAGTTAAGCAAGCCTTCTCTACGTCTGGAAGTATTCGTCCCAGTTTGATAGGCGATACATCTTCCCTCATGTATGTGGCAGGTGAAACATTAAATGAAACTCTGTGTCCCACAGGGCTCAGTCCAGGGAAAGAACTGTTAGCTGAAGAAGTTTCTGAAAATCTAGCAAATGTAAAATCCAGAGAGCTGTTGCACCAATTTAATCAATCTGCTGCTGCTGATAAACAGCAATCAAAAACCCCTGAAATTAAAGTTTTGGAGAAAAGGAACTTCAAAACATCTCTTGAGATTGAACTTCAGGTCCCAAAACTAGATACAAAAAAAGTAACAGAATTTCCTGTGCCTCAAGTACCGGACAGGGAAGAGACGTTGACTGTTCAGAACAGTTCAACAAAAGTTGACTTGAACAAATCAGATTTCTTTGGAAGGAAAGAGGAAATAGAATTAATACACTCACAAAAAGCTGAGAACTGCGTGGTAAAATGCTGTAATTTAGAAGAAGGTACTGCTAAACTTTCTTCGGTAGGACAGCTTCCTACTTTACAGTTGGCTAAATTGCAAAATGACGTTAGGAACCAGTACTTGAAAGCTGAAAATTCTGATAAAACTTTAACTAAAACGTCAACTGTTTCTGACCGTGGAAAAGTTTCTGACCACATACAGTGGTTCAACAAGCTTTCATTAAATGATCCAAGTTCTGCAAGTGAAACTAAACCACCTCTGAAGTTTCAACGTACTCCAGTTAGACAGTCTGTAAGAAGAATGAATTCCTTGTTGGAGGCTAACAGACGATCTGTAAGCTCTCAGCCACTTAAATCAAGCAGTGTTGGTTCACCACTTGTTAAATCTTTGAGCTGTGATTCTGCACTATTCTCCTGCACAGAAAAGCCCTCAAAGAATTCCATGGTTTTGCCATGCAAGAGTGAAAGTATGTGTGACCAAATTTCCATATGTCATAAGCAGCTAGACTTAACATCCAAATCACGTTGCAGGCAGTCAAATCCATCAGACAAGCCTGATGTTGCTGTCAGACCTGCTGGAATCCATGATCAAAAAGTGACTGTTCATCCATCAAAGTCTGTTCTAGAAGATCTAACCAATCATGAAATGGTTAAATCCGGTTTGAAAGTTAATGCAAATATGAATATTCAAGGTGCTGCCCCAGAAAAATCTACAATCACAAGAAGTGCTCCAGGAAAAGAAAGAGTTCGTTATAGAGGTTCTCCAAAAAATCCAATATCTAAAGTGAAATTGCTACCAACTGCAAAGCCAGTAGACTTATAAGATCAAATATTGTGGCTAAATGGGTTCATTGTAACTTGGTTAACCTTTGGAAAAATCTAAATTTTAATATTTTTTTTTAGCTCTAATTATTTGTAATTTTTGATTTATTTTAACTATATGAGTCATGGAGATGTACAAATATTAATTTGTTTTGTGATGAGGTTTTCTTAATTTACTGAAACTTCTGTAAATGCTAGTCAGTTCAATTAAATGAATTTAACTTCTAAAACAAAAATAACATGTTTCTACAAATATTTGTGTTATATCTCAAATTTGATTATCTAAGCTTCTAAAAACATGCCAAAACAATTTTTGCAGTATTTAGATTAAGTACCAAGTTTAAAAAAACCCAAACTTCTCAAATACTTAAAATAAAACTAACAGACATGTGAAAGAAAATATCTTGATGCTGAGTAGTGGTAGTTAAAGTTATTCACTTTTTAGTTTTAAGTAGCACTACTCAATACTACCAAGTTGGATCTTATATGAGCTCTACTTCTTTTGAGACAATTTTTTTATTTCTATTGGAGTAAATTAGGAGCATATTTTCCTTGTTGAATAGGTAAATGTCAAAATAAAACTCATGCTTGCACACACTGGAGAATTAATAGAACACATGAAAAACAAATGTGAAGTTTATTCAAAAAGCAAAAAGTCTTAACTTCATCCAGCGATGTGCTCTGCAACAGGTACCAAGTATTTTTAGTTGTGAGCAGTAAAATGTTTTATCTTAATGTGAGAGGGAGTTTTAACTTATTTTTAGAGCAATAGAATAGTGGTAACTAGATGGTGCGGAAGCAGGTTTTAGATCCTGAAAGTGTTGCAAGAGACGAATGTGAGAAGCCATAGTGTGTTAAAAGTTGATTTGCACAAGCAAATGTTTGTATTTGTTAGAATGAAAACTGTTTATGTCTGTCATCAGTTGTAAAATTATTTAAGAGTAAACACTTGAAACTATTCTTTAGCTTTTTATGTATGCGAATTGTTTACTGGCAAAATGTTAGACCTGAAGCACTGGATGTTCTGGTTTTAATAAAACCATTATTTTTTTCCTTTTTCTGAGCTTGTTCTTCTATAATGACTTAAAGTTAGATTGTTGTTAGATGCAGACTGTAGACACCAAAATTAGTAAGTCTGAGAAAACTAAAGTCAGAAGCAAATCTGTTCTGGCTGTCTTTTTTGTTCATCTTAGATACAGGTTGGTGGTTCTCATAACTAGCAAAAGGCATGGTGCAACACAGTGTATCAGCAGTAGTCTTCTGACTTAAATGATATATTAATGAAAGGAGTAGTTCTTTCTGTTCCCTGCCTCTTTCCCCATGTGTCTACCAACTTGCAAGCTGAATTGGTTCAGCTGGTTGATCTGTTAGAAATCTCTTTCACTCTTTGAGATATGTTAAGATCTATCACTATGGAAACAGCCTTGAGAATACCTTAACAGGATTGCTTGGTGCTGTGGTTGAATATGGGAAGCTTCAGTTTCATGTAATAAAGGAGTCGATGTAACAGTTCACCACCATCCAAAGAGGAAGCTCCTGCTCTTGGCAACGTGCTCTTACTCTCTGCCTTTAGCTGGTGCTGATAGATTCTTCAGTTGATTAAACGCAGGCACTAGAGCACCACATTTTGTATCTTCTCACTGAGGTAAATAAGGATCAGCAAAACAACTTCCAGCTTTCATAGAAGATGCAAGGAGGTAGGAGCTGAAAATAGGACAGAGGAAAATAAAGGCAATGTCATGAAGAAAATGAGATCTGACTCCTGTAATAGTGAGCTGTCACATCAATTTTTGTTTGAAAGAGTAACATTGAGATTTTTTTTTCCCCTGTTGTTATGAACCAAATACTTTAAATGCTAGTGCAGCATTGACAATGTGTCCCAGATGGAGCAGTAAGCTACTTTTGATGCTCGATGCAAGCCAGTCTTGAACCACTAGATTTAAATGTCAGAAAGGGAGAATTTGGTAGGGCCCTGACAAAGTAAGCTTTAAATGCAATAAAAAGAATTGTCAAGATTTAGGCTCTGTTTTTACAGGTTTTGCAGAACAGTTTGGATATCTATCCATTTATGTAAAGTTGATTATGTTTTGCAGAAAGAAACACTAGATACCAAGTAGAAGTCCCTACTGCTTAATCTTGTTCATATAATGTACTGTAGAACAGCAAAAAGAGGGAATAGTCTACATTTGAAAGTGTGGGTTATGGGTCTGTTGGGGTTTATGCACTATAATTTCGGAGCTTTTCTTTAGCTAGCTATCCTAAAATGGAATGTGACACATTCCCATCAGTAGCAGTGAAGATGTGATATATAAACTAGCCTTTAGAAGTCAGCATTTTGCCAAGTGCTATTAAGTGGTGAACTTCATTTAGCAAGATCCTTTTACAGCTGACTTCTTGGTAACCTTTGCTAGGGATGATGTATATAGATCTGCTTGATCTGGGGACTTTCACCTATAAATCCTTAGAGGCGGTTCCCACGTTGATACCTTGTAAACATGTAGTTAGGTAAACACTATCATTCCATTAGTAAACCATTGATCATATTGCTCTGGGAAGAGAAATCACAGCGGGAAGACAGACACAGTCCCAGGAATATGTAATAGCTTATTTCTATAACTTAATCCATCACAACCTTGCGGTTTTATTTTTAGGCTATTGTGTTTCGCTGAAAAGGGAGATCTTTAATACCTCCCCGAGCTTTGTGTCGTATTCTTAACGGGACAAGCCCACGCCGCGAGGGCACGGTCCCTGCACGTCCGTGGGGCAGCTCCCGGCGCGGGGAAGGGGGAGAGGCCGTGTGTGCGCACGGAGGATGCGCGGCCGCGGAGCCGCCGCACCCGCAGAGCCGCGCCGGGAGCGGGAGGTGAGCGGGGCGCTCCGCGGTGCGGCGGGGCCCGGCTCGGCTCGGCCCGGCCCGGGGGGTCCGTGCTGCCGCAGAGCTGCCCTGGGGCCGGGGCACGGCCCAGCTGCCGGGGGGCGGCACAGGAGGGCGCGGTAGTGCGGGCAGCGGAGCGGCAGCGCTGCTCGTCTGCGGATTAACGGGAATGTGCTGTAGAAAGCGGGCTTTTCCCTCGAAACAGAGGCTACGGGGGCTCATGGAGCCGGAGGGTTGTGAGGGGCGTGCGGTGGGGTGGGGGAGCCGCGCACCGGCGTAGCTGGGAATATTCCCAACATTGGGGTTTTCAGCCATTTTTGCCTCAAAGACGTTTCCAGGTGCCTTGCGTCGGGCGGCTGGACTATTGGAGCATCTTGAACTGTCTGGAGTGGAGAAATCAGACAGCTGTGCGTGTGTTAAGGACACACGGGGGGGCACAAGGGGGAGTCGAGGGAGTTTTGTTTATCCAAGGGATTGGAAGTGATGCATTTTAATTATTTTCTGATGTGAGGGGGAAAGGAGATTTGAGAAAACAAGCGTTCTGATTAAAATTCAGCCTCTCAAGGAAGACAGTAAGCGGTGCTTTGTTGTTGTTTTTATTTTTGTTACTGGCTTTTTTTTCCTATTGAAACTGCACTGAGCAGCCATTTAGTGAAAGGGATTCAAGGAAACAAATCAGTTTTCTTCAGGTGGGAAAGATGATGCATGTGAAGTAGGAAGCCTTTTGTCTTCAGGTGAAAAAAAAAAACATATCTAGATTGTTCAGCGGTCTCTCATTATTCATTTTTCAGTCAATGCAAGAATAGAGCTTGGAAAATACAGTTCCTGCCTGAAGAGTTCTTAGTCCAGAGCTTTATAAAATAGCATAATAAACATTGCGGGGAGAGGAAGGGGAGGGGTGTAGTGGATGACGTATTCTCATTAAATGAGAAAGTGGATTCATTTTGTTTGCAGTGACAGTTAATGAGTGTTATGGGCAAATACAAATCAGAAAATTGATTTCTGCAGTTTGCTACTTAATATTTCTTTTAGAAGAAAAGAACAAACCCACCCTGTTTCCCCCCTCCTCCCCTCCCAGTGTCCAGCTGGCCAGGCTTTCAGCTGCCCCTAGAAGCTGTGGTAGTGAACTGTGATGTCCAGTGGTAAGATCAGATGTTATTTCCACCATGTGTACAAGATTTTTTCCCCACTATAACTTATAATCAAATTCCTTTCTTTTTCACAGGATGAAAGTGGCTACCACTATGATAACTACCTTGTTTTGCAACATGATATTTCTGCTGGCATTTGGATTGGCTTCAGCTTTTAGCCACAGCCCTAGGATGCCTGACAGGGTTACTGAAGCAGATATACAAAGGCTCCTCCATGGAGTTATGGAGCAGTTGGGCATTGCCAGACCCCGGGTAGAATATCCAGCACACCAGGCTATGAATCTTGTTGGTCCACAGAACATTGAAGGTAGCTGATTTCTACTTTGACTTGTGATGAATTTATTAGTGTGCTTTGGTAATAATTAATATTTTGTTTATAGATGCAGAAAGAATATCCTGAGCTTAAAATCAGGACTTTTTCACCATGTTGTTGTTTGATCTTTGCTTTAAAACCATCATTCATCCTCTACCTTCCTTAATGTAATGATTTTGGCAGAAGTAGTGGGGTTTTTTAATGTACAGGCTTGGCAGAAAGTTACGTTACCTTAGCAGTGTCTGATCTCTGGTATCTCAAAACTATGGCTTTACTAAATTATGCCTGAATATTGTGCATAAATATGTCACATATATGTTTCATAGGAAACAAATATGACCTATAGAGTCCAAGTCTCTTGGATTTTTATAAACATTTGCAGACCGAAAAGAGATCAAGTATTTGCAGTGCCATGTAAGATAGAGGCATAAACCTTACATTAGGATCCTTCCTTCGTGCTGCAGAACCCTGTAGGATTCTGCAGCATCCATTAGGGAGCACACAGGGGGAAGTCAGGGCTCAAGACGCAGGTGGGAAGGACATGGGTACTCTTCTCTCTGCATCCATAAGTAGCACTTCAACAGTGTATTGCTCTGATGAATGCTCTGGGCTCAACTTCATTTTTTTTGGCCAATACCTCTGATCTCACACAATGTAAGTTTTCCTTGGAACAAGCCTTTTACAGCTATGTAAATCATCCAAAATATCGGGCTCAAATGTTAGGGTAGTGTGATAGTGTTGCAATGTGTTGCTATTTGAACTGTACAAACCAGCTTTTATTCTGGCACGACAGCAAAAGCTTGAAGGTATGCAACTCCAAATATTATTGTTTATGTTCGAACAACATCAAAACAGAGCAGAAGCTCTCAACCCTTCTCTCAGAATTAAACCAATTTGACACTGTAGCAAGTCTCCACAGTCTTAAGACTATGTTCTTTATTTTATCCTCATTCTGATCTACAGACTACCCTAGTCAAACAGATACAATTGCTCTAACGAGGGGATTAAAACTGAACAGGCATTTCTACCAGATAATTTCAGACCTAAGTATATATTCTCTAAAGAAACTTTGATGGACATTTGTTTTTCTGCAAACTTAAATGACAGAGACTAGACTTAAAGAGTATAATTTGGTCTGTGCCCTTTTCTCCTCCTTTGTGAATGTTCATACATGGAAAAATTAGGACAGACTGGTAGAAATGAGTAATTTTACTCCCCATCTTCCTCTTTTCCCTAGGTTTTAAAAAAAAAAAAATCCTATAAAAATATAAGCAAACCTGAATCTCTGGCAAATATTTAGTCTCAGCTATTTACCATTACTTTCTAATTATAATATTAGCAAAACCAGAATAGGAATCTCTTAAATATTGAACATTTTCTAGTGCTTGTGAGACTCAAATAATGCTAGTTATTGTCATCCATACAGTCTTCCACAAACAGCAGGTTGACAAATTTTTTCTGTTTTGTTTTCTTTTGTTTGTTTCTTTTTTTTTTTTTTTTAAGGTAAAACCCCCCCTGTGTATATAACAGAGTAAAACTGGAAGGTGATAAATCCAGTTGATTTATCATATTTAACACTCCCCTCTTGATCACATGAGGATGAGTCTCTTGTTCTTCAAGCCTTCCATTGGTATTTAACATCCTATTGAGAAATTTCTGCAAAAGAAAAATGGTCTCGTGAGATGAATGCTATCAACCATTGTAGAAATAGACAAGCAAATCAGACCTTTGTAACAAATGCTGCTTTTCATGGTATGTTCTGCAGAAAGTTTTTCAGGTAGTAATCACTTGCTCTTACTTTGGTTTCTTGTGATGATATATATGTGTCTATCTATAGATAGATATCTCTTAAAGTATCGGATTAGAAACATCAACCTGTGGCAGTGTTGGTTGCAGTTTCAAGATTAAAGTCATCTTTCATCATTCCACACAGTGTTTTCGCATACTGCTTTTTAAAAAAAATACGTATAATTCAGTAAATTTTCACCATGAATTTATCTTTAAATATAGACCATGAGTTATAGGATAGTTAATCCATCAAAACTTGCATTTCATTCAGTACGGGTGATTTTAACTATTAGGTTATGAAAGACTTCACAATTGAATATACTAATTACTAGTCAGTTAACAAGGCTCTGTTTTGTCCTCTTTGAAAATTTATTTCTGCATAATCTGGAGCGAAACTTGCACAACGGGTTTGACTTTCTATTAGGTATCTACTTTGGAAACAGAACTGCTAAAACGGCATGGTAAGAAATTTATTCAAAACAGTCTAGTTCTGTAAGTGATACATAATGCTTTCATGTATGGTATCTGCCTCAAAACTGTAGTTTTTACCATTTTCCCCACAGCCTGCCCACTTCTTGACAGGGGATTGACATTCCTGACCTCCCAGTGGCTCCAGTCAGCCAACATTTTCTGATCAAAAGAGCTGGATTCAGGCAAGGACCTCATTTTCTGCTGAGGAATGAGGATAGGAGGCATTAGAATGGGGACTTCTAGGAGTTAATGACCTATTATGGATAAATGAAGTGTCATGTACATTACAGGAAAAACATCGTGACTTTGCTGAACAGTTTTTTGTTTGTTTGTTTGTTTGTTTGAGGGGGAGGAAAGGGGACACAGCTGGATCTTACAGACATATTTTATCATATTCAGTCACATCATGCAGAAACAGAATTCTGTCAGACCAATGAAGATAGTTTAAAACCAAGTTCATCCCATGACAACATCTTCATCGTTTTGACCAGGTATTGCAACTCAGCATTAAAAAACCCCTGTATCAATCAGAACTTAATTAATTATGTTCTTACAGAAAACTGTTTTACTTAATGAAATGCTTTTGTCAGACGTAGCCCCAGCAGCATAGACCTGCAGCAGTGTTGATAGCTGCAAGTGCCATCAGCTTTAGCCAGGCAATGATTTCAGAAGCACCACTGATTTTCAAAACACCAAGATTTCACCCATTGTATGTGTACACTTGCAAGCAACATACTGTCAGGAAAAAATTAATTTCTGTGGCTTTGGAGTTTGGAAACAAATTTAGGCTGACATAATACAGTCAGTTTTATACTAGCAGCCTAATTATAATGAAATGTTTGCAAATCTGAGTGATTTTTATAATAACCTTTTCTAACTGAAATTTTATATGCCCCAAAAATACCATTGCTTTTAGTTCACAAGCAGACTTCCTAATTATACTCATTTTCCATCTCAGCTCTCTACATTTTTTCTGATGTTAATCATCATATTTTGACTATAAAATGCTAGAAACCAGAGGGTAGATGTGTTGCAAGGAACTATACATGGTCATCCCCATCCTTACCCTCACCCCCCCGCACTCAGCCCTCCAAAAGATAAAATTTAGGACTGTATTGGCTGTAGGAAGTGAAGTCACAAACCTGTTCTATACCAAACACAACTAAAAATTGGACCATTTTCAGAAAATGAGTTTAGTAGCATGTGTTCTCTTTTTGAAGTGATCAGACAGTTTTTTGTTAATGGATAGGAAAAAAAAATTACAGTTTGTTAATTGAAACAAGTTACTGCCTTTTCTTATGTTAAAGTCTATAAATACATGGGTTTTTTTGCTTCTTCATCTCTTTTCAGCTGTCAATTTGCCTATTACTTCAGGTCAGACTGCTAAAATAGGAGTAAAGTCTAGAAAACGCCTGATAAAAGGTTTAATCCACCAAGAAATGAGTGTGAAGTTCAGAGAGATGCAGAGGCAGTGTGAGCTCTCCTCTGTTAATTAAGTGGAATAGGACAAATAAATCACAGAAATGGGAATTTGCTGGCTGATTCCCTATGTTTGTGTACCAGAGCCAGCAGATGGTGCATGGCATGTTAGCATGGCAGAAGGCAGACATATCCTACATGATGACTGAAAATGTTTTAAATACCTGAAGGTGGTATCTTAGGATCATCTGCATCTGCTGGCCACTTGAGTTTCGTTCTGTACACCCCCTGATTCCTAAAACTAATAAACTCATATTAACGACTCTTATTTCTCTAATAATATTCCCTCTCTTAGTTGATTCATCTTTTCAGAAAGCTATGTTGGAGTCACTTAGCAGTGTCTATAAAAAGAGGGGAAAACATAGAAAGGCAAATAAAAATTTTTAATGAGTAGCTGTGTTTCTGTAGTTACTGTTTAGCTTTATCACTAAAATACTATACAAGTCCTACTGGGCTATATTCAAGCTTTCACCAGTTAAGAAGACAGCTGTATCTATGTTAAAAGAGAACAAGAGAATAAAATAAAGAAATACATTCAACATTCAAAACCATAGAATTTAATTTTTCTGTTTGGCAGGAATTTTACGAAGTGAGAGACCACTTTTTTTATTTTTCTTTCCATGCATGCTTACATGTTTGTGCCAGTATTTAAAGGGATTTGGGGTTGTTTGTTTCTTTGTTTGTTCGTTTCCCTGAGGAGGGAAAGGGATTACATATCTAATACAAATTTCAGGACTAATATACCATTCATAGCAGAACAGTAAAAATCTCACTTAAACACATGGGGGCACCAGTAGTTCAACTCGGGCAGTTTATAGCACTTTAAATTCATAATGGGAAGTGTGAAGTCCTATTTTCATTTTACAAATATCATTGTCTACCATAAATTCAATACCCCAGAAAGCCTCTTGTGTGGTTGGTTTGTTTGTGTTTGATTTGGTTGTTTTGTTTTTATTTCTTAAAAGCATTTCAAATTAAATTATTGCTGTTGAAGGTGCTGGCATGACAGCCTAGAGTCTGAAGTTCTGTGAAAGAGGCATAATGCTGTCAGCTTCAGTGACAACATTAAATGGTGTCTCCTAAATCCTGATAGTTTGTAGGAATAAGAAAATATGAAAAATATGATGCTTCTTAAGGAGGCTTTTGACCCTCCTGCTGAGACTGCTTGTAGCTACTGAGAAAAGACTGGGCTTTGTTTGATTATTTTGAAAGGAAATAAATACCTGTTTATTGCCTCAGAAAAACGTTGTTTCTGTTTCCCTGATTAAGATGATACGAGGATCTGGAACATTTTGCAAATATTTCTACTAACAACTGGTAGTTAATGACTTGTCAGCATAGACTCTGTACAAATAGCACTTTGCATGAAACCTACTGCCTGCAAAATTATGCAGGTTACTCATGCGTCTTAATAATGTACATTTTGTTTACATTTTACTAATAAGAACACTTAAGTGCTATATTACTTTGCTGTCTGTCCCGTATCATACCTGCAAGACTACTACTTGTTTCCTACAAAGACAGTAAAATCTTTGTATTAGAAAGTTGCAAAAACTTTTGCAGACAAATGCACTCAGTAAAACCAGTGCAGAAATGGCCTTTGTACACATTCGCTTTTGGGCTAATGTGTGCTATTCTCATACCCGAATATATTTGGACTTCCTCAGGTGACTAGAAGTCAATGGTTATTGTATGATATCTGGGGGTCAGCAAACATGGCAGTGTGAGGTCTGTGTCCTCTTTGCTCTAGTTTACATCCTCTGTGCCAGACTCCAGGGATAGCAGTGGACTCCTGGGGCCGGCCATGCGGCTGAGCTGGGCAGACCTCCCACAGCCTGCCCTGCTGATTCAGGGCTGCTTTGTTAGTGCAAAGAGACCACACAATCATTTGGGATTGGGGTTATTATACCTGTTCGATACAGAAACTCTTGCTGCAGTTAAGACATAAAGTTGTATTCACATTGAGACTGCTTTTGCACACATGACTTTAATCAAGCACTGTGTAATGGGCCTGGCATTTAACAAACAGAATGAAACCCCAACATCACTCTACTAGTCTCTGCTTTCAGGTTTTGTTTGTTGTTTTTTTGGGGAGGGGTTTTGTTGTTTGGGGTTTTTTTCCAAATTACTCAAATAGCCCAGAAAATATTGTTTCAAAATCTAACATGGACAATAGATTTGTATTTTCTTTGTATTTTATTCTGCAAATTGTAATTTAAACATAATCAGAATTTGAGAATCAGGCGGTGGGGGTGCACGTTGTGAGAGGTACTTTAGAATTCTGATTTCTGAATTTAAAAGCAAATGATGGTGACAGATGACAGTGCTAGATGGCACCAGTGGCTTACTGTGGATTTTCTTTATCTGAGTGAGGGATATAGCACAGGTCTATGAAGAAATTGCACACAAAATGTTTATACCTTTAACTCCACAAACAGGAAAGTAATGATGTGGTATGACTTTACTTTTATTTAAAAAAAGTCTTTGAAAATCTGGCCCATAATATCCTTGATTCCATATGAATTTATAAGCCATGACAAGCAGTGAATAATAAGAAAGCCAAGTTGATGTTTGTGTTGCTATGTGGAGGTCTACCAGGAGAGGTACAGGCACTACTCCTGTGTTCTCAGTGTGGCTGCGGAGATGCAGGGAAAATTCTCAAAACTACTGTTTTCATCAGAGAAGTCAGTCAATGGGGAACACGAGAAGGATGTTAATCCCTGTTTCTCTTTAGATCTCTGTAATTTGCCTGTAGTCTGACTAAGGGACTTATTTAGATTTGAGGCTTTGAACCTTTTCTTGAAAAAACATCATCTTCTTGTGACAGCAGAAGACACTTCAAATTGCCAGAAATCAACTGTGAGCACCACACAGCTGGTACAACCTGGGCCAGAAGATTCATTCCTAAAAAACCTGGATGGCAACTTTATGGAATAGGTCCTAAGGGAAGTGACTCAAAAAAGTCAGCTTGATCTGCTGCTTCTCAACAGAGTGGATCCTGTGAGTGAAGTAAAGATCGGTGGCTGTCTTGGCCACAGTGAATACAGAGTGATAGAGTTTAAAATCTCTGTTGAGAGGAGGAAAAATTCCAGCAAACCTTCAATTCTGGACATGAGGAGAGAAGAGACTTCAGGCTGCTCGGGGAATTAGTAAGTAAAGTACCCTGGGAAAGTGTTTTTACAGGTGCTGGGGTCCATTAGTGCTGGTCAGTCCTTAAACATCACCTCGTAAGGGCACAGGAGGAGGCAATTCCCAAATGTTGGAAGTAAAGCAGATGAGGCAGAAGGCTGGCTTGGCTGAGCAGGGATTGTCTCTTGGAAATAAGGCAAAAAAAAAAGGTGTATGCCCAGTGGAAACAAGGTCAAGTGACATAGGAAGAATACAGAGATGCTGCTTACCACTGTAGGGAGGAAATCTGTGTGGCCAAAACTCTACTGGAGCTGAAGCTGCCAGAAATGTGGAGCACAATAAAAAGAGTTTTTTCAAATACATTAGTGGCAATAGGCAGTGTAGAAATATCAGCCCATTACAGGGTGAGGATGGTCACCTCACAAACAGGGACAGAGACAAGGCAGAGGAATTGAATACTTTCTTTGCCTCTGCCTTCAGCACAAATGATGGACCAAGGGGCTCTCAGTGCCCTGAGCTGGAGGACCATGACTGTGAGAATGATCAACTCCCATTCAAACCTGAAATTGTGCAGGATCTGCTGCTCCAGCTGGATCCTTACAAATCTATGGGACCTCATGGGATTCGACCAAGAATCCTCAAGGAGCTGCTAATGTCCTTACAAAACCTCTCTCGATAATTTTTGAGCAGTCTTGGGATCCAAAGAGATCCCATCTGACTGGAAGCTGGTGAATGTCTGAATTTTCAAGAAGAGCAGGAAGGAGCACCCTGGAAACTACAGACCTATCAGTTTGACTTCAGTGCCTGCTAAAGCTATGGAGAAGATTATTCTGCGAAGTAGTAAAAAACACCTGAAAGTCGTCAGTCAGAGGCAGCACGGCTTCAGGAGAGGAAAGTCCTGCTTATCCAACCTGATTTCCTTGTATGACAGAGTAACCCACCCAGCTGATCAAGGGAAGCCAGTTGATGTAATCTTTCTGGATTTCAGTAAAGCTTTCAATACTAGATGCTTCTGGACAAAATATCCAGCCCACAGCTGGATAAACAGATCATGTAGTGGGTGAGCAATTGGCTTATGGGTCGAACACAGAGGGTAATAGTGAATGGGGTGACATCAGACTGGTGACCTGTCACTACTGGGGGTTCTGCAGCGCTCCGTCTTATCTTCAACATCTTCATCTTCAACATCTTTATAAATAGTTTGGACACAGGACAGGAAGAGATACTAAGCAAGTTTGCAGGTGACACAAAACTGGGAGGAGCTGTTGACTCCCTCGAAGACAGGGAGGCCCTGCAGAGGGACCTCGGCAAATTAGAGGATTGGGCAATCCCCAACCATAGAAAGTTCAACAAGGGAAAGTGCCGGATTCTGCACTTCTGGGATGGAGCAACTCTGGATGAACGCACAGACTGGGGAATGAGATGTTGGAAAGCAGCACCACAGAATGGGACCTGGGGGCCCTGGTTAGTGGCAAGTTGAATCTGAGTCAGCAGTGCCCTGGCAGCCAGGAGGGCCAATCCTGTCCTGGGGGCATCAGGCAAAGCATCGCCAGCCAGTCAAGGGAGGGGATTGTCCCGCTCTGCTCTGCACTGGGGCAGCCTCACCTTGAATACTGTGTGCAGTTTTGGGCACCACAATATAGAAAAGATATTAAGCTCTTAGAGAGTGTCCAAAGGAGGGCAATAAAGATGGTGAAGGGCCTTGAGGGGAAGTTGGATGAGGAGTGGCTGAGGTCACTTGGTCTGTTCAGCGTGGAGAAGAGAAGACTGAGGGGAGACCTCACTGCAGTTTTCAACTTCCTTGTGAGGTGGAGGGGCAGACACTGATCTTTTCTCTGTGGTGGCCAGTTACAGAACCCAAGGGAATGTCCTGAAGATGTGTCAGGAGGTTTAGGTTGGATATTAGGAAAAGGTTCTTCACCCAGAGAGGTGGTTGGGCACTGGAACAGGCTCCCCAGGGAAGTGGTCACAGCACCAAACCTGACAGAGTTCAAGAAGCATTTGGATGATACTCTTGGGCACATGGTGTGACTCTTGGGGATGGTCCTGTGCAGGGCCAGGAGTTGGACTTGATGGTCCTTCTGACTCCCTTCCAACTCAGCATATTTTGTGATTCTGTGATATCTAAAATAAATCCTAGGATTTATACTTTTTTGTAATTGTTCTCAAAATCAGCTGCATTTCCCATGCTCCCATTTGAATTTTAAATTAAATTATGGTGTTGTACATGGGAGATAGGATCTCTGGCATGCTCCGAAGGTTTCTAGAGCTGTTTTCTCTGTACTTGTCATAGTGTGTGCTCTCAGCTGCAGATATGAATGAGACGAGGAATGATCTCAGCTGACAAACCAGAACCAGAAGCTGGTTCCTCCCCTTGGGATACTTTAGTACATGAAGTGAGCTAGTCTGAGTCCCCTTTGCAGCACCAAAGTGCAACGTTCAGTCTGATCTTACCTATCAGGGCTCTTCGTTTCACCACTCTCTCTTGCATCTTCCTTGTAAGCCAACACTGTTATTCAAGTGCAAAAGGAACGTCACCTTGACTCCAGTGGTCTTGGCAGAGCTTTGAATAGAAAGGCCTCTGCTTTTGGAGTTGCAAGGTAATACCAAAGCAGAGACTGGAGACCCTTTTGGCTCTGCACTGGGAATGCTCACAATGAGGCTGTTTGGGGCAGTTAGAAAAGCTGCCAGACAGGCATGGGAAAGTTTTAAACATACCTGCTAAAGAACCAGCTGGGACCTTGAGCCATCTGCATGAAAGAGGGAACTGAATGAGTATGAATGGGGCGATGAAAAGGAAAATTTTCTGAAGTTCAGTGGAGCAGTAGAGAAAAAACATGGTCCTGTTCTGGATGATTCTGGTGTGTCCATGATTCACATTACAGGAGTGAAAGGAGGAGTTTTCCATGAGTGTATTGACACTGATGGAGCACTTGGACTTCTCATGCAGCTGGTGAATAAAGTGTTCCAGTCTTTCACTGGCACATTTACATCTGTAGGATTGAAATACTGTCCCATCTCTCGTGGGAAAAAGGAGGTCACTGTTTTCCAGTAGGTGCCCTATTTGCCAGAGCCGTGCACTGCACACGTGGTCATTAGCGAGGTTGTGCTGTGGCAATGACTGGAGTGTGCTGTTTGCTGGATGTGCTTTCCCCCACTCTGTTGATGCGGGGTGCCTGAAGTCAGAGCGGCAGAGGGGCCCATGGCTGTGTGCTGCAGGTTGCACTGTTTGTAAAAAGGGTAAGCTTATCCGCACAGTGAAGTGTGAAAGCTCCTGCTCAGACTGAAGGGCAAGTAAATATAGTCCATTAGAGGACTGTTCAACCAAGGCAGGCTTAAGAGATTGCTTTTTTCACTTTGTCAGCAAGTGAGCTGCTGGATTTTTTTTATTGTGTATACAATTTGAATAATGACATATAAGCTACTGTTATAAATTTATTGTGAGGGGCATGGGCATTACTTTGGTCCTAACCATTTCACAATAAAAGCTTTTCATATCTTAAATATTTGTACTGTTTGTAATTAAAATATGGGATAAAACTGAATCGTTCCCTGAAAGCAAGGTCAGTAATTGTATGATGTGTGTGCTTAAGGCTTTAGAAAACACACTGAAAGGAATTTGTCCCTTTGCAGAGAAAAAGAAAATTAGTCTTCATAGTTTCAAGAAACTTTATGTCATTAAGGAGAAGACAAGCTGACTCTGGAATCTGGGATGCCTGAGCATGTATAGCTGTAGTGTTTTTGGGTTTCCTGAGGCATGCTCTTGAATGGTTAAGGAAGTTGGCTAGGTCTGCATTTTTCCATTCTTTGTTCTTCTATGCCTCTTCTCCTTCCCTATTCTCTTATTTAGCAGCTTCTGTGGAATAGTCAAAATGTGTTAATTTGTATTTTTCTTCAATGCCTCTCATTTCCTGTGCTTAATCAGTCTCAGTAAATAGAACAAATAGTCCAGATTAACAAAAGATTTTGCAAAGTTGTGAAGATCATATTGCATCTCTGATTAATAATCTATTTGCTCCCTCAGAAATCTGAGGCAAATGTGATAAGGGCTTATCTTGCAGCTCATATTTGCTTGGAATTAGGTCAAGATCATAAGATGTGCAGTTTTTACTCAGGGAGAATACTCCTCTGTGCACTTGGGAGGGGCTTGGACACTGAGACTAAGGCATCTAGCATGACTCTAAAGTAAGGGGCTTTCATTTGGGATCTCAGATTTATTTACTCACAACAGATTCTCACGATCCTTTCTATTTTGTATCTCCTTGTTAAGATTGGCAAAATTACCTCTTTTCTGAATTTGTAAGTGGGGTAACCCTATTTTCACTGTCACATGGAAAATTATTTCAATCGGACTGAAAGGCAAATTTGTCCCATTATTTCTCTTTAAATGTTCTACAGTCACTTTACACTTTTGAAAATCCATTCTCATTGACTTTCTTAAACTGACTTTTCCAGGGGACAGCATTGCCTGTTTGTATTTGATGTGGAGGATTGCTCCCAACAGCAGATTTGTTTCAGCTGTGCTTTATGCTACCAATAGATGGGCAGCAGTAGCGCGAACTTCAGCAGACTAACAGCGTTACCATCGGATATGTTTGGTCAGGGGAATATTCAGTACTTGCAAAATACTAGTTGCTTGTTGTGCTTCTTTTCCTTTTATTTTTTTTTACCTTTTTTCCTCCCAGAATTGAGTGGTTAAGTTGTTTGTATGGGTGGGAGACCCACACAGACAGTATTGCTCCTTCAAAGAAATGAGCTGAAATGTATGCACTTTAAATTTTTAATCATTCCAACTATCTCTGACTGAGATGATATACCAGCAGTTGATGAGGTAATTAAATACTTTTCCAGAATTATAAGGAAGGTGAGCCATTGTTCCAGTTTTGTTTTCAAACCAGCAACAGTTTCAGACCAGTGCCAGCTGATAACATATATGGATGTATTTTAAGTGGAATCCAAAGCTTACTTAAAACAATACTGACCTCATCCCAAGAGACCTAAATTTCTAGTTTATCCTATAGAGATGTAAAATACCTACATACGCAGAAATCCTGCATATGAAAGGGAGCTGATTATTTTGGAGGGATTCTTTCTGCTAGTATGTGGCACAGAAAAGCCTGTTCATATAGGGAGTAAGAAGAAATGGGAAAAATATCTAGCCTATCTTTTCTCAATACATGACTGTTTGTCTGTACTATTCCAGGTTTTTATTAGTCCACGTTTGAATAATTTAACAATGGTGTCTCTCATGGTTGCTTTGGACAGGAAATTATTAAAAGTTCCTCAATATTTAGTTGTCTTGTCTTTTTCTTTCAGACTCTTCCTGAAGGTTCAAAAGACCCATCTTGTGCTATTTTTGTGACTGTATATGTTCGTATCACAATATTTTGACTTGGTAGATGCAGCCTATTTGATCCTAATAAGTTTCTTCAAATCAGTAATAATACCAAAACTAATGCAGCTTGAGAGTTACTGTACAAAATACCCCTATTTGATATATCCATAGCATTTCATTTTTATGACTGTAGTCTTTGCCGAGTGCACTGTTTATCAAAGATCATAAGGAATGAGTTTTGCTGATGCTATTAAATCACTCGAGTGTGCTAAGTTATGGCACCAGAGCAGGTGCTATTGTCTCCAGCTCTTTTGGAAAGAAAGGAAAGGAAAAACCCTGAAATTATTCTGGACATTTATACCTAAAGGAAGCAATTCTTTATATTAATATAAAAAGATTGGTTTGTACTCATTCAAGGGAATTCTTGGCAGTCGGTTTAAACTTACATGTATATATAGCACACTGGAGCCTGCTAAGTACCTCTGTTTTCTTTACGGATGGAGCTTTGGTGCCAAGAGGTCTGCACCACATACAAGCATAGATAGGCTTCTATCTGATGAATTGTCCCATAGTGGACCACATTGTATACAGGGTGTTCAAACATGTATTGCTTGTGTGGGTCTGTAGTTTACAGCAGAATCATAACCTGATGCTTTCAAGTACATATATGCAATCAATCTTCATGTGAAGGAAATCAATACAAAAGAAAAATGTTATGCTATACATTAGAAATTACATTAAATTAAATTAGATTGCATGTATGTTATACATTTTTTTAACCTCAACACCATAACATTATTGTGTTCCAAGCATCGTCTTTGTGTGGACCGTGGAGCATAAATGTATAATAAACTTCACAGTGTGTATAATGCTATTCTGCTTTTAGTACCGTGTGTCATGGTTAGCTACAAATGAAAACCCCATATAACAGAGATGTAATTTTTATAGGGGTACTTCTGTATTTGTTACATATCTGTAAAACTTTTCTGCAACATTGTATTACAGAATAAGAGACTTGTGCTTGAGGGAGAAAATTAGCACATTGATTAGATTTTAGACTATTGTACAAATAAAATAGAAATACATAGGCTTACAGACTAACTTGCTTGTGGTACCAAATGTCCAACTGATTATTTACAAAATATAGACAATTTGGCCCAACTACCACTTTTAAATGGAGAAACGAATACAAAATTCATGTTTTGTATTTGACTGCCTTATGTTTGCAATTTTTGCAAGTGATTATGTTAGCTTACAATGTTTAGCTGTATAAAAGATGATTTAGGCTGGTAATGTTTATTTGTAATTTGGGACAGGAGTACTTGAATGATTCCTTTGGGGCAGCTTTCATGTTCAGAGGCTTTATTCCCATCTTCTGGATCTATGAAAAATATGTAAATTGAAAATAAGACTATTTGGTGATAATATGGTGATTGTGCTATTTATCTGAACAGTTGTGTCTGCATTCACTCTTTGACTCATATTTTCCAATTGGTCAAATTCCTTTTCTTCTCATGCATTGTTATTGTAATTTATATGTTTACTGTATGTTGTTACCTCTCTTTATATAGGGTTTTAAAAAAATACTGTGCTGCTGTCATAAAACCATCTCAGTTGCTGCAGTGTGTGTGGTGGCTGTCTTATGTCAGGGAAAAAGAACACACTTGAAACTAACTTTTTATTTGTCTGAAATTCAAAAGTATAGTGTATAATTGCACTTAGAAATCTCCACAATCAGCTGGGATTTAGCCTGTGGATGCATTTGGTCAACAAAGCATGCAGAAAAGATCTGGGGCAGATAAATATTTGTAGAGAGGCATATAGAGAGAGTGGCCTGAGCTTGTGTCCCAAACCTTTAGTGGAAGACCCTACTTGTCAAAGGCAAGGCACCCAGCTGAGATGTGTGAAAGAAAGCCATAGCACACCACTTCTGCGTGCATTTACCCAAGAACAGTGGGCCCAATATCGTGTCCTCTGCCACTGAGTTATAAAACCTGCTGCACGCTGCTGTTGTAACCCTGTAGTGATGGTTATCTGAGTCCCACAGGTCAAATATAAAAGCCTGCATCTAGAACTGATCTGTTAAGTAAAGGTGTAGAAGTCACTGAATGTGATGTTTTGTACTTAATTGACTACTGTGTAGGTATACATGTGCAAGAATACCCATCAACAGGGACTCTTCATCACTTTTCACCGTTACTGCAGGAAATGCACATTTACATTTAGGAATTGATTTGCATTAAAAATAATTTTTCTAGGTGTATACAGCCAAATTTGCTAAATACTCTGGGTGCCCAAGGACCTTAATACCCTAAGTCCCCTTGGGACTTAATTTATTAATGTATTTCTAGGCTGTGCAGATAGTGTTATTTTTTTCTACAGTGTCAACAACTTAGTCTTCTTGCTGTGATGGTATCTTGGCATATCTTCTATTATTAGTTGCTACAGTGAACAGTATCAGTGACTGAAGATGATTGTGCAGCAAATGTATCAAGTTTCATTATTGTCTCATGTTTGTTTTTCTTTGCATTTTATTGCTTAAAACTTTCATCGTTAAGGAAGAAAACAACCCTAAGAATAATAATATGTGGCTGATTTTGTTTCCTAGTTTCATTTTTCATTACCTAAGTTACTGGATTTAGGTCACATGGTTAAATTTCTAAGAGCTGCTTAAAATCTAAACTTGGGTCTGTCTCTAAAACAATTACATATAGAGAGAGATACATATATTTTAAATCGAAGTCTGGATTACTTGAAACAGCTAAAGCACTTACACTTTTAATCTTGTGAAAAGATAACGTGTATAAATTGCCTTTGCTAGGTGGTGCACATGAGGGTCTCCAGCACCTGGGTCCTTACGGCAATATCCCAAACATTGTGGCTGAGCTGACAGGTGATAACGTACCAAAGGATTTCAGTGAAGATCAAGGCTATCCTGACCCTCCAAATCCCTGCCCTATTGGAAAAACAGGTAATTTGGCTGTCTGTCTTCACTCTACATCTTCCAGTCTTTCAGCACTGTGTGACACTTAAATGAGCAATGAGTGTTTTCTTTCATCCTCTACCCCAGAAGTATAACTGTTTAGCAATTGAGTGTTTTAGTGTTTTTAGATGAGCTTGTTTGTTTGTTTTTTGGGTTTTTTTGCTATGTGCACCTTCTGTACTGCTATATGACTGCTGGAGAGGATCATGTGAAAAAAATGATGACCTCGGAGTAGAAGATAATGAGATTTACAATAGCATCTTGTTCCCAAGGGACTTATTTTTAGGCTAGCCCCTGAAAAAAATTATCATTCTGTACAGTCCCTTATTTTAGAGACTTTCATTGTGCCAACAGGAATGAAACTGTCTGCCCTGATCTCCAACCCAGACCATGAGTCAATATTTAAGACACGTTGGCTCCAATCCATTCGTCTTTATAGCTCACTGAGGGTGCATCTCTGCCAAGAAATGGAGAACTATGTGGATGTACCCCAAGACGTTGCATGCAGGCTCACTCCGGCAGAGGAGCAGTGCAGCCTCTGAGTGCCAGAGGGGTGCCCCAGACACCTAGTGCGTCCCTCAGCTTGCAACTCTGCATGTACCAAGCCCTGCAGGTGGCTAGTGCTGAAGGATCACTAAAGCAGCACTGCATGTGCATGATATAGACATACTCTAAGAGAACTGATCTTTTTCCTGTTATTTGAGCCAAGGAATGATTTCCAGTACTGAAAGTAGTAGTAAAACACGCATTGGCTGCCTTGGGAGCTTGAACTGGGAATGAGCACTCTATTTTTCTCTCATTTTTTATTTGTGAGCTAAGATATCCTTTTAAAACCTTTTCTGTTTAGTCTTCTTTTATGTTATTTGGATAATGCAGAACATTTGTCTGTATTCTTGTTTTAAAATGTTCTATCTTAGAATTCATAAAAAAATAATATTTGTCATGGAAAGTTTTGTGAAGCATTTTTAAGTTTCATTCAAAAATTTGACAAAATTTCAGATAGCACTTCCTTGCTGTTTTCTATTACAGCCCGTTTGGTGATGCTTACATCTCTTCTGAAATAACACCTCCTCTTCTAATTTTTTCAGTATAGCTATTTGACAAGTTGCAAATGATGGGTTTAGGTTTTCTCACACACACAAGCACACACACACACTTTCTATCTTCTTGCCCATTAGACTTCTGTTAGTGATTAGATAAATAAATTAAACACATGGCATCCAGGGAAAAGCCTTTGAAAATCCCTTCAATTTTTCTTTCTTAGGCGAAATAATAGTTGCTAGCTAAGCTAATACAGTCAGATCTGAACACAAGGGGAATTCTTAGGGAAGTGCTGCCTGCTCAGATAAATGGCTCTGCCATAGGTAATGCTGTGAGTGAAGATAGTATCTGCTAGGATTAGAGTAAAATGTTTTTCAGAGCCTTAAATGGAAATTCAAGTGCTGACTGTATTATGCATACAAATTACCAGAGCCCTTCCTTAATCAGGTCTGTGGATTTGCTTAATGGAAAACAATTTTTCCAGTCACTGTCTACATATGCACATTCCACAGCAGGAATACATAAGCCTGGAGCACTTGAGCTTGAAGACTTTTAGACTAGCAGTCACAGAGGCCACACATATGTCCAGTTGCCCTTTGTGTTTTCTAGCAAAAGACATGCGTGCTCTGAGAAGATTTACCACACTTCACTTGTCACCTGTTTCTCTTGAGATAACCTTGTCCCTGCTGGGACTGAAATAATTTTTAAGTGCTTTAATGATTTCCGAGTTACTTAGCCAATATGTATAGTTTTCCCCTGTTTTCTATTGGCAACCTAATTTTTTTCCCCATCCTAAGGAGCAAATAGGGAAAGCAGGATCTGTTGACCTCAGAATAACCTCATCAGGTCATTGAATCAACTCAATTTTAAGTCAAGCCTTTATTGTTTCCCACATCTAAGGGAAAAAAATAATCCATCTGCAAATCTTTTCACATGATGACACACAAGCACAAAAGGGAAAGTCCACAGGTGTGTGCTCCAGAGTGCCTGTGTTCTGGCAGATGTAGCTGTGTGGATGCCCAGCATCATGCCCTGGCTGGAAGCATCTCCTCCGGTGTGTCTGAGAGAACTTGGACTGCAAGCTCCCCATGCGGGCAAAGCAGAGGGAGCTCCAGGAGCAGACTCTATCCAAAAAAATACTCTGGGCCCAAGTTGCTGAAACTTTGTTTAATCTAAAGATGACTTGTTTTCGTAAAAAGACTGTAAGTTGACTTTTAAATAGGTATTACCTTGACGTGACATTGTCTACAGAACCATCAATTGTGGTTAAAGGAGGTTTCTAGACTAATCAGATTAGTTACCAATCCGCAGAAATGTCTTCATCATAAAACTTCTGCCACATTGCATTTTTGTGAGATCTTATGATGCCAATTTGAACAAAGTAGCACACCAGAAGTGGAGCTCCATGAAGAGCTACTCAGTGAAGGAAATTCAGTCTTTTGTTCACAGCAGTGACCTTCAAAAGTATTGTTTCAACAATTTCTAGAACTACCTGTGAGGATTTAAAAAAGAAAAGAAGATCCCTTCTGAATAAGAACAGGATGCAATTCTACATAAAATCAGTGCAATAATGTAAAGAAAAACAAAAAGGAGGAAGAGAGCTTGGAAAATATATTTTGTTTAGTTTTGACGTTTCATTAAGTTGCAAGGTTTTGTTTTTGTTTGTTTGTTTGTTTTTTTAAATACATCCTGACAAATTAATTTCAAAAGAAAAGAAAACTGATATTTTCTAGTCATCCAGTTCTTTATGATTTTTTAACTGCATGATTGCATTTAAGAAATTTGATGACTGATGTGGCACGTATTGTGTGTTTCAAAGCTACTAAGCACTCAGTGCTTTCTAACATACTTTTGCAGTTGATGATGGATGTCTAGAAAACACCCCTGACACAGCAGAGTTCAGCAGGGAATACCAACTGCACCAACACCTTTTTGATCCAGAGCATGACTACCCCAACATGGGCAAGTGGGTGAGTACGTGCTTCTTGCTTATTTTTTTGCATGTGAAACTGAGTATTTTCTGCTGTGTGTGATGCTATGAAACCACAAGGAAAATATTTGCCTTATTGCTGGAAAAATTATCACTCTAAGGGAAACTGCTTGAAAAAGGTGAACTTGCCCTGAAAAATACAGAAATAGCGCTTGTGATTGATACACACTCCAGAAAAATAGAAAGTAGAAATCAATGGTTTATTACCTGTCCCAAAGCAGGACAGCTATGTATGTACTTGATAAATGCAACAAACCGCATTTCAAACTATAGTGAATAAGTAACCAAAATTAGTGCAGATCTTAGGACAAGACTTCAAAACACAACAGGGCCCTAATCTGAAAGAATATCCAGGTTCATTGTTTAGTTACTTAGATAAAAAATAGAAAGAAACAAAAAAAAGGTGGAGGGCAGCAATGCCTAAACACCTTAAAAAATCTAGGACCAGACAGCTTGCTCTAAGGCATCCTCTCTGCCTTAAGGATTTTTGAGGGCTTGATGCTGTTTCTTCCTCTGCTTAGTTTGTGCACTGTATCGAAAATCTCTTTGACACATCACGTATAATAAATACAGTGAGATACACTAAGGGCAAAAATCTTGCTCTAAGCACACAAGACTATAATAACTGCAGCTAGACTATTTCTGCAGGCTAAAGGCTCCAAAGAAAGCTCTGCCACTTAATCTTAGATTACATCAGTTAAAATGTCCAATCCCAAATCCATCTTCAGGCGCCAAGAAAACAATAGCAATGATCATAATTTATGCTTCTAGAGCAAATAATGAAATCTCATTTTACATTGCTATAACACTTTACTTAAGATTGCCCTAAACCAGTGCTTTGTAAGCATATATCGATAAATGGACATGTTTGGCAGCCTCTTCTCCTGCTGTAATTGTGAGACAATGATTCATCATTCAAAATCAAACCAGTGTAAGATTTATAGTCTTAATTACTTATGTGAGTGCTAAATTTCTGGAGAGAATCATGCCAAAAATCCAAATTTTGGAGACTTGTGTCAGTAATTATCATCAAAGGTTTTCATCTAAAAAACACCAGATGGTGAACTTTCTTAGTTATGCCAGATAAGGCTGTTAATTTTCATATTATTCATAAGTACTTTACTTTCATAATACCATTTTGAAGACTATAAAAGCACTTCTGTAAATCTTTGGCCTCTAGTACTATTTCAAAGTCAAGCGTGTTGTCATCAGCAACGTATATATTTAATAAATGGTAGTTAATCATTAGTGAATCCTGGACTTTTTTCGTATCTCCATCCATCACTACTAATTCAGGGGAAAAAGCTGCTCATGCATGGATTAAAACAGACTCTTAGGTACTAAATAGTAATCACATCTAACTGCATCTTAGCCAACTCCAGATCTTTCTAATTAGAGATGAAACAGCTGGTCATGTGCATAAGCAAATGTTCTGCCGAGATCCGGGAGAATTGCCTCATTACCTCCTCATTGTATATTACTACATAATAAAAATATAAATACAGTGGTATCTTTTTATGGCTGGTTTTGTTATTTTTAACTCTCTGGAAAAATCAGAGAAGCACTCTAAAAATTATTTGTTTGAAACTTCATAAAAGAGAGATAAAGTAGATCAGATCTGTTAGGTCACTCACTGTCATCTGCATTAGGTTGTAAATGACCCACACAGCTGGCTGTGGGCTGTCCAGCTGGTAACTGTGTGCATCCTGCGCTCCCACTGCCCCCAACCACCAAAATTCCCTCTGCCCACCAACAGCTTGTTCCTGTTTCTTGTATCGAAGAGCCTCAGACTAAATGCCACTAGGTGTGTGATGGCTGTCTACTTACAGACTGTGATTTCACCAGCTCCTGCACGCTCTATAGGTGCAAGGCTGTCACCAGCATCTGAAGCCCTCGGAGCCAGCGTGTCTCCTGGACCCGTGTAGGCTGCCATGTGCTCTTGGGGAGCTTCTCTCCTGCCTTTTCCTTCCACAGTGCAGTTTAGGCATTGTTACAGTTCCCAGTGACTTGTCCTTTTCAGGACCCAACATGCAGTCCTTAGCATAACAACAGTAAACAAATTACATTAGCAGGTCAGGAAAAAAAAGACCTGCTTGTCCTAATGGGACAGACACAGATCGGTTGGTTTGTTTTGGTGATAGACTGTCATGCTTGCAAAGTGTGAGACCTCTGCAGTACCCTGTGAGTAACAGATACACGTTATAAAGGTCAAGCAAGTCTAGAAGCTGTCTCACACAGCAAAGTGTATGGTTCCATGTAGATTCTAAGTATTATGTGTAAATAATGCTAATACATATGAAGATACAAATATGGAAATCATGATAAAAGTGTACTGGGTTAGGAGTGGGAAGAAAGAGGAAGAATTCTGTCTTTGGAACAACTCCCCATATATTAATAGGCTGACCTGTGGGAAGTCTCAGGAACAGACTCTGTTTATAGAGTGAGATGCACAGCTTATACTTTCATCCCCAGCCTCTAAGACTCTTTTTTTTTTTTTCCTCCTCATATGTGGAAAACATAGAGGAGGCAGTGGGAAGAGTAAGATGAGGGACTTTGGGAGGTTGCTACCCTAGTGTACAAGTATAGTTTCTAAGGTTTCTTTTTTTTTTCCCCTCAGTTCAGACTTTTCCTTGCAGGACGCGGCTATTTTCTGTTTGAGTCTTCCCTTTATGCAACTTGTCTCTTTAGGTGGTTTGAAGATGTGTTGTTGGCATCCAGAAAGACTTTCACAAAGATTATTTACAGTATACAATTTACAATACAAATCTAAAAAACACTTATGTGTAAGTTGTTATTTATTGAAACGCAAGGTGTTAACCAGTACCACATGTAGGGGTTGAAAATAGAAGAGAAGTTAGCTGTGTTTTCTGACACCAGTATCAGTACAAACAGAAAATTAAAACCAACTATGTTTTTCAGCAACGCTCCTTTTTACTGAAGCAATGGATGATGTTTCACTCAAAGGATAGAAATAATGTTGGTTTGGCTTATCACTCACAGTGGAGGGATCCAAGACAAAGAATGGCAAATGGGAAGGAGGGCTTAAAATATTCTACAAAGGTGAAATCCCTTTTTAGTTACTATCTCTGGCTTCCTAATTTTAATAGAAACCTGAACTAGTCACTCAGAATTTATTTTACTCCAACTACAGTTACAGTGAGCAGCCCTAAGTGCGTGTCTTTACCAATTTATATTGCTAAATATCTGGATGGTAATGATGATTATTACGATATGTTATGACAGGTCTGGTCCCCCTCTTCTATTTTAGCCAGTACAGATTGTATAATCCAGTGTAGTATGCTTGATGTAATAGAAATTGTCATGCTTGATATTCCTGACAACACTGGAAATTGACTCAAAAAAAAGCCCTCCTGAAAGGATGCGACCTTGCTATTGCTTTTCAGTTTTGCTCAATAGTTGTGCAGGTGCACGTTACAGAATTGCTAATAATTACTGACTTGAAGATTCAGTGCAGCCTGAAATTCTCCAAGGAGTAAATCTCTCTGGCATTAGTTAGTTGGTTGTAAGCATTTTAACTTCTGATTTTTTTCCCACCCAAATCCCAGCCTGTAGTACCCTAATCCAAGGAGCCAGGAGGGTGCAATGGAAGCTCCAATAGTGATAGGAAAGTAGCAAATCATGTGCAGCATGTCTCCAGATGAGCTACATCTTTAACTGGACAAACTCTGTGCCTTCATTCCTAACAACCTCTCGCTGAAGGACGGGCACTGCACAGGCAAATTTTGGTGGCTGATGAGATCAGGCCATTACGCAGTGGAACATATTTTCAGGGCTGCTATTACCATACAAGTATGTTCTTAGCTCATGATCCATAACCTTATTTGCTTTGTACTCCACATAATGCTGAAGCAGTAGTTATGGTCTTAAAACATTCCCAAGCAGACTAAACAAAATATTATTTTCTTGAGCAGGAACAGTTCAATTGTAAGGAATTTTTCTGAGAGACAGAAATGTTAGGTCCAGTAGTTACTGAAATTCTTTTTATTTCAGAAACACCATTTTTCCTCTCGTGAAAAGTATAGGTCAAGGAGTTTACAAAGAGAGGCTTTGGTGGTGCTTTGTTTCCTAGAGAGAATAATTAATTCAAATGTGAGTTTCCTTAAAATGTTAAATTTAACTTTTCCTGAAGTGAGTTCACATAAATGACTAGCCAAGAATGTCCCCCTTGGCCAACTTCATCTCTGTTCCTTTTTGGCACAGCTCAGACAAAATAACTGAGGTTGGGCAAGAGATAGGCCTTGCGAATTTTGGGTTTAATGAACATGAGAAGTACAAAACTGACAATTTTGGCAGATTTCATTGTAACACTCAAAAATGTTTGTTTTTTCTCATATCAAAGCTGCAGAGAGGGTAGAAGTGTTTGGTGAATTTGTCTCGCGCTAGAATTACACTTTCTATTTATATAATCAATGTTAGGCCAGTTGTTTATAGCAGAATTAATGGCCTTGTTTATACAGTCTTCTGCTTTTATACATGTAATTCTTCTCTTCTTCCATTCTCAGGTTAGGGTTTGGTTTTGGTTTTCTTCATAATATACAATTGAAACAAAATGTGGTGAGCATGTGTGTGTTGTTCCAGACTTTATTAGAATTCACTACTTGTAAGAAATACAACAATATGTGGATGCACTTATGTAAACTATGGTCAGAGGGATTTTTTTGTGTTGGGGTTTTTTCTTTTTTCTTTTCTCATCATCATAACTTTCTCTTCTGCCAAGATGTTTCTGGCAGTTTTTAAAAGGTTTGCCATTAAAAATGTTATAGACCAAATGGGTTTTAGAAACTTTGTTGAGGGCACTACTTAAACAAAGGAAGAGTTGGCGCTGAACTCCTTTCAACAGAACTTTGCACTGGGAAGTGTTGATATCTGGAAGGGAATAAGCAAAGGCAACAAAACAGTAGGAATGACGCCTATTGCTGGTTTTAAAAGGAATTAGAAAATCCCTCATAAAGAAAATATTTTTTTGCTCCTGTTCTTCCGTCACCTCAAATGTATAAAAATATGTGCCAGAGACAGGACGCCTGCTTCCTCTCCCTTCTGCATTTTTTTTGCCTTCTACCCTTTTTTTTTTTTTTAAAGTACATATGTATTTATACCATGTACCATGTGATGGGGAACATTCAGACTGTATCATTACACCAGCATGTACTTGAAGCACTTATTGCCTCAACACGGGTGATAACAAAGTGCAACACAGTGGCTTTTAAATTGTTGTTAAGGCTGTGACTGCTCCTGAAAAAGAACTTCCAATGTTAGCAGGAAAATCCAAATATTTATTTGTGCTTTATGTTTCCCATAAAACTGCACACCCCTCTAAACTTGTGAATATTTAACATCAAAAATAGTATTTTAAAAGAGAGTATAATGAATTTGATGGCTGGTTTATTATTTTCCCCTTCCAGAGCAAGAATTTACTCTTTGAAAAGATCAGCGGTGGTCCAAAAAGAAGAAAGAGGGTAACTATTGGAATACTTTTTAGCCTTGTGTAATCTAGAGAGGATTAAAATCATACTGTTGAAATAAAGAGTTAATCTAATGCATTCGTATTATATCTTAGATAATGTGTAAAGTCAGGGAATCTCTGTGATAAAGTACTATAGCCAATTTCAGGACTGTACACTGGGTACAAGATTTATTTCCCTTAATAGCCTGCTACTTTCAGAAGATGCACTTCAGTGCAGAACGTTAATTATGAGAGTTCGTATTATCTGTGTTTTAAAATTGATCCTACCTGCATAAAACCATTTAAAATTATTTAAATGTCTCTAAAAGAGAATTTAAAAGTTCCCTACCAAAAATATTAGTAAATTTAATTACCACTGTCTATGCATGTGAATATGTTTTTTGGGTGTAAATGACCCTAGTGGTGGTTCTTCAGCAGAGTTCATCTCGGATGAAGCTGCTTTCTCTGTGCCCCACTTGCTTGAAAGACAAAGATGACTGGGCTCTCATTGTTCTGCCCCTGGAATAAGGAAGACAATCCATGTATCACAGAGAACCTCTGCACAATCTGTCTCACTACAATCTCTATTTTGGTAGCGTCAGCCTTTCTTTTATAAGAAAAAAATCATTTTCAGGCAGAGTCAGAGTCTTTAGCTTTGCTGCTGGTGTACTGTTTTTCTAAACAGTCTAGCTCTCTGCCAGAAAGTAGCTTTTTAAAATAGGCAGCACAGTTTATACTGCAAATGAAGTAAAATTAATTTAAAATAACGAGCATAAATGAATATTATTTATTTATTTAACTCTCAAATTTCTAGTCTTTGCTAGAAGGGGAGAAGATAAGTTGATTTCTTACAAATTCACACATCACTGGCAATCAACACTGTTCAATCATGAGTAATGATCTGACCTGATCTGCCTCCTGCTTACATTTGATTTTTGAGTTTGTTAGTGGAAAAGGAAAAAGGGTAGGCACCTGATTTTAATTTTTAACTTTCATGGAATATTTTTTAATAGCTAGAACAACATGTTAAAGTGGAATTCATGCAAAATATACATGAGAGAAAAAAAATGAAAAAAAAAGAAAAAGACTTTCTGTCTGTGAGAAGACTGATGTAATTGAATACAAAACAAGAAACTGGTGGAAACATGACAGCTATGTGGCCAGGGGTAGCCCAGAATTTTGAAGATGAAGCTTCAGTGTCTTGCTTTGCAGCAGATTTATTTTCCTAGCACAGTCATGTCACCTAATGGAAAATGCATTAGAATTTAAAGTACTTTAAAGTAATACCGTAACAATTACTAATGCTTTAATGAACAATTCAGAATTTTCACTTTATCAGCAGAAGGGTAACCTAGAGATGTCAGCAGCAGAGTGTATTTTTCCAAAAAACGAAAACTGGATTCCACTCCTGCCTTCTGTGCTCCCTGCCACTCTTCCATGCTCTTCTTCACAGACACAGAGTTTTAGAATCTTGCAACAAATTGGTCTTTTTTGGTCTGATTGTCCCCATTTTAGCTTAAAAACTATGGAACCGTGTAGGTAGTAACTGTTGTGTCTATGCAGTGCTATAGTGTAACAGTCACAGAGGCACTACTGGGGTCTAGAAAACCACGTATTCTACGTATGTGTTGCATCTTCATATATTTATATGTGTGTATATGAACACACATGCAAGCACACATACACATAGCACGCCCAGCAAAGGTGTGCATTTACCATTTGCTGCTGTGGTGGGTTTTTTTTGTAGCACCGGTAGTGCAAGACAAGGAAGCCTACGTGACATCTAATTTTAATTAGCAGTCCTCTCCTTTTTTACATTTCTATGCATGAGCTTAGTCCTATCCAGAATATAATATAACATCCCGACGTGTCAGGAGCGCTCCTGTAGCCCCTGAGTCACGTTGCTGTCGGCTCGGAGCTGTGCACGAAGGTGCTCGGGAACTTGCATTGCTTTGAATTCTGCACAGCTGCATAGGATTAAACATTTTTTTTTAACAAATCAGCCAAAATATTTTACATTATATTTTGTTTTCTTTTGTCTGTTGAGAAGGATTTACATTTTTATGTAGTCTCATTCACTTCTACTTTATTTCAAAAAGTAGTGAGCAAGTACCATTCCAAAAAAAAGACCAATTAATCTTCCTAAGAATCTAAAATAATTCCTAGAAGTTTATGCAACAGTTGAATTTCACTAAATGAACATTAAACAGAACTTCTTTAAACAAACACAAACAAATCATTTACATATGTCTTATTTCTAACAATTTAAAGCATTAAATTAGAGTTAGTTTATTTTTAAGGATTTTTCCACATTCATTTCTGGTTCTTAATATTTTTATGTTTTCACATGCAGCAGGCAAAACCCAATGGAAGTAAGCAAAAGGGCTGCTCTGTGCTGTGATTAACTATTAATGATAGCATCCACAAATCTGGAGAAACCCAAGGGCTTAAACTTGAAGGCAGACAAACCCCAAATCTTTTCCAGAGATTCAAGAAATACTTGGGATATTTGAAAATAAATATTTTGTGCCTATTTTGAATGCCGTTTTGTTGTTGTTGTTTTGTTTTGTTTCCTAAGTTCTGGTGAAAGAACCACAGAAATATGTCAAGAAAAGTAATTTCTGTAACGCAGTCAGCCTGACAAGCATCAGGAGATACTGGAAAATTTGCATTCCTTCAAAGTTTGTCCTTAAGCAAACAATTTTTATGGCATCAAAAACCTAGAAATTTTGTCTATATCTGTGTAGGAGAGTGTATATACTTGAATTTTGTTTATACAGACACTGTAACAGAAAGCACAGAAAGCAGGTGTAAATGATACTTGATACTGAAGTGCCACTAAACTGCCTGCTATTTGTAAATAGGGTCAATACATTTTATTCCATTGATACAGATGAAAATTCAAGCATAGGCTATGTTACTTCATCTACAGTCTCCAAACAGTTTTGAGACAGGATCTGTTCATCTTCAGCCTCACATTGTGCTGCTTGTATAGTGCAAAGTGAAGTTAAACCCTCTCCAGGGATCTTCTTTCCAGCATTCCCTTGTTCTGGCAGTGGTATGAGAGCCATTTTCTATGCCAAAACCTTGCTTGGCTCTGCTTCTGTGCCAGTTTTTTTATCTCAGCATCAAGAGAGGAAACAAGGAGGGGTTTCCTGGAGAGGAGATGAGCTGAAGAAGAGACTGTGGTCGAAATGGTTTGGTGGTCTCTAGCTTGTCTCTCAGCATAATGTCCATCAGCATCTAGTGATTTAAGCGAAAGCTTTACCTGTGCTTCTCTAACAAGTTCTGTCCTGCCTCAAGAATCAGGGAGTTAGATCTGCTGTGGTTTCTCTGCTAAACTGGGGAAAGGAAGAGTGGAGCAAAAAGGCAGTGTTTAATTCAGATTATCCTATATTCTTGCTAGTCCTCTTTCACTTGTATTCCTTTCAGTGGATTGAATTAAATTCTTGCACCAAAAAAAACTGGAGAAACAAAACAGTTTTAGATTTAATCCCTGGAAGCAATTTTTTTCCAGTCTGCAAGTATTTGACAGATAAGAAATGCATAAATACATTTACTAATCCTAGTTACCTTTTATATATTTTCCTGTTTCTAATAAGTTTAAATAATTTTAAACTTTTTCAGAGTGTGAACCCCTATCTGCAAGGACAGCGACTGGATAATGTTGTAGCAAAGAAGTCTGTTCCACAATTTTCAGATGAAGACAAAGGTCCTGAATAAGTAGAGTAAAAATGAAAGATAAAAATTCATGCCATCCTCTGCTAGATTGTAATATTGCTTATATATAATCATCTATGAAAATCCTTGTAAATGGCAGCATGCTTATTATTTATACAACTGTAGATGAAAAACAGCTGTATTTATAACAGTATGTTCTAGATAACAAAAATATGGTTCTGCTTTTTGTTAAGTTACGGTAAAAGGACATTTCTGTTGTTTTTATTTTAGTCATGGAGCAAACTTTAAAAATGTTAGTCATTTTAATAGCTAACGTGAGGTAAATGGTCCTAATGAGCAGCTTGTAAATAGGAAGATGAAAAAAATGCCCAGTCTGACTCCAACATTTAATCTTAAATGTTACTATGTTTGACACATGAAAATTACAGTTTTATGTTTTGTTCACAAATATGGTTACTTAGCAAAGACAAAGTATTTATTTTACGAGAGAATTTTGGCTTTTGGTCCATTTTAATAAATATTTAAGCAATCTACAAGGTTTGCAAAGTGACATTTCCAAAATATTTCAGAGGCTCATTTGTCTCTGTTGTTGCTGTGCAAATTTAAAAATTAAAGAACTGCATTTTGACTCTATTCACTGGAATATTGTTATGTTAGTTTTAATCACTCCCTGCCCTTAACTTTCCTGATCACTCGCACATCTTTCTTCTTTATCAATAGAACTGTTATGTGGAATCTCCCCCACTGTTCTTTGTCTTAGTAACAGCAGAATTTGTGCATTTTAGCGTTCCTAAATTATGCATCCAGGTGATATTATAAGTGAAGATGGAGACATTTGTCTGTGTTAATAAGGTTGTATCAACAACCTCTGAATCTAAATCCAGGTTATGAAGGTCATTACAGTTGATGTTCTGAAAAATTATGATACTCTAATAACTCTGGTAGCTATCCTTGCACTTGAAGTGGTTCTGGGAAGCTTAAATTGCCTTTTTGCCCCTAGAAGATTAAAGAACTTTATATTCCAGAGTTCTCCCTTTCTGAAAGAGGAGAATAAAATTACCTAATTTTTTTTTTATTATTTTCAGAACACATCTGAATATTTAAAGCCATGTGCATGAAGCATTGGAATTATAGAAAAGAGCCTTAATTTACAGCTTTGAACTTGAAATCTGTGGAAAAAGAAGTTTCCTTTCCAATCCTACAGAAAGACGCAGTAAAATAATGATGACCCCTTAGAAAAAAAAACAGATAAGAAACTAAAGTTCCTAGCCACACAAGATTAAAGTTAAGAGGATGGCACACTGTCAGTAGCATTTGCTTTTTTTGTCCCACCACTTGATAATAAATTATGTATGTAGAGAGTTCGCCCTCTCATGTCACTTATGGGTAGACTGCAAAACTGTGTAACATTTTAGCATTTTAGTTCCTTCTTTAAAAAAATCTGGAAAACGAAATAGTATGTAATGCAGCGGGGTTTATATTCACACATGACACAAAACTGAGGAATTTCTGTGAATCACAGAACTGCCTCCTACTGGCCTGGAACAGAATGGGAGCAAATCATGTGACAGAATTTGTGATCTCTCCTCCTTAACGTTACTCTTTTTATCTGCACTCCTGCTTAGTCCTCAGCCAGGCATGGAGAGTTGCAGAATTGCAAAGGTTGTCTCCAAAATTGTCAGCAACAAGTATATATATATGTATAAGCTCTGTCCCTATTGGCTCCAATAAAATCCATTTTAATTGCAAAAATGAAGCAACCATAAGGGCAATTCATTCTACTTTTTAAGCTCTTATTAAAGACCAGTACATAGTAAAAGGAGGTATGTACAGTAAATAGGGGGCTTAAAAAGAGAGGGGCAAAGAAGCATTGTTTGCTTAATAGTATCAGTGATCCCATGTCTAATTTCTTGGAGCACTTTAGGTCACTACAGTCTTTGTAGGGATGTTGTGATAATCCAGAGCAGCAAACTGGCCGGAACAGGGATCCCTGGATGCTGCCTGTGACCCGGGTGGGGCCAGAGGAGCTGTCTTCCTGTGCATGATAGAACTGCATAGCACAGGCAGAGAAAAGATATCACAGTTCAGAGGTGATTTTGTCTTTAAATGCAAGCAAAAAAACCCCCAAAACCTTTAGATTGCACAAAACGGTGTGTCTCATAAGAAATGTGTGCTGGAAGAAGTCAAATGTGTGGTGGTGAGCAGCTGTCTGCTGAGTCTATCAGGCAGCTTGAGTGTTTCACCAGGAAAACTCAACAGCACTATTGTGAAATTTTAATAAAATACAGCTCTTACACCATGATAATGAGATTCATTATTCTAATTTCAGTTTCATAGTAGAGCTGTTTTACTGTACTGGGATTGGTAGTCCCATGCTGATTTAAAAAACAAACAAAAAAACCCAAGCAACCCCACCCGCAAAAAACCCTTGTCCCTCCTACTTCTCCACCAAGAGTCCTAACATGTATATGTAGTTTTTATAAAGAATCATCTTTCAGAATCACTGAGTAAAGATGCCAACTATCCCCCTCCCTAAGAGCTCACTTCACCAAACCAATAAAGAATCTAAGTAGCTGCACAGCTCTTGCCCTTATACTTTTACGATGCATGTGATTAAGAAGCATGTCTATTGATACTGTTGTTTAGAATTTTCATTAAACTAAAACCTTTTTAGAGTATTTTAAAATTTGCAACTGTGTTGATTACCTCTGACGTATTTGAGACAATGTCCTTGAAAGAAGCTATACAAAATAAAGTGTTTTGCCATGCAATATTGGCTTTGTCTGGTAAAGAAATACTTATGACCCTGGTTTAAAAAAAAGCACCATGTAACTGATCTGATTACAGTATTTGATTTGTGACACAAAACTTACTCGGGGGGTGCAACGTGTGTATGCACACACACACACACACACACAAATGCGCACTTTTAAAAGATAATATAGTCTGATAATAAACTCACTAGTGAAGAATATAAATATGTTAACCCACAGAAGAAAGTAATATAAAAATGTTTAGTGAATTACTAAGGAGGATAAATAGTGATATGCTTCTATATATGCACACGTTTGCATTCACCTAACAAAACTATGCTGCTGATCTATTCAGGAATTCATGGGCAATCCAAAGAAACTTGGAAACAGTTCCAGGAATCTGATGTCAGAGTCCCAAAAGTCATTTACAGGATTGCAAGTAAAGCTATCTGAAGCTTATTTTATGAAAATATGATTAAAAGTAACTTCATCTGTTAAACTGAAGAAAGGCACAGGCAGAAAGATGATTACTAAGTCAATTAAGTTTTTAGCTTTGTTGTGGAAAAAGTATCACTCAAGCCCCTTTGTTTCAAAATGTCAGTAGCTGAGGATGAAGACAGGTATTTTTTTGATGATGAAGAGGAGACTTGAGTCCATGCCTTCAAACCAGGCCTCTAACCAGTAGCTTTGTGGAAGTGTTGAAAAGACTTTGTTTTCATTTTTGTGCTGTGCAAAATTTCTTAACATTTACATTTGTTGGAAAAAGGCAGTAATAACGTCAACCCAAAACAAACTTGGAATCTTCTGGCCTGTTTCCTGGTAAGCTCACTAAACCAACTCTGACCTCATTTGTAATGCTCTAACATACAAATGCTCATAATTTTTATGCAATTACTTTTTTTTTTTTTACACAGATAGCAATGTCTGTATCTGTGGGACAAAGAGTTCAAAGATAACTTTTCACTCAAAGTCTCACACTCAGATTTATGGAAGGAGAAGGGGAAGGTAGGAAGATTCAGAAGATGCTACCACAACCTCACAAAAATTTGAAATGTCCAGGCAAAGTACAGTTTCACATGAACCAGAGGATAAATGAGTATGTTCACTATTTTATTAGCTAAATGTGCTTGAGGTAAGATTTAAGGTACCTCTCCATCCAAGTCAGAAACTGTCAGGGCTATGAGGGAAAGAGAGGACATTATCTCCAATTTTGAGACACCTAAATCCAAGGTTTCAGGCTAATGGAATTGACGATTAGATTGATCTATATTTCTGCCATGCTTGATACAAATAGGATGGCAATCCAATATACCCTAAAGGAAAGACATCAACAATAAAAACGAAAAAGAACATATTGACTCCATTGCCACATGGATACATATGCATACACTTAAAAATTTCGTTTTGTTTGAAGACATGCAATTACCTTCAATACACTTAAAAAAGAATCATATTCTTCTAAAATAAGAAGTTTTCTTTTTAAATAAAGAATTACTGTGTCCCTTAAAAGGTTTGTTTGTGGTGCCTAGAGTCAATGACAGATTCCAAACACAAGCGAGGACAAGTTCCCTTGAAGGGTTCAGCCACTGACAATTAGCTGTTTACATGCAGACTAAATAAAAACTAAAAGGAAATGTCGGTGAAGGAAGTGAAATTGCCATGATGAAGCACCCCATGAATCACAAATGTAGCTAACTAGCACAAGATTGGGTCCTAAGCCCAAGATTTTCATATACAAGAGACTGAAATGCTCAAATGAACCATTTCCCAAGAACACCTACGGTCCATGTCTACCACGCTCGAACCTTTTGCTGTTAGGTGAAGAGTGGCATTGAACTCCATCATCCTAATTTACCATGAGAAGGGAGCATGTAGTTTCAGTTCTCATGTTCGCTTTATTTATGATGCCAACTGCTTTGCTGTGATTACATGAATTCTGATGGTTGGAAGAGCCTCTACCCATGTGTTCAACACATGGGAGTGTAACAAATGTTAAATAAGAGTGTCATGGCAGTAGAGTTACCAACTGGAACTAAAAGAGCTTAAAAAAATCCTGTTTGACTATCAAGGTCTATATTTTTATGTGGGGCAGAGGTAGCGATGGTAGGAATTGAGAATGGCTTTAGACTTTAAAGATGAGGTAAATCGAAGCACCTCTTTTTATTCTTTTCTGTAGTTCCTGTTAAGAAAACACATGGAATACAGCTCCTAATGCAATGCATAGTTGTCTTTTACATTTAATCACTGTGTTTCTTCATCCTACTCTTCTCTCCAAGAAAAACAGTGGTGGGAGTCACTGGCTAAATTTCATCGTAGACTGAATAAGGCAAAGGAGAAAGCACAGAGAAAAAGAATGTGCTATTTGCTACTAGTCTCAAACTATTCCTCATTCCCTAACCAGTGTCATTCATTTAGAGACCACTAAATGTATAATGGGGGCCACTTTCCTGAGAGCCACTAAAGATCTCCCTTAGAGATGATAAGGGGTTTTAGGTCTGGGCATATTTGTTAGATCACAGAAGGTGCATATGACTTTGATGCTGAATTGAATCTCAGTCTCTTTTAATTAATTCTTTTTTCTAAAAAACAAAAACACCACCAAAATCCTAGCAGTTCTTCAGTGCAATATATGCATTCTAATACCCCAAAGCCCTCTAAAAGTGGATGAAATTCAAATGGAATAACCCCTATGGGGAAATGTGGTCCTGATTCCTCAACCCAATAGAGAACATCTTTCTACACTGGGAAATAAAATACCACACTGTGACATTTTGTATTTCTAAATGGACAAAACAGACATGAAAGAACAAGTCAGGCCATCCAGAGAAACATTCATACTTCACCATTGTTTAATTTTTTCCCTTTCTTTAAAGAACATTGCACACAGTGACTAACTCAATTACAAAACTTTGATTCCAACAGGTAGTTGGCTGTAAGATTTACAGGCTTGAAAGTTGAGTTACTGCAATTGAAGTAAGAAACCTACTTTTAATGATCAAATTACTTAAATCAGTTACGACTATTTTTTAAGTTCTTTAAAAGTCATTATTACGATAAGCACGGCTGTCATAGTTTGTGCACAGACTCTGGTTAAATTCCCAAACAAGTCTACCCCTGAGGTGCCACAGGAGTCTGTGCATGTGTGAGTAACGTATGTGTGCACAGTTAAAAAAGCAGAAAAGTATGTCCTGCTTCTGATTCTTTATAGCTTTCTCTTCCTACTCCCACAGTGTCTCCAGCTTTGTTTCAGTCTTTCTGATGGTTACTGATCTGAAGCTATGGTGTCTTAGAAGACTTGTTTTCAGGGATTTTCACAAATGCAAAATCATCCAGCATGCAAGCAGTAGGTGCCAGAATGATACACATTTCTTTTAGTTTAAAATACATTAATTATTTTCTGCTTTAGTAGTTGAGGCTATGTTCTGATTTCTAACCATATTGGCCATTTTCTGCTGTGTTTTCACATTCTCAACAGCAACCTATAAGCCTTTAAAGGAACAAGAATTATCCACAAACTTGAAGATAAGAGCTTCAAAGACATCCCATAAAATATCAGTTCTTGTTAAAAAACACTTTGTGTCTATTTTGTTGTGTATCTGGAGGTTCTTGATCTGGAGATTTACAAGACTGGGCATTATTTCCAATTAAAAGATGGGTGAACAGTTGCAAAGAGTTTGAGGGCTGACTTCAATAAAGGCTGAAGTACTCACAGTTGGACTTTTGTCCAGTGCAAATATCAAAGTCCAAGCACAAGCTCCTCAAACCTTGGCTCCCTTTCCTGATTCCTTAGGTAGCTAAAGGCTATACACAACTATGTTTTCTTGTAGTCATGTACCTCAGGGGCCTGAACTTCTCCTTCTGTGCATGCCTAGGACTGTTTGAAACTTGGTGAACCTGCATAGCTCCACATCTCTCTCAGTCCTAAATGTAGCCTGAACCCACAAACTTGGCAGTTCCTCCCCTGTATTCCCTGGGGAACCAGCCTGGCAATTACTCACCTCACACATGTCTACAGGAGCAGGCATTGCACAAAATACCACAGTAGACACAGACAGTTTAATTTAAAAAAAAACTGGTGTCTGTAAGAGGTATGGCAAAAGAATCAAAGCTCTAATGACACCAGAGAGAGAGATCAAGAATGAACACAAATATGTCATCTAGTAGTTCAGAGGGCAGTCTGAACACAAGGAAGGACAGAGTAACACCTGGGCTCTAGCTAATTCTCAAGCAGTCTTTGGGTAGCTAGGCAGACGCTTGATGAAAATACAAAAGCAGCCTGAGAGCATGGCAAAAACAAGCCAACCACCACACCCCCATCCTTCCCAGTAGATGGCTAATTTTGGCTCCCTGTATTACTTGTTTCTTGAATTGCTGAACAGCCTCAGCAGGGCAGGTACAGAGCCCTCTCATACAAATGGCCTGCAGCCTCAGGGCTAAGAGGCTGCACCTCTGGAGGTGCAGGTTTGGACACCTCCAGTCAATGGATAGGCACCACAACCTTTTCTTTTCTTATTCCTGAAACACCACCAGCTTTCTTTCACTCACTTTTAATGTATTGGGTTTTTCTGGAAAGTTAGATGTGTTTAGTTGCTATCCAAATTATTGGAAGAATGTTACATTTAGCGAGACTTGGAAACTAGCAGGAGTTAATTTGTTTGACTGTGCATTCTTTATTCTAGTAACTTTAAAAATATCTTTAGATCATTTTGCATCTGTTGAAAAGGAAGCATTTAAAAATCCCACTTCCTTACTCACTATTAGCGTTCCAGTGACAAATTCGATCTTGCTATCTTTGTCATGTATGGGATTTGCTAACAAAGAGCTCCAGTGAGCCAAAGGGACTCTGTTAGTGTTGCTAACACAACAACTCCTTATAGCAAGAAGAGTCTTATTGTAAGTATTTTCAGCACCGAAGCTAAGACACAATCTTTTTCTTCACTCCATCACAAATAATTCTGTTCAATGTGCTTTCAGGTGGAATTTGCCCTATTAAAACACACAGGGCCAAATACTAAAGGGATTTTCAAAGCTTTTCTATAAGCTGGTGACAGTACAGTCAAAGCTAAGAGGGATCTGGACCCCAGATCGAACAAACAATTTGACTGGAAAGACTCAAACATAAAAGTACTTGGTCTTACAAAGTACTTTTCCAAATTAGAAACAAAGAAAGCACATTTCATTATGGTGGCTTACTTTTCTACCTGGGAAGAAGTTTTGGTTAGACCTGACTGCAGTAGACACTTCTCCCTAATGCACAGAGACTTTTGAAACAAATCATCCTATCTCCACTGGATGAAAAATGCTTTTTGCCTCCAGATAGCCTATGCCCTCAACTGGATTTATTTCAACTAATTACCTCAAGATAAAACCCACTTCATTTTGTTTCTTGTATTCTTTTACTTCATAATAGCTTTCTCAATGTAAAAACTTCAGCCTACAAGAAAGGCATATTCAAAAGAACTCATAAATTCTGAATCCAAGAATATACTATATTAAAAAGGAGGGCTCCTTCTTTGCCTTGCAGTGCAGGAGAATATCCTGTTCATTTCTGTTTTCTCTTTCATCAGATCAGAAGAACAAGAAATGGCTGCGATGATTTTTTTCTTTTCTTTTTTTTAAATGTGTCTGGTAACTTTTGGTGACGCCAGTTACTAAAGACTCTTTCCTCTTAAGTGTTCTAGGATATTTTTCAAGAGAAAAACTGTTATTTTTTGTACTACGAATTCATATGCTCATTTTGAAACCCTGACAAGAAATAATAATACCTCCTTCACAAGGAGTCTAATTCCATCTGGTTGAGAACCAAACAGCCTCACCACAGTCTGATCTGAAGTGTAATTGATTTGATCATTTTCAATTTAACTTCTTCACTTACGTCTTTAGTGCATTAAGACTTCCTGGGGAGGGGAAAGAAAACTGTTTACATTTTTAGACTTTTCACAAGTGCATCCAAAAGCTCCAAGTGTTTGGTGCCTGATTAATTACAAACACCTAAAGGACTGCTCCCAGTCCTATTTACAGAATCCCTCCTAACATCAAGTGACTTAACACTTTCCCAGGCACTTTGAATTGCATGTTCTTTGGAGTGGGGGGGGATCATTTAATCCAACTGCCAATGAAAGCAGCTAGTGCAGAATTGTTGGGCATTGCTGAGCACTGTGGTTAGTCCCAGAATTTAAGACAACAGCTCTTCCATGGCTCTGAACAGCTCTACAGAAAGGGAAGAGTGATGTTTGTTGTAGCTTGTTTGGAGAGTAAAATAAAAGGACTTGAAAAACACTACTTAGAATTCAAGATAATGTAAGAAAGGGAAAGATCAATGAATAATATCTAACTGTCCTTAGCCAAACAGGCAAAACAGGATACTTATGACAAGGAAACAGAAGAAGTAAAACAGAGCAGTTGTTGGAAATATCAAGAAAAGAGATTTGGCCCCAGGCTCGCCTGTATAGTTTCCCAGAAGTGATTTTTTTTTTTGGCAATTTTTAAAAGAGTAAATTTTTGGTAACAATACAGATAAAAAGTAGACTATTTTTGTATTTTATTATTATTGTATTTTTAATTCTTAAGTTCATAAAGTTTAGCATTCTAATATGCACATCAACTAGAAAGTCCTTTAACAGGGGAAAGAGGTATATATAAATTATTTTTAGATCTTTCAGAAAGGCTCACCTGATTCAAGTCTCTTGGACTGTTGTGGGTGCTTTATGCACTCTGAATAGTCCCACTGAAAACAAAGTCAAGCATCTGGCCAAACAAAGTCCCTGCAGGATTCAGGTCCAAATCTAAGTTTAGCAGAAAAATGAAGTATGTGCACAAATCCACCGTTCTTACCAAGGCACTTAACTATCTGCTTGTATTTATGTATATAGTTAAAATGGTATATAAGTCAACCAGGAGTTATTTAGGTAATGACAACTGGTTAAACACTTCTTTGTCTGCCTTTAGATTTTTTTTGTCCACAACAGTGAAAACTTGGCTTATTCACTGGAAATATCCTTTTCTTTTTTTTTTAATTGGGGAGAATTACAGAAGTTGAAAGGCCTTCTTTCTTATTAAAAGGATTTAGAAATTTCAAAATGGATGTATTTAAGCATGTAGACACAAAAGAGGTGAAAGTTTAAAAAAGTATGTTTCATCTTCCCAGATTAAGTGGAACTCTCAACTTCTCTTATAAATTCCTTATTTCATGGGAAGTTGGGTGCCCAATTAACTTTAAGGATTTAGGCCAAAATTATTCTGTCTCCTTTGAAAACTCTGTTCCCTATAGCAGTTTTATAGATGGGAAAATGGAGTCAAAAGAAATGCAGCAGGAGTGAAACAAGGTAAAGGATGAAGGGAGAGCACACTTTAGCCCCTTATACCTCTTCTTTTTGATGTAGAGACCATCTAAATAAAAAATGTCAGTGAGAAAACTTTGGTTTCTTCCCACCTGCATTAGTATTTATTCTGAGAAGTGAAGTAACTGATGCTGAAGCAGTACAACCGTTTAGCAGAGTTCCTTCTTTCCTGTAACACAGCAGTCATTTTTTGTGACACTGAATTTCAAGTATAAAATGCAAAAATTCTACACAATTTTGTTAATAAGTTGTTGGCTCAGGCAAAAAAATGGGCTTCAGCTCTTTCATTCCTTCAAAGCTACTTTTTTATCTGGTATTCTGTTTTACATAGATATTGCCAGGAAAAGCAAAAAGAACAGATAAGATTTCAATTTTGAAAGGAGGGCAATGGGATATTAAAAAAAGACCAAAAAACCAAAAAACACCCAACCCCCAACAAAACAAACAAAAATAAAAGCCTTGCAAATCTTCTTACATAATAAAATAGCTCTCTTGCCTCTCTTACTCTTTTTTTCGTTTCACTGCAGACGTAAGTGGCACAGTCAGGAGAAAAGCCTAGGTCTCTTGGGTTCCTGCTGTTTGCCTTACCTGCTACACTGACATTGTTTGCTCTGTAGGTGTTGCACAGAAGCCCACACAGGTAACACTCCCAAGTACAGGTGGTTGCACAACAACAAACTGCCTTCCATCACAGCAAGAAAGGAGTAAAAGGGACTACTTTGCCAGAACTGTGTACAAGACATCTGTGCATGTCAGAAAGTGTAATTCGTCTAAGATGCTGGGATGCAGTAAGGTGTGAGAAGGCACTCTTCTACTTTTGCAGCAGAACTGGAAACTGTATTTCGTAGCTGTCGTATCCTTGAAGTGAAATATGTATGTAATTGAGCTCCTTAGATGTTTCTTTTCATAATTCCCAGTTACAACTTCAGACTGTAAGGGTTTCTTATGTTCGTACAGCCTCAAGTTTGCTTAGCTAAGTCACTTGTATCACATTGCTCCAGAGGTGCCATGAAAGCAAAGAGTGTCAGCAAACACCTCCTACAGCTTCAGGAGACAGAAGAAAAAGAAAAACAAAGGTATGCGGGTAGAGGAATTTTTCATGGGTATTTTATGGCTTTCATTTTCTTGGTAAATCCTTTTATAGTCATCAAATACATAAGATGCATCAAAAAAAAATTGTGAAAGGAGTTATATAAAAAGGTTAGCTTGACAAATGGTATTTCTTCATTTGGCATGAAAGTTTATATTTGTCCAGCAGTCAAACTTCATCCTAATAAAATAAGCTTTTCTAAATCACTTTTGAAAAAATAGTCACATATGGATTCTATTATGTACGTAGGTATTTTGAGGCCACAAAACATATTTTTTGTTCTATGTCTGCAGCACACAGCAGAGTGGAATGCTGGTGGGTGACCATGTCTCCTAGGCGTGGAGATGACTACAAGCCTACAACCTGACTCTACACGCATTATATGCTAAACAAGAAAGCTTTTCAAGCATATCAGGATATCATACTTTTCAGCGCAGAATCCTAGGCTAGCCTTTCTCCCTAACCCCTTTATTCTTTCGATGTCCAATATCTTATTTCTGAAGATTTGCAAATTATTTCTAGAGCAAGCAGTATTTTGAAAATTAAAAAATAAAAATATTTAATTCTCAAAAAAAAATCAACAAACCAACCACAAACCAGCCCCAAAACAAGCATTTTCCCATACTTAATTTTCTCTCATTCAGCTGATGGAAATCTATACATTACAGTATTGATGTTCCGTCAACATAAATCTAAAATACTGTTTTTTTCAGTAAGTATAATATTACCAAAATCTTTCTTGTCATTCTGTGTAGCGGAGCCTCCATCACACAGATATTAATTCTAAAACACAAATAAGATTAAAAATTGTTAATTAAACAGAATTTTGCCAAAGTGAAGCACAATCTCAAGCTTGATCTTCTAGTAAACTTCTGGAGAAATTTAACTCAATTCAGACTAACCTCAGTCTTTTTTTTGGGTACTGTCTCATGTGGCTTGATATGAAGTTCAGTGCTACTTAAATGAGCCACAGGGAACTGGATTATTCGAGTATCAATTCTTTCCTATGACAAAACATATAGTCTTTTTCTCATGTATAGAAAAGAAGCTCAAACACCTGAGCAAGAATGTAATGATGGACCATTTCCGTGCATGGCCCATCCAACACACACTACACATTATCTTGCTTATGCCCCAAGTCATGAATAATTTCTGAGACACTGCTCGTCTTGGCCATCAAGTCAGAAAGATAGCAGTGTACACCACCAGAAGCTCAACAGTATCCCACAATGCAAAGAGGGAGAGAATGTACCGCAAAATTTGGTTCTGTAACCAGACATCTCTGCAATGCACACATCTTTTGTCACATCAGATAACAAACTTTATAGCCTCACACCTCCACTGGACAGCTTCAAACCCCCCGAGGATGGCAGGTGGCAAGCAGCAGACTGCAGTGGAAGTCAGTGTTTGCGTCTAGCTGTGTTACAAGCTCAATCAGAGAAGTTATTGTTGTGTTGGTGAGATAAATTCTTCCTTAACATTTCATTCCTTTATTTTCACACATTTTCACAGGCATCACTGCCTGAATTTTGAAGGGCAAAAACACAGCAAAACATCACTATCTCTGTATTAAAAAGAAGCTGAGGAGATAGGTATGTAGGTGCATACATTCATATTTTCTCCTTTAAAATGCATGAATAGAGTTGCTTGGCAAAACTCCTCTTGAATGTTACCGACAGAAAGGAAACATCTCAAGTGACTGCCATAGAAAAAGCACTTAAAACATTAGAGATTTTGTCATCAATGGTTGAGTATTATGTACCCCCCTAAGTTTTTCTCTGTAAATTAGTGCCAGATTCATAGCCCTGTAAACCAAGGTCCTTTCTCTCTTTAGCAGTACTGTTTAAAATAACAAGTAAAGCAGTTCAGATGTGCCCTGTCTCTGTCAGACAGCCTGCCTTACTTCTGACCTGGAGGAACACATGTAGAAGTGAGAGATACTGGCTTTCTAGGTATATTAGGGCCAGCTCTCAGCTGTCACAGATCAGTTACATCTCCCTGAAGTCATTATAAACTATTTCAATTTACTAAAGAAGAGGATATGGCCCCTGTGAGTCTGACTTCTCTGCAAAGGCTTTTAATAAGGTGCCAACTGTCCTGGCAGTGAGGATATATTGAGTAGCACTCGAAGTTAGCAGTAGCAGACAGGAGTTCAGCCCAACGACATTTTTCTCTGCAAGAATTAAGTACAGCACTTCTTTTAAGCTTACACAATTCTTACTGTTCCACTAAAACAACGAACAACTCACAACAGTGAATACCAGCAAGAAATGGGAGAGGAAATAAAAAAAATAAATTAAAAAGGAAAAAAGCCCAACAAAACAATAGCAAGCGGGTGGTTGAAATCAGTCAGGTTCACAGTACAGTACACACTGCTACTACTCCATGACATGGAAGCTCTTCATCTAAACCTTTCTCACAAAAACATGCAGGTTCCCATAGGCCTCTTTAATACTAAATAATTACACACCATTTCTCCATCAGTATTCCAGCTCCAGTTAGCAGCACTGGTGAGCATCAACAGAATTTCAAGTGTGGATAAAGAAGAAGTATTTCCCTTTAAGCACTGGGTTCTTTTTTAACCAGTCTTTGGTTGGGATCTGACAGCACAGCTGAACCTTTGGAGTAACCGCAGGGAATGTTTCTTTAAAGACTCCAGCAGAAATAAAGAATACAATCTTCCAAGCTGGAAATTATCTGGATACCTGATGTTAAAGAAAGAACAATGAGGAAAATGACATCTTTTCCCAGCCTTCCTCAATCACAAATAAATAAAAATAGACACAAATATTTCTTATTTTTGACAAGTCTATTTATTTATTTATTTATACCTTCATTCAGTCCAAGAAAGCAGATGCAGCTGCAATTATTTACTTTGTTGGTACCCAAGTGGTTTGTTTTTGTGAATGAACAGATAAATGCTTGCAGGAATAATTCTACTTCCCAACTGTCAAAGCAACCTTAACACTTGTCTTGCTGGACCCAGCGCAGAGCAGCTCCACAGCCGACCTCCAGAGCTGGTAACCAGAGTGAGAGAGAGCAGATGAGAGGTGAACAGACCCTTCCCTTTCAGTACTTAAGAGAAGAAAAAGAAAAGGAACATAGAGTCTGTCAACATATGGAGAGGTGGGAATTGTGACTTTTTCTTTGGATTCACAAAGGAAGTATCCCAATTAATTAAAAACATGTATTAATTTTAATAGTACTTCTATGAGTAAAATAACAAAAAATCCTAAAAGTTCCCTAGGCCTCTCCTTCTATCCATCTAGATACTATTTGCTGCAGTTCTTTGCCAGTAATCCTTCCCCCATTAATTGTATTTGAATTTCAATGGCTCCTGCACATCAACTTATTTTCTCTCTGATGCTGCCACCTACCACTGTACTACGGCCAATTGCTCAGTGAATAAAGTGATTCTTTTTCAACAACATATTGCTAAGCACTCACCTATGTAACTGGCACTAAGGGGAACCATGCTTTGGCCTTAGCAAAGAACAGGCTATTGCTAAGTCCTATGAAAACATCCCTAATATCGCAGATGCTTTCATTTTAATTCATCTTCCCCTTGTGCAAAATCGGGGACAATAAAACTATCTCTTTGTCAGGTAAGATCTGGCCCTCTCTGTGGCCCAAAGTGGGTGCTGACTGCTGTGTGACTGAGAAGCAGGGCTGGTTTGATTCACGGGCAGTAACTTGTGCCTGACAGTAAGGAGAGCACAGACCGCTGCAGCACCACCTGCAGCGCCGAGGTCTCTTGCAGAGCTTCTCTCAGCTTTGCTTTCTGCTGGGTGATGCAGACAGCTGGAAGCGGCAGCTGACAAACATCTCCGTTTAATTAGCAAGACCAAAAGTCAGTCCGCGTTTCAGAGGCTGATCCTGTCCGTAGTGACTATCAACTGCGTTGCATCCCTCCGTGGTAAAAAGTCCGCAGTGGACGAGCGTCGGTGCTGGAGCGCCTGGAGGACGGGGCAGCCGGGCGGCACCGAAGGAAGCGCAAGTTTCACTGCGGAGGGTGGGGTCCCTCCGCCCTCCACCCCCTCGATGCTCCTACCCTCAAGCTGGCTGCAGCTTCGCGGTACGCTTCGGGCAGCCGCGGGGTTACGGCTGCAAACGACTTGATGCGCAAAACGCTAAGCTCCCGCCGTTTTTGCCTAATTTCGAGGGGCCCCTGGGCCCCCGTGGGGGCTGGCTCGGGCACCTCGGCCGCCCTGCCTTAGGCCTCCGGAGCGGCCCTGTGGCGCTGCGCTGCCCCCCGGCCGCCCCGACGGTCTGGTGGCTCCAGCTACCTCCGCGTTCAGCCTCGGTGGGACACGCCGCATTATCTCCACCGTCCCTGCCCCCCGCGGGATGCCTGAGGATGCCGCAGCCCTCCAAGAGACGCAGTGACGGGACACTCGAGGTGTCCCGCCTCTAGCGGGACAAAAGCAAAAAAAAGAAAAGAAAAAAAAGACAAAACACCCAAGCAACAAACTCTCCCTGATACAGAGCTATGAGCGTAGGTCTTCAGATGGGAGCCACTATTGACACCCTCTGCGCGCAGACATAACCACAGGGTTTGTGTTTTGGGTGTTTTATTTTTTTTTAATGCCAAAGCTGCCTTACTGCCGGCATGTTGCAGAACCTCAGCAAACCCAGTTTGGAAGAAGCAGGACTGCAAAGGTGGGCCGGTCAGGGGCTCCCCGCGGAGGTCTCACTGGTCGGGCCGGCTCATGGGCAGCGAAGAGCCCCAGCAGCCCAGCCTGCGGCCAGGGCAGCGAGCACGGAAGGGCAGCGGAGGCGGGGTGGAGTAGGATTTAACTCTTCTTAAATGTCATACTTTAATGGGGATGGAAAATGTGAATTTTCTTTGCATTCCAGGAACAATTCCTTGGGGTAGTGACCTTTAGCACCGATTCTCTTATGAGAGGAAAGTAGTCGAGTGTTTATCTGGATGACTGAAAGCTTTCCCTGGTGGAAGTTTATGGAAGTGTTAAAAGGGGCGGATAACACGGGCTTTGGAGGCGCTTGTCCAATGATCTGGAGGGGCTTGGAGAGCAGATCTCAGCTGGCAGACATTTAAATGGGAGACAGCTCGGCGCTGCTGCAATTTGTAGGCAGGATTCGAGACACTCTCTATGGACTCCCGGGCAGCTCCGGGCTCCCAAGCCACCCCCTACACCGAGTGACCCGCCGGGCAGAGCCCCGCAGAACCCAAGGCCCCGCCGAGGAGCCGCCGAGCCGGGCCCCGCCGAGGAGCCGCCGCCGCGCAGGTGAGCCGGGACCGGACGGGACACGCTGCGCGTACAGCGGGGGCGCAGATAGGGCCGGCAGCTGCGGAGGTCGGTCAGTCTCTGTGGGAGGCAAAATTTTAAGTTCTTTATCCTACCTTCGTGGAGAGGGAAGGGGAGGAGTCGTTCACTGGTTTCTAGCAAAACTCCAGGGCGACTCGGTTTTGCAGGGGGTGACACCCGTCCCTCCCATCAGCGGGAGTGAGGCGGCCCGACCCTGCTGTCGCAGTGCTGGGGATTAGGGTGCTGTTACATCTCTTTCCCCTGACAAGCCCAGGGACTGCAAAAGCCCCGTTAGCTCTGCCTCTCATCTCCGCCTACAGCATCACTCCTGACAAATTGGATTCGGCGCCCACCCGAGACACGGAAAAATCCCGGCCCGGCCTCTGTACGGAGTGGGGCGGGGGCAGATCCCCAGGTGCCAGCCCCGTCCCGTCGAGCTGCCCTCTACGAGGCCGCTCAGCTCCCGGCTCTGCCTTGACCCGCCTTTGCAAACCTCTCCTCCTCGAAGGAGAGTCCCCCTGGAGCTCCTGGGTGCGGGGGACCGTACCGCCCGGGAGAGTCGGTGTGTTTCAGCGCGATCGGGGGCCGCGAAGGGAAGGGTCTGCATCGGCAGTGCCCGTGGGCAGCGCCGCACGTCCGTCACCGCGCGGCCTCGGGCGCCGTCGGGCGGGATGAGACGCGGCTCCACCGCTGCGCTCGGCGCCCCCCGCTGCCTCCTCGCCCTGCCCTCCCACCTGACTCGGAGCCAAGGGCTTTTTGCCGACCGACAGCTCTATATATCTGTCGACCACCGCTCCCCTTCCCCGCCCTGACAGGCTCTTCGGCCATGCCGGAGTGACTGGAGCTCTCCCCGCAGCGCGCCGGGCCCCCGCGGCCCCGCGGGCGCGGACGGGACGTTCTCCTCTCGGTCTCGGACCAGCGGCGCGACTTTGCGCAGGGCTTTCCCTGCCGGAGGAGGTTTCTTACTTGCCCCGTTCTTTCCACTACAACCCCCCGGGGGGTTGGCAGTCACCTTAGTGAGTTCGTCCTCCGTGGGGTAAATGTAGACGGCGGACCGGGGGAGAGCCGGGCGGTGTTCCGAGCCGCCGCGAGGAGAGTCCGCGCCCGCGGGGTGTCGGGCCGAGACGCTCCCGGAGAAGCCAAGCCAAACCAAGCCTCCGGCCTCTCTCCCTGTGAAGGCTGCCGGCGGTCCCTGCGCCGCAGCCACAGCCGCGTCTTACCTCGTCGGCTTGGGCGGTGCGCCGGGGCTGTCCTGCCCCGGCCGGGGCCGTTCTGTCCGACGCGGGGAGCACCGCGGCGGCGGTGGGCTGGGAGGGTAAGCGGTCCCGGCGGGCTGGGAAGCTGTGCGGCCCCCGGACCGCTGTTCGGAGCCGCAGCGTCCCTCTCCGGCCATCAGCTGCTGGTGTCTTGCTTGTGACAGGATCGCAAGCGAAGCCCGTTTCGGTCATCGGGGCTGAGATCCGGCGCTGGGAAAACCTCCTTTTGCATAGACGGGGGCTCTGAAACACCAATGTGCGTTGGGCTCTCCCTGCTGCTGACAGGACACAGGGTTTGATCATCCGTTTTGTGAACGGCTACTTTCGGGTGCAGCGCCAGTTGGGCCCCCAGCCTCAGCTGCCCCGAGCCCAGCCCGGCGACCCTGGAGCTGGAGAAGCGCTCCGCTCCTGCCCCACTCTCGCTGAGCCGACAAGCCCCACAGCAACCAAGCAGTGTGCAGTGGGGCTGTATATAAACTATAAAGGGCACTGATGCCCGTAGCTCTCTGTTTCTCTTTAGCATCCAGTGCCAAGCTGTCCTAAAGCATTTTTTTTTAATCTCACCAATGCCACCCAGAACGCATAGTCTCTGCTGAATACTCTCTGCTTTTCAGCACGCATGGCTGTGCATGGGAGCAAAACTATCCCGGTTGTTTTAGGGCTCCGTGAACAAATCTGTCAGAAGGGAATTTCGTGCTGGGAAGTGGAGCTGTCGGGCTGCATGGGTGTCTTCAGGCAAGGCTAATTCGGGTTTGGTGCCAGCCATGCCCACCATGATGTTCAGCTTCCCTGTAGGACGTCCTGCAGGAAAATGCTCTCTTAAAGGGGGAATTCTCAAAGTTTCAAGGGTTTTTTGGTGTTTGTTTTGGTTCCTTTGTTTTTAAATTGCTGCCTACATTCATTACATGTCTCAAAAAGGCCCATCTCTATGACCCTCAAGAAGAAATTATCTGAAATGTAAATGTATCCAAATTCTACCAAACTGCCTTGATCTCAGGAAAAAAAAATTGCAGTTCTCTGGGAACTGCAGTTACCATGCCTTTTTTTATATTTAAAAATACAGATCTATGAACTATAAAAACATTACATAAGACGATTTCTGTAATTCATATGTAATAAGCGAGCCATGAAATTATTCTGATCCTTGGGGACATAAACCACTTCAATTTTCTCAGTAGTCAAAGGGATTGTGTTTTTTCACTTTCCTTGGCTGCTATTTGAAGCCCACCAAATACATTTTCATTTTAGGTCTTCATCGGATTATCTTTCATATTTTCTGTGAAGCACAGGAGCCCATGGCTCATCATGGTATTAACCTAGCAAATATGGTTCACAGATGAAATAATGAGCCTGCTGAGGTCTGTGAGAATTTTGCTGTATATTTCAACAGAACCAGGTTTCCACCTAGTTCTTTTAAACAAGTTGCTTTGTGCTAAAAATTTCAGTAATAATTTCCTGATTCTGCCTTGGAACTCATAGGGAAATTCTGTCTATGAACTGACATGTGAAGGTCCCTAATTTGTAGCAGAAAATGTATAAATTAAAAATTTATATTTTAACAGCTTATTTGTATGAACTAATAAACCTGAAAGCATTTAGACTTCCCTATCAATGGTTGCTAATATTGATCCACAAATTTCTTAATCTGTTTTAGATTATGAGATCTCAGCTCTAGATGATTCCCATGTGAAGTGATATCAGTGTTAGGGCACAATTCTGCTCCTATTTGAAGTCAGAAATAAAACTTCTTTTGGCTTTATGATTAAGAGTTTACAGATGATGAAAAGTGGAACTCAGCAGTGAAATATGGAAAGAATATATTTTTGGAGTATTGAGTTACTATTAAAAAATAAATGTAAATTCTGTTGTATCTTTCTGGAACTGAATGAAATAAGTGGGAATTGACCATGTGGGTTGTGGTCATCTGTTTATTCAAAGGATTCTCAAGTGAATTCTCAAAAGGATTTCTGGTTATGCCAGTGTAACATTCAGTACAGTGTCAAGAAATGAAAATTTTGCAGAAATTTGGAATATAAGCTTTTATAGCCTGATTCTCACAGCTTCTACCCAAGATCTAGGGCTCTTACTTCTGCAGAATTTCTTCTGTAGTGAGGAGAAAAAACATTTACTTCAGAAGAGATTTCTCTTGAGTAAAACTTCATGTATGGTGACGCTGATTTTAGTTACTTCTACTGTCCTCATCTGTGTTCTTTTTTTTTTCAGTAATAAAAAGACACTGTTAAGGAAATATTCACAACTGCTAGCTCAGAGATGAACCACTTCACTTCCTAATGTGAGCAAAGGCGTCATCTTGTCCTAAGCAAATGCATTGCCCTGGGACAAAAGGTGATGCAGGGTGCTTGCACTTCATTTTGACTGCTTTCCTTCTTGAAGCATACCACTTCATGTTCCTTTGTATTTTGCATTTAAAACCCTACCCCTTAGTCTTCCAATAAATGTTTAATAACTTACTATTAGAAAAGGATCCTGCTTCAGCTGCTGTGGGGATCTTGAAGTTCACACAGCCTCTTCTGTATTTAACCTGTATTTATCCCTAAATGATTGGATTAATTTTACTTTTAGAAGTGTTCTTTGGAAGTGACCATAACAAATGTTTCTGCTGAGTGGCTAATTTTCATTTGAATCACAACTTCTTTTATGAGCATGTAATGTAGCTTCCTTTAAGGCTGGAAACCAACTCAGTCAAAAACTACTTTCCTCCCCCCAGTTTAGGATTACATTGAAACACATGCTTGCATTTCCTTAGGGTTAAGCACGTGGTTAATAAAGACATATGAATCTGGGATACAGACCTTTTAATAGTAAATATTATCATGAAATTTTCCCCAAATTCCCATCCCAAAGTACACTTCATTTTCATATGACTAGACCTTACTTGTGTCATCAATTGCACATCTACGGGGGACAGAAAGGTGAAGCATTGTGGAAGTCATCAGTTTTAAAAGTAAAAGTGGTCCAGGAATATGCATGCTTGTGGAACCTCAACTAAGTTGTGGGATGCTAAAAAAACACCTCAAGTTTTCTGGCTCTTAATATAGAGCTTATAAATTAGCAATTTTTTCTGTTACGGCTCTGGCACCATGTTGAGCAAATAAGTGCATATTAAATACTCTATAATAGAGAATGGGTATACAGTCAGAAGTAGGAATAGTTTTGAAAGAAATCATTCTGGCCTCCTAAGGAAATAAGCACTGGTTTAGAACTATTTTAAAAAAATATTTTTAAAACAAAATTAAAATAAAAAAAAACACGTTTAAATAACATTCAGGCTGTAATAGAAATGAGGAAAAGCCAGCAAATGTGAAGTCTGGGCTGACACTTGTGAAGTCTGGTTATTAAAATTGTGTGTTCTGTACCATATTTCATTTAGCTGTTAAAAGCAGCCCTTCCAAATTGTCTGTTGGAGTCAGCAATAGTGTTATTCTTACGCCCCTTGCATGAAGTCTGAAGCTTCTGACAAACATAGGACACGCTTGTACATAAACATAAATGAATAAAATGAATGTGTGTATTTACGATATATATTATGAGCTTTAGGGGCTCTAAAAATCTGTAGACAAAGACTTAAAATATTAGATCCACAAGCAACTCCCTGAGTATAATGGAACATCCCTATGATACATTTCCACTTCAGAAATTCCTTTCCCAATCCATTTGATGAGAAATGCTTTTTGAGCAGCATAATGTTTATTTTCTCCATGTGACTGGAAAGACCTAGCAACTGAGAAATTAGCAGTTATCTTTTTTAGCAAATGGTACTTACCCTGAGCTCTGCTGAGTCTCTAGGTGGCCCTCACAGCATTGGCATTTGGCTGCTTTCCTGCCTAGTTGTGTGGTCTCAGGCAGAGCGGATAAAGCCGTCCAGGACAGTGCCGTTGGTTTGATATGTTTCTCGGGTAGTAACACAAGTAGGACTCTTCAGCTCAAAACCGAATTTTTTCCGTACCAACAAAATGAGTCTAATAAGGGATACAACTGCAGCATTCCAAGCAGGTAGAAGACACTGACTTCCTCAAGGTTTTTTTTCGCAGTTCTTCACCTTTTTAATGCTTGTGCTCCTTCACAGTTTTAGAGTTTTACAGGTTGTTTCTTTTTGCAAGGAGTTGTTAATTTCTAGTGGCTTTTTTCAAGCTCCCAGGGGGAGGGTCCCTCAGAGATTCCCTCATCTGTCTGTCTTGCTACCATATCCCTAGCTTTCAGAAAAACTCAGAGACCACAGTATATTTGGAAGGGGAAAGCGTAACAGCTGATGAGTTTCTGCTGAGTTGGTTGCTGTCTTGACCAGACTGAACAGCCTAAAGAACTCAGAGCTTTGGGAAGAGGACAAAAAGGGAGGGAGGCCGAAAAGGTTGTTGCTATGCTATTAATTAGGTTGGAGCAGGCATGCAGCTTTGAAGGACCTGATCATCTCCACTTAACAGCACTTCTTGAAGTGGTCTTTTTATTGTGTGCACAAACTCTATGGTATTGAAGGTCATATATGAAACTCTGTCATCCTCCCCTACATCATTCTGCATATAATGAATGAAATTCAGAGGTCTGAAAAATTCTTAACACTTTGATTGCATCTGTATTACTTCTGTCAAGGATTCAGGGTAATGTGCAAGAAGGTGTAGTTTGAAATTATGGATGCATCTCTTTTAACCTATATCTAAATATTCTTTAATTTTAGTTGCTTCACTTAAGCATATCTCTTAGCTTAAGCATCACTACACTCAAGTGCATTGGACCCCTTTAGAGGTGCAGAGTGACAGAGCTTGGGATGGTGTAATTCAGGCAACAGGTGGATACAGCATACACATTATATACTGGATGCATATTATGCAAGAAGCTGCACAAAGCCTCTCAGTCTGACTAAGGAACACATAGCTAGACTAGATCTGCTGAGTCAAAGACTTTAGTGCCCTGGTATAGTAGATAGCTGTGTCATAATAATAAATCCCTGTGTAATGTAAAATTTGTTCTTCCACTGTTAAAAGTCAGGAGCACTCTTCCTAATGTCAGTGAGCTTTAAGAAGGGAGTGAGAACTAGGGTAATATACATGGGGAAAAGATCTGGAAAAAGATGGAGGGTACACAAGATAAAATTATGTTTGGACTTACTTTAGCCTCTGACTTTCAATCGCTATTTGAAAGCTTTTATCACTTAGTAATTTGGAAACATTTGTCCAGCTGGTGAAGTCTGAATGCTTATCATTTTATAAGTGTGTGTGTGCACACACATTTCTTTTATGGAACTGAAAATTTACTGCATACCTGGCTACTGTTGATCTCTGAAATCCACAACTGTGCTTTATTTCCTCAACTTCTTTCATACAGGATGGTCCGCACACTGTATGCCATCGGTGCCTTGTTTCTTTTGATGGGATTTCTGCTTCCAACAGCTGAAGGGAGGAAGAGGAATCGTGGATCCCAAGGTGCTATCCCTCCTCCTGACAAAGATCAGCCCAATGATTCAGAGCAAATGCAGACACAGCAGCAGCCAGGCTCTAGGCATCGAGAACGAGGAAAAGGCACCTCAATGCCTGCTGAAGAGGTGCTGGAGTCCAGTCAGGAGGCTTTGCACATCACTGAGCGCAAATACCTGAAGCGGGATTGGTGTAAAACTCAACCCCTCAAACAAACTATCCATGAAGAAGGCTGCAACAGTCGTACCATTATCAACAGGTTCTGCTACGGCCAGTGCAATTCCTTCTACATCCCCAGGCACGTCCGTAAAGAAGAGGGCTCCTTCCAGTCTTGTTCCTTCTGCAAGCCCAAGAAATTCACCACCATGACTGTTACACTCAACTGCCCTGAGCTTCAGCCCCCGAGAAAGAAGAAAAGAATCACCCGAGTTAAGGAATGCCGTTGTATATCTATTGACCTGGACTAAACTGAGACAAAAGTAGCAATTGCACTCTAACTGTACCCAATCATTGCCAGCGTGAGAGTGAGTGGCATGAACGAGCATACCTTCAAGGCTGGACAAAACTGAAAGGGACCTAGTGAATTACCTAAAACCAGCAAAAACCCTTCAAAAAGAAAGAAAGAAATTGATGTAAGGAATGGGCATGCTTGTGTGTGTGTGCAAGGGAGAAAATGGATATGTACAAGCAAATATCTCAATGTTCAGTGCAAAAAAAAAAAAATTAACAGGGGTATGAAATATTGAAAATACCCTATTTACTCACAGTCATGAATTAGGCTTCCTAGTGTATATCCACATTTTTGCCGCTTGCTGGGAAAGTGGAGCTGTGGGTTTTGTGAATGTTCACCTTTTGTGCTATTTGCTTTTACTGTATTACATGAAACATCAAAGTGAGAGGACAATACATTTGAAAGCATGATTCTATTCTTATATATGAAATAGATAAAAAACATTTTAAAGCGTAGCAAAGCCATCACTGAAAATAGCAGCCATGTCAAGAGTTTGTAACACACTTCTTCAAAAAATTAGTTGTAATCCAAAAGCCATGTCTGGAGAACAATGGGGGGATGTGGGGGTGTTGAAAAGTCACTATAGGTGGATGGAAAACAGAGCTACAGCAACTTAGAAAGCAAAAGGCCAAAGCAAGTAGACAGGGAGAGTACAAAAGCGAGTAGAAAAAGGAAAGATAGGAAGACACAGAGGAGGAGATACTGTATTCTGTTTATGTTTTGCTTTAATTTATATACCTAGTCATATATTACATAAATTAAAAAGAAACTATATACAAGGCTATAAATATACTTCTGAATTCTAATGGCTCTCTAAACCAATCAAACTCCACTCTTATGCTACTAAATCCATTTGATGTCTTGTATTTCTGATATCAGTTATTCTTCATATCTACATATATATGTATATGCAGTATCTTTTAGTCAGTGGTATCTATACATACATGCAATGAGCATGCATACTTCAGTGTGGGTATCCAAACTCCTTCTCTTTTTCACACACAGACATAAAAAAATACATAACCACAGCACAAAAGTCTTGCTAACCAAGATCAAGTACAGAATGGCAGTAATTTAGTACATAAAGAGCAAAGCAAAATTAAAACAAGCATCATGTGACTTCACATGCAATAACCACACAAGAGACAAAAGACACGGCATTCATGACTAGTAAACATTGCATTGTTATTGTTATTTTAGCTTTGCCACAGGCATGCAGTTTGTTGAAACAGAGATGCAGAACTTTGCCAGCAATGATCTTCTTTTTATATCTTTTACCACAGACTTGCATTTAAACTGGATTTGGAGTAAGTCAAGAAAATTTCCTGAAAATTGAGGGCTAACTGACCCTCTCATTTGGGGGGAAAAAACATAAAAGGGAATGCACTGCTTCCGACAGCTCGATGACTCTCACCTGTGAGGTTATCCTGCCTTTTCTTTCCTTCAGGGTTAGAAACTTAAACTTGATCAGGGGTTTTGGTAAGAGCGCAGAAGGCCCTGCAAAAGAAGTTGGTTTAGCAGGGTGTGTTCTGGGCCATTGGACCAGAGAGGCAGCCCTTCCATGCATGTAGCCCTTGCTTTCCCAGGTGCTCAGTGGGAAGCCTGGCAGTTGTCCCCCTGGCAGCATCTCACGCCACGTGGTGTGCAAACTGCTCCTGCTGTCCTGGGTGCTGCCTTTGCAAAGGCACTTTCAGGCCGGGTGCTGAAGAGCTTACAGTGTGCTGCAACCTCCCTGCCTGTGCTGTGCCTGTGCCTGTCCCTGTGCCTATGCCTGCAGGGTCTTGGCAGCTGGTCCTGTCCAGTGGGTGCCAAAGTAAAGGAGTGTTCCTCTGCGACAGTCAGTACTGGGCCTGAAAGCAACGCTAACCTCACTGATACGAGTGAAATGGGAGTTGGGTCCACACTTACTGTATGAAGGGTCATTGATAGTTCAGAACTCAGTTTCCCCACCCTGCAGCAATATGTTCCAGTATCCACTATCAGCATAACTGTTCTCTCTCACACCAGATATCTCTCTCAGCCACAAGGTGATTACTTGGACACCGTTTCTTGCCATCGAATGCTGAGGAAGACAATTCCACCCTTAGTAACATGTCCAAAGGGAAAATATATGATGGATGGCAAGTCACAGATTCATCCTATGTGGCCTCATTGTATTAGTTGTCCCACCTGTTATACAGTGCATCAGGCCTTTATTGGTGTTATGCTGCATCTCTACAACTAATCTATTTTTACTTTAAAATCCACTGCTGTGTGGTCTGCTTTTGTAACATGAAGAGATTGCAACTCACTGATTGATATTATTAAAATGCATTTCATTCGGTGTGCTCTCACTCAGCAGGCTTGACACATTTCTTCATGGATTTTAGAATCCAATTTTAAAATCTGGAATTACAGGAGGTAGATTTCCACTGTGTGGAATGTGAATAATTAAACAGAAAGATATGGATATTTAATGTTATTATTAATACAAATTCTCTTTCACTGATAATAGGCAGGGATTGTTTTCCTTTAAATTACTTGTTCGATTTTTTAATTTTTTTTTTCAGGGGAAAGGGCCAACCTTAGTCATGGCTAGAAGTTTTGGACTAGCTTAGGTTTCTGTCCAAGAAATGGGAACACCTTAAGAATGATTTTTTTCTTCATGTAAAGTTGACAGGAGAATTCCCATTGTCTTTGACAGGGATGGCTATGTCCCTATATGCTGAGCTGTTAAGCAAAGCTTCAAACATTATTGTCTCCTTTATTTAAGATTAGGCTAGCATAGGCTAGGAAAATAGATAAAAGTATTCAAAATCCTTATGTTCCAAAACCGCCTGTGCATAGATCATGACGGAACTCCCCTTGAGGCAGATCCTTCCCTCCCCCATGTAAATTTTATACAAAGAACTTTTATGAATTGCTAGTTATTGCCTGAGAGTAAGAAAGTTCTGCTAACTTACAATTATACGAGATATTTAATATCAACCACAATATGTATTTAAATGTCTGCTTTATTCTAAAAACAATGGACTATATAACCTAAGGCTGGAGTATTTTCATGCTCAGTCTCACAAAGCAAAACTTGGTTTAAAATGAAGTTTTAATTATTTTGTAACTGAATAGAATTGGAGTTTTTTTCCCAGCATTTTGTACGTCATTTTAACTACTAGTAACAAATAAATAAAATATCTTCTCCAGCCTGTGTCTATTGTTGTTTGGAGGTTTTTTTTTTTTTCTTTCTTCCTTAAGTTTCCAGCTCTTTCTGGGTCTGTTGTACTTTACTCTGGCTTCTGTGGTTTCTTCTAATTATAAAGGGGTTTACATTATGACAGCGAGACACAGAGACAAGCAATGGCACCATCATTCAACATGGCTACATCAATGAGGTTTTTAAATGAGATCTGTCACTTCCCCCTCACCCTTCCACAATTTATAGAAGGAAAATCTCAATTTTACTCAAACTTTTCCCCTTGTAAACCATACAGTGACAGTTCAAAATATAAATCAGTCCCAAATTGTTGGAGAGTTAAAGTTGGAGACAGCATGCCTGCCTTACACCGTGTCTCAGTTTTATGTCTAGGTAGCAGTTTAGTCCCACTTTTAGAAAAAAAGAGTAAGGAACACCTTTACAGGTGCACATAACAAGCTGCAAATAGGAACAGAGGAGATGAAAAACAGTTATAAAAGACAACACGAAGATTTGCCCCTGCTGGCAGGATTTGCACAAGGCCAGGGTTGAGGAAGGACTGCAGCTAGAGAGAACAGGTTTCTCTGAACTTTCTATACCACCAGTGGGAAATAGGCCGTAGTGATATAAATTTTACCTCTCCAGCCTGCTACCTTGTCAGACCTGTGATGGACTGGGCTCAGGCAGGGCAGAACTCCATGCAGTGCTGCTGTCTGCAGTAGCAGTGGCATTGGCTGCCCTTGTGAAGCCAGCTGCTTTGCTAGGGACTGCCATCCTGCTGAACCAGGCTGAGAACCTCCTCTGATTTAATGTGAACCTCTGAGCAGTGATATAGGCCTAGTAATTTTCAGAGTTACATGTTTTAGTTCAAAGAAATGAGTGACAGAGATACACAGTTATATGACGGAACAACGTGCCATGTTTTCCTGTGACACACACAGAGACAACTAGAGAAAAAAAGGTCAGATGCCCCATTTCGAGCTCTGAAAAGCTGGGTGCCAGTACGATCCAGTGTGTTCTTCCCTGACACAACAATGGAGCTGAACAGTCCAGTAGTACTGGTTGCCTGGGGACTTCTAAAGGTTTTTTAGTTTAGTGTTCCTTCTCTTCTAGTATTTTTGTGCTTCTAAAACTTACCAAAAATATAATAACATTAGCTAATAATCATTATTTTTAGAAGGTGATTGACTTTTTCTCGTTAAAGACATAGGCACAGCTGAGTAGAATGTTTCCTTGAAAAGATATGCATATATATCTTTATTTGAATATTTTAAACAGAGAAAAACCTTGTGGACTTACCTTTGTAGCACTTCGTAGTACCATGGTCTTATTATTTATATGCTAACAAGCTCAGACATTCATTATAATTTATATTTGTCCTACATACCAGCTTTGAATTAACGATAACTGTGAAGTTCCGTGGGCTTTATAGATAGTTACACTGACCCAAAGAAGGTAACAGAGAGAGAATTCACACCTTAATCTGCTTCCAGGGATGCAGATAGAAATGAGACTATTCTTCTCTCTCTCCACAATGGGATAGGCTGGATTTCTGTGTGTGCTGTCACCCACGTGCCGCACAGTTGATTCACACACGCGTTACAGGACTGAGGCATCAGGAGAATGTTAGATTTGCTGAGCACGCGTGCACATCTGAGCAGCAGATGCACACAGTAGGTATAGTGTGGCCTGGATGGGTCAGTGGGACAGGACAGCATTGTGGCTCTGCTCCAGCTGCCTGTCAGCAGTGGTGCCTGGCTGGGAAGAGGGACATTGTATTCGCAAAAACGATGTGGTAACTTCACCTTGTCATTTACCTTCTTCTGAGTGGGGAGAAAAAAAATTTAAAAATGAGAGCAACTAGAACTGCACCCTTGGGGACTGATGTTCACTTTTCCAATGTATAGGAGTAAACAGAGTTTTTAGTTCCAAAAGGTTTCCTGAAGGAGAAAACCAAGTCAGTGGCGGAAGATTGAGAAGTCCTGTTTGCTTAACCAAATTATGCCCTTGCACGCTCTTCCTTTGCATTTTAAAAAACTTAGATCCTATTCACTCCAAATAACTCAAACCTGCCTTAGAAACCACTTCATTAATTACTGAGATATAACAGTCAATCTTGGAGAAAGAGGCCCAACACTTTTTCTGAGTTGTGCTGCTTACTTGGGTGGTTGCACTGACGAAAGGCTTCTGAAGGGGGGTATTGCATCATTTAAAATTTCATGGAGTGAAAAACTAATGTGTATTTGGATTCAGGCAAAACAATTAGGGTATTTTCAGTACCCATCAGCTCTTGGCCTAAGGTATCAAGAATATTAATCACAATATGATTCAGACACCTTGTTTTATTTTTTTGATCAGCTGAGACTGAAACTAGAAATTCACAGCAATGCACAGATATCACAAGGAATCTCAGAGCAGATTTTTGATGCTACCTTTTAATGTAGCTTCATAAAAACATCTGAAGCCTGTCTTCACTGCCTGCCTGAGAATGTAGCTGATGACTTTAAGGTGCCCTTTGACAATGTGTGACTTCTGGCTGCCTGAATTCCTCCTCTAGCTTTCATGGGTCTGGATGGAGGAGTACAGAATTTTTAACTGTCACTTGCTCCCTTTCTTACTATTTTCTAAGAGTCTTGAAAATAAAATTCACATTTGGCTTTTTTTGAATGATCAAGGAGCAAGATAGAAGGATCTATATTGACATAAAAGAAGCTTATTTGGGATCACACTAAAACCCCTCAAACAATCCTCAAAAGGTTGTAATAAGTAGTAACTCCTCCTTGCTGTGATACAAATGTAAATCACACAACTTGGGGATGGATCAAATGGATAAATTACACTGGCTCACAATAAACGTTCTGCAAAGAAAATTGAATCCCTATGTTTGCATTTCTTTTTTAAAAATGCCTTGTGAAAAAAGCCATATTCCAATTCATATTACAAGAGAGTAAAAGAAAAAAGGTTAAAAAAAAAATCTCTCTCTAGAATCCTTCTGCCTAGTAATATTAATAAGGTTTCCAGCAATAAAGCAATTGGAAAAAATTAATGTGTCAGTTGCAGCTCATCTGAGACAGAACATGCCAATTCATTAATCATAATTTTATAGTTATTGCATGGCATCACTACTGAGCACTGTTGAGATTGTTTGATTCATATAATGATGAATTTGCAGACTTTAATATTGTTTGCCTTTAAATTCAACTTTTGTAATTAGCTTGTTGAGGTGTAAAGACACAGTATTTTCTGTATTTAAGAAAAGAGAAATATTCTCAAACTTAGCCCTGTATTAATGCATATTTATATAGAGAGAATTAAAAAATTGTGCTAAATAGATGTAACATAAATGTATCTATCTCTTTAAACAAACGTATCAAAAGCCTAGGTTTGCATTAGATATACTTAAAAGTCTGAAAAATGTATATTGGATTATACATAAAAGTATTTGCCTCTGATCCAAGCTTCTTAACTACACACTTTAAGAGTGATTAATATGGAATAAAGTCAACAACAACACTAGTTACAATAGTAGTCAAGAAGAATTTATTTTTCAAGGATGAAGACAGAGTTGTGTGCACTTGGTAAAGTTCATTTCTAGAAAATTACACTTAATGGCAAGGATGAAGTCCTGCTGAACTTCTCTCTTTAGGACCTGAAGGACCTTGAATGTTCCTTCGGAAACAGATGTTCAAGAGGAACACGATTTCTATTTTTGTTGTTAATTTGTTTCAACTTCAAATGAATGAAGCGGCTAAAAATTTGGGTGTTATATTAGATTTAGCAAATAAAAAGGAGAAAGAAAACTATGTGTACAATGGAAGGGACTTATTGAATGTATCTAAATCCTATGGTAGGTAATTTGATCTAATTTTTGCAGAAAGGCAAATGCCAGATGTTTGCTCCACTTTGATCTTAATAACACTTTAGGCTGCAGACAATAAGATTGGTTTAAAATTTATTGTCTCTTTGATTTCTCCATTCTAATGCTTTTTAAATTCTTTACACAAGACAGATCTATATATAGGCAACTGGGGTGGCACCAGAAGCACTGTGTACTTAAGACATTCTTGAAAACCTCAGTATGGAACAGTGTTTGCTGTTTTATGCATCAAAACAAAGCCAGATTTTATATAAGCAACATTCAATTTTAATTTTATTATAATGTCTCTTTTAATTTTGCATATGATGTTCTGACTGTCGCATCTGTGCCACAGCTCCTTATGCTTTTATCTTTCAATAACCTTATTAAAAGTCAAGACAATATATTAAATCAACATTAAGCAGCAGGAGTTGAAAGTTAAGCTAATCCATTCCTTTGCACTGGGAGTATAATCTGTGTGGATCTTTAATTTTACCACTGAGTTGCTTTTAGGATTCTTTTTGTACAGAATATGCTTTTCAAAAGGAGAGCTGCTTCTGAAGACACTAGTAAAAGCCTCTGAGAAATCATAACATCCAAAAGGTGTTCAACTTGCCTTCAGTTTGCATCTTCATGTTCAAGGAGGCCATTGCTCTGTGAATGTGCATTGACCTCATCTTACAGCTGTTTTTTAAGTGGTCTCAGGTTTCTAGCATAGCATCTTGTATATTCACTATTACTGAGAAATGGTGAAAAGCAAGTTGAGACTGAGAACAAACAGTAGAGCAAGACTGATGATTAAAAAGAAACAAATAAAAAAAAATCCTGGTATACAGCCTGAATGTCTTATCATGATTCTCTGGCATAGTTTGGAGCCATCTGTCCCTTAGATCCATGCATGATGTCTCAACAATTGTTTTTATTCTGCTCAGCCCACTAGTCTAGAAAGTTCAAAAAGTCAGAGTCAGTTTTCCTCTGAAGGAAATTCTGAACTTTGCCTGGTGGTGAAACTCCCATCACTCAGCCAACTGAGAGAACAGCTACCCTGGCAGGTCTTAAACTGTCAGCACTGATGGACTATCAGAAGTTGTCAGCCTCCCTACTCCTCTACCACCAAGTTTAGTTCTTTCAACAAACTCCTTTGTAAACCAAAATTAAAATTCCTTCCTTCAGAGGACAAAATATTATGCACAGATGCATAGAAATATTCTCTTTCTATCACATAAGCATGATAAGCGAGAAGACTTGCAATCGCTTCACCTTAAGAGCGAAGCTGGGTAAAGCAAAAGACTCTTCGCATGAGAATTGTTCAAATGCATCTTCAGATCTTTTCTTCCTTATCTTTGCTATATCTCCAGAGTAAAAACACTATTACACTGCTTATCACTATTACACTGAAATACTGTGTGCATAATTCCAAGGCACATTTTGTCAGTGGGCTGCTTGACGTGATGTGGCATCCTAACCCGTGCCATTTGAGAAGGGGCCGCTTGAAAAGACCAGATAACTAAGTCACAAAATGGCATTTGATTTCAATGCAGAAGCACTGATTTCCCTAAAAGGCACCGGTTTCCTAAAAAGGCATGGTGCTTTGAGACTGAAAATCTTTTGCAACACTAGCTTTTGTGCATTATAGCTGAAAAGTGTACAAATGCTACCCAATGAAATTTAGTGGAAGCCACACAAGGGAAGATTTTAGCCTCGACATTTATCTTTACCAACACATGGAACCCCCTTGATCTGTTTTACTGTTGGTGAAAAAAGAAGGTAGTGTCTATTTCACAGGAGAGGATAGGAAGTAAGAGTCAGTGTGATGGATGATGGAAAGAAGCAGAGGGCAAGGGGAAAGAAATATGAGCATCAGGTACTGATCTCAAAGATGAGGTCTAGTCTGCTGTCAGAATGTATATAAATAGCTTATTAATAACAGGAGAGATGTATTGGCATTAGCGTGAAAGGAGTGTACTCAGTTTGTATTGCATTGTCAGAAGTAAGCCATCTGGGTAGAGTACAGTGTATATTTGTTAGATATAAATAGACTACACCAGTAGAAATCCAGCACAGATCAATTCACTTACTTCAAGGCGTTTATCCAGCAGATGACACTGCAGTAATCTCTGCTTTCTTATCAAATCTGTCACATTCACTTACAGGGGGGCATAGCTGTACTTCAGCATGACATAGAAATCCTAGAGAAGTTTTAACCTCATGAACTTTTTTACGAGTAATAATTTCATTTCAAAAGCTGGCAGTTCATCCTTTAATTAGCATCAGTCAATGGGTGAAACAAATGCTGCTTTCTCCTACAGGGAAAAACAATGGTTACCAGGAAAATCTTTTAATCTTTTGTAACAATTATGCCACATCATTGCTAAGCACACCAACATTGAGGATGATGTACTATTCTCTCTCCAGTTCTCTTCCCACTTAACCTGTCAGTCCCAACAGCAGCTCAGCTTCTATCAGGGGCTGGTACGTTGAGGAGAGGAAGACCAAAACTGATGAGGTGACACTGAGGAGAGAGTTTATGCTGAGGGGACCCCGTGCAAAGTGGGGTTTGGTGCTACTTGCATCTCGTTCTTGCTCGCAAGAGAATGAATTCAGAGAGGCATGCAGTATCAGAGATAGGTCTGTAGGGTACCCTTGACACACGTTCAACAGCTTGCTGATGAAATATCTCACTATCAATGCCAGTACAACCAACATCTCTTGGGAAGCAATCTGGTTTATTGCTACATGCAAGATCTTTCTGTTATACTTAAGGAATGCTTCATTTGATGTTGCAGGTCTTGCTTCATTTAAGCTCCTATGTTTCACCTCCAGTGATTTGCAGTAAGTAAGTTTTTCTTTATTATTTTTTTCCCAAATAAAACTAGTTTTAAGCAGTACTGATTAGTTTTGGTTCTGGATTTTTCAGATTTCAAAGGTTTAATTAATTCAATTTTCTGCTGAACAACATACTGCCTGATAGCTTTGGGATCTCCAGTCTGTGGATTGTGCCTCTAAGAATAAACTAATCATAGAGTCCATTCAAGTGAAATGCTACATAGGAGCTAAAGACTGTAGCCTTTCCTCAGGGCTCATTGTTGGTACAATGATGTGAACTATATATGCAGTATTCATTGAGGTCAAAATAGTCTGGAAGCCGGGGCGGCAGCTCTAAATCTTCCAGCTTCAGCCTTAGTCTGTTTGGCTTTGCATAAAACCCTAACCTTGCAGCACAACCTCAGACAGTTTTATGCAGAGGATGCAAGCTGCCAAAGCTTATATGCAGGGCTGTTTGACTTTCACAATGTAAGACCTGGAGTGCACATTACCCTGTGAGCTGGAATTGGATGTTACACCCTGAGGCACAGGTCAGCATGTCCGTCATGCATAGACGAGACCGTCTGCACCTCTCAGTTGGAGAGGGATGTTATTTTCTCAAGGAGCAGGATGTTATTCCTAGAGGTCTGCCCCTAGGTAGGGTCAAGAGTAATATTTTATGGATAATGTTTGTGATTAATTTTGGCTGTGGCCTTTCCTTTCAGAATTTGTATGGTGTCAGTTCAAGCTGGTAAGGGGAAAGCTTGACAAGGTTAAGGTGTGAACCATATACTCACTTCTCCTTCCAAAGTAAATACTACAACAACAATGCACATGGGAACCAAGCAGCACATTCCTAAATCAAACCAGAAGACTCATACAGGGAACTAAAACAGTAGGGTCCAAGACGATGGGTTTTCCCTTTTTGTTTTTTTTAGTCCAAAGGATACATTTTCAGAAAGATGCCTTGGGAATTAGCTCTACACGATCCAAGGAGCAAAAAGGGCAGTTTGGCATCAGGTTTCTTGTGCTCACACTACTTAAAAACTAATATTGTCTTTGCCCCTGTTCTCTAAAAAAAATCTGCTGAAGTAAGGTGAATACTTCTTAGCTGTTCAATGCTGCTTTAAGGAAAGGACACACTAGCATCACAGTGTGATTCAAGTTCACATTGACTCTTGCTTTTGGAAAATATCCTGATTATGTGCCTGATTTTGAATAGGATCTTTATATTCATATGTAAGTTGTTCTCTTTTTAAGAATCTAAACTCTTTTCTCAGCTTCTGAAAACTGTATTCCCTTTACGTTTTTTCTTAATGTAATAATTTCACAATAGGCTTGCAGGTCAATTTGGTTTGATATTTTAGAAGACACTTAAGATGAGAAGAGATGGAAAACTTCTTTTAAAATCTCAAGGTGTTCTTTTTGCTGGGACATAGTGTATGGTCCCACAACTTGCTTTCTGTGGCAGTGTTACCATAGAGCAATAAGTAGAAAGAAGTATTCTTGCAATATTGTGAAAACTTCCAAAAAGTTACTACTGTATGTAAGCAATTAAAACGACAATTTCAATAGTGTGTGCATGAAGCAGAAAACCATCTTATATCTGCATCACCATTTTGGAGTGTTGGAATGTATCATCCAAGGGGTGTGGTAGGGAAAATAATCATATGAGAGTTTCTGATGATGATTTCAAATCTGGAAGAGAGGGCAAAATTTAAATGGTGGAACACCTTCTCCTCCCCCTGCCCCAGCCTTGTCTCTTATTCATCCTATAGAAAATAATTTCTGTAATCAGAGAATACATCTCTCATTGTGCTTTCCTTTAAAATTCTGAGGTCTTTAAAAATCTTTCAAATCTTTAACGTCACTGAAATTCAGAACCTAAGGGTAGCAATGTGATCTATAACTAAAATCCTATCATGAATGCGTAGCCTCCTCAGAACATTTGCACTGTACCATTGTACCTCTGAAAGGTAGGATTGTTATGGCTGTTCTGTATCACATATAAAACTAGCATTGTCACATATAAAACTAGCAGGGTCAGCCTTCATCAACACTTCAGTGGAAATCAAGATGCTCAAGGTAAAAAAAAAAAAAGGGCCTAACATACTTCTGTCTTATTCACAGCCAATCAACAGTCCAAAATACTGCTATAGATGCTGCAAGTGAGATTAGCAAAGAAAGCTTTAAAGAATCATCATGTTTTCATTTCTGAGGTTAAAAAGAGAAGCAAAAGATAAAAAACATAGTCACCAAAATTTACAATATTTCCCTTAACTCACAGGCAGTCCTTAGCAGCTCACTTTATATGGCCATTTGTGGGTTAAGCTTTTCATAAGAAGTTCATTTCAAATATTACTGCTCAGTTAATTACATAATGAAAACTTGCAAATATTAATAAAAATACTTACAAGTATGTCCAACAATTGGGCTGAGAAATTTAGAGATCAATTACTGGAGCAATTTCAAATGGCTTAATCATTGCAGTCCTGGAATTTGCAGTTTGAATAAATTTCATTATTAGCAATGAACAAATGCTGGAGCTGGATAAATGCACACGAAGCTAGCAATAGTTTCTTAAACAGGGAGGAGACAGAGGAAGACAGAAAAATTTACAAAGAGGAAACAATGCAAAAGGAAAAAAAAAGAAAGAAGTCTTAGAAGTCTTATAACACACTGTGACTGAAAATATTATTCCTCACTCACCCCTCACATTCTTTTTACGAAGCTGCAGAGGGTTTTCATGAAGGCTCAGCATGCCTAAACAAGTTTCACTCAGAAAGAATAAGTTGTAAAAGTTAAACCACCACTCATTTCTTTTGAGCCTGTCTTCAGCTGTGATCTGTGGAGCTTTAGTTTCTCTTGTCAAGGGTAGATAAAACAGTACTACAAGACCAAACTTGAAAACCTTTAACTTTTCCCAAGTATCTGGGAATTATCTCTATAAGGACAGCATTTCTTCCAGCAGCAGTCCATACAGTAGATGACCTATATGCAACCTAGGAAGCCCATACACCTGTTCATCTACCATCTTACAGAAAAGATTTGGCACATTCATGAATGCATCAAAGATTGCTCGTAAGATGCAAGAAACCTACAGTACCTAGACACAATGAAACATAGCAATTATGTAGAAAGAAAAAACAGGACTTGCAAACTGTTCTGCGCTTTTTTTTTTTATTCCTCCCAGGAACCCAGCACACCTTGAAAAGCAGATCTCCCAGTTGGGCTGGCTTCGGGGCTTGTACTTTTTTTGCATCTGGAATCCCTTGGTTTATTGACTCCTGACAGTAGTGATCTCAAGACTAAGGACTGCTTTGTTTGACCTAGTGTATTTATCAATATTTGTATTGCTAATTTCATTATTTTGTAAAGGACCTTGGGATTTGTCTCATGAAAGAGGTTACACAGAGAAATCTCCAGCCTGCTTTGATTCAAGTTTTCTGACAAATGCATCTCAAATGCTCATTTGCTTTTAAATTATTTCAATAAGTACAGTATTCCAGCTTCTACTATTGATTTTGCATGAACTATAATTTCCTGAACTAATGAATGTATGAAAATTTCGTATTACTGAAATAGATAATAGATCAATGAATGGATCAATTTCTTTTGCCGCATCAATAGCATAGCTTGTATTACAGATGCACGTACACAGATTTTTAAAAATATATGTATTTATATATATGTACTTGCATATTTATAAATAAAGTAACAACAATTGCCTGCTTTTACCTCCAGCTTTAACCTCTGGATAAATAGCTGTGATATTTACAGACATGAACCAATGCTTCTCTGAAATTATTTAATTGTATAGATCTAACCTGCCTACTAATTAGAAGCAGACATTTGTATAGTATTTAAAATCAGTATATCATAAATTCACTCTGCATTTATGAAATAATACTTTTCAATAACTCCAGCGCTGAAATACATCAACAAATAATAAAGAGTTCCATGTCATAGAAAATAAGGTTTATTTCTGATGACTGCTTTGCACGTTCAGAAGAGTAGGATTTATTTTTGACCTTCAGGATTGGTCTCACAATTCTGGATTTCTTTTCAACATGGTGTTATCATGTAGGCTTATTCTAGAAAATAAAATAATTTTATCTGTTGTATTCACTTCCCTGCATGTGGCATTTCTCTCTCAGAATAACACAGGCACGGCACTATAGGAAATACTGCTCTTTGGATGGATCCTGTGTGTTGCATTCCAAAAAGCATAAGGACAGTTCATGAACATCAGGAGTCCAGCACTCCTTTTGGACAAAAGGGTCAAATTTAGGTTCTTAATGAACAGCAAATCAGTTGTTAATGCACATAAACAAGCTGTCATCTGACGTCTTGGCATACCAGTACAATTCCAAGCAAAAGTTTATAATGTCCATCTTTTCAGATGCACACCTTTTTTTTGTGTCAGAGGATCAAGAAAGTGGACAGTAAATAATTTGAGGAACAGAGAGCAACTGTCTGAAAGTTGGATTGATTTGCTCAAGTACTTTTAGTTAGGATGATGTAACTAATTACATACTTGTGTAGCCGTTCAGTGTCTATCTAGATATTTCTAACATGCTCATCATTGTGGTACTTAAGCATGCAGTATGTCTTTATGGAATCTTAGAATGGTTTGGGTTGGAAGGGACCCTGTGAAGACCATCTCATTCCAAACATCCTGCCATGGGCACGGGCACCTTCCATTAGACCAGGCTAGTCCCAGTAGCTGTGCCTCCATCTCTTCTACAGAAAATTGATTGCAAACACTTCATTTCTCCTTCCTACAGAAAATTGATTGCCAACACTTCTTCGTATTTGGTTAATGTTTACACCTTGGTGATTATTTCCATTTGGCAATATATCTCCAATTAATTTATGCAGCTGAAATCCTTGCTCAGGTTCTTGTTTTCTCCAGTCTCGATGCATTAGTCTCTTCTGTGAGGAGAAATGCAGCTTTTCAAATCAAAATCCATTGGTTTGATCATGCTTCTGTAGATAACTTATTGAGTTTCTCCACTGACTCCCTCTTTTAACCTGAGTAGTTACAATTTTCAAGGTCTTTCATGGTATGCATTTGCTCTTACTCTCTGTTGACATGATCACTCCAACTTTTGCTTGGCTAAGGATAATGATTTTCAAACAAACACACTAATAATGTTCTTAAACACATCTAAAACCAAATCACAGTCTTTCAGTTTTAAATTTATGTGATGTGTGATGCTAAAACCCCCCTCAAAACTGGTTAAAATATAGCCAGCCATCTTTGAAGAGTTGTTGAGCATCCTGGTGAAGATGCTTCCAGTTTCTGTAATCCCCAAAATGGTCAGCTGCTGGATGAAATCCCAACACAATTTTATACTTAAATTATAATTGTTTTCTATTCTGGAAAAAATATTCTAACTGGAAAAAAATACACTCATGATATTAAGGTTTCTTGCACTACAGATATATAAGTAATGGCAAAATATAGATAAAATTATAATTCAATTTATAGATTTTTTTCTCCCCCTTAGAAAATAGAGCCCAAATATTAATGTCTGGACACACAGATGACACATACCTTTGAGATGCCATTTTATTATGATTTCGTGGGCAGTATGCTCCGAGTTACTGAAAAGCTTTTCCATATTATGCGTCTGGAAATGTGACAAATTGCAAAAAGTGGGATGAGAACTAAAGGAAATCTACATCTTCATACCTGTGCAAATCGTTTCAGATGCAGCCCTCAATAAACACCTTCAAGAAATTGACATCAGTAAGCCAGGTATTTGAATTCCTTGCAGATCTGTGAAATACTGTGTGTTTTTAACAAGCACATTGAACCTGGCATATTACATGTCAGTAAAGCAGTGTAAATAAAAAAAGTTATTTAGACAGAATTTTTCAAACAGAGAAACCTACAGTATGCCAATAATGTATTTTGCGTACAAAAAAGACAACTGATATAACGATCAAAAGTACTGAGGAGGAAAATATAGTCTTTTATTTACAGTCAATGTCTCCTTAAGAATTTAGTTTAAAAATAAATACTCCATTCCACAACAATAACTTTTACAAAATTAATCATGTGCCCATCTTGGTTTTTGAGAAAATTCAACTTTCAGATACATAGTAGAAACGCATACACACACAAACACACACACACAATTACAATGTGAAGGGGGAAAAAAGGACCTGAATCTATTTAGCTTATTCTTTAAAGACATTTATAACATATTTAGTCAAGAACTATGCAAAGGAGTTTAATTCCGGAAAACAAAACCATACTAATATTCCATTATTTTTGCTTTATATATTGTAGGATGAAAAATGCATTTCTTCAATTCAATGGACAGCAAATATATAATCGTTGAGTGTATGTAGGAACATTCAAGTAAAGCTATGATTTTATCAAAGCAAATCCCATATGGACATGAGAGACTTAAATACCGTCTCTGAAACTTGCTCAGTACATAGAGAACATTAATAGCATTGTGAGAGAATTTACTATTTTGCTACATCTTCAAAGAGAAGTTAACCAGCCAAAGAGGGCTTTATTTTGATGATTTTGAGTCATATGGAGAGAAGAGGAAAGAGTACCAAAAATAATAATGTTCAAAAGTGCAACTATTCAACTCAAAATGTTTGAAAAGGAAGAAAAAAATTAAAATCAATAAATGAAGGTTGAAAATCATACTATAACCCTACTAAAAACACTTTCCAGTGGCCAAGTCTGATTCATCACAAAAAAATATTTCTCAATTTTTGCTTCCTATGACTTCTGAATATGGTGAAGCTTTTAGTACAGAGAAGAATAGCTGAGTACAATGACAGGCACAGCTTTTCTTCTCGAGGCAGATATACCCCAAAAAATACAGTGTCACTATAATATATTTATGTTTTCAAAAAATATAAAAATAATTCTATTATTCCTGAGCAACATGTCAGTCATCACCTGGGTATTCACAGCTTTGCAGAAAGCACCTACAAGAAACAGTGCTTTTATCAACTGTCAAAAGTCCTTGTCCAGTCCCATCTGACATGGAGCATGAGTTTTCCTTTGCATCAGTTATCACCGGCATTTCAAAACCAGTGCAATGTGGCAAGAATGCATTTAATTTGACATAGCTTTTCTGAACTTGACACCTAAAAATCTGTGAAGTTTCCCTCAAGTATTTCCCTTTTCTGAGCTATGAGGAAACGAAAGTCTATTGTTCAGGCTACATGCCTGACAAGCGTGCACAAAGATTATTTTGCTTGACTACCATAGCACTCAGGACCCCATAGAAACTTGTCCAAGATCAAGCTGGCTTGATTGTCTGATACAGTATGATCTTTTAATTAAAAAAACTCAAACAAACCCAACTGAAGATTTCAATAGGAAGTTACATGAGGATGGATTTCTTCGAAAGAAAACCCATGAGAAAGATATGGTGAGCTTTATATTGTTGCAGTGGTACTTTTTAGCAACATTTTCATTCTAGGTATGTTTCTGAGTCTCTTTACTTGGCCCCTGCACAAGTGATAGAAAGTATGTGTAAAACTTCATGCCAGAACACTCAGATACGACTCCCGTATTACACATCTGGGCTTGAATCAAGCAGAAGTTGATTATGTTACTAAATAACAAGTTCTGTCCCCAACTCGGAGAGATGGGTTTTCTTGATATAAAATTGTAAGTTACAGAAATGCAGGAAAATACTGTATTGATTGCCTAACTCTATGGGATGGAGCTGTGTTTAACTTAGGTGAATCATGAAGGTTCAACTCATACGCAGTAAAGCATACAAGTCTTTATTTTGGTTTGGAAGTTAATTGACCTCTTCTCGTCCAATCGTTGATTTTTTTTCTTGGATGTTTAGGAATGAGTCTGGTAACTGTGTGACTTTACTTTTATTAAAAGAAACTGAGAGGAAAATTAGATGAATTGCTGAGTAAAAATTGTGATAGGAGAGGCAAATTCCTGCCAGTTGGCTGAATTTGAACATTACAGGGAATCTTGAAGCAATGAGATTCGCAGATAGACCCTTCTCATTTCTTTAGAGCCCTTCTAAACACACTGTACTGTAACACTATAAAACTGAATAAAAAGCAATGAGAAAAAAAGTATTTTTATGTGGAATGAAATTTTATTTGTTTTATGAAGTTTTATTTGTTCATCTTCCTGTCAGATATGAAAGAAGTCTGGAATAGAACTCAGAGCTTGTCCTGTTTTCATTCATTACAAAATGGTATCCTCCCTCATAAAACCTAGAAGATACCCACACCACAAAAAATAATTGAAGTAGATAGAAAAAAAGAATTACAAGACGGACAACGTGGCTTTTATCCAGTTTATAGTGTTTAGCTGCTAATGGCAATACATCCCCAAAACTACTTTACAACTAAGAAGTAAGTATCAGGTGCTATACAATATATTTGTTATTTGCTGACTATTGGATGCTCCAGGCTGTAGGAAATAGTGCCACAGTCTTTGATCACTACTCTGTTTCTGCAGTTTCTATAACATTGTTTGTGAATAACTGCTCAGGATGAGCATTTGTTCAATTACACTGGAATGTATTTACAGCATGTAAAATGAGAAAGCAGAAGTACTGATCTACAAGTTTGATCTTTCCAGGAGAAATCAGGGAGAAAATGTACCATTTAAAGGATTCAAATGCATAATTCAGAGTTTGACAAAATCATCTGGTGGAAGATTTAAAAAAAAAAAAAAGAAACACTATCAACCAGTGAACAGATATTACAGTTCCTCTTTCACCTCAGCTTAACCTATAAGGATGCCGTATGTCAGTATCAATACATGAATCTCTGACTGTGTCAGTACTCTTCAGATCTTTGAGCTTAACAAATATATAACAGTTTAACGGTTATCACAAAAACATCCCACCTGATATCTTTAGGATTATTTTGTGCCCCAGTTAACTTCTAATTGCAGTGAAGACAATAGTTATCAAGGCTGGTAGAATCTGGCCCCATCATTTGGCCCTATGCTACAAGTACTTGTTTATGATTTAAGAAAGGCTGAGAATGCAGATGGCATGACAGCTAAACTCATCTTACCTCTAGCAAAATATGAATGTTCCTGTCAGGACAACACTGGGAAATCTGAAATACCGCTGTCTGTCAGGACTCTGAAGGTGGATTGCTCTTTCAGCAGGTTTTGTAGTCAACACTTTACTGGTCACAGCACAATAAAAGAGTAAGAATATATATGCGATTCTGTTCATATTAAACAATCATAAGAGCAACAAATACCACAACACAGGCACAGAATGATGCTCATATATATGGATGCAGCATTTCTGAAATCTCTGGAACCTAACTGAAGGATACAGACAACTTTACAAAATTTCTACTATTTTGGAAGGGTGTGCTAGCTTTTACCTTAATGTGGAAATACAGCTATGATCTCTTTCCCTTTTGAAAATCTATGGCAATTGACATTATTTTCCAGTCTCCCTTCCAGGAGTCCCTGGGGCAATTGTGGCTCAGGAAATTCAATTTCAGTGTAACTCCTGAGAAAGGTACTTTTAGAAACTGATGACCAAAGCAAAGATGTCATACCAACAGCCTCGCTCTCCATCCTCCAAAAGCTCCCAGAACTCTGAAACCCTTCAGGGAAGAGGAAAGAGGGAAGGTTTGGGAAGGTAAGGTTTGGGAAGGGAAGGTTTGGGAAGGGAAGGTTTGGGAAGGGAAGGTTTGGGAAGGGAAGGGAAGGTTTG
>JAWMRA010000161.1:32420678-32582555 GCA_035584735.1 Pseudotriccus pelzelni | reverse complement strand
CCCTGGAAGTGTCCAAGGCCAGGCTGGAGCAACCTGGGCTAGTGGAAGGTGTCCCTGCCCATGGCAGGGGGTGGAAGTAAATGCTCTTTAAGGTCCCTTCACACCCAACCTGTGCTGTCACTCTGTGATTCTGTGAGGAGGAGGCTCCAAATCCCCCTCTGTGGGCAGAGAAAAAAGGGCATTTCTTTCCATTCCCTGTGGGATTAGCCTGGCCATGGCTTTGTGCACATCTCCACGGCACAAACCATCATCCCCTTTGGTTACAGCTCGGAGCGTGGCTGGGAGAGGGAAGATGGAGACAGTGCAGGAGATTTTCCCAGGCCATTCCACCTCTGGTGTGTTCACATGTGCTCCCTGTCTCTGACACAGGAACCTGTTCACGTGAGCCCTGATTCCATTCCCCACTCAGGATGTTATGACTCACACTCGTGGGCCAGAGCTGCTTTTTGAGGACTTTTTGACCCCTTGGCTGGTTTAGGTCGTGCACAAGCCCATCCCTCCTTTCTCATCCCTCCTCTAACCATTTGTGACAGCTCCCAAGTCCCTCTCCTCATCCTTATTTTACCCCTCCATGTGCTGGGATGGGCTGTCAGTGTAACCACCTCACGTCCCTGCAGCCCCTTTTTTTGGCCAGTCAACCCCGTCCTTCCATCTTGCAGCACTCTCTGCTGTGTGAAGCCTCAGCAACAGGTCAAGGAGGGGGATCATGTCCTAAAAAGCAAGTCTGCCTGGCACTGAGGGATTGCATCCAGCTACCAGAGAGTTTCCACCCAACCCATGAAGCCCCGGGAGGAGCAGGACAGGGATCTAATTACCCGTCTGTCTGATGGCAGCGGGCTGGAGCCCTGCTTTGTTTCTGGTCCAGCTGTTCCTCGCTGGGAGTGACATCCCTCTGCAGTTGTGGGATTGCCAGGGCTGAGCACGGATCACACGGCACAGCCCTGATGGGGAAAGGGATCAGTGGAGCCAAGAGCTGCTGTTTTGGCTGCTGCTGCTAATTGGGATTGGGATGCTGAGAAACAGCCCTGGCAGCAGATCTGGGCGGGTGCTGCCCTCCAGGAGGTGGAGATGCTGCTGGCAGGGGCTGTGTGTCCCTGTTGGGATCTTCCCCCTCCACTTGCAGAGTTCCTGCTCCCTTCTGCTGAGGATGGTGGGGATAAGAAGGAGGATGTGCCACCTCCTTGTCCAGTGGGGAAGGTGGGAATATCTGAGAATGTCTTTTTTTGCTGGTATTTACAAGGGCCTGGAGGGACAGGGCACAGGGAATGGCTTCCCACTGCCAGAGGGCAGGGTTAGGTGGGATATTGGGAAGGAATTCCCAGCTGGGAGGGTGGGGAGACCCTGGCACAGGTTGCCCAGAGAAGCTGTGGCTGCCTCTGAATCCCTGGAAGTGTCCAAGGCCAGGCTGGATGGGGCTTGGAGCAACCTGGGCTAGCGGAAGGTGTCCCTGCCCATGGCAGGGGGGTGGAACTAAATCATCTTCCAGGTGGCAGGGGGATGCTGAGACACAAATTCAGCTAAGCTGAGGGGGCAACTCAAACTACAGCTGAATTTTTGGGTGACCCCATGGGGAGTGGATATGAACAGGCTGTCCTGGAATCTGAAGAAGGCATTGAGAAACCCATAGGTTTGTCCAGGAAATTCCTGTGTGCGGGAAAGTACAGGGAATCCTGGGGCAAAGACAAAAAAACTGCTGGGAGGAGCGAGGGAGGAAGAGAAATGAGTGGCCACTTTCTCCCTGGGCTGCAGGTTTACACTCAGCTTTTTCATTTGCAGGCTTGTGATACCAACCTGACATTTCAAGGCCACACGGGGTGTGTGTGTGGGTGAAATGCGCGGGGAAGACGAGGAAATCCTGGAGAGCACGGGAACTCTGCCTCGCTCTTGCCTCGGCGAGTCCGGGTATTTTGGGAATACCCCCGTTGGTCGGATGTGGTGGGAACTTCAAATCGGGCGGAAGGCAAAGCAGGCTGACACACTTTTACCCCCCCTTGGAGAGCTTCTGACACCGCTGCAGGGGGAAAGGGGAGGCGGGGACGCGGCTGCTGATGAGGGTGAGGGCAGTGGGAACGTCACTTTGATCCGAAGCATCGCCCAGCAGGGCCACAAACCTGGGAGGGCAGGGACGGAGCGCGGGACGGGCAGCACAGGGTCCTCCGCCCGCCTCCGCCTGCTGCTACGCCCCTGCCCGTGGAAATGGGCTCCACAGGGGCTGTGTGGGACCGGGAAGGGACTTGTTCCCGTGTGGGAGAGGTGTTGCAGGAAAAGGAGGCTGGAGACAGGATTTAGGAAGGTGAAAAGACCTGGATGACTCGGTCCAGCTGTTCGGGTGACCCTGAGGATGTGATGGGGCTCCTCAAGGGATACTGGGCAGTAGCACCCCTGCCGTGTGTGTTTATGCCAATCCTTGGGGTTTTTTTCAGGGTGAAGAGGTGTCGTGTTGACTTTGGAGGCCCCTTGGCTGCACATGAGGCAGAGGGCTTTGCCCGTCCATGGCCATGGCCAGTTCTGCTAGAAGGTGGTGGCCTCTGCTGTCTGTGGCCCATCTCATCCCACTGGAGAAGCAGGGAATCATCTGGTTTGGGAAAGGCCTCTGAGATCATCCAGTGCAACCCTTCTCCCAGCACTGCCAAGGCCACCACTGAGCCACATCCCCAAGTGCCACATCCACAGGGATTTTAAATCACTCCAGGGATGGGGACTCCACCACTCTCTCACTTTTTCCCTGGGAGCAGAGCCTGATTCCCATCTGGCTCCTCCCTCCTGTTAGAGAGTCACAGGGAGCAAGAAGATCCTAGTAGGGCTTTAAACCCTTCCCCTGTTATATCCACAAGTGGATATGGGAACTCCCAGACCTCTTCAGCAGAGCGTCAACAGGACAGGGTCAACATTCTGCTGTCTGTTTGATCTCCCTGCGGGAAAATGAACAAATACTTGGAAATCCTCTGTGATGGATGGCAGAGTCGGGAGGAGAAAAGAAAAGAGCTGTCCAAAGACACTCTAACAAGCCTTCTGGGGCTGAGCTGGGGGACACTCAGTGATTATCCATGCAGGCAGGTTCTGATCTGCTGGTTGTGTTAATAATACCTTTGCTAATTAACTGTGTTTCATTCCCCTGCCTCGTCCGTGGACAGATCTAACAGTGCATTAGCAAACTCTGGCTTAATTAATCTCCCTGTTTAAAGAGAGCAGAGCGAGCGAGGCTTGGCTGTCTCACCAGTCTCGGGGGGGGAAATGTGGTCACAGCATCATCCAAGAGGACAGGAGGGAAGTGCTTCCACGGAAAGTCCCTCTTTCTGCCAGGTGCAAAGCTGACAGCCAGAGGTGTGCTGGCATCCACAAAGCCCAGCGTGATCCGTGTCCAAACACAGGCTTTATACATATTTCACACGGAGAGGATGTACCTTGAAGGGAGGACAAGGTTGGATGAAGGGCTGGTGGCTTTTTTTTTTTTTTTTCCCCTTTCCTGGGAAGCTGAGTGGTCCCAGCTGTCAGGACAAAAGCAGCAGTCCCAGCTCTGTGTCCCTTCTCCCTCCTCCTGCCCCTGCTACCCCTTCCAACGCTCTGTGAATTCCCGTCTGCAGCCCGGGACAGCCTGGCCTCAGATGAACGCCAGGGAAAGACTCTTACATAAAACCTCTTCATCCATAATGGATGAACAGCATCAAAATTCCACGGCAGCCTCCAGAGCCTTTCCGGTGCCTCGCCTACAAATTTCTCCAAGAGGCTCCAAACCCCTGATTTAGCTCTGCACGGAGATTAGAGAGGAACCCGGGAATTCTGGTTCCCTCCTGCCCTGGGAGTCTCCATCCTCAAAGGGTCTTTTAATGTAATCAAGCTCTCTTTAAACAGGAAAGTGATATTTTGGCCTGGGAACACCAAAGTCCAGCGCTGGGCTCCTCCCCAGCCCTGGAGAGGCTGGATGTGGGATTGCAGCTGGGAAAGGTAAAACCACCGCTGACAGGAGATCCTGGCGCTTTTATCCTGTGGCACATGGAAACACTTTCAGGCCTGAAATGAGATTTGGGGGTGGAAGAGGACAGAGATTCCAGGGCTTCATCTTGAACTGCTCAACTTTGACAGCAGAGAGGAGGATCCCTGATTTTTTCCGTCTTGAAATGTCTCTCTGCTGGTCCAGGTCTGTAGGTGGTAGAGGCAGGATCTTCTGTTGAAGCAACTGGGAAAGAAATCAAACGGGTTTCTGGGTCGATGCTGGGGTTTGAAAGAGGAACAGCAGATCTCCAACCGAGACTGTTTGGCTGTGAGAGGTTGGCATCTCTGTAGGAGCAGGAAATTGAGATCAATGGAGGAGGAAAAGAGAGGAAAAAAGCATAATAGGTAAAAGAAAAAATAATAATAGATGAGAGAAAGGGATAGTAGATGGGAGAGAGATTGTAGTGAATGATAAACAGCTTGAGTTTGCAGCTTTTGTTATCCAGAAATTAGGAATTTTAGTTCCCGAGTTCCTTTGGGCCAACCAGTGCAAGGGTCAAGTGTTTCCCTTTAAAACCCATCAAGCGGAGACAGAGAATGATGGAATGGTTTGGGTTGGAAGGGATCTTTAAGGATCATGCAGTTCCAGTCCCTGCCATGGGCAGGGACACCTTCCACCAGCCCAGGTTCCTCCAACCTGGTCTTGGACACTTCCAGGGATCCAGGGGCAGCCACAGCTACTCTGGGCAACCAGGGCCAGGGCCTCCCCACACTCACAGCCAGCAATTCCTTCCCAATATCCCATCTGATCCTGCTCTCTGGCAATGGGAAACCATTCCCCCTTGTCCTAGCTCTCCATCTCTCTGTCCAAACTCCCTCTCCAGCTCTCTTGGAGCCCCTTTAGGCGCTGGAAGTTCTCCCCAGACCCTTCTCTTCTCCAGGCTGAACACCCCCAGCTCTCTGGGGGTTGAAGTTCAGCCCCTCTGGATCTCCAGCATTCCAGGATGCTGGACTTAAGTTCCTGTCCCCCATCAGCATGACCAGCCAGAGCTCATGCTCTGCTTGCCATCAGCATCCACCGTGCTGGTTTTGTCATTTTTCATCCTTGCTGTCAGGGAAAGGATCTCCTTTGGGATGTGCTGTCCTCCACCCCGAGCTCTGCTGGGTGCACACACTCTCCAGGACGGCTGACAAATAAAAGTCCTGAGTAGGAATGACGGGAGTCGGGTCTCGTTCTCATCCCACCCAAAAAGCTGCTGCAGGTGTCAGAGGAGCAGCTCCGATTTGTGAGGCTGCAGAACCCGACCCGCTCCCTTCAGAGTCAGGGCAAGGAGGCACAGCCCAAACAGCTCATCTGGTTGTCAGGAACATTTCAGGAATTCCTGCTAATTCCCCCATCGGTTCAGCTGGAAAGATGCACAAGCTGAAACGTTTTGACAGCCGAAGCATTTCGGCGCTCTGGCATGAAAACGCTCCCATTTTCTCGTGGAAAAGTTCCGCTTAATTTTTTATACTTATTTTATTTGAAGAGGTTCTCAAAATGCCCTTTTGGAAAATAGAGAGGAAAATAAAGGAAAGGAAAATATAGGAAAAGGAAAGGAAAAGAAAATAAAGGGGAAGGGAAGGTTTGGGAAGGGAAGGTTTGGGAAGGGAAGGTTTGGGAAGGGAAGGTTTGGGAAGGGAAGGTTTGGGAAGGGAAGGGAAGGGAAGGGAAGGGAAGGAAAAGGTCCATGTCCCATATTGGCATAGTTAATAACATGATTCTAAAAGAGATTTTATTCAGTTTCACAACCACATACTGTTCTCTATGGATATTTTTTACTGTGTGGGGCAGAGAAATAAATACATAAGTAAAAGTATATGCATCTATAGGCACTATCAGCCTCCAGAGAAAGGCTTCTCATTAAGTCAATAGTAAATTGCTGAAGGTGAAATTGAGGTGAAAATGTATTAAATGAAATTAACCAAAAATATCTGAGGGAAAAAAAAAGTGCAGCCTTTAATTTAGTCTGACATCTGGCAGCAAGAAATCACAGGAAATGCAATGGTGTTCTACATTATGCAAAAGCTTATGTTACTTGATAATGCCCCTGCGAAGGTGGAGCATTCTGTCTCTAAGCTATTTAACAGTTCAGCATTTTTACTTAATTGCTTCTTAAAATATATAGTTTATATCCTGTGCTTAAAATTTACAAACAGGTCCTAATTTAAAAGCTTGAATTCTATGAGGAATCAAATCAAAATAATTTAAAGCCAGTTGAAGCTTGCCAATTTCCTCAAATAGTACAGTTTAGGTGTACTAAATTTTCAACAAGTGGAAAAAACATCCATTTTAGTAATGTTCTTAAGATTATTTTCTAAATTGAGAAAATTTTTAAAAAAACACCCAAGGAAAGGTCTTGCAGCATTTTGAGAAAAACCTGCAAACCCAAGTATTTTTGAAGAGTTCTAGCAATTTTGCTTGCACAACTTCTGAACTTTAGATAGCTAAAAAAATTGTATAAAATTCTTACGTTTAAACCCTATTGAGCAGTGGAAATGTTTGGTCATGATACTAACAGGTCATATCTCGTAATTATTTAAATTTGGCACCATGCTAGCTGTACCCAAGGTAAAGTCCCTTGCATATGCTCAAATCTTTGACAAATACTAAGGAACTAGGGTTTCTGTGATTTTGGGATTTCTCACTGTGCAATCCAAAATGCCAGATCTAGCTTGGGAATCGCCAAATCAAGAGTTGAATTTCAGAGCTTATAAATTTGCTACCTTGTAAATACCACAAGATGCATCCAACAAATATGAATTAATTGTTTGAAATATAAATATTTATAATTTGACAATGGTTTCCTGCATTCTGTTGTTCTACGCCACACTATCTGTCGTATTTTAATTTCAAAATCACAACAAAGAGCTCTTTCAGCTTGGATAATGATATATCATTACAGATAAGAAAAATATATTTTTAAGTCTTTTTGCATATTTACTGTTACGTTTTTCTGTCTAAAGGAACTATTTGAACTGGAGAGTTAAAGGACATGGGATGCCACTGAACTGAGTCCAATAAGCTGTATTCCACTACACAGACCTTTCAGAAAAATGTTCCATCCTGATGTGAAAGCATCAGAAAATGAAGAAACCCCAGTCATCTTTGATAACTTCTTCCAGTGGTTAACTGTCCTCATTACTAAAAGTTTGGAATTTATTGGTAATTTTAATTTAATATGATTTTAATTTTTATACCGTTTTGTTACATTTTTCCTTGCTGGCTCATGTTGCTCATCGTATTTTTCTCTCTTTGAAGCAAGTTATTGACTATAATCAAGTACTGCTTAACTTTCTTTTTTATTTTCTTTGCATTTATATGCAAATGCACAGGCCCATCTTCAAAAGAAGAATGACAAAGAGAAATCTCCAGACTGCAAATCCTGAAATTCATTAACTGGCATTATGAAATTTCTAAGGTGTTACAGGAAAAAAAAGAGAAAAAAAAAAAGAAATAGCAAGATGCATAAAAATACTCAACAAGACAGAGAGAAGGCCAAGAATGAGAAAAAACTAAGTGGACATAAATTATAAGCCTAGATGGGTGCCTAAACACAGATTAAAGAAATGAATATTTCTAACTTGTTTGGGTGTTTCTGAAATTCCACACCCAGACAAGATTAAGGCATCCATTTTTAAGATATTGACCTGAAGCAATGAAGAAATAGTATACTAAAAAAGTAACTACACAGTCTTCCGCTGCCCCATGTTTAGCCAGGAAAGATGTTTAAATCTAAGAAAGTAATTGGTATCAATTTATGGAAAATAAGGGCAATAAGAACCCTCTACACCATATGGAAAACAAAATATTTTTTATTCATGTTTCATGTAGAAAAAAAATTAGACTGGTCAGAGATACCCTGGCTGTTTATATGTGGTTGGAGGAGATACACTCAACAATTCACAAAGGTTGAAATCTTAAGAAAACTTTATCCTTCCTAGAACTGCTTAGAGATGTTCAATTATTTTTCTCTCCGCTTACTGCATATTCCATCCATTCTACTTTAATTTTCTATATATACAGAAACTGAAGATCATCCAGTTTCTGTTTTGATAAAAAATTCTAAGGTAAATATAAAAGTGTAGCATTCAATCTATACATTTACAACCCTGTGATAAAACATTTGCATGGTTTAGTCATGGTAAAACACTTGGGTAGTTTTCATAGGTTAATAAAAACATAATGAAAATATAATTTATAGTTTCAAATCTCAAAGACACTAAAAGGTCTTCCGTTTTAAAATCTGCAAGTGGTAATGTTGTAAATAAGGTAAAGAGCACTTCAAAAATTATTCTTATCTACTTATCTATACTGAATTCTTCCTAATAATTCAGTTTACAAATCAGTAATGCATAAAATTTTTCTGGGTCATAAGCACCTACTGAGTAACATGGGTTTTAATAGTGCTTTGCTTTACGGAGTTTGAGAAGCTTGGCAATAACAGAAGAGATGAAATCAAAACAAAACAGAAACCGCCCCTCTTAAGCCACCTCTACTTCATGGTCACAGAAATAACTTCTACAAAGTGTTGAGGTATTTTAAGTTACATAGACCAAAAAGTTTTAACTATCTATTGCTGCTTGGCTTAATTGAGTCCACTCTTTACTTTTACTTCCTTGACAGTAATGTAGACATGTACCACAGACTTTTATTCCATTCCATATTTATATATTCTTTCTTTTCTCCTTTTATTCTCCCCAAACTAGAAAGCTCAGGGTAAAGTGAGGCATCAAAACTAAATGTAAGCTTAAAAAATAACTACTTGGTGACCCCAAGATGAATGCTGGCTGATGCCTACTTGTTATGTCTGTGGTGTCTAAACATTTTATACATAAACAGCTTTCACAGAGATATCTCTTAATATCTCCTCTCCAATGCAACATTTTAGTTAAAGCCAGCAGGTGACTGCAATCACTGGCTGAAGACACTTCTGGTTGTCACTAGGGGTGTAAATGGGATATTTAGCTGATGAATTCCATCCAATGGTCTTAAAGTCTTGATTAAGAAAATTAATCAAATAATCTGGGTGAATTGTTCTTTTCACTTAAAAATAGTTTAATCAGTAGCCATGGGTTATGGGTGAAATCACGGGTGAAGCTGGAATCAGAATCTCTGATTTGAGAGGAAAATCAGTACAATTGAAAGTTAGGAAGAAACAAGGTCCCTGTGCTATGTAAGTTTTTGAATCTTCTGAAAAAATAGCCTTAATTCTCAAAACTTTGGCAAATTGATAATCTGAAAAAAGAATTATAAATATGATCAAGGAATGCAGTACATGAATAATTTTAATTTTAATCCCTTTTTATATACATTCTTAAACATTTCAAAATGAAGAGTGAATTTAAACTGAAAAATGGAAATTCACATTTATAAATTTTGAAACAGGGTATTTCAATAATTTAAAATCTTTTTTCCACAATACACTTCTAAAGAGAATTTTCAAGACGAATTGTTTTTCACAAACATTGCTAACTCTTGCTGAATAATATTCCAAGTAAAACATTTCATTGAAATATTCTTGATCAAGTCCAGTGGTAATATACACTATCTTCTTTACAGATAGAAAACTATATCAAAAATCAACACTCGTTTGCTTAAACACTCACCAGAATTGCCTTGCTTGCTATTGTTCTTTGGCTTTTATAAGCATTATTGCTTCTCTTGCTTATCACTAACAGTACTGGAAACAAATGTACTTTGCCTATTTAATGGAAGATAGAAAACTTAAAACTTTGGAATTTTTTTCTCCGCAATGGGACTAGTCAACGTACAAATCAGATTATTTTTGCTGGCATATTATTGACTGCTTTCATAAGAATTATGCTTACACATCTTGAGTATATCTGTAGCAGCTAGGAACTTGAAAACATACAAGAGAATCTTGAGTCCTTTATTTTTATATGCAGAAATAAGAGAGATACTATTTAAGAAAACTGCAGCGAAATCCTCAAGTTAATTTATGGATGGGGTCTCTACAACTGCTGTTTCCCTTAATATTTCCTTAATATCACTTCTAGGGATGACTTTGCCTTAGGCTTCATCACAGTTTCTCTACTTAATTAGATGTATGACAACTGATGCCTGTTTCATGCATATCCTTTCCAGTTTCTAAGCAAAGGACTAATACCTTTCCCCTGCTACCTTTTTGCACCTTTTTGCTTCACCTAATTTCTTTTTGTAACCAACTTCATACACCATTAATCATAAAGAAGGTTTCTCTCTTGCGGACAGCAAGCAGAGTCACTTTTCTGTTTTACTTGCTTTAAGATTTCTCCTCCTAAGAATCAAAATCCTTAAAACGCAGTAAAAATCTTCACGGAAGTGGATATTCAGTGGGGTTATTTTCAGGCTCTCCTACTTTATGAGCAATGGTTATACTGTTACAGGGGGACAGTGAGACTCTGTTATTCTTCCTCAAGTTTTACTCATTACACGCACACACACACACATATATATATGTATATAATGTAGGCTGGACACAGTCTTCATACAAACACGGGGAGAAGAGCTGGCTGCACGATATATTTTAGAGTGAGATACTTACTATTTAAAAGAAAGCTTTCAATGGAATTAAAAGCCAGAGATTTAATGGCAAACGTGTAACTTCATGATGACATATTATTGTATTTTAACTCAATGAATAATGATTAATAAGATCATAATTTTGTGGAATTGATATTTTAAATATATACTGAAATAAAAATATACATTTTATCATTTTTTCTTTTGAAGCTCAAAATTTAGGAAATGTTAGGTTAAAACCATAAAAATAATGAATCAGTTATCCCATCAATCTTAAAACTAAAAAATTTGAAACTATTCCTTTTCATGTGCAAAATACTATTTCCATTTTAATGTATGGCATAAGCTGAAGCTTCTTTAAAAATATAGTAAAATACAGCATAAATCTATAATTACATTTAATCAGTTTTAGGAAGATGCATCCAATACTTAGACACTGTAAAATTATTTAGAATCAGTCAATTTTACCTCAGTTACTGCTGAAGTAACAAAAGCTATGATGCAACAGTCTTTTGTGAATTGAATGGCATATTTGCTCTCATCTACACAAAACCCTGGAAATAACCTATATGTTGTTAGTCATTACTTAACTCAGCATCCAAAGTGCTCATTTTAGCTGTTCTGTATAAATGCATTATGCACAGAGTATTTTAAATAACGATTAACAACAAGATGCATTTTAAGCAATGTAAGGAAGAGTTACAGAAAATAGGTTTGACTTCCCATATAAAAACCTTCTTAAAATTCCCTCCATTGAACATACAAACCCCTCTGAAGGAACTCAAAAGTCTTTAGTGGATTGTCTTGGAATAGATTAGCAAAGCAGAATTCAGTATTTAACATAAGGTGCTCTCTGGGCCATGGGTGTAATAAAGCATCAAGCAAGATATGAAATCACACCCATCATTTTCATTGTTCTTCTTTCAGTTGGCAGTCACACTGGCTTCCTTCTGACGTAGTCTTTCTTTCTGTAAAAGAAAAAGAGTTTTCTTATCATTCTTGTCTATAATTTTCCATCTCCTCTCAAGTTGCCATAAGCATTTGGTCTTGAAGATGGAGAAGTACTAAACATCTCACAGTAGATTAAAGTTTTCTTTAATTTAAAAATGCCTGGAGCACTCAAAGAAGGCCCAGAACCAGAACTCACTGTGGAAAAGCTGAGTTCGCTTTAGCTACACGCTTGTCAAATACTGTGTACAGTAAAAATACACATCTCTGTGAAGAACAGTACAGCTACAGAAAATCAGGTACATTTCAAATTCATGTGACTCTAATACCTTCTCTTGTCTGGAATGGTTTCTGCTGACATAAAGGCTCTAATTTAGCATTAGGTAGATTATCTTGCTTAATGACCTCTTCCCAGGTAAGTGTAGTCATTCTTATCTCTGACGCCTGATACTGCAACTGATAGGCTCTGCTGGGAATGGAAATAATATACTGACTAATTCATGTGCATTTCCTTCCCTTAGTCTCTTTCTTTCTAGAGTTTGAGTAAAACCTATGTGTCTTTCACACAGATAAAAAAGGATTTCTTTACAGTGCAAATGATTAGTCCTCTTTTTGTGTTGTATCGAAAACACTGGTATACAGCAAGGAACAAAATGGGGGTTTTATCTCTTCTACAACTATTCAACAGAGCAAACCAGATTTTTAAGGTTTTGAAAAAAACAGACAGCCACGGGACAAATATATGCAGTGAGTTTCAATGCACTATGAAGCGTGGAAGAAAATACAAGAGACTGCAATAGAAGGGAAGAAGAAACCACAAAAGAAGCTCTTCTCATATTTTGTTATCTAAAACAGCAGAGCCATGCTTAGGCACAACTCAACTAAGTTTTAAATATAACTGTTGGACTACCATAGGGCATAAGCTTTAACATTTCTCCTAGGGAAGAAAATTACTCTGCTACATTCAAACTAAGCATACTCCATCACCCTTCAACAACACAGAAACCAACCGTCATTCTGAATGACAAGAATAGTTTCACAAAACCCCTTTGTAATGTCATACTGGAAACCAGATCATACCAGGCTAGCTGTAGGATTGATCTTCTTAGTTTCAACTTTCTTCTCTGCAGTTAACTTGCTCACTGACTGCTGAGCCACTTTAATTCTGAAACACAAAAAAGACATTATTACATTCAAAGAAATTAAAGGTATTCTGCTTGATATATACTTTATCTGTAAGAACCCTCACCACTAACGTTTCTTCATGGCACATTAGCCCAACAAACTACTATTTCTATTCAAAGGCACTTAATAGTACCAAAAGTAGATCAAAGTACATTTGCCAAAGGACAGCCTGTCTGTATTGCTACCTGAAAATGTCACCAGGCAAATGATTTCCCTGTTCTTGCAGTTGCTGGCTTTTATGGAATACCTTTCCCACTAAAAAAGCTGTAGTATCAAGGCAAAAAGATCCTCCTCTGAAAAAAACAAAAGCTATCTGGCTCAATCTATTGTACATATAAAATATGCTACATTAATAGGCCATTTGCCAGGCTACACATTATACTTCCCGTGAAAACCTTGAAATGAAAGCATCTGCCATTTTTAGCTTGTTTTCTGTGTTGCTTTACGTGGAATCGACTGACCAACCTCAATGATGTGGTAACGGGAGAGGCAAATCAGAAGGTGTTCTTGTCTTGGAGTAGTTAAAGCTGTCTTGTGTTCAGCTACAGACCAGTCTACTGACAGTACTACATAGATAAGGTGAAAGAAGAACAAAGATCTGATTCCTCTGTTTCTTTCTTTTTGCTCTTAGGGTCTTGCCTACAGAACCCTTGTTTCTATGGGGATTTAACAAGAAGAACCCAGTGAGAAATTTAATCAGGAGAGAAAGGAGAAACAGAGAATTTAAAAAAAAAGGACTGGACTCTCCTCGTAGAGACTGGAAAGCATATGGGAAATTATGTGCTAAACAGTGATAAAAAGAAAATTCTTGGCACTTCTAATACAGGATCTGCCCAGTGCTCAATGCCTTTATAATACTGATGCTACATACACCTACTTTATAATTCATATGCAAAATGCAGAGGGAAAAAAGTAGGGAGTGAATTTTTACAAGCAAGAAGAATTAGCAAAACAGGAAACTAGTAATGCATACCAAGTCAGTCTTTTACTAAAAGCAACACATTTCTTGGCACTCTTGAACTGAAAAATTCTACTTTCTTCTACTATTTCACTTTTCCCACTGGCAGAAATAATTGTTATGGCCAGTCAAAAAGTTTTTAAAATACCATGCCCAGTTCAAACCACTTTCGACACACTCAGTTTTTGAGGAATTTTGGAAGAAAAGCAAAAAGGAAAGTGGATTATAGCTGCAATTACTGATGTGTGCTTCCCTGCTATAACAGTAGCAGCAAACTAGATTCTTTTTAAAATACAGAACACAGTCATAAGTTCAATTACTGTGTTTATCAATTTGGAAATGTTATCAGTGATGGAAAAGAAAATTTTTTCTTTATGTATTTTAGAAGGATTTACTGGGTAGTTATTGGTGAAGTCTCACTTTCCAGTGCTCAGGAACAGGAGCAAACAGCACTACTTTCAAGTAAAATAATTTTCAGCACTGTTTAGCTACAGCATTGATTCAAGCTGTAACTACACCCTCAAATACACGAACACAAAATTATTATTCTGTACATTTTTTAAATACAGATGGCCTATTTTTAAAACTTATTTAGTATTCCCTGTTTCTACAGGTAAACAACTGAGTGACAACACACCATTTCACCTTTTCACAATTTTGTTAATTAGCACAGTTACGGTTAATGATGGATGAAAGCACCCACTGGACAGCATGCTATTTCTCACAGCTATAAAGTTTATGCACAGATAGTGATATGTTTCAAGACAGTCTTCAGGTTCCGCAGAATCACACCACGTGATCAGTTTCTAAACTACTCTTCTCTATTTTTCTAGCACGTTTTCTATTTGATCCCATTCTTTTTGGTCCTAGAAGTGTTTTCAAGTAGAGTTTAAATGTCTGGAGTCCATATTTTCATCTGAAGGAAGAACTGCAGGGATTATAAACTTTCAGACTTAAAAAGAAAATTATGCCTCTTACTGATTTAGGCCTAGCCCTGTGCATTTTATACCATATTTGCACCATTTCTAGGAAACCTGAATTTTAAAAAATAGAATTAACATTCTCAAATACAAAATTAAAATAAATCAACTCACTGACATGATTTGAATCATGTAATATTTGGCTCATAACAATGAGAGACATTATGTGTATTACACTTTGGTCTCGAAGGGAAAACAGCCACCACTTTGATAACAAATGACTGATAAGATTGGCTTTTTAAGAAAGTTGTTAACTCCGTATTTACGCCAGTAAAGTACCTATGCTGTGAAGGTGCCTTATAAATAAAAATAACTCTCTGTCAAACGTGGACAGAATACTAGAACTGGGTGATGTGTTCGGAAGCACTATATGTGAAAAGCGAAAATGAAATGGTATGAAAACTATCAAATTCAAAATCATCAAAGTGGTCACCTTTAATTTTTTTTTAAATTTATTGTCACTAAAAAGCCCCCTAGATGTGAACACATATCCTCCATTAAAAGCTGTGACAGCCTTGCAACAAACTTACTCACATCCACTTCTAGAGTCCTTAGCAAAGGACAGACATGAACCTGTTGGAGTGGATCCTGAGGAGGACCACAAAAACGATCAGAGGGCTGAAACACCTCTTCTATGAGGAAAGGCTGAGAGGGCTGGCGTTGTTCAGCCTGCAGAAGAGAAGGCTCCAGGGAGAACTTGCTGTGACCTTCCAATGCTTAATGGCTTACAAGAAAGACGGGGAGAAACTTTTACAAAAGAAAAAGGGGTAATGTATTTAAAATAAAAGATGGTCAATTTAGATTAGGTATAAGGAAGAGGCATTTTACAATGAGGGTGTTGAAACAGAATCAAGCCCTGAGACAGAGCTCCACAACTGAAAGCTCGCAGGCGTAGGCTGAGCAACACAAACTAAGAATCCCACCAACTACTCTACATACCTTTCTTCTGATTTTTTATTGTGTGAAATAATGTACAAGGTAGCAGCTCACATTAACTGGGCATTTAAAGAGGCATGACCATAAGGGAGAGATTAGAGATGTGCAAAGAAATGGACTCAATAAAGAGATTTCATTTTCTTCCTACACCAGTATAAAGTAGCGTGGATGGACACAACAGTCCAGCTAGGTTTTAGAGACTGCATTAAAGAGAAATTGGGACTTAACCTATAGATGTGAAATCAAGGAGGAAGAAAGGGAACAGAAAAGTCAACAGAAGTGTATCTAGAGCAGAAAAGCAAGAAAGGATAGAAGTGTGCAGTAAAATATGCTAGAAAAATAGTGACAAAGACACTTGCAGACAGAGAGTTCTGGAAAGGACAAAGAGACCAGAAAGGACGGTAGAATAGCTGAATCACAACACAAGAGACAAAAGTGGACACTGGAACAGATTGCCCAGAGTGGAGTCTCCCTCACTGAAGATAATCAAGAACCATCTGGACACAATTCTGTGCAATGTGTTCTAGGATGACCCTGTTGAGCAGGGAGGTTGGATCAGATGATCCACTGTGGTTCCCTCCAACCTGACCAATGTGCTAACTTAGCAAGCAGCAACATGAGGCTAAAACATTATGGAATACAGGTCGGTTAAGCCTTTAAATCTGATGAGCTGCAACACGGATGTGTTCAAAGGAAAAGTTATTCTCCTTCAACAGTGATCAAAAGAGATCAATATACCTTAATGAATAAAGAAAATGTAGTGTCACACTGAGCAGTACTGCACATTAGCACACAATACAGAAAAAAATTACATTATCAAAACAATGTATTTTTAAATAATATTTTAAATAATTAAATAATATTTTAAATAATAGTTAAATAATATTTTTAAATTACTCCAATACTACATATGTATCCTTACTAAAAGCAATGGGAATATAATTGTTTTTTTCCTGCCTTTATGTGGCAGATGTTGTATTCTACCCTGTATGCAAGTCAAGCCTCTTAAATTAGAAGCTATTAGTGAAAAATAAAGACATTATTTTTATAACTAGCGACACAGAAACTAAATCTAAACATAAGCCTGTATTTATTAAAAGTTTCCTTCATAAGCTCATGAAAATACTTTTTATCCTTACAGGAAAAAATATCAAGACAGGGATTACCCAGATAAACTGATTATCATTTTCACGCCTGCTTCCCAATCAATTCAGACAGAAGAAGGAGTGAACTGGCTTGCTCCATGCTCTGAAGCCCTCAGTTAGGAAAACTAGAATCTCTTCTAAATGAGCCAGTTGCTACTCATGTAATGTGCCAGCTCTGCTACTGTGTGATGCCAGAGACCAAATTATCTGAATTGTCTCTCAGCTTCTTGATACTCTGGAATAATCCATTCTTTTTGCTTCTACATCTCTTTCCATGCAGCTGGTGGGTTATGTGGATAGCTGTGGGTTATGAAATAGCCACATGACAATTCTGGGCCACCTGAGCTCTCCATGACTTAAAGTTCAAACTTCTCCCATAAGACTGTTTTGGCATAAGGAATTGTTGTGCAAACAATATTTCAGCTATGGGTCGAGATGAACAAGCAGAGGTAGCTACAGTCAGCATCAACTGTTCCATCTAGAGCCAAGCTGCATACCCAGCACAGATCCTTAACACAGCTAACAGTGACTCCCCTTGAGAGACTAAGAAATATCCCCATAGCTCAAATTCCTTTCATGTATTACATGCCTTTCTGCTCTCAGGCCTACAGTGATTTCTGTATGCAGCCCATAAACCTTAAGTAACAGCACTGTTTCCTGAAAACAGTTAGGTCATGCAACATAATAGATTAGATTTCAGTCTCAAAAGTTTAAAAGACAGATGCCTGTGTATTACCTGGCCTGGTAGATGATTTTAGAGAGCTCTTGAAATTAGGAACCTTATACCAGACTGTGAAGTTTGAACACTGTCCACTTCTATTACCGTGTTGTACAATACAATTGCCTTCAGGCTTAAAACTTCTGGAAAGAACTTGGTCATTATTGATCAAATCTTTAAATTGCAGTTTTAATAAAAGGTCACTAACTAAACCTGTACAAATACAGGAAAACGTATGTTGTCAGTGGATTTTGTTGTCAAATCTCGAATTGCTAATATGTTTGATATGTTTCCATTTTTTCTGGATCTACTGACAGAATTTATCTGTACAAAGTGAGTGAGAAATTTTATCTCTGTAGTCACAGAAACAAAAATACATTTTTATGTCTTTAGGAAAGCTGGTGCCTAAGAAAAAACAATATGAAGAGAAAGGCTACACCAGTTCACATCAAAAATATACTTCAGACCATCTGAGATGGCCACTGGCATACCTAGGAGCACATAAAGACAGCCGAAACCTACAGTGATAGTGCCCAGAACACTTTTGCAGCTGGAAACTCTCTTCTTGTGTAAGACCTTCATAGATTTTTCTAGTATGATTTTGTATTGACACCATTTGGAAGCAATGCAAGCTTATGCCACCTGTGACATTTTGTGGTAAAGTGTTCAACAGATTAAGTATGCCTATTGTAAAGAGGCATCACTGCATTTGGCTTGTACTTCCTAATTTGAATTGATTCTGTTGTATTAGATGTGGTACGTAGTGACTATTTTCCCTTAATCCTTCAGGCTTGTACAGATCCCTATCATATCCTGTTCAGTAGAGTCCTTTCCAAGACAACGAATTCCCCTTTATTATTTAAATGGTTCCGTATGCAGAAGCTATTCTGTACCTAATTTTTTTTATTCTTACATCTCCTAGCTCTACAACATCCTTCTGGAGAGGAAGGGAAAAGGACTACATATGGATAACTGTAAATTCATGTAATGATTCGGTCATGTTTTCCGTTTTGTTGTATAGTGCTTTCCTACCAACACCTAAAAAGAAAGACTGTTCTTCTTTCCAAGAGCAAGAACCTTGACACAGCACTTTGCCAGATCTGTTGTAAGCTCTACGGGAAATAGTCATTTCTGTTTGGCAGCACAGGCCTGTAAGTTGCACTTAGCTCCTCAATTTGCCCCATAGATATATCTTAACCTCAGAAACATGCAGAAATCTTTCCACTTATTTTTTTTTTATTAAACTCACTCCAAATGCCTCTGTATGGCATGAAGCACTAGCCTTTTCAGCCTGGTAATGCTGTAGGGCTCATTGATCAAATTTTCTCACAAACATTTTGCCTTTTCCTGATGCTGCAACTATGTGGACAAGGAACTCCCAGCATAAATCTATAATGTCACCAATGATCTTAATGATCAAATATTTTTTTTAAAGTAATTTGTGTTCTGATGTCAATTTGCCTTATTAGAGCATTAGTTTAATATCAAATGAAATAAATCTGTTACACTCATCTTTTAGCTTTATTGTACAGGCAGATTGTAGGATAGCTGGATCATAACCTTTCTGAATCCTCAGGAAAGAGTGTTTTACAATAGCACAAACTGCTCAACATGGCTGGAAACCTAGATTCACACTGACTCTTTTTCTTAGGGAACATATACATGACATACAGTAGATCAAAGAGAAATTCACTTTTCAAATCAAACTATAAAATAAATTTGGTCTTCTAAGATAGACATAATGTGTGGAACTAAAGATCATTTCTCCTCCTTGCTCGCTGTGATATAGAAAATGAAAATATAATACATTAGTTCTTCTGTGGCAAGTGTTTGTATCAAATTCCAGTCATTTGTTAGGCACAAGGCAGTCTCATATTTAGCCTAATAAATGGTTGAAAATATTAAATATTGCATGGCCATTACTGTGAAGAGATTTTGCAATTTACATGTTATCTCTTATGACCACATCATGTTGTGAACAAGTATTCCCCAAACTTACTCTATTCTTGTTCAGAAATAAAGGGCACTGAATACAATTCATTCTCTATTTAATAAACGGAAGAGTTTGGTAGAAAGCTATAGCCAGCTCCAACTTACCGTAATAAAAAAAATTAGTTGGGCCCTGCTTGGTGCTTTTTCTTTTGTTAGGACATTTTCACCTCTACCATTAGGTACCTACACTGCTACAGTCAGAGCTTCTGCTTCTCAAATATGTTATTGCCTCTGTGGCAATAAAAGAACCACTGTCTTTTTTTCAAAAGATTAAGCTGAAACCATCACCACATTTTGTGTTAGAGATGAAAATCAAGAAAAAATGAAACATTTTAGAGAAAGGACCTTTCACAAAAGATACCATTAAAAATATAATGTTTTTCCCTGTTTTTAAGATAAAGTATGTAATTCTATTCGTTAAATAATGATTATATCTGGGTTTGTTTTCTGAATTCTGACCTATAAAATTTGTATGTATCTTCAATCTGAAAGATATTACTCAATCCAGTAACTACCAGTCTTAGCTTTCTAGAGTAAGCAGTGGGTTATATTAACAGCAATACTTTATTTTCTATTTAATTATTTCATATTTAAAGGGCAACAGCTGAAAGAACATTAGTATAATATTTTTCACATTTCTTTTGCAAAATATAATCACAGCTTGTGACGAAGCTCTCACTGCAAACTACTAGTATTTCTTCTGTATTCATACTACTTCCTTATTTCAGACTTTTCTAGGATGACCTCTTAAAAATACTTTAATAGATCTTCAATGCTTTAATAGACTTACAGATAGGCAATCATATATATGTGTATGTATGTATGTATACTGGGTTTAAGTTGTTATAAATACTTTTTTAAAATTTTATTTTGAATTCATAAACATGCCCACTGTAAATAAAATTAGTAGGCTAAAAAAAAGGAAGTGAGAGTGGAAATATATGCAATCTACCATGCTGTGTTCTGCTGCCAAAAAATGCAACCTTTAAGCTGTTTAACATTCCTATATAAATGTAAACATTTTAATCAATTTTTAGACATTTATATATCTATACGCGACTAGCTAATTCATACACATTTTACAGTGAGTTTCTGCAATGCCTCCTGAAATTTGAAGGGTAATCCAATTGGAAACACGTTCACATAATGATATCAATGCCTCAGTTTCAGAATCCGAGTTGGAAAATACTGACTTACATTGTCAATTCTTCCTCTATAAAATTTCCTTCAAAACAAAATAATTGGTTCATGATAAACAGTACCTTTTTTAAATTACATTGCAATCTTTAAAAATGCACAACGAATAGTGCATCCAATTAATTAGTCAGTTAAGGAAGACAGCTGTCCATTCCTGTCATTCTAAGGTTTTTAGTTACCAATGTGCACAATGACTCTCAGCTTGCTTTCAAATTTTTTTGGACATCAGCTCATCAAGCGTTCTTTTCATACTTTGTAAAACAGAACCCTTAAATGGTAATGACTTTACAAGACATTTTCAGGTGATGAAAATAAAATTTTCCATCAGTCTAAACTACTGTTTCATCTAATATACTGATGTTCTTTTCAGTAGCACATAACAAAACAGTTTAGGATGATGAAAACAGCTCTGTCATTCTAATTTACTTATTACACACGGCTCCTCATTCTAGCAGCTCATTGTCTTGATGAATCACCCAAAGTCTGAATGTAAAGGGCAATGAATTGTCCTTTTGAGATTAATGAAACTTTGTAAAAATAATTTGAAGTAAACTCTTAAAAAGTCTATATGATCCAGAAAGTGTCAGCACTTTCAAGTGCTACAGGAACTGCTGCTTTGCATTCTACTGATACTGCTTTACATTGAATAGGAATAAAGGCATCCATCAGAGGAACTGATGAAATCTGTATTTTTACTTGTATATTGTATTTATATAACTACTAAACAATGAGACATTATCAGCTCACCTGAGTAGGAAAGCACACAGTATAGCAGGCTACTTACAAAGATTCTTTGAAGGGATCTTTGTATGCCATCAGCAAGATGCTAATTACATAAAGAGGAAAGAATGTATGGTCTGGATTTCTTTTTCCTTGGGGAGTTAATTTCTATTCCTCCTAACTGCTTTTGAAACAAAAATAAGTCATGATTCAGCAGAAAATATATGCCTGAGATGATCTTTATCATGACTATAGCAATCTTCTAGGGACTGTTTATTTTACACAGTTTTTAACATGTAAAGCAAACTTGCAAATTCATTTAGACACAAGGAAATAAAACATTTTTTGTAAATGTTGACAGTTTTCAGCTTCGAAAATCAATCTAACCACAAATGATACAAAAAGCTACAACTTTCAAGTGTTTAAAACTGTAAGATCTGTAAAAAAGTACTCATGAGGTTGATAATGGGGAATTCACAATTTCTATATTTTGCCCTTCAAAAATATACTTTACGTGGACCTAAAACCCCCACTGATTTGGAGCAAATTGGAAAATGCAAGTGTAAATGAGTGTACAACTTTTGCTGATACTTTTAAAGACATCTTTATCTAAATCTCTGTTAATTTGGAATATGCATCTGAATTTAAATTTCATGTTGAAAGTGACTGCTCCATTTTTTTTCCAAAGCATGACTACATTACCACTCTAGGACTTAAATGATATGGTGAGCATGTTGAGTTTGTAGTAGAATTGCTTTTTTGTGTAAAAGATTTTAAGCTTCTTAAGAAAATCAAGAAAATAATTGAAGGTTTTAGGTTTTTGCATTCTTAACTAATAAAATCAGGAGACTGTTGTGAGATCTAACGGCAAGTAGTTTGATGTCCTCAGCAGGACACCGAAAGTCAGAAGCAGTGCTGTAAATTCAGTGTGGGGCTTCGACACTGTGCTAAGTGTGGCCTGAATCTCTGGGGCTTCCCTTTGATGCAAGTGCAGTATATTAACTGGAAAAGCATTCACTTTTATTTGTCTGTACTGTCTGCGACAGCAATATCGCCTCATTTAGGCTAGTTCAACATGAAAATGCACAGAGAAGCAATCTGTTATAAATTAGCACAGCTCCCCTTTCATTTTACTAGCTAGTAATTGGAAGGGGTTACAAAAGTGTAATTTATCAGATTATATGTGTTTATCTTTTTGTGGGGACAGCATGCCTTTGGTGAATTTTCCTATGCACCCTGAGGGAATAATCTTTCCTTGATGTCCATTAGATCTGAAAGAAAACAATGACGCCTGTGAAATACAGGAGGATAATTTGTTGGGTTTGAGAAGCAGCAGTTTCCCAGACATCTAAAATGGTATTAATGACTTTATTAGAACCTTACCGTTCCTTGGAAATGCTTTTGCTCTCTCGTTTCCAAATGGTCTTGAAGTCACTGCAGAATTCGTACCACACCGTAAAAACGTAGTTTGGTGTGATCTCCTTCTCGCCAGGCTTTGGCTTTATCCCAAAGTATTCCACTGTTTCTTCAAAGCTACAAGGGAGGGGGAAATAAAAAAAACTGTCAACACGTAAGTCCACTGGGGAAACAGCGGGCAAAGCTGGTAATTACCGTAACTTCGCATAACCTTGGAAATTTTAGCAGCAATTTATGCTAAGTATAACTAACCTTCCAACACCCACCTCATTCATTTCCAGGAGGACAACTTACAGATGCACAAGCCATCATAGATACATGTCACACTGGCAAATCATGGGCATATAATGCAAAAAATTTAACTTCTTGCATTTCAGAAAATGCTATGTTATATCCATTTATTTAATTTTACTCTGCAACACTCTATGAAGATATTATTCTCCCATTTATGTTTATTGAAGACTATGGAAGAGTCATATGCCAAGTCAGGAAAAGTCTCCAGGCTTGGTTAAAAAGAATTTTCTAGTATTTAGGGAGAACTGTGAGTAGCAACAAACAAGCCACAGACAGTGTCAACAACAGTCAGTTTGCAAAGTTTTTACTTAAAATAAATCATCTCCTTCCACATGTCAATAAACAAATGATTAATTTTACAAAAAAGACACTTTCAATATTTTAATAGTTTTTTTTCCTTTTATAATGTGGCTACTGATTTGCTATACAGCTAGATATTTCCAAAGTAGTCTTTTATTACAGATGGTATTTCCAAGAGTATTTTAATTGATTGTGCATTTTTAACCTTTACAGTATTGCTTTGTATAGATAAAATGGAATGATCCATGTGGCTAGGTACTGATATAAATAAAATATCTTCACTATTGTAAAAGTTGAATCATTTTTTTCTGCAAAGTAGACGTAAGAATCCTGAAAGATTAAGTGATACTTATTAAAAATGCTATAAAGTTAGCAACATATTTAGAAATTACTAGTTTTTCTTGAAGTAATAACTTTATTTATTAAAAAGAAAGTTATATTCTTCTTTAGAGTTGCAAATAGGTTCTAAATCTAGAACACGGGAAGTGTAAATCTTGAAAATAAAGTAAATAAGAGGCATTTTAAAGACCTGTAATGAGTTCCCAACTATTCAACAGATGTTACCTGAACAACAGATGCAGCTTCAGCAAATATATATTTTTAATTTATATTTGCATAGTCCGCATGTGTTTTCATATGGAATTGTCAAGGTTAGGGATAAGGTTTTTTGACTCAGATTGAATCTTTTGACTTAGGTTAAATCTTTTAAGCTAGGCTTGAAAAATATAAAGTAAGGATCAAAAAATACAGAAGTTATCCTCCAAAAATAAAGGAATGTATACTCCAGCTGCTTCACAAAGTAAAGAAGCTTATATTTTAGCCACGAGTCAATATGCTCTGGTTTGTTTAGGGGTTTTTTATCCTTTAAAGGTAGAGACTCTAGACCATGCCGAAGATATATCTCATATTCTTCAAGATCAGCTATTAATATAATAGTTTTTTAAATCCCCACAACCTTTTACATTTCTTATACAGGTTTTGTATGAAACATGTAACTATATTTCAAGTTAATTGATCATCCATGGCAAAAGAATCACAGCGACATAAATATTCAGAGTTGAAGAGTCTTGTAGTGACACTATGAGGAGAAAAATAAATAAATGTTATACAGCTTTAAATATCTGTGTAAACCAGATATACCTTAGTCATAATTACATGGTTAAAAACATTTATGTCTACTGGCAATCTAACTTTCATGGCATTCACTTGTGCCAAATACTCCTGAGATGTTCATAGCCCTTGACTGAGATAGCTGAGCCAGGAACAGCAAGACCAGAAACTCTTCTCAGGTTTGCTTCATTTAACAGCAGCCCCAGTAACACCATGCTCTCTTCTTCCTAGCTGAACCCTTCTCCATCCCAGTTGGTGCACACTGTCTCTCACGCAGCATTCATCCTGACACTTCTCATCCTCTCTTCATGTTTCTTCTTCAGCCCTTTCCCCAGTAGCACTGCTTTGCTTTCACCCAGCTTAGTCTGGCTTCCTGGGCTGCTTTCTACCTTTCAAAAGCAGTAATTTAAAATACTGAGTATTCCATCAGCCATTAAAAAAACAAACCTCTGTGTCAGACAACTAATTCCCTAAGTTCACTGCAAATTGAATGCAGCTCCATACCCTGGAGAGTCTACTCTACTCAAGAAAGGCTACAAAGCAGGTAGAATATGAAAGAGCCTTGTGCCAAAAAATGTAGGTTTGTAGCTAAGCAGAGCCTGTCAGCCACCCTTGAAATTAGGAGGTAAAGCCACAGCTGACGTCAGCCACCTGTTCAGCCAATTTAGACACCTTCTGCAAGCAAATGGAAACAGTCCACCTAAGATTTGAACTGCATTTGGGAGGTGCCTATCTCCCTTCTCTTGTCTTCCTAGGAAAACTAACCTAGGTGTCTCAGGTGGAGTGACTTTGCACTGACAAAAGTAAAATTAAAATCCAAATTACCACAAATCTGCCTTTTGTGATTATGAAGAGAAAAATATTGATAAGAAGTTAAAAATTAATTTACCCCAGTTTATTTACAGCAAAGGCAGATCCTTCACTCTCACAAAACTGTAATTTGGTAAACAAAATTCATTAGAAATATTAACTTACTGGATATTTTACTCTCCATCTAAAAGTCAATTTATCTCACTTTTGTCCATATTTTGCCGCCTTTGGCAAATATGTAAGGCATAGATATTCATACAATGAAAATATTAGGATTTCACTGGTTTCTTAGGCAATAGAATGCTGTATACTAAGTAATGAAACTGTTCAGTGATGATGAAATACATTTTTACCTCATTAAGTAGCTAATCAATTATTTCAATATTCTGTAAAACTCTGGTTCAGTTCAATGCTGACAATAATTAAAACCTCAAACACAGTACACTGTGTGGATAAAAACTGTTTGGATAAAAACTCAACTGAACTTTTTACTGGAAGACTATGTAAGAGTTCAGAAAACATATTACCTCTTTGAAGTACAGATCCTTTTTCCTATTTAATACAATTCCCAAGTTAAATAACAACTTCGACCAAAATAAACTGTAAGAAAACACTAGCAAGAAACTTACCATTTTTGAGCATTTTCCAAACTGCTCTCTTCTTTTTTACGTTCTTCTTTAGCTGCCAATGAAAAAAAACATTTTAGAGATATAAATAACTGCCTTACCATTTTAGAGATCCCACAGATTAAACACCTCTTACATTTAAAGTTGGATAGTTTCTATACTGGATACAATAAAAGTGATAATATGGTTAGTGAATCTGAATCTCCCTGTTACAGAACGTGCACAAGAACTACTTAAAAGGATTTGATTATCAAAATATGGGCATTCTCTACTGTTGAAAATGTCGCCTGAGCTGGATACTCAAACCAAAAGCACTATTTTTTGTTGATCAAGTCTTCTTAATACAGTGGAGCAACTTCAGCTCCAGCAGAATACCACATATATAAGACAATACTGTTGTGGAAAAGTTGTTCCTAATCCACATTAGAATAATTCTGTAAGTGTTAATGTTAATATAAACAGAATTCAGACACTTCTATGTATGAAGATAAAGAAGTGCATCTTTTTACTGCTCAGTTTATAAGGAGTGGCTGGTTGAAATACAGATACAAACTGGAGTTCACAGACAAGGACATTGAAAAATTGGTCCTGAATGATTCTATTTCATTATAAGGCTACTGACAAAGAGGGTTGTACTATGTACAGTTAAAGAAAACCAACCAAACAACGAAAAAATGGATTATTTCAGCACATTTGCTATTAACAAACCAAATTGATTCCAACTCATATGTTTCCCCTATGTTGGGTAAATCTGTTGGAGATACTCAGATTATTTCAGTATGGCAATAGCCAGAAGCAATGTGTGACCTTTGCAAGAAAAGCAATTAATTCTATAACATTAGATTTCCCACCTCAAACCTTGGTGGCAAGACAGCTGCAATTGAAATAGATAGGGCAACTCTGATTTGTTTGCATTCATCTCAGTCTTCTGAAAATTCAGCTACTAAACTTAATTCATTATTTGATAGGTCTTTCATTCTATATCATTAAAAGTAGAAAACATAGGTTGGAATTCTGATGATTCATAATGATACAAAATAACTGCATAAGCTGAACTGTGTATAAAATTTTATACTTCATTATTACATTAATAATTTCTTTCTGCTTGTCAAGGAGATGAAAAATTTACATTAATATAAGTGTGTGTATTTATATACCAATAAAAGGGAAAAGAGGAAGAAAATACTTCATTATCTGGCAAACAGTATTTTTCATATTTTTAACTGTAAAAATGTCCCCCTAGAAATTGTTTAAAAGCATCTATTGGAAATTCAGATGTTGAGACTTGTTAAGAAAACAAATTGCCAACTCTATATAACAAATTATATGTAAATAGGCATTATAAATATTACATAATGTGTAGGACAAGAAACCAGAGCAATTCATTAATCTTCCATAAAATTTACAACTAATTTTCCACTCAGAATTTGTAATATCCTGCTCTTTTTCTCCCTCTCCACAACCTGCAATAACTAACACAATCCATGCTGTCAGTAAACGTCTCTGTGAAACGCTGTATTTTCCTCAGGAGTCCTCAAAGACCCATAGTCAAGACATCAATCCTTGTCTTAATTTGTGGAATTACTGAAGGCAATTAAAATTAATTTCACAAATGAAAGAACTTATTTCTTTTTATTTCTCTGGCAACACCACACTTGCAAGCATAGAATTTGCTTTTTGCAGAAGTGGGATCACATAATACTTTCATCATTAGGCCACATGTTTGATTTCAGTTTCCTCAATTTCCTAAAGTTAAGAATATATTAATAGCCATATCAGACTGGCACAGGGATTTATCCAACCTAATATCCTGACCCGGCAGGCACTGAAGCAGGTGCTCAATTAGATTTATGGCCCAGGACAAACACATGATCCTTCCCCTGAGTGTTTTCTGAACCTGAGATTCTGTAGTTCGTACAAAATGTTTCCTGCACTGGATACCATTTTAGCGTAATTCTCAATGGATTCCGTCCTAAGAATTTGCTCATTCTCTGCCTAAGCTTTTAGAAGCCTTTTAGCTTCCAAAAACTTGCAATGGCAGGAGTACTACAGCCTAACTATGTGCAGCAAATATTGTTTGTTTTGAAAGGGACATTTCCTATCACTCTCTGTTTCTTGTATCAGAGAGAAGCATGACTGAAAAGCACAGTGAACACTGAAATACAGTGACTATTTGCATAAGCTTTTCAATTAGGATGCTTTGGAAGCAAATTTCCTCGCTGTCCCCATTTATCGAGCATTGATTTGGTTTGCAGACCAGTTCTGGTGCTTGTAAACTGATTTCCACTAGGAGGAAACTAAACAGGAAGCTCAAAAGTAAATGCATGCCAATACTTAATAGGGACAAAAGGACCAAAGTAACATTTGAGCCTTCAGACAGCTTTGAAACAAGAGGTGGAGATGTTCACCTCACAGTAAAGCTAACTGAGAGCTTAAATCTCTACTGTAAACACACTGCTGAGCCAATCCTACTGCACCAACACATCTCATGATGTAACTCTAGATGTTCTACATTACATATACACAGATTACATAGGGGTCCTTCAAAATTACTTCCCCAAAGCTGCATTTGGTATGGAGATACCCTCCTGTCTGGCCTTCAAGTCATTAGTCTTGACCAGCTTTGAAAATGACAGGAAATTGTCAAATGTAAAGTTTGCTATCTAGTCTCACATCTAAATTCAAGTTCTTACTAAGCTCTACTGTTTGGATTAGTCCATATCCTGAATAAAGTATCAGATCCTGTCCTATAAGAAGCAGACAGTCTATCTTAGTCAATATAATATCTTTGAATACAGATATGAAAGCCAGGATGAATTAAGAACATCTCTGTCTTTCTACAGAAAAGAGCTTTGAAAGGAAAACAGGTATTTACAAGACATGCAGTTCTAATTTGCTGTAAGAAGTTATTTGTAATACAGCTGCAGACACTGAAAACCAGCCACTAGTCTTACTCCTCTTGCTGTCTGTATCTACCTCAGAGAATAAGCGAATAAATGAACTATGATCTTATGAATTTGCCTTATGACTCTAAGATGTCTCTGATGACTTCCTTTTACTGAAATGCATAAGTGAGCACTTGAAGTTTCATGACCCTGTAAAAGTTTTAAAAGTGAAATAGTAGTAGAGTGAAATGGTAAAAAAAATCCCCCAACTTATTTCTTCTACGTATTCTACTTGTTGAGGATGGAACAGCATGTGAAACACTATATTGAAAATGAGACATTACCAGAAAATACTTATTTTTAACAGGTCTAATATATACATAGCAGCTTCCAGTTAACAACAAAATGAATACCTCTTCATGAATCAGGCTACTATGAAATAGTTCCCTAAAGAACGAAGGAAAGAAAAAAGTGGGCACTGGCATAGACTGAAAAGTGGAGATTGGTAACTAACAGAGGCAAGCACAGAGTGATGATGCACTAAGAGGGGAAGACAAAGAAAGAAAAATGGGTATTCACAACTGCACAAAAATCTGTTGCTTCTGTCCCTCTAGTGAGAATTTTAATACCCATTGTGTCTGATGGGTAAACTTTCTGGTATTTCTCTCTGACCTTAAACATAGGAATGCATTTAAGAAGGATGATTCACACAAGTGTACTAACCTAGTTTTATCCATTATAGCTTTCTTTATTTTTCAGTATCTTATTATTTTCAGAATTGAAAGACCTGATGCATAAAGTTTTATAAATTTTCTAAGCATTTTGGAGCAATGATAATCTTCAAAATTACAAGAAAATTTAGACAAGTAGCAGTCAGGATGCAGACATCGGAACTCTTAGTTTATATTCCAAGGTTGAGTTCATGTGATTCAATAATATATGCTTCATGAACTTTTAGCAACAGGTATAATTACAGTGTTTTCTGCATGGGAAAAACCCTAAACCAAGGTTTTGGTTTGGTTTTTTTTGCCTCAAGGAGGGAAAAAGTCTTTTTTGACCATCTTCCAATCAATTAGTTAAGATTAAGATAGAATCTAGAACAAAACAGACAAAACCAACCAACAGCAAACCAAAACAAAACCCCTAATGACATTCATCTTGTAACTTTATAAAGCTTGGACAGAGACTGCTAAAATAGTGACAAAAGGTTATTATGACATTTCTAGAGAATCCACATTCCTTACTAGTCCAGACTAAAACCTCTTAGGTAGGCATGTTGAAAGGTAGTCAAAACACGAAACTCATTCTAGAAACACACTAACCCCCTAATCAAGGGTTGAGGAAGAAGAGTGTATCTTCAGAGAGGTTCAGCTAGGTTATTATTTTCCAAAGAGACAAAAGTCACATTCTATGACTTTACCAACTAAGGAGAACAAACAACAATAGACCTTATTTTCTTGTTCTTTTTAAAGCATGAAGAAATACCACCATTTGATAACAGAGATCCAAATCTCTTGGGTATTATAATTGTTGATATACTTGGGTATCAGAAGTTGAACCCAGAATACTTTATGGCTAAAAGTATACTAGATGTATCTTCACTCTCAAGTAAAATTTTCGTGCAAGGGAAACTTTTTAATAACCCTGTTTCATCAGGCACTATACAAAGTGGAAGAAACAATCTGTACTTTTCAATTCATTTAGGCTTTATTGTTTAGCTGATGATAGCAATGCCAACAGCATGTAACTAGCAATTCATACAAAGTGTTCATAATAATCATCAGCACCCATTTAATCTTTTTATCCTTATTGTTATCTGACTGTAGAAAAAGACAGGGTTCTGCATAAAAAGCCATGAAGAGAATAGATTGCAAATGTTATAAATTAATAATTTTTATGATATAATACATGAAATATATTTCAATACCTGACACTGCCAGAATCTGCTTTCTTGAAATGCGAATTTTAAAGGAATGGACATAAAGTTACTAGCATCTTTTAAACAAATTAAAAAATTTCAAGTACAAATAAGTATTCATGAAAATACTCATATGAATGCAAAAGAATGTAAAATCAGAAAATGAATAGTCTGAAGTTTTTTGCAAATTATGATGTTTCGAAAATGCTAGAGGAGTTGTGTATCCTGATCTTGGAAGAGATATAATCAAGAAACATCTATCTGTCTAGAACTACACATAGAAACTTAATTTTCTCCTACTTCTACATTCTTATATTAGTTACTTTTAATACAACCCTATATTTTGAGATGTAATATTACTTTTAATTTTGTTTTGAACAAAGGAATTCTTATTACTTAGTAGACTTCATATTCAAACACAGCAAGTGAGAGAACACATACAGTAGAAAACATTTTATGTTTCTTTTTGGTTTTTGTTGTACTGTATTAAATTTCAAATCTGACAAAAACATATGACTGCAAATTACTTCACATGGCTACAGTCCATTACTCTCCTGCAGGAGCTTTTTTGTCTTATAAATATTTTATATTTCAGAAACATTAAATAGCTTAAATGTTCTATATACAGCTTCCTAGTAACTAATTTCATAATATGTATTACTTGATAAACCGTTTTTAGCTAATTACGGACTTCTAATTGGAAGGCTTAATGAACTCAGGGAATTCGACACATACCTGGAAATTATATGTAAATATTTGATTGTATGAGTAATATAGTTTTCTATTACAGTATATTAGAATGCAGAAAATCCCCAAACCAAATGATCCCATGTCCATGAAGAGACCTTTCTTCTATGGTATCAGTTAAAAAGAAGGTCTGGGAGCAATGGAATCATCAAAACTTGCTCTACTGTAGATCTGTATTTTAGAGTTAGTTCCCAGATGGATTCATTAATGTTTAATTAAGGGTTGAGTTCCTGATACAGCCTTTTTCTCCCTGAAAGGCTAACAGGGTCACTCTTGTCTATTTAGCCATATATTTTGACTGAGATTTTAAGAGCTTAATATCTTAGGATCTCTAACCCTGTCACATTTGGTCAAAATTTGCCAATCCATTAAAAATTATTAGCAGGGGAACAATCAACAGACAGTGTAATCACATAAGCCTTATTTCTTTCACCTGGTCTTTAAATTAGAAAACATCACATTTTAACATGGAATTTGGCCACACATCTTTTTTTTTAGATGGTTTAAATACTGGTATAGACATCTTAAATCCTTTCAAAACAGTCTTCAGAACACTTGCTGCCATGAGGTCTTAATCATCCTTCCCTGAAACAGTTTACTTTCCTCTGCAATGGTACAAATTTTATTTTTTTTTAAACTAAAAACCCAATCCAATGATGAAAATGTACAAATGATTCTATAATACAGATTGTATGTGCAGTCTTGGAAAGCTGCTTAACAAGAAAGTTTCCCGCAGGTTATAAGGAATATAAGTTGTCAACCTATATCTTAGGTATGGGTCAAGGACTAATTAATTAAAATTTACCATAAAGAAATTGTGAAATATTAGATTTAGTATTTTTAGTGTTACAAAACCATAATAAACTGTGGACATTTGTACACACAGAGAGACACACAACACCAGCAGAACATGCTCAAGCAACACATTCAAGAAAGTGTTTATTATCAGAGGTAATAAAACAACCGAGGAAATTATGTTTTCTTTTAGAAGTGATAATGCTGTCTATAAATGTGCCAGAAAAAGTGTTGAAGGTTATTTTAGAGAACAGTAAAACTAACTATGAAAAAAAAAAGTTATCTTTATTTTCATAAAGTCCTACATTTCTTAAAATGTATTTTTCTTAGTACTATTTTATTGTATTTTGTGAGAGCAGATTTTTAAATTAAAGCTATTTTTCTATTGGCTTCCATACAAAATGTTAATTTTTTTATTAAAATTAGGACTAACATTAATCTTGCTTTCCTGTGTTCTGGAGGCATTAATTACAAAACAAGACAGCATTACAATTTTCAATTTATTCAAATTAAATTATTTGAAACTGCATTCTGTTAAAATGTAATCAAGCCATTAATCCCTCATTCTCCCACACTCAGTGTTCCAGATAATAAATATTTTTTAAAGCCTACTAGTACTTCAACACTACAGAAATATATTCTAATTCTACTTTCTTACTAATAAACTCTTGTAATCTTGTGGTCTAATTCCAAGATTAATCTTTGACTAAATGTATCTAAACAGTTTACGGAATTGAAAAATCAATTCTAATCCTTTCAAACATAATAAGGTTAAATCTGTTCTGTGTCTGGGAAAACTAGATTATCTGTAACTACAACCTCGTTTTATAAGCAGAAGTAGATATTTTAAGGATTGACACATTTTTATACCAAAGACAATATTTTTAAATAGTTGAATAGTTTAAAAACCAGTAAGAAGCAGGAGGTCTCAAAACCAAAAGAATATTATTTTAAAAAATTATTTGATGGCGAACCAACAGTTAAGCTGGCAGCTAAAGAATAATTATACAAATATAATTAAAATAATTTCAGAAAAGCTTGTGAAATTTGTGGTCTGAAAACTTTTAGGAGGAAAAATCCATAGCAGTGCCTCCTCCTGTGGAAGGAATGATAACAGTGATTTATGAAGCTCAAGTAATTTCTGCTGATTGAGCTCAGTCAAGATTGGTTTCACATGATCAGCTAAAGTACAGCAATACTCGATGTGTAGTGGCCCCAAAGGTTGAACTCACCAGGGCATGCTCTTCTAGGTGATCGAAAACATGGGGGTGGGGGGTTAAAAGCTGCTGCTTTGTTTTACCTACATTTTCCCCTCATTAGGATACACTCCTCCTGCAAAGTAAGCCAATTCTGGTGGTCGGGAGCAAAGTCTCATTGTAAATGCCCAGCAGGATAGTGGCAAAGCTGAGATTAATTCTCCATAGATTTATATAGACCTTTCTCACTGTTGATTGCTTGTACTCTTTCAAAGGTGTGTATGTTGCCTTTTTTTATTGCTGGTTACTGAGTTTATTTCAGCATATGGTGGTTGGCGCCATGACACAAAGTGAACATTTTATACTAGAATTAAAGTGGATATTTGACAGTTTCTGTCAGAAAGTTCAGAGCAAAGAATTTGTGAGACAAGATTTATTGCATATTTTATATGGGACACATCTGTTTCTTTGCTACTTTTCTGTTTAAATAAAAAAAAAGCAATGAAGGTTCTTTAAGAAACAAAGACTGTCAATAAAAAGCATGAACAGAAAAACTACATTATTTAGAATGAATTTATGAATTCTGACCTTCTAAAAATGTGCTGCTTGCAACTATGACAGTCACCTTTCCCTTTTTGTTCATCCATATAGACAGGATGGGGGAGGAGAACTTCAAGCCGAAAGTGGTTCTCAAATACACAAATACCCATATTTATGGGTAAAGAAAATGAAAATGAAAATCAAATTAAATCTAAGTATTGATATCAAATATTCACATATAAAAGTACAGTGAAATATTACGGTAGATTTTGCCTATCTTTTTTTAACATCCATAACTGCATTTTAGTGAAGTGAAATGTGCCAATTTGAAGAACACCTAGCAGGATCTTGTTTAAGAAAAAAGTTGTATACCTTAAACAAGAAAGAAAAAAAAATCTTTCAATAAAATTCTAAATTTCTAACCAACAAAATTACTATTTATAAAGATCCATATTTAGTAAAAACCCCTAAGATTGAGCCCAAGAAATATGAAATTTAAATAGCCAGAATTAAACAAGAAACAACTACAAAAATAAAGAAAATATATTGCTCCAAAGTCACGAATGCCTCTATGAAAAAGCATGCATGATTTAGCTTCTATTAGAGAATACAACAATAGAAAAATCACTTCTGCTGGGCTACATACATTCTACAGAAATAGTTCTGATAAATAGTTAAAAATACTTATAATATAGGCTCAAGAGTTTCCCAAACAAAAATGTTGTAATTTCCTCTACAAAATCACAAATATTTGTCTAATTATTTCATACTTCCGATGTAATTAATTCTTGTTTTTAACTCAAAGGTTTTCTACAATCTTGATTTAAGTAGAAAAATTTATCTACTAGTTTGGAAGGCCTGGGAAAATAAGAAGGGTTATTACTGCATCTACCTGATCTATTTCAGTGTTTTACAGCTTGCTTATTTTCTGTTGAATGCTAGGCTGGGAGGTTCTGAAATTTTCTTCCCGCAGCGGATGTAAACATTTTTAATGCTGACATTTATCCTCATACAAAAGGAGAGAAGAGGACATGAGTATTAGATAATAGGACCAGGGAATGTGACTGCAGCAGCTAAGCCCATTACTGCAGACTTCCTGCTCACTGAACATCTAAGGCTTTATTATTACCTTATTGTTTATGAGATACCTCCTATCTCTCGGAAATGGCTTTTACTGAATAATATTAGACCTGTGCAAAAGGTAATCCCAATTTTCCCATTAGTAGAAGAGTTAAATATAATTCTAGTCACAGTTCAAGTTTTATCTGACTACCATTTTAATTTGATATTATCCATTAAAATCCACAAAAACTATTTCTGAGAAATATAATTAACACAAATCACTTGTATTTAAATTCATTATGCTGTAATAAAACAGTCATAATGAGCTTGATTCCTCTTATTGTTTCTCTCTATTACAACAGGAAAGTCTTGAATCAACTCAAAAAATCATATGCAGGTAAAAGTAATAATATACTTTGGAATTTGGTTCAACTATATTCTACAACTATAATGGAAGAATATTCTTTACATCAAATATTTACTAGGACAAATTACTTTAAAGAATGTTTGGAAATACCATAAAATTACTGGAAATATTTTTAAATTTGAGAATAAATTTTAAATACGGAGAAAATTTACTTCATTCTCACAAAAACCAAACCAATAGCAAATTATGGTACAATGGAAAGTGACTGGAATTAAAAAGGCAGGAAAGTCAAAGTTCCCCTACCATTATTTCAACTAAAATTCGTAGAATCAGCTCTCCTAACTAAACCTGGGGATTCTCTGTCCTACGAACTGCCCAACTACATATAAGGAAAGAATACCTGATGTGTAAAGCTTAATAATCTTTAACATATATATGCCTTATCCAACTCCCATGCAACTCAGTGCTGCATCAGGCCCTTTGTGTAAAACAGAAATTAAGGAATTGCATTGTAAACAGTTACTGATAAACTGTACTGATAACACCATAGATAATCAAACCAAATACATTTTATAGAGCATTTTTTCCTCTTAGCATTATACTCTTTAAGGTTTGAAGATTTCTGCTTGGCCACAGAGCTACACTGTTGTGTTCTCAGCTACCCTGCCTGTCCTAGGGCACCACAATCCTCAACAATACCACATTCTGTTCCAAAGGTGGCAACACTTCATGGAGGAAACTTCCAGACTGCAAGACATTCGCAAGATGAAAGACTTCATACACATGCTTTGTACAAACAGTTATGTCCTAAAACATGCTGTTCAGAAGCTGAAGAGAAGTCCTTCAAGAAATATTTTTTAGACACTTTCAAAACAGCTGACTTGGGACAAGGTTTAGATGGCTGAAAAATCTTGATGCTAAAAAGTTTCAATTGATTTACATGCTATGAAAGAAGTACTGTTCCAATAAATTTCATACATACATCTCTTAAGAGATATAGAAGTACTGATTTCTCCCCCTCTGTCAGGGTGTTCAAAAGCAGCACTGTAAAGGCTCTTTGCAGGACAAAGAGACATTTTTAAGTATCTTGCCTTGGCATCTGAAGTATTAATGCACAAAGATATCACAAGTTGCAGGAGAGGTTGAATGATGACCTGAAATCAGATTTTTTTTTACATATAGGAGAAGTCTGTCTTTAATCACAGCTGTAATCTCACAACACTGTATTATCCATATGGTTTTACTCTGTCATTCCTCAATATTGAGAGCTTAGTAGCAAGCTGGTGCTTTGACTTTTAACCAGCTTCAAGTCTCTGATAACTGACCTAGGAACATTGTGATTGTTATTTTTGTTCTCAAAACAAGGGTCCTGCTATATCCTATTCAACAACACTGCAGGTTTTACCTGTTTTCATTGCTTAAAAAGGAAGTCACAGTTTACATCATAAGAGAATCTAATACAGAGAGCTCTAATTTCTTGATGAAATTTTCAGCATCTAGTATTTTTATCAATCATGCTCAAAAGCATTAAAACAGGATATTCATGTGTTGGCACAGGTATGAAAAGTAATTGAGAAAAAGTATTAATATAACAAAATTACAAATGTCCCCAGAGAAATTCCACACCAATGAATATTAGATTAAGCATGTTATTGTCACAATCAGTTTATATTATATGGTAGCAGTGAAGGGTATTTCCAAGCTTAATACAAAGACTATGGTGTAAAATTATAGAGCGCAGGGAACAAACATAAGCTGAGAGTGACCAGTGTGATGGTACGTACTACAGCCTTACGAGAGCAAAGTGTGTTTTGTTCTTTCATTATTTAAGTGCATGAGTCTCTTCTACCCAATCCTTTCCAATTCTTGAACCTGCTCTTTCCTTGCAGTAGTATCTTTGACTTGCTCAAAAGGTATATAATCTAAAGTTATGAATCAGGGAGCATCCTGACTTCCTGCAAGGAAAGCTTTGACGTGGAATTAAATTCTATTACTCACTGACTTTGAATATCAGCACAAATAGGGCAAGACAAGGATGTCCACAACATAGCAAATCCAGATAAACTGTGTGCTAGTGGAGTTGACTGGAGTATAGAGAATAATGACACAAAAAGTAGAAAAATAAGAAATCATGCAGGAAATTGGTAAGACTACAGTAAAGAAGAAAGCAGCTGAACTGAAAGAAAAGCCTAACAGGCTCCCTGTGAAAAACACACACGACCTACAGTTCTGTTTACCTCTCAGTCTGTAATACAGAAACTGGAGAAATCCAGTGGAATTGAACAGAGGTTACAATGAGAATTCAAAAAGAATGACAGAGTCCAGACAACTGATAGTGACTATACAAAAAGGTATCAGTAATTCTAGGTATAAATTTTATAACTACCATATACATCATATTTTTGTACTAAATCAAGGGTATCAACAGTAACATTCATTACGTCACTCAGCTGCTACTAACAGGAAATCCTTCTTTATCATGGAACATCAATGACTTTGTAGCAGCCATGGTAATTCAGTATAAAACAATCAAATTGAAAAAAACCTGGAAGAACTGTTGTCTCTAAGAGATTCTCTCCTTGTCTTCCAAGAGAGGATGACATTCCATTTTTTAATTACCAGTTCTTCTAAATTACACTTATATTACACATTCTAATGGAGTGTAACCTTCCAATTTTTATAGTAAGTCATGATACAGTGGAACTGGTTATAGCAATTTGATGTATAGCCTTTTCAAAAATAATAAATTGAAAGTTTCCTGAAAAGTCATAGCTGTAATTAACATCAATTTTAAGGACTTTGATGCTGGTAATTCTTCTGGTAGTGCAGAAGGAAATATTCATTTCAGAGCAAATTCTTGTTCTTTGAATCAGCTCAGTGTCAATATTGCATTAGTTAAGAGGCATATGGATGCAATCACATTCCAGGACAACTTATTCGGTGTCTTATGGACTGAAGCTATTGCCTAACTATACAATCTCTGAGTACCACAGCAATAAGGTTCTGTGCTTTACAGACTCATGCCAATTTATGTAAATCACTCTTTCATCTGTTTAAATACAACAATCTCTGAGTGATGAAAACAGTTATGACTGTCACAAACAGTTTGAAAGATAAAAGTAATTCTGCTGCTGGCTTATAAAACAGCGTTCCAGATCTAAACACAAACTTTGCCTGGTCTGTAATGTCATTGCTGGGAAGGATAAAAAGTTTTAAGCAAACATTATCACTGCAAGGAAGTATGACATATTTTTCATGTTTGACACTGGACATAAATATCCTCCCACACTGTTTAATGTGAGAACTGCATATGTGTGGCAGAGATAATAAAACATCTCAGTGAAAACAAATGAGGAGGAAAAAAGTTATGGTAAGTAGACCAGAAAATAAAGCTTTGAAGTTAAAAGTCTTCATATCTGTACATTTTATTCACAAAAGGAGGAATCAGTATTTGATATGCAGACTGAATAGTCACAGAATCTACAAGAGAGTCTCATGCCTTGTAGAAATGGTTATATGTACAGAGATGTATTTTCTAGTTGACAGAAGCAGCTTCATAATTGCAGGTAAGAAAACCAGGACAACTATAAGATCCTTATAAGTGCTATTGCTCTTCTGCTGCTTACACACAGTATTTTAACAGGCAGCTGTAACTGAAATTCAGTGCTTTTAAAAATTATCCTTGATTTTCTTACTCACTTGTTCAGCATTAAAATGTTCAAGAACTTCACAAATAAAGTGGAACACAAGTACCATAACCCAAAATGTAGATTAAAGGAGCGGAGTACAACGCTACTGGGAAGACAAGTATGTGACTTAATTTCGTATACAGTTTTAGAACATTTTTCTTTCTTTCTGTTAATATTCTTCTTGGGGAAAAAAGCTGTAAATTTATTGAATAGAACCAGGAATTTTAAATAGTTCTCAGAGATTTCTAGTATTTTGGGAAGTCATTATAGAAAAGCTCTACCAAAATGCTTTGAGTAAGGACTTTTACGTCTGTCTTAAAAACAACTATATTATTATCACATTACTAAAGGAAATGAGTGCCAATGTAATTTTCTTCCTAATCTTTGACTGTATTAAAAGGTAAAAAGGTATGTCCCATTAACAGTAAGAGAGAAGTAAGAAATGTTATTGTATCGTGAAAACGGTGTCTTGGAGTATTGCTGACTTCTGATTCACCACTACTAAATAATATTAACATTCTGTTTTCTACTTCACAGACTGATTTGATAGAAAAGCAGCAAATCTGAGTGGAAACTTTTTTTTCCTGTAATAGAATAAATTATCATCCTCCTACAATCAAATTACGTACGAGGCTAAAAATGAATAAAAGAAGGTTACTGTCCCTGGGTTAATTCAATAGATGCTAGTAGATGAGAACAACATTAGGACAGAATATTTATATACTTACTGAAGTAGGAAATAATTAACAAGAAACCGGAAGTTGACCAGCTGCTAGCCTTTATCATAGAATCATAGAACAGGTTGGGTGGGATGGGTTGGATGGGACCCTAAAGCTCCTCTAGTTCCAAACCCCTTGACATCAGGGTGGTTGGAACAACTAGACCAGGTGTCCCAGAGCCCCATCCAAACCCAGCCCTGAACACTTCCAGGGATGGGGCATTCACAGCTTCCCTGGGCAACTTGTTCCACTGCCTCACCACCCTCATTATAAAGAGTTTCTTCCTAATATCTAATCTAAACTTGCCTTTCTTTAGTTTAAAGCCATTCCCCTTTGTACTATCACTACATGCCCTTGTAAAAAGTCCCTCTCCAGCTCTCCTGTACCTCCATTTAGTTACTGGAAGGCTGCTGTAAGATCTCCTGAGAGCTTTCTCTTCTCCAGCCTGTACAGCCCCAACTCTCAGCTCCAGCTCTCTGATCATCTTCATGGTCTTTCTAATAGAATTTATTTCTTATTTTCTTTCCCAATGGACTATCTCAACAGTCCTCTGTGGTGCACTCCAAAAGGCAAATGCGGAAATTTGGATCAAAAGTCGCCTTCTGCACCAGAAATACATTAAAAAGTGCATTAGACTGGATGCATGCCGAGGTAGCTACTGCAGTCTAAGAAGAAATTACTCCTAAATCGAGATTACTAAGAAGAAATCACTCAGCAGTTAAAATCTGATTTACAGACTTTTTCCATCCAGTTATTAAGCCTGTCTGAAGAATGCACTAGCTCCTGAAATAATGCTGCAGTGAGTAGCTTGGTCTATGACTCTGTTTTTCTATTGCATAGTCCCAAAGACTGCACAGTGTTGACCTTTTATGTAGTATACAAAAAACTACTAGTACAGCAGTTGTAGCAAAGTAATTAATTTAACCAATGTTTCCTAAGTGCTAGGCTAGAATTCTAAACAGGACAATTTCTTTCACTTTGGGATTAATCTCAGCAGATTAATCTATTTGACAAATCCCTCCCTCTCCATCTTGCTTGTTACCTTGGACACATCAGTGTATCATGTCCCTTTCCCAAATAGCTTTGCTTTCCATTGTTAATGAATTTCAAAAACTGTTCTGTCTTGACATCAGACTACTTGCTTCCCAGATGCTACTGTAAAATACACGAATTCCTCTAATAGTACAGTCTTCGTCATCAAGAGGCTTTATTCTCAGAGAAATTAAGAGAAGCAGCTATGCTTTTCCTATGTTAATTGCTGTGAATCATAAAGACTTTTTGATTGACACATTCCAGAATATGAGGGAGGAAACCACACCCAGATTAAAGTTTTTACATGCTTTCTGCCCTGGATCCAATGAAGAAGAATTTGGGACCAGATTTTGCAAGATCCTGCATGAATCTGTATTATGCACTTCCACGTTTATTAAAACGGACAAAAAATAAAAGTAAAGTGGCAAAACGAGAAATAAATTTAATTAAGGATGTTCACCTACTCCTTTATGCCATTCACTTTCTGGTTTGTATTATTCTTCAGAGAATGCACAAGGAGAATAAAAAACACTATGAAAAATTTAACACCAATTGCCACTAGCCGGTATCCCTTCTAGTGAGCTGCATAGCTGCAGTAACCAATTATTTCTTTTCTATTTTTCAAAAGAGAGCATTTTGCATCTTTCTCATAAGTCATCTAACTCTTCTGATTTTTTTGGCGTGAGATAGTTTTGTATCAAATAAGTTTTATTTTAGCAATTCTGAGCATGAATTTAATGAACTAAAGAGCATTCCATTAATTTCACGATTTCAACCGTCTTCTTGCATGTCATGGCAATTTAAATGGAAAATACTTACCAACACATTTCTCACCCCCTCCCCCCAGTAATTCCGTGGAAATACAGTAAAGTGTATATTAATTTATAGTAATTAGTAGGTCTCTGTATTATAGTAAAATTAATATAATTTTTGCATATAATTAAATCTACTGAAGATTATTTCCACTTTGAGAATAATCTAGGCCTTTTTCAAAAACCATGGGCATATCAAATACAGCTAATGAAGCACTAAAACAGTTTACACAAGACATCTTTCATGTGGGTTTCAAAAAGTACTTGACAAAGATTATTTTTCACTACAAAACCCAGCAGGAATGATTATTAAACATTCTGTGCAACAGAAAAGTGAGACGCTCTCCGAAAAGGATATTAACCAACTCTGCTAGAATCACAAAGTAGCTAAACTGGGAATAGAACCTAAAGCTTCTGGCACGTAATTCCCTGTCAAAGGCACTGGGCTACATTACATCCAGTTATACAAAACAGCACTGACATCAGCAGAAGTACAGTTTATCCCCTCTAGCATTTTAGAATGTCAGTCTCCATAACACTCACAGTGTTTTTTGTTACAACAGAGCAAGTATTAGATCTAATTGGTATTAATTATCATTAGGAAATGTAAACATTTCAGTTTAAGCGAATCAGGTTTTTTTTTCCTTACAGTATTTTCAATTTAGCATTGACTAGAAATGATGGGAATTGCGCGTGTAAGAAAAACCTCAGTATATATGAGTTCCAGACTTATTTTCAATCCAGAAGTTTCAGAAAATCATCTGCGTTTTGGATACTTGCTGTGAGCTGGCAGAAAAATAACAGACGATTTTTTCTTACATTTGATTAAACCAGCCACAACTCTTTTTTAAACAAACAAAACTGAAAGCAGATGCTTATCGGATGCTCAGTGTTATCAGCTAACTCCTAATTTCAGAGAAGCAGCTGAGTTTACAGACACTTGCCTCTGAGCTTGACATTTGTCCAATGCCTATTCTAGTGTCACAAATTCTTTGTTATTTTTATCTATCTTCATTGTAGGTTTTTATAGGATTTTCATTCTAGTGCCACAGAAAGTAGCACCCACTATTATAAAGATTCAAATCAATCAGGTTATAGATGAAGAAATAGGATCAACAGTTATGGAATCCGACAACCTACTGAAAACTCATCTCAGATGAAACAAAGATGTCAAAGGATGAGAACTTATGTTCTAAATGTGTATGATTAGATACCATAAAGCATAACTCTATAAAGCAAGAGGAGAGCAATAGAACATAGGAAAAAAGTGGTCAAGTAAGTAATCCATGTGGGTTTGCTCTTTCTAGAATGCAAAAGACCGGAAATGCTAAAAAGTGTCCAATAAATTTAACATAAAGAACTTGTCCCAGAATACCATATAGGAAGGTATCCTTTTTTTTTTTTTTAATATATGCATTATTCACACACATAAGGATAAAATTATCTATTACACTGTCAAAGATAAATATATCTCAATTTCCACATCAGTAGGCATAAACAAGGCCAATATTTGGAAGAATGTTTTTCTGTTTGAAATGATAATGCAATTTTATCTAAAGCAGAACCAATCTTCTTCCTAGATCAACTGGGTATTTTTGTCATATTCCACTCATGAGAAAGTAGGGTAGATCAGCCCTGCAGAAGAAACCAGCTACTGAGTTGCTTTTATTTTTTGAGACTGTGGTGAAATGATCTGCTATTCCTTCTGCTAGTTTTAGCTGGGGTGAAGCTAACATTCTTCATGGCAGTGCTGTGCACTGGATTTGTGACATAATTAGATAACACATCCATGTTTTAGCTATTGCTGAACTGGCTTTCACAACATCCAGGTTTTCCCTATTTCTAATGCTGACCCCCTGAAAGTAGGCTGGGGGTGCCCAAGAAGTTAGGGGGGGCCAAAACTAGGACAGCTGGCTGAATCAAACAAAGGGATATCTCACACCACATGACATCATGCATAGCAATAAACTGTGAAAAGGTGGAAGCAGGGGAGAAGTTCAGAGTTACAGTGTTTGTCTTCTCAAGTAGCGGTTACATGTAACCGCTTTCCTGGAAATGTAAAATTCAGAAATGTATTTTTCTAAATGAAACTTAAAAATACTGTGGCCACCAGGACTAGGGAAGAGACAAACCCACTGTACTTGTCATTGGTGAGGACACACCTCAAGTCCTGTGATCAGTTTTGGGCCCCTCACAAAGACATTGTGGTGCTGGAGCCTGTCCAGAGAAGGGCAATGAAGCTGGTAAAGGGTCTGGAGCACAAGTCTGATGAGGAGCAGCTGGAAGAGCTGGGTTTGTTTAGCCTGGAGAAAAGGAAGCTCAGGACGGACATTATGGCTTGCTGCAATTACCTGAAAGGTGTAGTGAGGTGGGGGTTTGCTTCTTCTTCCAGGTAACAAGTGATAGGACAAGTGTGCCAGGGGAGGTTTAAATTTGGAATTAGGCAAAATTTCTTCACTGAAATGGTTATCAAGCATTGAAACAGGCTAACCAGGGAAGTGGCAGAAGCACCATCCCTGTAAGAGGTCAAAAAATTTGTAGATGTCATGCTTAGGGACATGCGTTTAGTGGTGGAACTGGCAACGTTAGGTTAATGGTTGGACTAGATGACCCTAGAGGTCTTTTCCAACCTTAATGATCCTACGAAATGGCCAAACATCTGCCTTCTGATGGGAAGTAGTGCATGAATTCCTTATTTTGCACTGCTTGTGCATGCAACCTTTGCTTTCCCTATTAAACTGTCTGTATCTCAACCCATCAGTTTTCTTTCATTTACCCTTCCAGTCCTCTCTCCCTCCCCATGGAGGGGGAGCAAGCAAACAGCTGTGTGGCACTTAGCTGCCAAACTCGACTAACCACAACAGTCCTCATGAGAACCAGGATGTAATAAGAATTACAGAATCTGCAAAATGATTGTGAAAGATACTATTTGGTTAGGGTCTTGGCAAGACTTGGGCAAAATTGAATTATTACAATACTTTGGCAAGCTAGATCAAGAAGCATGCTGGAGATCATAATGGCTCTGTAGAAATACGTATATATATAGACATATACATATACAAATATACATATATAGTACTATCTCAATCTTGATGTTATTGTTACTGTAAAGTGAAAATTTCCAATCAAATAAGTTAAAAAGACAACACAACTGTCCTGCAGTGACAAAAAGATTTCCATTTCAATTTCTTGTTTCAGGAGTTCTGTGGCAAGACATTTCCTGTTTTAACATTGTTCAAACACACTTGCAACTAAACCAAAAATTATATCAAATAAATATATCCATTGAGCTTCATGGCCTGGGAGAACAGTAAAGGAGAATATTAGCTTATTTAACAGTACAATTTAAGAGGGACTGCTACTTTCGAAACATCCTGTTTTCACTTGTCAAATTATTTACGTAAGATAGCCTTATGAAATAAAGTTATTAAAAACACATTGACTTCTCAAACAGTAAATTGTTAAACTGTACACCATTTTTATGAGAAATACAATTAAATTCTTAACAATTCTTAATACAGTTGTCAGAAATACAGAACTTCTACTGTTTACCCAAAAAGTCTGTACTCTTACAAGAGGATGGCGGAAAATGTATTCCTTTATATATTTTGCACAACCACAGAGGCAATGGTGCTGGCAGAAGCAGGTGATGGGGAACACATAGATGGGAAACATGAGGGAGCAGGACTGTTGATTTCAACAGCAACCTGTGTGTACATGTCTTGAATTGATCATCAAATTGTACCTTGGATTTCAGCCACTGTTTCCAGACTCCTCCCCAGTAAATCACTTTTTTTTAATGCTTATTTCTGCCTTACATAAAACAAAATCTTTAAACCTGAATGCCAGTTCATAAGCTCACACTATTGATAAAAGTTACAGGATGCCATTATATCCTGTATATATGTGAACTTTCTCTAAAAGAGTATCTTTCATTCAAGTGTTTTATAAACTTGAAGCTTTATATTCACTCTGATAAATTAATGAATATGTGATGAATATATTTTTCATTTTACCTACAAATAATAATTTTTTTTAAAGCACAAAATAATCAATGGGAAATGTGTGAGAACAAGGGAACAATTATCTTTGACAAGTGATGTCCAATATCTGTGTAACATATTAACATACATTAGGCACATTAGGAACATAATCCACGGGAATTTTCAGAGGCAACAGATACTTAACGCAGCTTACATTATGAATAACTTTGTAAACCACTACACTATTTGCCAATACTTTTTTTTCAGATGTGATTACCTTTCTGGAAGAATTCTTCTAATTTTCCCTTGAAGGGCTGGAGATGCTCTTCAGAAGACTCTCTGCAAACTAACTTCATCTGCTTCTCAGAGGCTACAAAAAGAAGTTGAGACACATTTGTGGCACAAGTGAAGTATGAAGTAGAATCCAGCACTGTGGAAGACTACATCTAAATTAGCCACCTGAACTTAGAGGAAATAAATAAGCACTAAGGAATGCGGCAATTACATTAAAATAAAAATTACCAATACTAGTCTAGCATACCAAAGAAAAAATTCTGTATGTTTTTGTCTTTAGTAATGACTTTGTCCTCAAACTCCTGCAATGCGCTAAGGTTTGCTACTAACACAGCCACGAAGTTTTAGGTGGTATACTTAAAGCTCCAAACTTCATTTCTGCGGTGAGTGGAGGATGCCTTTTATCTGGGCTGATTTTAATCAATCAGTGCCAGACATCCTATACTCAACCACTTTTCCTAAAACAGATGCTGGAATTCAGCTTTACTTCAGTATTCAAACTCCAGACCATGATGTGAAATAGTGGAAGTCTGTAAGAAAGTTACCTTACATTTAAGTGCAACTTTTTTACTATTTAATCTATCTATTATTTTAAGAACTGATGCCATGATAATTTATAAAAAACCTCAAATTTTTGCCAATGAATTTTAACATACCTAGAACTTCTAATAAGCTTTGTAGATTCCAGCATTCCACACTACAGATGGAGACAGAAGTCAAAATGCTAAATTCCATTTAGCAAATGAATTTATGAATCACTACAAAATTTTTTTCCCCACAACTCTTCAGTCCCAAGAAGCTAAATTTAGTCTTGCTACCTGCAGCTTATGACAAACCTTTCAAACTGTTCAGAGTAAAGTTAACGGATATTTGTTTGTATGCCAGACAGCAGGCAGAACAGAGCACTGATTTAAACGTATTGAATTGGGAAAGAAAGTCTTTTATTAGCTGCTCAGTTAAGCGCCTTTAATAACTTAAATTAAGAAAAAAAAATCAGAAATCAGGGAAGTTTGTATGACAACTAAAGGTTGTTTTCCTACGATACAGGCTGCTTACCATTAAAAATTTGAACTTCATGTGATTATTACAATACACTGATTGAAACGGGATTTCATTCAAGCAAATTGTGGCACTGCTTTGGAAGACAACAGATATTAGAGTTTTATAGGTAGGAAAAATGTAGCAAAGTAACTGAGACGGTACCATAAGTTTCTGAGTAGCAGCTACGAGTTTGTGTTTTTTCTTTTTGTTTAAGCAAATCTACAGAAAAGTACGTGAGGCAATATTTAGAAATTATTTTGGATAATAAAATGACAAAACTGTAAAAGCAATAGTACACATAATATGTTCAGGCATTTGAAACACAGTAAATGTACACGATCATTACAGTCATGTAAGACTGCAATGATTGCAAAAGAATATCTTATAATACTCTTACATAATTAAATTTGTATAAATCTATACAGAATTAAATTTATATGAATATATAATAATAGGCTTGTAGCTACACTGGTATCTACACACACTCTAATATACACTAGAAAGGCATTTTCCCAAACATATGGTATTGTCTGAAGTATTGAGAGCTTTCTGGATCCTTTCTACAAGCTTTAATGACACAAGATTTATAAAAGTTACTCAGACATGTCTCATTTAAATATTGAAGTGACCTAGACTAGGATGAATTGTTTCTAAATTAAAAAGAAAGCACATATAAACCACCTTCAATATTTCTTTTTAAATTGAGATGATGAACATTAACCTTAATCTGACAACAAAAATATGAACAAGTACCAACATATAGAGCATATAGAAAAAAAGCTGATTTGGGTAGTGAATTCTGAAGAAGAATCCTAACATTCTTAACAAGGAGATCAACATTTGGCATTCAGTAAGAAGGCAGGAACTAAAATGAAGAGAAAATGAGACAGTTGACGTAGAAGCAGCAAATTGGGGTGCTGATTAAAACACTAAAATTCTGAGATGAAATGAGGGCAGATAGCAGTTTCAAATGCTTAAGTCATCTTGAAACATTGAAACTGAAAGAGACAGAAGAAGTCAAGTTACTGCTGGCAGACTCTAATAATTTACACTACTGGAAGGCATTAAAAAGAGATCTTTGGATGATTCTCTGCTGACAACATTTATCTAGACGATACCTTTCTAAAAATCCATTTACTTCCTGAAATTCTTGTGGATAATTGCCAAAATAGAATGAAGGGCTCTGAGAATGTTTTAGCTTAGGAATCAAGGACATGGGTGCTGAAGTGAAAATCTGCTAATCACAAAAGCATTTTATTTGCCCTGCACTGCTTATTCCTCCTTTAACTGACTGAATTTAGGTTATATTTCGCTCAATAACCTATACTTTTGGTCTACAAACAAAAAGGTATCTGGGCAACTGAATGTCAACTAATTCTGTTTGAAGTCAACTGCACTGAAAAATGAGAGTAAAACTTGAATTTATGTACTTGCTAATGTTAAAAATAAGACATATCGCGCAGGTATAGAGTCAATAACTGATGGCAGTCATGAACTTTAGCTGGAATTGCAGGCTCCAAAATGTCATATTCCTACTGTAATCTCTGCAGTTTCAATCTTCCCTTTAATGATGAAATGTTCTATGCCAAATAATGATTCCTTGTTTAGTATCTATAAGCACATGGTGCCTAGGACCATGAACCAAATGTGCCTTTTAGGCTGAAGAACCTCAGAACATCATCAAAGTTGCTTGGTATAGCTATGGCAAGGAATAATGGAAGTGTGTTCAAAGGAATCACGAATCAGATACAAATAAAGACACATTTTGAAGAGGAAAAGGAATTTCATGACAGGACTAAATAAAAGTTTTTGATTAAAATGGCAGTTGTAATGATACCTGTTAAAGTCAGTTGGTCTTTGTTCAACTATTTTTGTAATACTGATGAAAAGCTACCACACAACTCTATGACCTACCTCAGTTCTACATAACATAATAAATGGTTTCTGGTAACTAGCATTCATTGAATACCCTGTCATATATAAAATATATATTTGTTTGGTTCATTTTACTCAAAAATTTACTTCAAATATACTGTTAAAAAAAATGAAAAAATGACCATGTCAGACATTATATAAAAAAACTAAAATGAAAAAGTCCAGTTCCATTATTTGTTTTGATTTTCCTTGCTAAAAGTACTGTAAGTGAAAGAACATTACATCAATTCTTTATATTTTGTTCTCATATTTGCTACAGTAGAAACCTTTACTCTTTAAAAGAAAATTATGTCAGCAAAGTTTTTATTAGACTGATTCTGAGGTAAAGGCCCCTATTATGCATTCCCCTTTGAAATAAATATCAAAAAGCTGCTTTCTGAAAAACGTCTGAAGGAATTCTGAGGAAGCTGACAGCTAGCACATCACACGTACACGCCTCCCCTCACCATCTCATTCCAAAATAATCTTTTGGGAAAATAATCAACCTGTTTCAGCATTACTGAGTTCAAACAGATGCAAATTCTCCATTAATGTAATAAACTTTTGGTTCTTTTTCTTGGTGTGTGCTGTATGTTAGTGAAATTGAATGTAATATGCTCCTTTGAAAACTGTTTATTTTTAAATGAGCCATTGGAAAAAAAAAAAAAGAAAATACAAGTGTGCAACAGTATCTGAAAGCTCTTACAAATTACTGGATGGACATCATGCTTCACCCACTACAAATTTTGGCCACAGAAATGGAAAGCATTAGCAAAACATTAAAACAAAGTTGGAAACTGCTGATTATCAGTTTGCCACTGTCTTCAGATTTAATGCAGTACTTGGCTCAAAAAGTTCTTTAAAAATCCCAAATATAAGTGAAAATATTTACAAAATAGAATGTCTCTCACTTAATGCCTATTGGGCAATAGTCTTTTAAAACTCCACAGACACTTGTAAATCTGTCAAAAGAATCATGGCCCATAAACAAACTTTCATGTAAAGAGCATTTCAGTGTCAATCAGACAGGATTTGGAATTTTTTAAGCACCACTTTTAAAGTAAACGCAAAACCCGAAATAGTTGAATGTTGATAACAGTAAATTACTAACTATTTACTCACCAGAACCCACCAGTAGCATTTACAGGAATCATCCTGACAGCACAACCAAGTATCAACACCATGAATTCCTATAAACCTGTCACTGACACCATCCCCTATGAGTTATGCCTCTGTGAAAGCTGCTAAATCTCCCCCAGTCCTGTCTGTTCAGAGCCTGGCAGGTTATATGGCCAAGCTCACTATTTTATTTTGTTATAATGCAGGCGTGTCTTTGACAGAAGGGTTACTATTTGATAATTCTTTTTCAGAACCCTCACCTTTTCTCTTTGAAAGAGCTTTCGAGACCATACTGTAAATGAATTCAGTGTGGTGCTAAACACCCCCAAATTTCTCTATGAGAGAATCCATGATTTTTTTACAGCGCAGAAGTCTGTTACACTACTTGGGCTTATACACCCAAATAAAAACCTAATAAACTTCAGCTAAAATGCATAAATTTAAATTATTCAGCAAGCGCTATATAACTTTCTCGTGATTTAGTTTCTTTGGTCTTGCTTTATTAGATTTTCTTACTTGCAAGTAAAGTTACAAGAGATGCATGTTTACCCATTGGACACTCTTGCAGAATTTGGCTATACTCTCTTGTTATTACATGCACTTAGATACTTATTTACTGGAGTTATGCACATGAGACTTTACCGTCATTATATTTGCACTATCTGCTGCTCTTGTGCTTATTTATAAACTTGCACGTAACTGGTTTTTTTCAGATACAATTTTAAATAAATGTGCAGAAGGGAAGAGATTCATCTTGATTCCTTAGAAACACCTGGTAAGAATTTTGGCAAGTTCTAACTGCAAGAGGTTATGCTGCTACTTACTCACAAAAGTTTCAGAGAAAGCATTCTATTTGCTCTTTTGAACACATTTACAATCGGTACACATCTCAATGATGGCAACACACAAAGGTTCAAGCACTAACACCCCGGAGCCAGAGCCGGGCTGACTAAAACAGAAGCCTTTGGACAAAGCAGAGAGACAGGGAAATGCCATGAAGCAGGGTGGGAGATTTTCTGAGACAGAAGTATCTGAGACAAACGTAAGAGAAGATCAAATTGTGGTAGTACTCTATTCTGAAGCTTCGTTTTTATTGTCTTCAATAAAGGTCAACAATTTAATGCAAAAAAGTGTTAGCATACATAAAACCAAAACCACCATTCTAACCTATTGAACACTTGAATAGCTACAGTTCTTTGAAGATATTTTCAGCTAATTTGAAAGAAGAAATGTGTTTCTATATAAAATTATTTTCTTCACACATTAATAATTCAGTTTTCTTAAAAGAAACCCAGAACAATTTCAGAGGATAGAGTCTAGTAAGTAAAACTTTAAAAAGTCCAATCTTTGTCTGAGCTACGTTTTCCTTGTAACACACAGAAACAAATATCTGTGTAGGTGCTCAAGCTCTCCTTTATAAATGAGGCAGAAAAAGCATTTCAGTGACAAGTCCTAAGCTGTGAAAAGTGAAATAATTGAATTAGTAGTACACAAAACATCCTGTAAAGTTCACCTGTTCTGAAGCCAAGAGTCAGACATCTTGACAATTCTTAAAAGTTTGATCAGATATTCTGGCTTTGTCTTTTGAGGGGGCTTTGTTTGTTTATTTTAAGTTTAACAACATTTTGAACTTTTACAGTTGGTGATGGCATACACAGGAACTTTTAGGCCTATATTAGTTTCAACTAACCTAAAAGAAAATTTTTTTGCTCCTTGTTTTGTCAAAGGGCATCAAGATTATATATAAATCATTTAAAAACCTTTCTGCTAAAATTGTTTTCCAAGAATAAATTTAACAAAATGAACAAAGACTGCTAGTAAAACTAAATATTTTTCACACCATAGCAACATATCTGAGCCTCTGGTTAATGTATTCCCTCTGAAACGGTAGTTTACATCCAGCGCACCCTTCAGTGGCGCAGCATACTGCACATATAAATGATTATAATGACTAAAGCCTCGTAATTTTCCAGTCAAGTCTTTGTAAGATTCCTTTAAGTGATTCCAGCACACATGATTAGCAGAAAATTTTTGTTAAGTGTCAAGATCCAAACATACAGATCTCCACACATCATTAAGCTCTGCCAGGAGTGTAGAACTATGCACTAGAAGATTCTGCTGAGAAATTTCCCTTCTGTCTGAGCACTACAAAAAATTACTATTTTGAAACTGAAGAGTCTTTCTTGTCTGGCTAATTGAGAGGGAGACAACATTTTTAAAGAAGGAAAAATAATATTTTTATCACATGAGCTAAGATTTTTACATTGTTTTTAGAAAAAACAAACAAACCTTTCAAACACACGAACATTTTATCACTTAGTGTACTGGACACAGGATCAGATGGAATTGCTGGGCAATGGCTGAAACAGTGTGTTTATGAGCTGAAACTGTACAAGCCAGAGAAGTGACCTCTTGTTTTCCTCTGTACTTCTGGACCTCTGATTTTCTGTGCAAGACAGATCATAAACTTCCACCTAATTAATTCTTCTACCAAGTGTATGGCTTTGGTTTGGCTGGAGAATTCTGCTTAGATTTAAAATCATGTAAATTCATAAACTACCTGCAATATTAGCAGGAACACTTCTTAAAGTGCTAATTAGCCTCACTATTACCAGTTTGTATCACACTGTCTGAACTAATGTACTTTCAATCATTGATATATAAGTGACTGCCTCAGTTCTAGCAGAAATCTGCTATTTCTTTTACTGAATATTTCCTAAAAAAGGAAAAGCTGATGAGGTCCGTAAATATGAAGTCACCATTCCTCCCAACGCTAGTATGACACACTCTCCAAACAACATAATTCATTATCCATTATGCACATTGATAGGGACCATATTCCTCCTGTTCCCAGATGTACACTACCTGCCACCAGATGTAACTAATGCTTAACATACACACAAGTGTTTATTTATTTCTTTATTTGAAAGGGCACACAGAAAACTGCATGGAAAATTGTAACTGTGGTACTTGCAAGATTCATTTTAGAATCTTAACATTTGCAGAATGTTTTTTAACAAGAAATTTCCGAGAATTCTTTAGCCAAAGAAAAAAAAATATAAAAGAAAAAATTAACAGCATGCCATTGTTTACCCAACAGAAAGCTTTCTCCCTGCCTTTGTGCACACATGCAGACATCTGCTTTCAGGGAATAAACTCTTCTAAAACATCATTGCTTTGCTCCTCTATTATATTTCTGACTGTTATTAAAACCATTCCATACTATCCTTTATTATCACAAACTAGAAAATCTAACGAAATTTTAAGAAATGATCCACTTAGGAAAATTTCTATTAAATGTATTCATATATGAACATTACCAGTGGAACACTGTCAAAAAGTTTCATTGTAAAATAGAATTCAATGCACATACAGAAAATACGTCTTTAATGCCTGTGTTGGATCTTTCTAAATCAAAACAAACTGAAATACATCTCATCCTGCTGAGGCAAAAAGCAGTCAGAAAACTGAGAAGGAAAAAGAGTGTCAACTCCTGCAAATAGCTTCTCCTTTACAAAGCCATCCTCTGTTTTTTTTCCTTATACCGTTCTGCATTGCCTCAAAATAGATAACTTAAATGTTGGACTGTGCAAAAATACAGTGAAACCACATACAAAAAGCTGTGCTTCTTTTATGCTATTACCTAAAGAAATAACATATACATGTATTTGGCTCCTCGTGTTCCACAATTTCAAATTTCTACTTGCATGAATCTCCAAAATTTTAAAGAACATCTAATTATCATGAAGAAAATTAAAGTAAGTTGTTCCCGTAAATTATTGTTCCTGTAAACTCCTTTGCTCCTGCTGGGAAAATTTTCTGAAGACATGTATGTTAGTCAGACACCTAAATTCCTCTTTTAAATTGACTTAAAACATTTCATTTAAACTAGAATATGGCTTCAGTTGGTTGAAAGAATTTTAGAAAAGGGTCTTTGATACTTTTCTGAATACTATTCTCCTGTAATGAATAAACAATCACCTTTTATTGAGAAATATCTATTGATCTAATGAATTATTTAGGAAATTAACACTCAAACTGATATAATATTTAGAATTTTCATGGGATCCCATAAGCTTACTGTCTATCAAGCAAATCAAACATTAGACAGAATCTCTCAACATCAAAACTCTAGTCCATAAACCAGACTTTATCTAAGGCTGTATGAGGCAGCAATGACATAAACATACAATTCCATCTGAATAAATTGTAACATTAAATTAATTTTTCCATCTGTGCATACATAGAAATTCAACAAAAACTAAAATTGTCTCAATTTATTAATTAAAAACATCAATTATTCTCTAGAGCACAACCAGCCTATAATTAATTAGTGGACATTTCATTGCAAAAACCTTTCATTATGTTTCAGGACTCTAACGGGAAACCACATATTTAAGAGTTTTAAATTAACTTCTTGTGAATAATAATGACGAAACTTTTCTGCCTTAGCACATTTTCCCATTGGGAAATAAATTCTCTTATAACCCTTGATAAATCCAGATATTGTTCAGTATTTTAAATATGGAAAATCAGAGTTTTAGACTTAAATGAGCACGAACTGATTATTTTTTCTTTTTGCAATTTCCTCTTTGACTCTTTTTATAGTAACACTGGCTGAAAGAATAGAGAATGAGCGACCCTTTTCAGTTTTCATCCTTTTCTTATTTCTAAATTCTCTTCCATGCTTTGCAATAGACTACATAGCTCTCAGAAGAGGCACTGAATGAGAACAGTGTAGATGCAACAGTTTAGTCTGGTCTAATCAGCTATGCTAAGAGACAGGGTTAAGAAACATGGATGCGAGTAGCATGGTGTTTGCTAGTCACATCCAGTGCACTGGATCTGTTTCTGTGATTTATTTATATATAAATATATACATATTCGTATCTGCAAAAGACTATAAAGACTGTCAATGACATTTAGGAATGAAAATAAAATGAAGCACTTGAAGAAGGGGAAGGGGAAGACAGGTATGTTCAGCTGACTGGGGATCTAGTTTCTCACTTCAACTATCTAACAAATAACTACAGAGAAGATGGAGCCAGACTCTTCTGAGAAATGCACATCTGAAGAAACAGGAGCAAGTCACAAGTTTCAGCACAGGAAATTCTCACATGGGATAAGGAAAAATATTCAAAATAGTGGTTCAGCACTGGAACAGGTGCCCAGAAATGGGCTGGGATTTCCATCCTTAGATCCAAACCTGAGCTGGCTAAGGCCCGATACAGCCTGATCTAAATATAAAGTTACTGCTGCTCAAAGACTCTGTACCACAGGACCTCCAGAGGTACATGCCAACGCACCAACCTGCATTTCTCTACGATTTTAAGATACTTGTAATTGGTATAAAAAACCAACGTGAAAACAGTCAACAGAACATTGTAATTTCTCAGCTTTTCATGTACAGATTTATTTGCTTCACTTTTAACCTTTTTGTAAGGATTATATAATTTTTAAAAATGGGGTGTCCATAACTTGAAGTTTTGGTGAAGTTCTCCTATTTAAATGGGGAAAAGTTGGGAGTAACATACTTATGCAAGACACAGATCTGTTAACAGCTAGGTTAAGAGGCACCCAACGTGAAACCGTATCTCCTGGAGTACTGAAATCCAACTGACTATTATAGAGCTGATCCATGATGTTTTGTTTCTATTTCTATTGGTGGTCATGAAAGGAGGGGAAAGGAAAAGGTATGTGGTATTACAGTGGGATTAGAATGTGACAATCTCAGAGGAAATTTAATTAATTGTGAGAAATAAAAGCGTGAGCCTTGAAAGTACTCAGAGTGGACCTAGCTTTGTTTTCATTTTTAACCATTCAATAAATGTCTTTGCTCTTTCGGTTGTTAAGGTCAAGAATACTAAAAAGTTACAATGAACATTGCACTAAATGATACAAGACATCTAATACTGCTTTCTTTCGAGTAATAGAGCAGCATTTAAAAATTTTATAAACTGTATTGCAAATAAGAGGAATGAATATGACAGATGGGAGCAATCTACAGTGCAACTAATTTTGAATAATTAAAATTATTCAACTTTGGACAGAGATTAATAAAAGGTTCATGGTAAAACTCATACAAGTCTATCATACTTCGGTAAAGTGTCTTTCTTTCTGAAAATCTTATGATTATACAATTCAAATATTCTGTGCTTATTCCAGAAGAACATCAATACCAAGAACACCCAGTGGCATTGTGCAAATTAGAAAGGGAATCATGTTTGGTCCCAGGGAAAAAAAAGGAGCGGAAACCATTGCCCTAGACAAAGAATAAGATATCTTACAATCTTAAGCAAAGCAAAACCCTTTTTTCCATAACTATACAGATAACTGGAAGGCTAACAAGTGTTAAATGAATAAATGTATCTGCTAATGATACTGTGTAGTATTTTAAAATCTTGGAAATAAACCAGCTATCCAGACCTGGAGTGAAAACCTGAACTTACAGAAAACATTTCTTTTTCCTGTGACATTAAAGTGGAACCAGATTTCACTCTAAAATTTTCATTTCAGTGTTTAATATTGAATTCTCTTTTACTTCTTTCCCCTTAAAAGTGTATATTAAATGCATATTTTCGTTTCTCATTCTTTTTAACCTAAAACGTTTGTGATTACAAAGCTTGTTCTGGCATACATGTTAAAAACCTATTGGATTAAGGTTCTGAAAAAATTTGTTTGAATTCTTGAGTCAAACTTTATTCTCATCCCTTTAAACTAAAGTTAGTCTGTCCCTTTAAAGTCTAATCTAAAGACATAGGCAATTGTGTGGAACTCAATCTGTTAATCTGAAAAGGATGAAAGTGTTTGTGCTTCATCTAGATTTGAACCTTTGGTTCCACAGAGTCTAGGTATTTCAAACCAGAGGTTTACTCCGTTAAGAGATGCCACTCACGATAACTCTATCTTTTCTATGTTAATATCCACTCTAAAAAGATAAATTCGTGTCTTGATAAACTATTAAAATGTATTTTTAAATATTAAACGACTATGAAAAGTGTCTATCAAAATTGCCATTTCAGTTGCAAGAGGTGATATTTACCTTTTTTAAAAATCATTCTGTACAAATCTCAGAAAAAAGGTAAGCCACTAACAGGAACATTAGTTCATTCCGTAATGACACACAAGAAAATCCCTCTTTTTTTTACTACCTTTGTCTCATCCTTCTTCCAGGGTAATCTGCTTAAGCCTACCTTAGCCAACAAACTGTGAAATAAATCCAATGTACCCTATAACACAGGCAGCCCCAGTTAATATTGTTCAAATTATTTACATCTGAAGGGCCGCGCCTGTCTGGATAGCTGGGCCCGACGCTTCTCTGGACTTGGTTTCTGCATTTCACATCTGTTTCAGCTTTAGACTTTCACTGGTATTCTGCCAGCAGCCACAACTTTTTAATGGCTACAATAAACTACAGAGACTCATCAAATCTTTGTTGTACGTGTTAAAATTATAACCTCTTCAATTAAAATTTTGATTTAAAAATTAACTAGAGCAATAACTGAAGAAAAAAATTGAAAGGGAATGTTTGAAAGAGATATATTTTTATATGCATGATTGTTTCTTTGTTTAAACGTAAGAGAAACTAATCACAGGAATGTTTGTTAGAATTCTGTTGCATATTTCTGAGTGATAAAATAACAACATCTGAAAACACTTCCACAACTTTCTTCATTTCAAATCTGTGCTGTCATTAACTTTATATGTTAATTGCTTTGGCTGGGTTTCAAATACATCTTTAGAAAGAAGAATTATGAAAACAACCTCAACATAACAATTTTTCTAGATTTGCTAAAAATACCTATAAAAGTTTGTTCTAGAAAACATAAATCAGTGATTACAAGAAAGCTTGAGTTTTTATTTTAAGAGCTAAAGTGTCTAGCTTTTCCCACTTGCTGCCTGTGTCTTTGCAGTGTAGAACAAATATGATACGAATGTCACAGCCTCAATGCAGATCCCGCGCGACTAAGATGCATGACAGCAGGACTACATGCTGAAAAAGTACAAGATCAAACACAGATCATGTTTCTGCAAAAACCAGCTCAAAAGAGGGCAGGCCACGGGGCTTACAGGGCCAAGCGATGAGAGGAGATAGAGCACTCACTTATGCCCGGGTCGAACAAACAACAACTGATACTTTCCTACCACCGTTAACCTTTGAAACGATCTTAAAGATGGCAGTGACCTAATCCAGCAATTTCTAACTGTAAGGATAAACTCTTTTGCAATGGTTTTCATCGCCTTTCACTGAAAAAATAATCATCATGTGCAACTCTGATTCTCAAAAGCACTCTTCCATTCTGATGCAGAGATGAAAATGTAAAAGTTTTTTATAGGCTTTTATACAGATTCTCTCCCTAAACTCCAGTTTCTACACAAAACTGCTGTAAGTAGAAGTAGCAGCTTCTTTGTAACAAAGAAAGACAGGCTTAAAATATTCAGTCATCATTTGCTGAAATTATTTTAGAAACTCATGTGTAGAACAAAAAAAAAGAAAACTGCTTGGAATACTTAAGAGAACGACCCTTCCTACTTTATTTCCACTCAGTACCTTGATTGATAGATGACTTGGGTTTCTGAGCCCCTCTTTTTAATAAACATTTTTAAATGTTTATTTTATGTCCCAGGGTAAAAATATTTTGAACTGGAGCTTTCCATTTCCCTTTGCTGTGCCTTGGCAAGCTGTACTTTATTTCTACATTAATAGTATTCAACTCTTTCTTGTAGCTTTTAAATTGCTGTTATACAAGTACTGAAGAAAGTATTTATGTTATGGAGCTAACAGATATCTACAGTTAAACACACAGTTCTGGAGAAGGCAGAGGAAAATTCACACATAACTAAAGAAATATTCAGAAAGATTTCTTTAGGGGCCTTTCAATTGTAAAAAGGAAAACTACTTTTCAGGATCTCTACTTTCATTTTTATTAAGTCATGAGTTCAATTTTTTTTTCTTTCTAATTTATGTGAGTAATTTGTGCCACAGTGTAAAAACTCTAAATGAATCAACACTATAAATCTAATTAGCAATAAGAAAACCTCATAAAGATCACATTTTAAATGGCACTTTGTTGTTAGCAGAACAAATGTGAAAGTTCCCAGTTACCTTCTAGATCTCTCTTCAGTTTCCTTAAGTCTTTTATTAGGTCTTCAAATTTAACTTGGGAGGCCTGGAAAAAATCTTGTGGTTCTGGTAAAGGAAAAATGCTCTTGTCTGTTCCTGCTTCCTAAACAAACAAACAAACAAACAGGCCACTATGAAAATTGAAAGCATTTGCAGTGAAATAAATTACTTTTTTAAAAAATTCTCATCTATGAAACAGTGTTATAAAACTACAGAAATAGCATATTTTAAATTATTCTTGTTAAAACAACACATATCTCATTTAAGATTAAATACCGACCATTCTGAGTATGGAAACTTCCTTTCAGATGCTGTAAAGCAAACTGTGCTCTATTTAAACTTTGAAACAAAACCGAACTGACATTTCAGTTCATTTTATGTCAATAAAGGTTTAGATAATGGATTAGAAGTTTCTTAAAAACAGATAACAGGAATTCCTATTTTAATGCAAGAAGTATTCCTATGCCAAAAGTTTGTGGTTTTACTCTCTCCCAAGTCATTAAATATACACACGTTTTATAAGCATAAATTGAAAACCATATTTATATATTGCCTGAAGTACTATACACAGATAAAAATATACAGTTGAAGATATATGTGGCTAAATAAACCACATGTGTTAATGTCTGTACGAAACTCCTAAGTATATACCTTATTTTTAGCAAAGTAATAAAAAAAATTGTAAGTAAAACAAAACAAAACTAACAACTACAAAAAAGAAACAAAAAAACCCCCAAAACCAAACAAAAACCTGAAACCAAACAAATAAAACCCCCAAACCACTGAAAAGGTTCAAAGCAGTATCTCCAGTGGAAGTTTAACAAGTAAAATATGTATAAATGGTATTAATAGGACACTGCTGGGTAAAAGCATATACTAATGAGTTTAAAACATGCATATACCTGTGCATAGATTTCAAGTCTGTAACAAAGGAAAACTCCCAGGTAGGAAAATTGTTTTTTGAACAGGGAAAAAATAATTTTATTATTATAAAGATATGAGCATTTTTTTGGGAGAAGTGCAATGGATGACAACTCCACTGTGCTAATTTTTTCTCAAGAATGATAAACTGTTTTGTTTTACAGAATTCCTTGAAGTAAAATTACAGTATAGCAGAAATATTAAATATTATATATTTAAGTAAACTGATTAGAAAGCAAAAAAAACCCCAAACCCTGAAAAACCCCAAAACCAAAATCAAAACAAACAAAAAAAGAAAGAAACCCAAACAAACAAACAAAGAACACTGGTACAGATCTACATATCTCATGTCTACTAACTCATCCATCTAACCACCTTATGCAAGAATTTAAAAAAAAAGGAAGGAAATATCAGCCATCACATACTTAAAATCAATTAATAGTGACATTTTCATTTAAAATACAATAGTTCAAATTTTCCACTCAATAAATTTGGCCACTGCTAGTATCAAAAATCTTCATAAATGTAACTCACTCAAAAGCAGCAGTCACATCTCCTCCTACATTTCAATCCCTAACTTCACCCCCATCAGCTAACACATCCATCTTAAAATACCAAGCCATCCTTGCATTCTGCCATAAGAGTGAAATATGCTTCTGTCTTCCAATGTAATGACAGCACAGGAACTTTTACAATGTTACAGTGACCCCGACGTAATAATGGGGTGGTGTGACCACCTGTCCAATCTGCAACAGTCACAGCCAATTGCCTGCAGTGTAAAATTTTCCAAAGCAGATTTCACACCTATTGAGGTACACAACTACTATAAGAAAGCAAAAGAAACGGATTTTGTTTTTCCATTAGAGGTACTGTGTTCAGATTTCAAAAAAGCTAATACGAACCCTTTTACAATCTGTTAAAGAAACCTACTTTTGGAGAGGCTGATACAGCAAATGAATCTTTTACCTTATCACAATGGCGTAGGTAATATATGACGACATAGTCCACAAGATTAATACCACTATCCTAGGAAAAAATATAAAAAATTATTAATAATGTGGGATTTACACTGATTCAAGTGAGTGAAAAGATACTCTATTTCAAAATAAATGTAGTATTAGTTCATATTGCTATAAGAAATAGGACTCCCAATATTTTCAACCTTAGCATTACTGACCAAAAAAAAATAAAAAATCTATCTTTTACAATATTGGCTTGATTGTACCACCACTGGATCTAGAGTTTCTTTTGGTTCTTGACACCAGGCAAAAATACATGCACTGGGAGAAACTGTCCCCATATTTTATTTAATAATGCAAGGCACTACTGAATAATAATATTAACTCAAATAATACTACTATTTAATAATATTACTCTTGAACTTAGTATCAACTAAATATTAAAGTAATCTCAGATATATTAAGGTGAACTGAATTTCCTGCTCCCTCTACTCTCAATCATCTATAATGTAGATCTGAAAGAGGCATATATATTCTTCATATTTTATTCCAAATACGAAATCAGCCTGCATGTAACTAAGAAGTATATTTCATGCCCCATTATCATATGAATTTTAATTCTCACTTTATGGAATCACCATTTCCATGTTCCTCCACACAACTGTACATAATATGTTATTTTGTTACATGTCATTGGGTCAGCACAGTCCAGATGAACAAAGGAAAAGTTATACATTACAGGGTACCATTCAGCAACATAAAAGAATCATCATACAGGGAATTATATCTGGAATGTCTTTGAAATTTTTTGGATGTCTTTTTGTATTCTACATTGACAGGTATCAGGACAAACATTTCTATGTGAACAACGTCAGACTTGCTGTACAGAGCTGCCTCGTTTATATTAGAGCCTGCAGCACATTATATTTTATTAATATCATACACCAGCAAAATTCTTCTAAGCAAGTCACTGCTGTCATGCAGACAGAGCCACTCTGCACGTATAATGGTTTTAGAAGACACTGCTGGCAGGTCAAAAAAACCTCAATAAAAAGTAACTTTCTAAGCTCACGTGACAACAAATGACTTTCATGTGAAATAAGAGAGATTTAAAATTGGGTCTTTACCTTACCTCATGGAATTAAGCTTACTTAGACATAATATTTCTTGTTGGCAATTCACAAGAAGGGAGTAATAGGACACAGGAAGAATATCTTAATGTTCAAATATGTAAGACTCTGCATTTTTTCTCCTTGCAAATATGGTCTACCACATCTCTGAGGTTTCATGTCTGCCTGTAGCAGCTGGGCCCTTTGAGATTTTTTGCATTTTGGAGACTAATCTAAACTAATAATATATTTATTTTTGCTACCAGGAAACTGTAAATACTATAATTTTTTTTTTTAGCTTGTTTTGCTAAGGAACAAGTCTTATTCACTTACACTGTACATCAGTGACTTCTTTTGACAATGCACAATTTTGGAACAAGCTGGCTAAATTCAGCCACACGGAAAGTCCCAGAGATAACGAAGTTCTATGAAGTTTATGGCTAGATGGAAGAGTAAGACTAAAATCATTACTTCTCCTGAGAAAAGTCAGGCAAAGCCCCCTTGTTTTACTTTCTCCTTCAAGGTAGCCAGCCAAACAACAAACACCTGAGTAATGGGAAACTTGGCCTGGTTCTAGTTTAGCTGCAGCTTGTACTGTGTTTTGTCCACGGAGTAGGGCTGGAAGAAAAGTGGTCATATGGAACAGCTGAACTATCAAAACGAAGAGGAAAGTAAGAATCAGAAACAGAGGCATTTAGGTTGGAAAGTACCTTTACGATTTTTGAGTCCAACTGTAAACTTAGCGCTGCCAAGTCCACCACTAGACCATGTTCCTAAGTGCCACATTTACACATCTTTTAAATTCCTCCAGGCATGATCATTCCACCACTTCCCTGGGCATCCTGTTCCAATGCCCGATAACCCTTTCCGTAAAGAAACTTTTCCTAATATCCAATGTAAACCTTCTCTGGCTCAACTTGACACAGTTTCCTCTCATCCTATCGCTTGTTACTTGGGAGAAGAGACCAATCAGTCCCAGCTAGAACCTCCTTCAGTCAATTGCAGAGAGCAATAAGGTCTCCCCTGAGCCTTTTCTCCAGGATAAATAACCCCAGCTCCCTCAGCTGCTCCTTAGTACACAAGACTTGTGCTCCAGAACTGACACCAGCTTCATTGCTCTTTGGGCATGCTCCAGTACCACAATGCTTTTAGAAGATAAAGGACTCAAATCCATTGGAAAAGCTTTCCTTAGTACAGTTGCTCACTGAACAATACATTAAATGTGTTTTTACACTTCATTAATGTTGATATTCACAAGTAAAATAAAAAGATCCCTAGACATACCACTTTCTTGATGTTGCTTGTCTCACAAATGCATTCTTCTGTACATGAAGCATAACTTGGAACAAAAACGTAGAATCTTTCTTATACTAAAGAAAGCACTTCACATAAGGAAGGAGAAAGAACACGAAAGAAGGGTTTTTTCTCATCCTACAAATATGTACCAACATCAGCAGAAAATATCTCCTATTCCTTGTTGCTTTCTATATCCATCTGGGGTCTAAGTATATTTTGGTAAAGAACGACTTTGACCAGTGTTTCCTTTGCCTACACTCTGTAACACCTCCTCCTCAGCCCTACTGAAGTAAGAAACAAAGTAACCTCATCTCAAAAGGTGTCTACAGTTTGATCCTGACTTTGATCCTGGCATGACTAATCAAAAACCAGCTAGTGGTTCTCAATTTTTGACAAAACAATTTACTGCCATTTATAAGCATTTTCTCATGCATGCCATTCAAAATTTGTGTCCTACATCCATTTAACGGACAATTTAAAAAAAAAAAAAGACTGAAAATGTCTTGTTGGGTCTGACACCTCTTTGAAGATGAATAAAATCCTGTTTTGAATTTATATCCCTTATATATAATTTCTTAATGTATATGCTACACTGAACCTTTACTGATATTTTGGTTTTGAACCTGATTTTTTAAACATTTTTACTCACACAGAGCTACCCTAAATTAAGAGCACAAAAAAAGAATGGGGACATTTACTGGAGAAGAGTTCAGCAGTTTATGCTCTCTAATTTCTCTCTACCCTACTGTAATTAAGTCCCTGCTAGTAAAGAGACACACAGAAGTTCTTTCTCACATAAGATAATTATCCTAGTATTACTGAATAGGAGAAATTAAGAGATTCTAACATGCACATGCGCAGAAGGAAGTGAAAAGCTGGGAGAAAAAACCATGAAAATTGTACAGAGTGACTTGCTTTTTCAAGCAAGAATGATAAGAAATAAAGGATTAACTTTTGAACAGATGACAAAACAAAGACCATTTGAGAAAAACTGTCTTTAAATAAAAATTACTACTTACTCTGCTTTTGACATCCTTTAGTTTGGGGAGTATTTCCAAACCAAATCCATCAGCTTGACCTCGGGTTCTATTCCCGCCATTCATATAATTTCCAAAAGCCAGAATCAAACCCAAAATTTCCTTTACACCTGTCATGTTCAGCAAAGCCTGGAAAATGGATACTGGTCTGTAAATTCCACTCGTAAAACAATTCTAATTGCTAATATAAGATAGACTTTTTAAAAATTATTTTTGCTAAAGGTTTTGTTTTTTGTCTGCTTTCACCTTAGTAGGTAAGAGAAGCAGAAGCTACTCCAATAACCAAGACTGAGAGAAACATTTATTTGACTGTATCTCCCTAAGATAGTATGTTTAATTAATCTATATGAAACAAATTATATGCCTTCATATACTGTGTTGATGACTAAAAGATTAATGGAAGAAGATTACTAAACATTCTTAGTAGCCTTCAAAAATCTTACAGATTAGGTTGTTTATCATCTGTTTGCACAAAGCACAGCTATTTTTGCTGTCACTAGGTTGGACTCAGACTGTCATTGTCTGCTTGTCATTGGTCATGATACTTTAAAATTCACACTCCTGGATCCATACTTAATGCAGATATAACAGGGCTAACTAATTACTATGCCTCAAAACAGAAAACAATTCTAGAAACACAGTATAGAACTAGTAAGTTATTTTCAGTTACATATAAAGACACCTGTCATGACGATTGAGAATCTAAGGCCACAGACTAATCCTTAACCATGTAGCCTTATACACTGGATAAATCAATTGCAGTGTAAACTCCTAAGAAGTAAACTGAAGGCAATACAACTTTCCCTCTCTCATACAACACTGATTTCTTATTTATGTCTCCTTTGGAAAGGAAACACCAACTATTTTTATTGACAGCAAATCCAAAGGGGTAGAGCATGTGTATTTTGTGGAAGGAAATCTAATCAAAAGCTAATCTTCAAATTGGAAAAAAGTAAAATTAACTGTTCTGGCTAAGATGTTAGACCTTCAGGTCACTATTTAATTCCTCTCAATTCTCATCCTACTTCTCATATTTTGGTATAATTTGACAATCTTGTCTTGAGTCTTTCATAGCATGGAAATATTTGGCACGGCTTTGTCAGACACTAAAAAAATCTTCTGTAACAGGGTTAACAGCAATTAATAGATGACAAGCATCTATTGGTATCAACAGTGGTATGCAAAAAAAAGAAAGTTTGCAAGGCCCTGTATTAAGCTTGTCTGATATTTAATTTCTTGTTTATGGAGATTATTACATATTTAATATGCAAGGTAATAAAAATCTACCATTCAAATAAAAATTAATTTATATGTATTGCACAGGGTATCACATGCAATTCACTTCCCTTTTCCCTCTTCCTTTTGTTCTAATAAGAAGTTATACATTTAATATATTTTTATTTTCCTGAAAAGGCAATAAGCAGGTTTATGGTTCATCTCTTATGTTAAGAGGCATAAATACTCTAATATATATTTAAGATTTAATTTAGCTTTCATTAGGACTTACCTTGGAAGCACGAGTTATGATATCTACTTTCCGGTGCACTGATGTTATCCCTTCAGAGAAAACTGACTGGAAGATAATACACTGAGCTCGTTCTGCGAAGTTTGGGATCTGAGATAATTCGTATAAAAATCTGCGGGGAAGAAAGGACTATTCATGAGATCTTAATAAATTTTATCTGCGGGGTACATAATGAATGAAAGCTGCAGCATCATGAAATATATATGCAATCTTTCCTACTTTGAATCAAGTCTGACAGAATTTAAAATTGTTATTTCTGCTAAGAATGTGCTAAAAATCCTATTTATATCACTAAAAACTCACAACATTGTTATCATATCAATCCATTAACCATCATAGCTGCATAGTAATAAATAGAAGAATCTCAAACCTAAATCATCGGTTAAAAAACAAAAAAAGGGAAATGCTAGATAAACATTATCTAAGTACTCTTTCAAGTTATGTCTTTTTGCTTCCCTTAAAAATGTGTCCAGAAATACAGAACTCAATATATTCCTACAAGTTTATTTCTAAAATATCTGCCAAAAAATTTATTCTGACTCAGCATCAATTCTCTTTTACTAATTTCCACATTTTCAATCATATAGCAGCATGTTTTATGGCAATGTACCTGTCTGTATATTTAGCTCTGAGAATATCTGTCTTCAGTCACTATTCAGAAGAGTTACTAAGTCTTTACCTTCTCTATACCTGTCCTCATATAAACATTTTCCTCATGAGCCTATTCAAGCTTTTCTTCTTTTAACTCTTTGGTAAATAAAAATAAACAGAGACATATTCAACAACTCCAGTTTGGATCTCACAAAATGAAAGCATCCCAAAGGCATGAGTAATTCCTCCCTTTTCCCTTCATCAATTTGAAATGTAAGAGCTCGGCTAAATAATACAAGAAGTTTTAGCATTTCTTATAATAACTATTATAGTAACAACAATTTGCTTTTGGGTTTTCAGTCTAGGATTTCAGTGACACATATGCTTTCTTGAAATTTAGAAAAAAGCTGTCTTTTTCTCTCATAGCACTTTAGAAACATTCTTCTAGTCTCCTGTCAACAGATGTCCTTAGATCCCCTTAATGCAGTGCCACAAAGATTTTTCTATCTCACTGAATTATGGGAAATTTCGTATTCAATTGATTAGCTTGAATTCTTCTTAAATTTATTTAAATTATTTAAGCCAATACATCTGATTTCTCCAAATTATTTCTTTTCTATAATAAATTATATCAATGTGTTTAAATCTGCTTTATAAATTTCTCATCTGTGCAAGGCTTTGCAGAATACATAGTGACTGTCTAAAAAATAAGCACAATCCACCTGCGGCTGGTGTGAACTACTATGTTTTAATTGGAATATCATTTTTTTCCTTCTTTTTTCTTTCTTGCCTGATGAAAAAAATCTATTGTGAGAAAAGATCAGGGAGGCCTGGCTTGACTCTTATACTTAAGCAGTGGGAAAAAAGAAATGTCAAGCTGGTATTAATAAAAATGCTTCCTATTGGGAATGAACGGTATTGCCAGGAAAAAAAAAAAGAGGGTATTTTGCACTTTGTGTGAGAGAAACAAAAGAAAGAAAAACCAAACTGCTCCACTGAAGTTCTAACATACACACAATTAAAAAGTTTAAATTTAAAAAGTCAAATGACACATATTCTTGCCTTCCCTTGAAAAGAGAACTATCTCCCACATGGCTGCCCATCAGAATACAGAGTAATTGTACCGAGAGTTAAAACAGCATCAGCGCAAAAAGAAGGTATCTCCAGATTTTGGAATTCAAAGCATTCAAAGTTAATATCCAGACAGAACACTTATAACTGAAATCTATCACAAAAAGGAATCTTAGTGACTACAAATGTACTTACTAAACAAAAGGCATAACATGGGGTTATCATAGATAAATCACCAACTCAGGTGGACAAAACTTTAGGAGAGAAAAGAATATTCTTAGTTCAGGCATTTTTGCAATTTCAGTCTGAGGAAAGTATGATTAAGACTTAAAGTAATGATGATTTGAGTGTGACATAGCTTTTGGACGGGTTTCTCATCACCACACTTCTTACGGCCTAAAATCTACAAAGAGAATATGCTGTTCATCTCTGTGAGGTCCATAAATAAACCATAAATAAAAAAATGCATTTACTTGAGAACTCTTATCCTACCAGAATTTTGTAGTAAAGGCCTTGAAAGAACTTTCAAACCAGGCATATTGCCATGTTGTTACTGTAAGAGAACATTTGTGCAAATATAGACAAAGCAGCCTGGTTCTACAGAGGTAATTTTTAGATCACATTTATCCACATTTGAAGAATATAAAATTTTGACCCAATTTTTTGGGGAAAAACGTGCTTCTAAGTAAGCCAGCAGGATTCAAACTGAAGTCCAAGGAAAGCTGTCTTCAAAGAGAAACAAAATGCATTACTTGGACAGCAATTATAAATTGCTCTCTACTTCCTGAATCAAACTACATACAAAACAGGAAAGCTCAGTACCATATTTTGCCACTACTTCCTTCATTAGTACTTTTTTCACACTAGAAAGGACTTTACAGAGAATGTTTTACAACTAAAAAGGGTCTCGGAAACCAGCTAAAGCATCTGTATCCTGTTAGTAAAGCTCCAAATTGTGGCCAATTTTGCATATAAATCTTTATCATGGTAATGAATATTAGCATTTGACAACTATTATCATGAAGTATAATTTAGGAGGGTATTGTTATGTTGCTGTCATACTTACAGTTTGTGCCAAATTTAACATGACAGCAAGACAAATCAAAATCACACGTGCAGGAGAACATCAATGATACCACTAAAGCTTTTTATTTGTCTGGTAATCCAAGCACATAATGGTTTCCTTTAGAATTCAGTGAATTTACATCAATGGTTTCACTATATGAATGCCTACTGTTAGTATTTGCAACCATTTGATAAATGGTTTAGTTTACACTTTTGTTCTGATCCTCATAAAGAAAATACATGACGCATATGCCCTGCAGCATATATTTAATCACACATGCAAATTTAGTATTCGTCTGTCTTTAACCTTTTATAGAACTAATATGCATAATAGAGTTCCAAAAATCTCCAGTTCTGCATTTAGCTTGAGTTAGGGGCTGACTTAGACAACAAAACCAATGGCAGCCGATCTACTGAGTTTTCAGAAAGGACATTATTTTGAAGGTACAACAAAATTTATGTAAGTGCATAAAGTAAATTGTTTTTCCCTTTAGCTACACTTAAAAAGGTTAATTTTCTTAACCTATGTAGTTTAATAATAGGGTAAAAATGGGATAATTAACACTTTCAGACAGAACACAGAGCATAATAATTGATAAAAAATAGCTTTTGTTTTTGACACTACTATTTCACTCTGAACCACCAGACATAACTGCTTTATTTACAGTTTACTTTTACTTATGGAACACTGATAGCATAAATCCAACTTTGTATTTAATTAAGATAACCTCTCTCCAATATAAATTGCAAAAAAGGACAACCTCTGATAGCTCTAGAGGTCTACAAGATTCGTATTCTCCAGAAGACAAAATGCATTCATATTTATTTAACTTGGACATACAGCAAACAGACTGTCAAAGATTCAAGCTCTGGAAAACATCAGCTAGTCACACAATGTATTCTTATGCCCCAAGCCAATGCAATGAAAGTCATGGAAATGGGATGCAAAAACCAGCTAGTATATACACTTTACAAATATTTGTTCTCTTAAGTCTTACTAAAGAACAATATACTCTTAACTCGAGCAAGATAATAGCCTTATCTCCTAACACTAGCCTATTCCCTAGTGGGCAGTCACAAATGACTATTTAGCTGCTTATGTTAGGAAAAATAGAAAAAAATTATCTGTTCTTCAGCACTAACATTTTAATGGGAAAAAGGTATGAAAATGCAATACTTCTGACATCAAACAATCATATACTATCTCTGCTATTTCAGTTACTCCTCTCCCTACCCTTTCTTACATCAAAGACAACAGAAAAGACAAGACAAGATGGAAAAGGAAACAAGATGACAAAGAGGCTTCGGTGCAGGAAGATCAGAAGAGAGTAAGAGTACAAAAGTGAAAATAGTGAAGTAGCAGAAGACAAACACTAATGGTAGGCCAAAATCTCGAATCAAATGTATACTCTAAAACAAAATTCAGGATTATATGATGAATATAATAGTTCATGGATTCTCGAGGATTCTTTCACATTGATCTAAGGTGTATTACAACAGAAGGAACAACACTGCAGGAGTTTTTCATCCCAACAGTTGTCACTGGCCACAAAAGTACCAGGAGAGGAAAGGTGGAACCAGTGAGCATACACTCTGTCTTTATCACAGCACTCATCAAAACCCTCTTTCAAATACTTACCAACAAAAATCAGTCTGACTCTGCTTTATGACATGTTAATTTAGCCCTAAACACTCTAATGGAAGGATAAGCCTTTTACAAATGTGAGAATGGCAACAGAAATTCTTATTGATTCAAGGCTACATATTTTATCAGTTCTGGTAGTCCAGGTTGATGTAGTAAAATCTGTCATCGCTGAAAAAAGTTATGTGATAAAGGCAATGTTTACATCATGCCTTGAAATACACGAAAAAGTTTACAATTACTTACCAAAAATTATGTATCAAAATTGCTTTCAAGATATCATCAAAAGACTGTATTATATAATAATAAAATATTATGAAAAAAATAAATCTTACTGCTCTGGTTTATCCAGAAGCTTCAGTTCCTCCTCTTTTGAAGTCTGATAATATTGCTTGATTTTATCCAGTTCATCCTTTTGTGCTCTCTGAGTGAATTAATACAAAGTAATTAGTTACTAATTGAGATGAAATTAATAAATTACTACTTTACCTGTTTGCTTGCAAGCAACAACCATATTTTTTTATTAGGAAACATTTAGTCTATGCAAAAGAGTGAGGCATAAAGATCCATGACAAATTCCTTCAGTGCCTTGCATGCCATTTACTAGCAATGGCCATGGAGCACAGCATCCTTGTGGAACACAGCACGGCAAATACTGCTGCAGAATATTGCTTCACAAAGTTTAGTTCAGGAAGGTATCTCTGATATCTCCACAGTCCAGTGTAAATGTAGTCTTTCAAGCAACTTCAGAGTCACACAGTTCATGAATGCTATATCCTCAATCTACACAGCAACCTGGGATAACCACAACAATCCAGGAAACTGATGAGAAAAATTCAGCATGGTAGAACAAAACAGGCCTCAGGTGAGGACAGTATTTTTCAGACAGCTCAGGAGAGAACATTGATAGGTGTTACACCTTTTGTTGCAGTTTAATCCGATTCCAAAGGCACTTCACTGTTTAAAATTTCTGACATTTAAAAACTAAGTCAGTAAGAGAAATAAGCATCTCAGTGTGTCTTTTTTTATGTTCATAGAATATCCTGAGTTGGAAGGGACCTACAAGGATCATCAAAATCCACCTCCTGGCTCTGCACAGGACAGCCTCAAGAATCACACCATATGCCTGAGAGTACATGCCAGACTCTTCTGGAACTGGCAGGCTTGGTGCTATGACCACCTCCATAAAGAGTCTGTTCCAGTGCCACCCTGTGGGTGAAAAACCTTCTCCTTTATGTCTAATCTAAATGTCCCCTGGCTCAGCTGTGGTTGGTCAACTAGGTGGGTTCCCTTGCCATAAAAGGAAATTATGTTTGATAAGCAGGACTGTCCTCTCCTGAAGCCATGCGCGCTGTGACCGATAACTGTGCTATCCTTCAGGTGTTTTTCAATACCGCCCATGATAATCTTCTCCATAATTTTACCACGCACTGAAGTGGGACTGACAGGCCTGTAGTTTCCAGGGTCATGCTTCTTGCTCTTCTTGAAAACTGGGACAGCGTTAGCCAGCTTCCAGTCAACTGCGACATCTCCAGATTCCCAAGACTATTCAAAAATCATCAAGAGAGGCCTCGTGATGATAGCAGCTAGCTCATTGAGGATTCCTGGATGAATCCCTTCAGGCCCCAGATTTGTAGGAATCCAGCTGCAGAAGCAGATCCCACAAAGTTTCAGGGTCAATTGGGAGTTGATCATTCTTGCAGTCATGGTCCTCCAGCTCAGGGCCTGTAAACCCCCCTGGCCCATAATCAGTGTGGAAAACAGAAGCAAAGAAAGTGTTAAACACCTCTGCCTTGTCTCTGTCCCTGTTTATGAGGTGACCATCCTCATTCTGTAACAGGCTGATGTTATTTATACACTGCCTTTTGCTATTAACATATTCTAAAAAACTCTTTTTTATTGTCCCCACATTTCTGGCAGCTTCAACTCCAGCTGATTTTTGGCTGCATGAGTTTTCTCCCTACAACAGTGAGTAGCATCTCTATATTCTTCCCACAGGAGATTGCCTCTACTGGGCAAACTCTTTTTTATTTTTTTTTTTGACTTAGCTCCAAAAGAATATTCCTGTTCAGCCAAGAGAGCCTTCTGCCTAGTCTGCTTGATATCTGACATTTTGGAAACTGCCTACTCCTGTGCCCTTAAAGGGGTGATATTTAAAAAGTGATCAGCACTGATGGACCAGAGCACCTTCAAAAGCATTTTCCCAGTTGATCTTACTCACTAGTTCCCTGAGCAGCCCGAAGTCTGCTCTCATTGTCCAGGGCTGAGGTTTTGTTGGCACTTATCCTCCTGTCAACAGAGATTTTAAATTCATTCACTTGATTCACCTAAATTCACTCAATTGCTTTGTGGCCTCTGTGGCCATGCTCTGGTCAAGACCAATCACCACTTCACTCACAAAACCCTCTTTATTAACAAGAAACAAATCAAGGAGGGCATCTTTCCTGGTCAGCTCCCTTAATACCTCTACCATGAAGTCATTATACAGGTGTTTCAGCAATCTTCTGGACCTGTTTGTCCCAGCTGTGTGATGCTCTCAGTTAACATCTGGCAAGTTGAAGTCTCCCACAAGAACAAGGGCAGTTGATTTGGAGATGTCCCTTAGTTCCTCACAGAATAATTCACCAGCACCATTGTCCTGGACAAGAGGTCCATAGTAGACTGCCATGATGACATCAGCATTATTTGTTTGTCCCTTTATTCTTACTCAGAGGCTCTCATCTGTGCTCCTGCCAATTGTGAGCTCCATACATTCCAGCCCCTTCATTCCACATGTCACCCTATGTTAGCTGTTTTAAAGGTCTGTAGTCTAAAATTAAAACATGAAATTGAATTTTATTTATTCTGTGTCTGAAATACTACAGTGATTAACCACATCTTTACCCCGCCTTTACTTACATTTTCATACAGTGCTTCCAGTGTTTCTAGATCTACTACAGAGTCATCAACGCACAGTATAGCTGTATAGAATACAAACACAAATTAGATGCTAGAAAACATACTTAAGAGTTCAATTCTTTATTCTGAGAAATGTACTAAAGGGTTCTAACCTAGCTAAAGCACATGTTGTATCCAGTTAGTGTTTTACTATTTTCAGTGTTTTATTTGTCTTCTAACTTCACAGCACTCACGGAAGAACATTCTATAAAATCTGTCTCAGGAGAATAGAGTGCTACTGTCCCCCTCTAATACACTCAGCAGTCAAAGATATGACCAGTCAAGTACTCAGCTGATTGTGTACTTTGCAAATTTGTGTACAAATTGTGTACAAAGTAAAAAGTGTGTACTTTGTAAATTTGCGAGCCCAAAAGATTGTGTTACAGTTTTTAAATTACCTTCAGCAGTCTCATGTTTAAGTTAGCTTTACCCACTAGAAAACTACCCACATGACAATTTCCAGATAAATACTTTTCAATATCACACAGAAACACATGAAGTACACTCTTTGTCGATTAATTATGGCTCATTATCAAAAATGAAAAGTCTCAACATCTTTTCTATCTTAGTCTCAGATATTACTATGCTTGGAACATGACACTAAGTGCTTCCAACATTTGAAAATCTCATTACGATTTAAGCAAGTATTGGTACTCTTCTGAAAACTAAATAGGATTACTTCATTGTGCTTTCGAATGCACTCTAATGTTAAATTCCAGGAAGATAAGAGATGCACAATGGAATGGAAATAAATTTGGATATTTAAATTTTTTTGAAACCAGCTTTTCCTCGAGATCCATAATGGGACTGGGCACAATTCTTGAACTCGTGACTTATGTTTAAATATAAGTGAGGACATTAATCCCCCAAAAAATCAAGCCTAAGGCCTCTACCAATTTTCCATGTAACCAATGAATCATCATTAGCTATTACCTGATAACTTTTAATTGTATTATATTTCTTCAAAAGAAATTTGACTACTTCTGAATTTAGAAGATTTTAAAAGCTCTGGCTGCATTTGCAATCCATGTTTGAAAGGGGCAAGGCACACATCTTTAAATAATTATTTAAAAGTAATAAGCTTTCGCCTGCTCTACCACCTACCCCATGATTTTACATTGTGAAATTTACCAGCAGGCTAGTAAATTTTCCCTGTGGCAGGCTAATTAATTTTATTAAAAGGCCCAGTGACATTTAGAATGCTTTAAAATTCTGCCTGTCAATTATGATTCTGTCTGTTGACATTACACCTTGGTTAGAGAAAACAGTATCAGTGAAAAAAAGCAGTATTCTCCAACTATTTTTGTTGCTCAAGCGTGTAACCAAATGTAAAACCTGAACAACTCAGACTGACAAAAATCTTTGTTTAAACAATAATCATTAGGGATTGAATTTAAGAGATGTCTCCTGTAACACAGTTTCAAGAGTTGCACTATCTTCTGTATTATCCAATGCAATTTCAGAAGAACCCTAGAGAATGGAAAATTGGTTTCACAGTCCAATATATTTAATTGCTAGATTTTCAAATATTTAATTGAGTTCAGAAGCTTCCCCTGTGTTTTAAGATTCATTCTATTTTAGAATATTCTGAAATCTGCTTACAGGCAGAAATTTATTTGTCTAGAGTTATGTAGAAAAAAACTTATTGGAGACAAATCGAACTTGTAGTAGGATGCAAAGCATGTAACTAATAGTCAATTTTTTAGGTACAGAACTATTATGATGACCGGAAGTACTTTAATAAAAAGAGCACTTAAATAGGAATATTAAGAATTTTAAAGCTAACTGAAACTTTTAGCCAGAGATTTGTCAACAAAAAGGCTCCATAATTGCAAAGTGGTTTTTAATGCTCTATTATCTTACCCATGTTTCTGGATCAACATCAGTTCTAACAAGTCATCATTTTGAAGTGACATGATAAAACAAAAAGTGTCTGAGACTCAACTAACAAAATACAACTCCATAAATCACATTTTTAACAGAATTAATAACAGTGCTATGAGACATATATTATTTTCTCTCTTTGAACATGTATGTGATTGTATAAAAGTACCAAGAATATATTTTCTGATTTACAGCTTGTACTGCTAAATTTGGCAATGTCCACGCAGACAACCTGCAGTTAAAAATCTGGCCATATTACTCAATTTAATGATAGCTGGACATCTTAGGATGACAATGTATGCAGAGACACATTCCTTAGAAGCCAGAAGTACTGCCAAAATCTACATAGCCTCCTTTATTTCATCTTTATGTATTTTAATATCTTTGTCCTTCTCTGTTTTTTTCTCTCAAACTGACTGAACTTAATGCCATACACATTTGGAGCAGAGGACAAAAACATGCATTTTATGAAGACTGGCCCATTTTTTCGAAAAGAAGCACTGACTTTGAAAAGCTGAAAGAAATCCCCAAATTCACAGGTGTCTCAGTGTTCTTATTTTAAAAATAGCATGAGCAATACATTCAAGGTATGTCGAATAAATTAACTTGAATTTGAGCAGCAGAATAAAACCCCATTACTCTAGATCAAAGAAAGTAATTATTTTCCTTTCTACTTAAAGGAACAAAAGCTTCTTAATTTTTCTGTGAAAAACAAAATCCACTTTTAATCATACGTATATTAACATTATCAAAATTAATATGAATCTTAGTAAGTTTCTCAAAACGCTCTTCCTGATACAGTGAATTTAACCATAATACTTTATTGCATTAAATCTCATTATATCAAGACTTACATAAGTGTAAGTAATATAGGTGAAGTATCATAAATCTACAAAAGAGGCTCCAAAACAATTAATAGCTATTACAATATCAATCATCATTGGTGGTTTTTACTTTCATCTTGCTTTCTTGTTAGCTCTCTTCCTTACACTGTCAGTTCAGTTAGAATACTTCACCTACACCTCACAATATGTCAAAAGGAAGTAGACTCATGCTGTGAAAAGCTGGTAATTTTATTGGGTTCCTCTACCTTTAAAAAATCTGTTACTTGGCCAAGTCTGGTTTCTGAGATCCTTTTTTGCAGGGAAATTGAGGCAAACATTTTTATGTGGCCTATGGTGTCTGCTCACAAGAAGAAGAATTTATATACACAAGGATCATTAGTGCAGGGTTGCGCCCATTAGGCTATAATAACCGTCAGCTAGGACAAAAAGCAGATCAGCATCATGCATTCAAACTAACAGGCACACATAAAAATACTTGCCAACTACATTTCCCATACAAAGCATTGCTTGGAATATAAACTTATACCAAAGGTATTTAATATATTCACTTTCAAAAAATTAATCTAACAGATTCCCTGCTGCACAGATTTCTCATACTCTGATCACTTAAAAATTGTAAACCAAAGAAAAGCTGAGAATTTAAAGCATACTGTGTGCAGTCTACAGACAACTTTAGAACTTAGAGACTAAATATGAAAAATATACTTATCTCCTCTTAACAAGCTTAAATACCAACAGTCTTAAGTCTGACTCCGATATACAGCCTCACTCCCACTAAACACATTTTGGTTAAATCAGGATTTAAGTCCTGCTGACAGAGCTTACATATACTCAGCAATATTAAACCACTTAATATGGCAATTAGACTATGAAATATGAAGAAATCACCTTAACTGCTCTCTAATGATGAAAAAACTCACAACATTATTTAAATAAAAAGAGTTTGCCAAAGGTACATGTATTTGACCTGGAAGTATTTAATTGTTTTATATACTACATTCTGTTGAGTAAGGCTTGATTTCATGGGAATATGCAGCCCATCACTGGGAAACTGAAATTGTGACCGACCTGGTCAATTAGACAATGACAACAACTGTTAAATACAAATCCCTACATGGCTAAACTTCCTAAAATATCCAAATCACTCTGGTTTACTTCTGACAAATTGATATGTTATAAACTTATTTAAATGTTTTCTCCAATATTTAACTGTCATGCAACACAAAAAATTACACATAACGAAGCACCATGGGCACAGTGTAGGTTTAGAAAACTAAGAAATCTCAATTCCTGAAAGAAGTCAAGAGCAAAAGACTCTGACACTAATGTTAACCTACTCACATCATGCTGGATGCCTAAGGCAGATTCATAAAAAAGTATGTTGTGAATTTTCCCGAAAAAGAGAAAATAGTTTAATTTTAAAGAAAAATGTTTCCCAACTTCTGAGATGGGCATGCAGCTATCTCTATATTTCATGCATAGTATAAAGTATATATAGAATATATATATGTAAGGTAGGAATACATACATGTGTAGGTGGGAAAGTCACACAACTTTGGAACAAGTTTTTAAACCTTTATAATCCATACTTCCACCCCACAAAATATTTCAGTTGAAACTCCATAAAATTCTTTGCACATGGTGCAAGTAAGAAATATTCCAAAGAAATTCTCTTTACTCAGAAGTATTTCCAAAATACAACAGAGAAAAGAACTGTGAAACTACTTGTGCTGCACGGTATGGCTAATACACAAATTGGAGTTGCCTCGGAATAGTTTGACTTATGCATATAAAACATAGTCTTTAAGATGTTAAGAAAGTGCCTGGTTAACAATGATACTGGTCTCTAAAGTTTAGATGTGCCGTAAACTATAAACTGCTTTAAGAAAATGCAACCTATTTATAGAACTTTTATGATCTCTCATTATAGGAAGACCACATGACAATCATGGGATGATTAGAAATATAATACTGAATTAAAATGATCATTAGGCTGATTATCAGTCTAGTTGAGTTAATCTGAAGTTCACATTCCTCCAATTATTTACTTCAGTATGTTGACAATGGAAGGTAAATCATGAAGTTGAAGAAAACCAGTCAGACACTTTTCAACTGGGTGATTGACATTGTACAATACTATCGTAACTGTGTCTTCTCTAGAAAACTTGTCCCCTTCCATGGCATGATAGTTCTTTGCATTGCTCACCATCAGAATATTATTACTGTGACACTGTAATAAAAATGTATTCCACTACTGGGAAGCAACAAAAACACCACAAACAATAATGAAGGTGAATCTACAAAAGCAGATGGCATGATCTAGGCTTTTTAACACATTCCACTCTAATCCATCCCATCTAAGTGTGATCAAATACATTTCTCTAACATTTTCAAAGCTTATTAGATGTGCATCTGAATAGATAATTTACAGAGTTGGTGAACACAAGAATGTTCCAAATGTCCAATACACATACCGGGTCCCCATATTTGCTATTACAGTTTGGTCAGTGCTACTCTGATTTAATGAATGGAGTCTTGGACAATATATTTAATTTCTTAAAATCTAGGGAAAAAAAACAAAACTAAAATAGCATTAGAAATAGTCTCAACGCTAAGAATCACCCAGTTAATGAGTCCTGATGGAAATCAGGGGTATTACTGAAACATTTCTAGCAATATAGAGAAGCAGAACTTCTGGTGCCCTACAATTTTAGTGGCAAAACACAGGTACTGTGGAGATAGGGAGGGATTTGGGAGAATTACTCCTTTGAACATAGGCATCTACATTTTATGCACATCCCATATTCTGAAACTAAAAGTTTTTTTCATCTGGGGTGTCCCATAATTTTGACAGTTAAGCCTTGAACAAAGATCTGAGTAGCTCATAGAAAGCCAGAACAGATGACATACACTGCAGAAAAGTTCCTTATTATGTGTTTTCCAGTGCACTGCTATTGCTAGCTGCTATATTGGAACTGTCTCAGTGAGTGGAACATTGCCTTGTAAAAAGTTGGGCCAAGGGCCCACAGCGGGTTTTCGTATACAGTTATAATCAGCATTTCCCATTACAAACAGAACTGAATCACCTCACTGTGGAGTGAGTTGCAATATTTCAACAGCAAAGCCACACAAATAGTCTTGAGTCACAAGTTCGTCCCTCAAGCTGTAAGATTTCAGCTAAACAATGATAGAAAAAGACATAAGTGGACTGATACAAAATGGAGATTACTTCTCTAAGTGTGTACTGTGTCTGCTTCTCTAAGTGTGTCCCTTACCTAACAACTGATCTCCACTATTTCTCATCTCTTCTTTTTAAGGGTTTTAAAAAAATGCAGAGAAGAAGCCTTAAAAATAATCTCAAACCTATGCACAATTTGATTATTGCTATTTGTCTTTTAATACAAAGATCCGATATAGCATACTGAGTCAGACAGATTTTCTGCCTGCCTCTTCTGCTCAGGAAATGAATAGTATTAATAGTGGTCTAACCAAAAACTATATTATCCTTACAAGTACCAGATTCACCAGTGTTCTCAGAACACTGTACCACCTAGGATTTGTTCTCCTCTCCCTCCTATCTAAAAGATACTAGGACAAGCGCAGCAGGACAATGTCAACTTTCCCTCTGCATCATATTAAACCAACACTATCCAAAACAGTTATTCAGTTTTACATTGTCTTCTCCCTAGACTGTACTCAGATACAGATGAATTTAAACTTATCTGCAAAGGATGCATTTCACTCTCCCAAACCAACACGTGTGGAAGATTCCCTCTCCGAAGTGTGGCAGCTGGCTCACTGTCAAATGCAAGCTGAAGCAGCTGAGTGCCAGACATGGTCACTTGCTCATTTTGCACTGCCTAGTTGCCTGCAGAATATGCTGTGAAGCTATGTACTTTAATATGAGAGGATACTCCTATAGATGCAGAAATTTCACACTATTTTAAAGGACAGTGTAATTTTTCTCATGATTTCTCTTGTTTTGTCTTGTCTACAATTTTGCATGTATCTGTATGCATAGGACAGTTCATCTGAGTTTTTTTCTTTATTTCTGTAACTGCTACTTAAAGTAGAGAAAGCAGTATGCAATACATACAGTAAAGTCATTTGTACACAACTTTTCACCAAACACTGTTAGAAAAACTTGAAATAAAATATTTTTTTAAATTTTTGACTTTCTTTTGCTTCAAGTTTCTCCATTCCACATTGCAAGTGGTCAAAGACCATTAACTTTTCCCTGTTTTTCATGTACTGAATTAGGCCATGAAAACTGGCTTGACAAAAGAGATGAGTGATTAATTTGCATGTTTCTTAGAGGTAGCTCTTTATAACTTCATTTTGTAATGAAAAAAACCCACAATCTTTGACATTCATGACCCAGTGATCACATGCTTTTTTGGTTAGCTGTTGTCATGAGCCATTTAGCCTATTATGAATTTTTCTCATCCAATGCATTGCCTATAGTAGTCTTCAAATAATTTTTCTGCTGACAGGCACGACTGCACACAGATTTAAATTACATAAAATGCTATGGGATAAACATGCACTAAAAGAGAAACAAGATAATTCTACTGTTGTCTTCATATTAATATGCATTTCTAAAGGTCCCCTCTACAGAACAATATTTTTCCTTGTGAACTGGGACTTTTTCCCTAGGAAGTCTCAGAACACAGATTTTGATTAGAATCACTCATCCTGCTTTGTAATGTTTGCGGCTTTTTTAAAGTTCCACTAACAGTATTCCCAAATTCTGTTTGTAACTCTTAGCTGTTTCCATAAGGAAGACACAGCATATCCTATTGCCTCCTTGAGCAAAACATGTGGTGACAGACCAGTCATTTGCTACCTCAGACTAGAGAGGGTGATGAGTTATAAACTTTTCTTCAGTGACAGCACTTGTTTTGCTGTCTTTCTTGTCCCAACACCCTAATTTTCATTAAACTTGTAGGACTACATTAGCTATGTCTACAACTGCAAGTACAGTAGTTTTTAGAAATGGATTTGTAGACAGCAACAGCTGGTGCTGAGGATTCAGTGTTCACACTATACACATTTCAGGGAGTTTTAACTATTTCTGATTTGATCCTGGGGTATTTAAAGCCTGCTATAGGTGGAGACTACTGGCACTCTCCTAAAGCAAATCTTCTCATTTAATTTAATTTAATTCTGAAAGATGTTTGTGCACTCTGAAAGTGCTCTGCATTGCTCTGCAGGGGACAGCTGGTAAATATGATTCAAAAGTGCACTGCCGATTCAAGCTAAAAATGCTAACGTATACATACCCGAATATTTGAGTCATAATGCTCTCTTAAATTTGGTACAAACCAGACAAGATTTCAAAAGCTATAGAAGTACAGCGAACAACTGAGAGAGATAGAGGCATCATGGCATGGAAAATAAAAAGTAATAAAAACTATCTCTGAAGATACTTAAGAATACTACACGTTTTTTTATGACGCAGCTTCTATCCTATCCCTATGCTGCTGTAACTTCTGCCAGCAAATTATTCAGACCTTTAGTAATAGCAGTTTTTTTCCATCTCATTCTGATACCTTTCACACAATACTGGCAGGCATAAAGTTATTCCTTCTTTTCCTTATTCCCTTGCATCCCAAGAGACATCTGTAAGCCCTTTTGCTTTTAAAGTGCTAGCTGCTCAAAGGCTCTTTTGAAATTAATAATAATCAATGCCAGCAGCATCTCAACACCCTACCCAGTATTTGCATGTGATGGAGGGAAAACAATAGCAAAAAAGGAGACATCAACTTGAGTTCTTCCAGCAGTTGTTTTAAATGGTGAATATTTTCCTTTTCTTAATGTGAAAAAGAAATAAACAATATCCTTAAACAATATCTTTTTAAATCCAGAACATAAGCAGACTCTCAACTACCCCAGTGTTCTGAAAAATCTGTATTTCTCTACAGTTGTACTGGCAAACTCAAATAATGTCTACCAGTAATGGAATTTACACACTGAGTAGCTCTAGTCTTTGAAAAATGCCATCCAGTAATTTTCTTTCTGAGTGTTATGTGGTAACATCACTTTGGGATGTACTTTACACCGCTAATGAAGCAAAATTTTAACATTAAACAAATAATGACTGCATGTTTGAAGACCTAAAGATTTATTTATAATCCATTCATTTAATTTTTTGGTGGAGGACTTGCTTTAGAAAAAGCAGGGAACTGCAAGGGAGAAATATGAAAACACTGAACTGAAACTGATATGCTAACTGGAATGCTACAAGAGTTGTACCTAAATTCAATTCTGATTATTAGGTGAAACTTTTACATATAGTGGAATATATTGGAAAAAATATTATTCTGATAGCTTAGAGGACTATATTCAAAGCACAATCTGTAATGCAAGAAATTCTCTGAGGCCTATGAGAAAATATCCATGTAAGTACAATATAATAAGTATAAGAAACGCTTACCTTGTTGAATATCCTTCATCTCCAGATGCAAACTCGATATTAAAATTCCTACAGTTTGAGATCGTTTTCCATCCAACAATTTGATAATCTAGAAAGAGGATGCAAAATGATCTGAGATCAAATGAACACCACACAAAGGATTAATTCACTTTAACAAAAGAAGCTAATTCGTGAATTGAATTCAATGTTTGTCCAAACATCAAACCATTTTATTAACTAAATGTGGTAGTAAGACCTTCATCTTTATGCTCTGCACTTTAACAAACAGCTTATAAACATAAGACTGAATTCTCACCAGGTCTATTATAGAACATTGCTTCTTACTTGTAGGATGCCACTAAACGGGGGGGAAAAAGAGACATCGGATATTTATCCTCGAATATAGTTTTCCCCCTTCTTCTTAAGGTGAAATTTAAGGACTATTTAAGACACTCAGTACACCCCAAGTTCCTTAGTTTGTCTGCTAGTTTACATTTCAATGTGAACAGGTTTATGTCTACTTTTTTAATAAAGGATCAATTCCTGACCAAGAGAAATTGAAGAATTCTCTTTTTATGCCCTCTCAACACTATTTCTGGAACACTAGGCACTACTGAAAGTATTTCTTTCACTCTTGTCTGAATGTGCTTATCCCACATTGTTGACACTTCACAGGGATTTGAGGATTTTGTTCATATTTTGGGTAACCAACACTTCATAGTATAATATACTGACATTCAGAATGTAATATTTTCAGATGTCAGTTGGGAGAGAAGAAATAAAAGGAGAAAGGGAAACCTTAAGGAAGTTATTTTGGCTGGTTGAAATTAGTGACAATGATGTGGATCAGTCCATAAATAAAGTAAACCATCAGACTTTAGAAGTGTAGTTCCAATGTTAGGAATGTCAAAAACAAATTTCCCACAATGTCTGGACTGTTGTTATTTGTGATTCTGATTTATGTCACAAGGAAGATATGACAGCAGCACATCACAGAAGGCAATACAGGCACAAGTTCTTAGAAGTGTTCATATCCAAGCAGTCCTCTTACTTCTTAGTGCTGATAAACGAGAACTATTAAAAATACTAACCGATATGAAATATTAAAACTAATAGCCATGTTTTCAAAAATTCAGATATTATATTCTTAGTATATGAACAATATTTAATCTCTTTCCAAATTTAATTTTAATATTTGTGTGACACTAATATTTTGATATTTAATAATGCTAGAAACTTTAAGTTATTGCTATCTCTTATTCCTGTAATATTTTTATACATGGTCACATTAGAGACAGTTAACTGAAAAAATTTATACTAACTCATAAAATTGTTTCCCATGTTTTATGTGATTTAGGAATATTTAACTGTGCAACTATTTAGTCATTCACCTATACAAAAGTAGATTTGTTGACATATACAGGAAAAAGAGAAACGATAGCTAATTCTTATTTATAACAAGTTGGAACACATGCTGTCTTCAACAAAGATTTGACTGATATTTTATGACCCTCTTGCAGGGAATCAAAATGTAATAAACTTATGTCAGAGTAGATATTGCATATTTTCTGCCAAAATTTGAAGTAAAATCTATCCTGAGAGATTTCTCTGCCTACATGTGTGGCACGTAAGCTGCATATTAAGAAAGTAATACTATTAAAATCGTTTTCTTCAAAGGACAAAGCATTCAGGTTCTTTATCTCCTGAGTACACAAGCGCACAAGATGATTTGGCTACAAGTTAACTTAAACGAACACTGTGGAAGCATCATATCCTGTTGACTGAGCAAATGTAACTAACTGCATGGTTTATCATGGTAATTTCTGAAGCTTACATGAATTTGCTGAACTCCAAAGCACATTAACTTCTTACAGGGATAATTACAGGCTTCTGTAGTATGCAATTTGTATAGCATTCACTGACCTCCAAGTTGACCTTGTTCAGGGCAAATTCATAGGTTGTCATAAACCCCATTAGACATGCCTAGTTTGAGGCAAAACCTTTCCAGACTATAGCTGTTGTAGACAATAACACATTTGAAATCATTCTATTGAAGTATTTTTTAAGTGCTAATATATTCTCCAAATATGATCAGCTTAGATTACATTTCTAAGTAAGACCTTCTCCTTAAAAGAAAACAAGAAAAAGTGGAAAAAAAATGAAAGTAGACCCTATGTAAGTTTTAAAGCTAAACCAGAGATTTACGTTTTAAAATGGCAACTGACTGCATGTTCACATGCATTTTAGACAACTGTACACATGGTCACAATTACCAGGTATCAAACTAGACACAGACTACCTAAAATAGCTTCAACCAAGTAACTGAAGGCTAATACTTTATTCATTAGGGAGAAAAAAAAAGGAGGACCAAGACAACAGAATAGTTTAAACTATAAACTTTCTAGGCATAAAACTACTCCAAACTGGGAGCTGTAATGTTAAGTATTAGACTTCTGTCACAGATTTTTAGAAACAATGTGTACCTTGTAAGGCATTGCATCGAGATATAAAGACAGTAGTAAAAGAGAGAATAAATTTTCAGAGATACCAATTTTGACCCAAATTACAGTTATTTTGGGAAAGTCACTGAGAGGGAATTAAATATGTCAGTGAATTCCAAATAGAAAGGAGACACCAAAATATCAGCACTTTCTTAGTTCAATAAAAACACAGGGCAATCAAAAGGAAAGTTTGTAAAGACGGCACTGAACTATTTAGTCTATGCTTTTAAAAGACAAATCACTGATCACCTCTCAGCATACTGGGACTTCCTTGTAGCTGGCAGTGACAGGTAAGCAGCTAAAATCCAGCTGATGCTGCTACGCCAGCTGGTGGGGTTTGCCAGCTGCCTGCTGCTTCTCCAGACTATGAATGTATCGTTGTAACAGATGCAACATCTTTTGGCTTAGTGACAAAACCGTGACTGCTGGTGATAATTCATTTGCTTCAGTGATCCATAATATTATTTGCTCTATGTGGTTTTGGCCTTGACTATTTTTTAATGTTATTAAGTTAGCTGATTTGCTGTACACAAGTGTCTCATCTACGTATTTCAAACATTTATCATCTAATTTAAAAATGAAGATATACTGAAGGTTGAATACATTTGTAAATTATTCTGTCATTTCCATTAAAAGGTGTTACTCTAACAAAGGCAGAAATGTCGTTCATTGAATACTATAAACCAGACTTCACTGTTTTTCTAACTGCAATGTCTACATTCTGTCCAGGACACTTACTGGTGCTGAAATCTGAAGAGATTCAGTTTACTTTAGTGATTAAAAGCAAAATCTTTCCTCCTGGTGTTGCATGGATTCTTTCAATAATATTTAAATTTATTGAGAGAAGCCATAAGCTAAAGAGCTGTCCTGCATATCACAGTTCTTCCCTCTATTACCACTCATTAACTTTTACAGTGAGTCAACAGCCTGGGCCCATAAGTAGACGACTGAAACCCTGTTCAAACAGAAGATCACGCACAAGAAGCCAAAGCATGCCCCTCAAGCCATTCTACATAAATACTCCAAGAGTTACCAATGAAATTTCAGAAGCTTAAGACTAAACATTATCTTTCTATTCATACTCAAAGGAGAGCCAAGTTTAACTACTTCTTATTTAATATGGATGAACCATTTTTAAAATATTTCTATTTATAATTTTATTAGCTTAAAAAAACCTTTAAAAAGTCTTTAGCCTTCTGCTAAAGGACACACAAATTGCAATTCCTCAGGCTAAAACAGGAGGTATGAAATGAGCTAGTAAGAAACTAATTTCAGTATCTTTACTCCTATCAAAACTGTGAAAATTAGACAAAGCCACAAAATAGATATTTACTCCTTATGGATGCTTTCTATATTCTGCGTGACTGCAGAGCTTTGTGATAAACAAGGAAATGTCAGTGATTTTTTTTCAGCACAGCACAAAATATAAAAAGAAAGTGAGAGTGCATTGGAAGAGCATGCACTAGCATTTTACTACTTCTGCTTTAGTTTGAACACTGTTTATTATCTTATGCAGACAGCTGAAGACAGTCATTGTGTTTCAATGCTGCAAAGCTTCCAACATTTTCTGCAATATCTGCCCTTCTCGCGGAAACACAAAATTCATTAATTGTAATTCCTCATTTAGTTAGATGGACAAAAAACTTGCTGACAGACATATCCCTTTCAGTTAAAAAAAATGCAATTCACTCAAAATATTGACACTCTTCTTAAATGACAACACATGTTAATAATTACGTGAAGTCTGTTAGAGATAATAGACAACAGAAAAGCCATTATCTTTAATGTCCTCCTGCGTCTTTGAAATGATAATCGTTGCACTAAAGGGCCAAAAATGATTGATGGACTTTCATTTGGAGTATACACCTGACACAAATTACTTGACATTTACTCTTTTTTTTGTTGTAAGATGAAGACAGAGTGGCATCACAAACATCCAACTATCCTGATTCTTGAAAGATATAAAAAATAACTTGAGTTTTTGAGGATAAATTACTAACAAGTGTTCAAATATATTGGAAAAACTAATGCAACTTCAAAATATGTGTTAAGTTTAGCAATGGAGCTACAGAATGCACATGGAATAAATCGTAGCAAAGGAATGTTCTTTTCTAAATAACCCCTTTTTCAGAATTACAGAGAATTAATACATAATGAATCATGTCTTTTATTTCATCTCAAAATGTATGTCCTAATTCTGCCTTTCTTCTATTTGGTAATACAAGAATTTTGGTTCTACAAATTTAACAGGAAAGGGAGGAACTATGGCTTGAAAAGAATTACATGTGCCTATCAGCTTAAAAATTTGCATGGATACATACAGACAAGATACGTTAATACAGAATGAGTGAAAGAAAAGTTGTCTTCACGTAATACTTCAGTCCTTCATCTGACATGAAAAAATCTATAGAAGACTTTCAGAGTCTGAGAAAGAGGTTAGATCCCTCAGAATATATTCAAATCTATAAAAGCAGAGTTCTTCCAAAAACAGTGATGGGGATTGGGTTTTTGGTTGATTTTATCTTCCAGAAAAATAGGTTACGGTTTAATGCTAATTTGTCTTGGTTTTCATTGTTGTCATAAACACCTATGGACCTTAACGGTACTGTACTGAATCTACTTACAGTTGAACATTTTTGGTACATAAAGCTTCATAGTTTAAGTCCATTTACTTTTTAGCAAATATAACTTAAAATTTGCTTTTCTAAAGAGATCATGTACTCTAGACAAATATTTTTAATTGAGTGTCAGTGGTAAACAGAATAGATACAGAAATCATATGTTCAGAATGCTCCATCTGAAATCAAAGCATAAGAAAGCAAAGAAATTATGATGAACACAGTCTAGATTAACAGATGCACTTTCACAAGCATGTCAGTGATGCTTTGAAAAAAAGGAGTTAAAAATACGAGTCATATTCAAAAGACAAAGTCTAAATGTCCAACAGAATCAATACCTAAACTGAAGTTATGAACTAAAATAAACTGGCGGATCTAGCCCTTCTTCTTGATTTCCAACAAGCTGCAACTTCTTACTAACATTGAAAATGGGACCACCTGCAAGCATTTGAAAAAGCTTAACTAAAGACCCCCAATACTTTACATGGCATAAACAGTTTTTAGATCCAATGGATATTATCAAGACGCATCATACCAGTAACTTACATGTTCATATTAAGCTAACTGAATTAGCCAAAATCAGAAAGAAATTTATTTGATTCATATTCAGGTGCTAATGAACTTTTGGGTTTTTTCCAAAAATTTCAAATTTGCCTGCTATAGATTCAACCACTTCAGAACTAACTCCGAAATAATTCCCACTCCTTCTATATATTATTTATCTACCTACAGTCTCTGGGAAAGTCAGCAATCATCTCTTTTCCATTTCATGCACATCATCTCCAAAAAATCACTGCATTGCATTATGTCATACAAGATTGTAATGCATTTAGTCTTACAATTCAAAAACATTTTTGTGAGAAGACTTATAATTTTAATATTTAAATATATTGCACATTATTTTGCTCTAGTCAGTAAATTCTCCCAATGAGAAAACTATGTCTGCTCTCAAGATATATCTAAACACCCTGAATATTAATTTTTATCATTATCTATATAATACTGTAAACCTCTCAATAAAAGACTGCATATATGCAGAGAAGATACATCCACAAGAAACAAGAATTTAATTAATTATTTCAGAAGATGCAGAGTTGGAAAAAAAGTAAGTTCTTCCAAAGCTGCTAAATTTTCCAAAGGGACGGACAATCAAAGAAGCATGGGCTGCTACACACCTTGCAGAGCTACTAAACCCAGATAAGCATTACCATAACTAACTCCAAGCATATAAGTATACTAGAAAGTACTAGAAAATATCTGACTTCCATTTAATCTATATTATTTTTACATTGTATCACTATCAGTTAAATGTACTATATTTTTCCAAAATAAGTTGTTATATTTCTAAAAATAAACTAAATCACCCTTTATGCAGTCCTTTAAGAAATTATATCACCACTGCTGCTGGAAGGTTCTTAATTTCCCTTCCTTTTTTCCCCCCACATACTTGTTATAGAAGCCTCTAGAAATCGTGTAATTCAGGCATTTTTTGTCAGGCATGAAAACAACAAATTTGGAAATTATGAAAGTGCTTTCTCTCTTGAAAAAGGGATAGCCAGCTGTTTCCATCCATAGGACAATGGACAGAAAGTGGGCTTCATGCCTTTTAACTGATTGACAGTGTCAAGATGTTGAAAAGGCACTCAGAATGTCATCCATAGGATTTATGCACTTCAGGACAGTATCAACCATATGTCTATCATTCTAAACAACCTTTCCTAAAGATCTCCCAATACAGAAACACAATTTCTCTTGCCAAAATTGTTCTGCATTCCATTGGTATCCTTACTCCGAGAAACCTTTTAATAATTTTTCTTTGCAGCAGCTGCATGCACTTGATTACACTTACTGTGTGTCCCGATCAACCTTGTCCTTTCTAGACCAAACAATCATAATAATTAAATTCTTTTCTCAGGGACTACTTTTACACTTTTCACCATTCGCCCTCTTATTGACTCTTTACAGTTAGCAAACTTTCTAAATGAAGAACTGTAGTGCCTAAACCTAGATGCAGTTCATAACTGAGACATGGCTGAGTGTTTTGTCTTGCAAGCAATACTTCTACTGATCTATCACAGTTCTGCCTTTCCTTTTGTTAGTACCCCAATTTAACAATTCCTGTTCTTCCTGTGAGCCATTATAATGGCAAGACCCTTTCTCCTAAATAATTACCCAGTCAGTTAGCCAGTTGCACCCTGTCTTATTTTTAGGTAGCTGAATATCCTTAACTGTACTAACCTTGAGGTTAACTGCATTAGCTTTGTGCTAATCCTTGTCTTTTAGACGATGTCTCAGACACATAAAAGCTTTCTGGAGGGTCTACTTCAGCGCATTAGAAGCCCCTCGCAAATAGATCATGGCTGCAGAGTCAGTCTTTCATTACCCAAGTAATAAGTGGAAATACCACAGTTACTGCAACCAGTACAGAAGCACATCGAGTCCTCATGCATTCTCCTATTTTGACACTGCATATATAGATATGTATAAATATAAATACAGTCTACATTATAAATATTTATTTTAGACGTTATATATTATATTGTAATTACATTATATATGTAAGAGTGTATATAATATGAATATATACTCAGAAGTTTCCCTTCTGAGCATAACCTGCCAAATGGTAATGGAAAACAGACCATCTGTTCTATTTATACAGAATCACAGAATCAATTATTTCAAGATCATTGAGTCCAGCCTATGACTGAACACCACCCGGTCAACTAGACCATGGCACTGAGTGACATGTCCGGTCTTCTCTTAAACACCTCCAGGGACTGTGACTCCACCACATCCCTCGGCAGCCCATTCCAATGTCTAATCACCTCTTCTGTGCAGGATTTCCTCCTAATGTCCACACTAAGCCTCCTCTGCTGCAGCTTATATAGGACAACATTTAGATATTTCTGGATGAAAATGGCAGATGTCTATCAGCTGTAAGCAAAAAAAAGCACAGCTTACAATGAATTTTTTAATCTGTTTCATCATAAGGTGTCTACAATGCGGACAAATGGGTAAGAACAGAACAAAGTGAAATTTCCATAGGTTTTTCACAGCAGCATTCATTTCATGGTCTAAGCGTACAGACTATTCCAACCAGTTTCAAAAACCTGATAATTCTGAGAATAAATTGAATAATATTGTTTTATGTGGAACTGCAAGAGAAATGTAAATAAATGGTAAAGATATAATAATTCAACAGGTCACTAATTGCTAGTTTCCTCTAATTTTATAAAGCCCAGTTAAATGCAAATCAATTCTCCTCTAATTCGAAAGATAAAATCTTACTTCCAGTTGCATAAGGAACTTGATTGTGAGGCACTGATGTAATTCTCATTCAAGGAGAAAAGTATTAGATAATCATGTTTTAATAAGCAGTCCTGCAACACCTATTGGTCTGTAATTTCCCTAAATACGAAGAAGGCTGAACTTAGTTTGCATAAGATGGTATGAAACAGGGCACAGTTTGTGCAGAGGAGAGATTTAAGTAGTGAATGGGTCAGCCCTAACATGTATCATTAAATAAAATGGCTTAAGTATTCCAAACACAAACTACAACTCCAGATTTTATTGCTGTTCCCACATCTTGCTCTGGAAGGCTCTTTTATGGAATATGAAATAGGAATTTACAAATAAATATAAAATGACACAGCATCAGCCAAAAATTGTAATATATGATGAACCTCGTAAGATTCATAACTGTTTCACAACGTCTGTAGAAAGCATCTTTAACCAGGCTATACAATCCCATATGCTGTACCATTTTTAAGACTAGACAAGCACAAATTTCTGTACTGAAGCAAAGAAAAAGATTGTTGCTAAAACCCTAGTCAACAGATATAATTGTTACAAAAAAGGCAAGAAAGGTCGAGAACCAAGAAAAAGTATCAGAAACCAGAAATAAAGCCAGCAGAACAGACAGCAACAGGACCTCTCTGTTGCTATCTACTAATAAACCTTCCTGTAAATAAATAAAATGTTTCTCTATTACTGTATCACTTGCAGCCTGCCAGGACTGATCCATTGGAGCCAGCCTGCACACAGGCTGCTTTCAGAGAGACAAAGAAAAACAGAGGACCATCTAAAACGGCCAACTGTCTGTAAAGACGTTTAGCTGCTACTGTGACTTATTTAACAGAGGAAGGCAAAAAGACACGATATACAAAAAGAAAATGCTTCTGTACTCAGAAAATGAAAATGTTTCAGTTCTAAATTTTAAATTGACCAAATGATGGGAAGTTGAATACTGCTAATCCCAAGTTTTTAAACTCTCACGGAAAGCCCACGCTTTGTAATGCCATGATCATAATCCCATCGGTTTACCAAACTAGAGACATGGCAATAAGACGCTATTCTTAATTTATCTCTTATGAAATTTATTTCTGTATTTTCACACAGTACACTTTTTCATTTTATTAATTTCAGCGAATATATCCCTTGTCTTAAAACAGTAAGTTTATCTTTAATACCAAAGCAGACTAATTCAAACAGTGACATAAATAATGAAGATATCTTTGCAATACATTGGTTGCTCAAAAAATTGGTCCTTATTTTTATATAATTATTTTCTGTAACTATTATCTAATTCAATTTTGAATAAAGCTAAGAGAGATCATTAAAAAATCATGCTGCTGTAACAGGTAGGTTGATTTACAAAGCAGGGAGGAAAACCACAATTTCATCTTTCAGGATACAGGCCTAATCCTGTACCTGCTTTGCTGTCATCCATCTGGAGAAATGAGTCTATTTCCTTAATGGCTGAGATTTTAAAATACAAAAGCACTTATCTGTACATATTAATTCTCCATTACAGTTACACTGGTTACATTCTTTACACTGGTTACATTCTCCAAAGTTATTTAGAAACCTATATTTTCTATTAAATACTTCTTTTTAAAACAGGTAAATAGAAATAGGACATCAGAAATGGGATGGGAACTAATGGGATTTATGGATATAGCTGCTACTACATATGACATGCACTTGAAGCATCTGTCATATGTTAAAACATTTCTCAGAGAGATATTCCTGTCCAACTTCAAGCTAATATTTGAAGGACTGTAGAAATTATTTCTTTAGGGTGTATTTACAAATGCTAGCATGGCCCCATGTTGTATTTTTTACTTCTTGCATCGCAGGAGTTTGGATTTTGTAAGTTCTATAGCCTCACTGACACTTTTCATTAGCTATTGCGTTAAGACGCAATACAGAAAGTTTATGATCAAGATGTTTTGACAGATATGATTGCACCAACATGTATATATACATATATATTTATATATATATGTTTCACATTATAAAATTGCTTCAGGCAAAGTGCCCTCTTGTGGTTCCAAGTAGATAAACTCAGAGATTTATGATGCACTGTATGTTTAAATAGTTTCTGACATGTAACCACGCTGTTTTAGGAAAACAGTATTGATTATTATTCAGCCTAGAATTTTTCTGGCAGCAAATACTAGTAATGCCATTTTTTTTTTCCTATCTGCACCCTTTCTCTATAGTGGATCATGTCTCAGGCAGACAATACCTGCACTACAGCAATGACATACGCCCTGCATGTAGCTTTGACGATTAAAGACATGATGGTCTTGTCCCTTCCTGACACAACTCTTCAGGTATACCAGAAAAAAAAATAAATTTGGCATTCCTTATTCAAAATGCCTCTTTATATTTTATTTTTCCAATACAATTAATCTCAGTGATAGAGAGGTTTGCTAGAGTAACTTAATGACAGGCATTAATTATAAATCAGTTCAAGGGCAGACAATGGTCTGAAATATTGGAACTTTCCAACAGGAATTAGAACTTTCATTCAGTTCTCCTATACAATATTTTTTCTATCTCACTGGGACATGAAACTTTCATTATCAAAGGCAAGAAATCTTCCAAGGTAAAGAATAACCTTGGGTTCTCAAGCAAGAGTTGAATCAGCAATCCATCCATTTTGCTTCTCTGTTCATTCTCCAAAAGACCCCAATGAATTAAGAGGGAGTTTTCCCAAAACAAAAAACTAAACAGTAACACACACACACAATTAAAAAACAACACCCCCCTCCCACCCCCCCAGTAAATACCTTTTTGGCCTTAGTTTTTTTTTCGTAAGTCTCTGATAATGGTTTTCTTTTTTCCTGAGTGGTGTCTTTGGAGAATAAATATTCAAACTCAGTAGTATCAAGTATATCAGGTTCTTCTAGAGATTCCCATAAAGTTGGCACAGCAGTTTTCCTGGAAAGTGAAAGGTAATAATAAAATAGCCAAACATTATGCTAATAGATATAACCATAATAGATGTAAATCCATGACAAATTTAAACTCAAAGCAACACAAAGAACATTCCTTCTCTACAACTTGCTCTTGTAAGGAGTCAAAATCTTTTGCTATTAGTAGTAGCTATTAGTTTTAGCTATTTAGTCCACGCCTGCCAGACTATTGAAATGCATTATTTGAACTGTACAGTTCTTTGTACAACAACTGCAGTTTGTGCAAATACATCTCAAGAGATTTCTGCCACTTCAAGTAGGATTAGGAGTATTTAAACAGCAGCTTTTTTGAGAAATTCCCAGCAATCTATTTAGACCTACAAAAATAAACAAAATCAACAAATAGTGAACAAACTTTATTCAAGCATATTTTAAGAGCATTTGGAGTAATCTGTATAAGACTTGATTTACTTCATATTAGCTGCAGATGTTGTATGCTCATATTTATCCTTGTTGCAGTTCTAAGAAACTAGAATAATTATGTGGCTTATATTTTGGGAGACTAGCCAGTATTCTTCTCCATACAACCAACTGTAAATTTTAAATGTGGATTATCTTTCCTTCTTTTTTTGCCTTCCAAGACCAGATTTAGCTTTGGATCAGTTTGAAACTTGTTTACATAATCCTGTAGTTTTATCTGGATTTGGGGGAAATACAGTGCAGTGCTACAAACATTGCACTTCAATTCTGAAAGGGCTTTGTATCAAAATTTCAATGCTTCAGGAAAATACGTGGAACAAAACTGCTGAGGGCTCTTTACGCCTGTTTATCAGTAGAAGGTGGAACGACTTCTTCCAGCAGATGTCACTAAAAGGCAGTGAAATTATTTGCAATTAAAAAAGGTGAAGAAAACCACTATAAAATACAAATGGCCGATGTCACTAACATATTAGATGTAATATGCAACAAAATGGAATACCTATGAATTCAAAAGGCACCTTTTTTTTTTCAAATTTAGGATTTTTTAAATACTCAGCTGTATGTTTACTATGGTGAATATTAAGGAATGACTATTTTTTTCCACTGGTATCTGCTGATGCAGCACATTCTGTGTCACAGGAAACACTCAGAGCTCCACAGCTTCACTCTCCCTGATATTAGCCATCGTGTCAGCAAAACTGAAGAATGAAGGATTCTTTCTGGCTCTGCAACAAGAAGTCCTGAAGAGCTGATGATCTGAGCAGCAAACCTTTGAAGAAGTTTCCAGTTCTAGTACAGACCATGAAAATGTCAAACCATTACATCTGGCGACCAGTAGTTCATCACAATGCTTAGACCTTACCTTGCAAAACTTGGTGAACTAGAAATATTTCAGAAAAAAAGCTTTGATTTCAGTGAATCAGTAGGAAGAATTACTGTAAAGTTTATTTGTGGACCAACTATTTATTCATTGTGAAAATATTATGCACTAGTAATTTTGGGAAAGTAAAACCAAAATGTTTAAGCTTCCTGCTCCGAAGTATTTCAGTGTTTTTAATTCTAAAAAAACTGAACAAATACAACTAACATTTTATTAATATTTTGTTCCTGTCAACTATTTTATGTAAAATATTAACACCTTACAATGCTTTATTATACCAGAATAATGGTACTTTCTCATCAAAATAAATTCAGAGCTGTAAAGTAAAATAAAACTCATATTTAAATACACTTAACTGCAATTACTTACTTTAACAGTGTTTAAATGCAACGAAACATTAAAACAAAACATTATTAATAATTATATTAATTAATTTATATACACTTATTATAATAATATATGTAAGCTATAATAAATAATTTCTAGTCATTCATAATACTATAGATAATATATAGATAATATAGTCACAGTGTATAATACAGTATACAATACACTGCATATATATTACTGCATATATAATATTGTGACCTGTTATGGCTGTAAGTCATATATAACAATATAATTTCATTTATCAGAATGCTTAACCATCTTTAGCATCTTTGCAACTGCAGTCATGCTAAAAATAATTTTGAACACAGATAACAATGATTTGAACTTTAAGATCCAAATAATAATGTAATTTTATTACCTGCATAATGCAGGACCTGAATTAATAGGCACACCCTTGTTAAACTAGAAACAGCATGTGTCACTTAAGCATCCCTCCAAAAACAATTTTTGAGCCATCCCTCCTTAGTCAAAATCCAAAAGAGCAGCTGAGTAGCATGTGAAGCCACACACCACCATGGCAGTAAGGTATGCATGCTGGACCAGAAAGTGTAAATGGGTGAACTTCTTCTTTCCCATCAGCTGAATAAATGGGTAGCATAAACAAAAGATTGTGGGATCTTTTAAAAAAGCCTGTCCAAAAATTGTTTCTTTATGCTCATTCACCAAATTATCACTTATAAACAAATCAATAAAACAGATGTTTTATAGTAACTTTGGATTTGGTGCAACAGAATACACTATTAGACTACTGTTATAGAATCATAGAATGGCCAGGGTTGAAGAGACTTTAAAGATGATCTAGTTCCAATGCTCCTGCCATGGACAGGGACACCTTCAACTAGACCAGGCTACTCAGAACCCTATCCAACCCGGCCTTGAACACTTCCAGGAATGACACATCGGCAGCTCCTCTGGGCAACCTGTTTCAGTGCCTCACCACCCTCACAGTAGAGAATTTCTTTCTTTTATATGCCATCTAAACCTACCTCCTCTATCTCTGAGATGCTACTGATACTGGAGGTTGCCCCATCTCACATGCAAGGCCTTGTACTTGGACTTGAACTTCCCAAGCTTTACACAGTTCCACTACTCAAGCGTGTCAGGGCCCCTCTGGATGCCATCCCTTCCCTCAGTCATATCTAGGATTTTATCCCCGCACTAAATCACAGTTAAGATGGGTAACTTTTTTATTTTTCTTTTTTTTTTTTTTTAAACTACAGAGGTCACTATCAGTTATGAGACTTGCCCATAATGGATGCTTCATGCTACAGGTTCCTGAGCCACACATATTTACATATTCACTTTACTTTTCCTGCTCTGACAGAATTATACGCATGTGTTAGGTTTCAGTTTAACTCTTTCTAGAACTGGAATCATAGAGGATGATACAACATAGTTCTCGGAAGATAGTATCACATGAAGTGACTGGAAAACAAAATATGAAACTAAGTTCTTATGTGACCAAATTCTAACTTCAATTCTAATTCAGATTTAATTAAAAAAAAAAAAATATCTGTCTAATCTCTCAGCAAACATTTTGCTTTTTGCTTTTTAGTGCTAAACCTAGGAAGGACCCTGTCACTATGGTTATCCACAGAGTGCTTGGATCACTGGGGGAAAAAAAGCCACCAAAAAATACAGTTTTGTTATGATGCACAAAATTTCCATTTATAATGCACACAATTTTAACTGAACCATAATATTTCAAAATAATTTCCTCTGGCCTATTTCTAGACTTTTAGAACTGATCCAATTTTTTTCTTAAAGCATATCAATTCCATGCCTCTACACTGATTTTGTTATATGTTCCTGGACTGCTAACTTTTTGTTATTAGGTCTTAAATAGTATCCCTTAAAGAGCAAACCTACCATGACAATTCTAAGTAGTGATTCTTAGTCCAAGTAAATATATTTTACCTGCTATCTTGCAATTGTATCCGTGTCCAGTACAAAGGCTTCATGGGACGGCTAGGTTCAATGGCAGGTTTTCGAGGACCTTGGTTTGAAGATAAAGTGCTATTAAAAAAGAACCCAGGCCCAGGAGGTGGAAGAGGTGGAGGTAACCCAGATCCAGGCAGTGGAGGTGCAACAGGAGGTCCCAGCCCTGGAAGTGGTGGTGGTGGCGGTGGTGGCGGTGCTTGCAAATTCCTACAGCCTTCAGAAAGTGGAGGTGGCAGTGGTGGACCAGAGTCAAACTGAGATGTCAGTGAAGCTGGACCCATTGGCAAAGGTGGTGGTGGAGGAACTAAACCTGACAGTGATGATTCAGGAAGGGGTGGAGGAGGAGGAGGAGGTGGTGGTGGTGGTGGAGGAGGCAGCATTTGTTTTGGTTGACAAGATAAGACACTTTCTGAAGACTGTACATTGTAATTGTCCTTATTTTCACTTTGGGCAGAAATACTATGTGACAAAGAAGAAATATTAAGCTTTTTGGGTACTATTTGGTTGTTTTTCACAGCTCTGTTATCTTCTTCACTAGGCTTTATGAAAGTTTCTCTGTCAGTTTGTATACATACATTTCGGTATGCCTTTGGTGGGTTATCATCTTCAGTAGAAACACCAATGTCTTTAGCTTTTTCATTTCTTCTGTTTAACTTGTTATCAAGTTCATTTTTCAGATGTGCAATGGTTTCCTCAAGCTGAGCAGTTGATACAGCATGCTCTCCACGAATATGGAATACCCTGAGTTCAAACTGAGACTGCAGAGCAACAAGAGAAAATATACCTTAGTGCAAATATTCTTCTAAAGTGCTAATTTTGTAGCAACTAAAAATCTTCACATTTAGACTATGTTCTTAAATTAAGCAAAGAGATATATGCTTCACTTTCCTAGTTCTAAATGCCTTTATTGCAAGCTATTACATAATTTGACAATTACTACTCTATAAAGAAATGAAAGCAGGGTGTGTTTCAAAAAAATGTATTTTATGAGTAAATATGCAGAACATCAATTTGGGCAAATTCTAAGTTGTACATTGCCTTTAAGCAGACTTACTGTTTTTTAATTGAATGCAACGATTAATGGTATATTATGGAAAAAGATACCTTTTTCAAATGCTATCATATTTAATGACATGATTTTATTTACTATTTTGTTTCATAAATATGCCATATATATATATATATATACACATATATATGTATATGTATGTATATAGTTAACATGTTACGAAGTAAAAAGTAGACTAAAAACAACAGAAGTAAAAATTTATCCAGAATACAACAATAAATAACCAAATTAAAATAATTTCTCAATCTATTAAGTGCTATCGGCAATTAAATTCACAGGGACACACATAAATTCTTCAAGTTTATCTTTATCATTAGATTAAAACTTCATTTCTTCCAGATATACTTTAATCTACAATGCAAGAAAATAAATCTTAGAACTAACATGATCAAGACAATTTCACTGAATAATTAAGGAAGGAAGAAAAAAAACCATTTATGTTACCATGTATCAGAAAGATCTAAAACATTGGTATAGAAAAATCTCCTTTAAATAATACAATACAATCCAGTACTGCTATTCCAGGTAATCAAGTCTCTACAAGCTATTTTCTGTTATGCCATAATACTATCAGGTAGCTGGCTGATGCTATCTTATTTTTCTGCATGGTTCTTTCAGGATCCCTCTACAAGGGGAAGTCACCATTTCAACAGAAGCGGTAATGAGCTTCAATTTTCCCAAATTCCTGCAGGCAGACAACAATTTACACCTACAAAATTCCCACACAACGCTTGTCAGAAGTGGCAACCCAGCACTTCCTACTTACCATTCCAACTTGGGTGTTAGGTCAGAGTTCAGAGTTTACAGCATTAATTAACATACATTCAAGTAATGCATGTATAATGTAATATATTGGGAGTTTATACTGTACGACAAAGCTTGATTAGATATGCAAACAATATACATTATTTCTTAGAGCAGTTATGATCAGCTTGTATTCAAATAAATTTCTTAAGACACAATTCAAAGTAAACACTGAAAATACTGGGTACAAAATGTTGCTTTTCTTAACTAGCAAGTATAAAGGTCAGAAATCAAGTTTAAAGTCTTGCAAAGACAATGAAACAGAGATCTGCATTGGAAACAACACAATTTGTATTAGTTTTATAGGAGAATTAGGACGAATATGTACAACAGAATAGATTTTCTTAGCTGTTTCTTTTCCTGATGTTACTCTATCAGTTTGTTGTCACTCAGCTTTACTATTAGTTCAGTTCAACTATCACAAGATTTTTGGTCATTTGAATTGCTCCGAAGAAATCACCTTTCTCTTTCAACTTGGCATACTCACCCATAAATGAGGTAATGAAGTAACTTTGCCTTAGGGAATTTAACTGGTTTTTTATCATAGTATTTTGCTCCTATTGGACATCAAAAACTCCCCAATATAGAACAATTTACTCTGAACATTAGAGATTTTCCCAGCAGTAAATCTGAAGGCACCTTAAAAACACACTGTAAAACAAGCACAGTATCTAACAAAACTATTTATTACATTTAAATGGGTATGAAAGCAACTGTATTAGTATTATAAGCCTTTTCAAAAACAGATCTTCAGTTTTTATATTACGATATATAATTAGTGGTTTAAACTCAAAATTATATTTGAGGTGATAGTTTTTATGCTTTTTCTTGCTTTTCATTCTTTCATATTTTCAATATTATTTTCCATTAATAAAGAAAATTTATATTAACAAGAAATAAAGCTAAAGTTATCAAGCACAAAAAAGAAATGCAAACTTAGCGAAAATGAAACATTGGAAATATGTGCTGAACATCTCATCAATCGAAAAGATCAGTTATATCCAACTGAGTGCAATAAAAAGAGCAGTAATAAACCAAGTTTTATTTTAATTACTTTTTATCTCAAAATAATTATCTTATTCACCATAAGATTAAGTAATATTGAAACCTTTTCAGCTTACATACCTAATACTTTCAACAACAATTTCCAGAATACGTATATTAATATGTACTATTCTTTATACATACACATAAATAATGCATATATATTCTTAATAGAGGTCTGCTTCCTGGCAAGTATTTCTTAAAATGAGATGAAATGCTCTAATTTCATATCAAATGATCAGAATATAATAATTTGGTCACAGCTATTTTAAGCAGAATGAAATGGAAAAAAAATTCAGCAGGTAACAAGATGTCTGAGGGAGGGAAGATGTGGGAAGAAGGCTGAAGGGACAGAAGAAGGCGGCTGAAAACCAGAGCTTAGAAAGCCACCCTATGCATGAATGAACATGATTTTTTCTGAAGAAGGGTAGAGGATTTTGAAACTTATTAGAGTAAAATGCCTGTATAAATTTCTGTGCGAAATGAAAAAAGACATTACGAAGAACAATGTGGGAGATGTTCATCAGTGTGTTTTAGACATAGAGGACAGAAGTTGTTTTCATATGAAAGCTGCATTTGCCACTTTGCTGACTTGTACAGATGCCTAGTTGCTTGCTTTCTCAGCAACACTTACATAAGAAACTGGGATTGTATACCTAGATTCAACACCAAACAAACTAGTGCAAGAAACACATTTCTACTCCTCTGAGCATTTCACCTTCCTGCACCATTAATCTGCTCTTTCACAGAGTGTATCAAATTAAGCCCTCAAGCCTCGCTGTGTTGAGGTTCCCTGGCTTTTCTTTGTATCAATGACTCTTGCCAGCCAGCCAGCAACATTATCGAGGTTTTTTTACATATTACTCCCTCTTCTGCACACACACACACACACACACACACACACACACACGCACGCACGCACGCACACACAAGACCACCTAAATTTCCACGACAGCAGAGATGCATTTTCTTCAGATTACTTTTACAAATACCTTATTAAAGGCAGGTACGTTTCAATAAAAGCTTATTACTATTTTCATATTGCTAGCTTATATATTTGAAAGAGCAGCCTGAGTATCTTAAGCCTGATCCACATAGCAATATACTACTGAAAAAGTTGCCTTACTTTGGTACAGTCTTTCTTGCATTCACTGTCAATATTAAATATGCAAACAATACTATGCTAGGAAGCTGAAGAACACCGTTAAAATTCAGAATTCATAAAAATTTTATCAGACAAGGAAGCAGTCTGAAAATGCTACAATTCAAGAAAGAGAACTGCAGCATACATAGGTACTGAAGGGATTGATCAGTAGGATGGCAATTCTAGGGGGAACGGATCTGTGAAGGACAGCATATCATAGACTGATCGTGAGTGAACAACTCTGTATCAGAATATATTAAAAGACTGTCACATGCAAAAAAGTAATTCTTGTGCTTTATTTGTTATTCAAGCCTCACCAGTGCAGCTGCACTCACAGATCAGTTTGTTAAACTTCTCAAGGTTTGTCTGGTATCTGCCAGTGAAACAGGCATGACCCATTTTCCTTGAGTAAAATCAACTCATGAGAGCAAATGATCCCAGCGGACTTCTCAGCTCCCTTACACACAAACATTTTTATATAACCTCAGAAGGCCTCTTCCTGAAAAATAATGGGTAAAAGAAAAGCCACCCCTAAACAAAAGGAAAAAGCAAACAACAAAAAAATCCCCCATCGACAATAAAAAAGACCCCTCTTACTAAAATACGTATATTGTCATTGTACAAAGATGATTATGCAAATATCCAAAAATACTGATACACCGTAACCTGAAAAACAAGAAGAGCATTTGGAATGGCTTTCCAGTGTCTTCCTGTCTTACACCCGTTCCTCTGCCATGATTCCTTTTGGCACCTACTAAGTAACTTGACACAACACAGAGAAAAAAAGGCAAGATGTATTTTCTGAGACAATGCCAACAGCTCAGCCTTGGTTCCATGAAAGCCAGGAAATTAAGGATTTCTTCAAAGGAAGATAAAGTACAAAAACTGAATCACTGTACCGTTACAGTATGAGATGAAAAATCATGTAATTAATCACAAAAGCAAAAGACTAAATCCTCTCATTCAGAATGTAATCTAGAGGTTGTTTACACGTCTTTGAAATGATAATGTGGTTTGACACAGACAAATCTCAATACCAATGTGACAGCTTTTCTCTGTGCTCTGATAGGTGATAGAAAGATTACAGTCTCATTTAATACAGTAAATATAGTCAATTACAGTCATTTAAATGCAATCGACTCAAATATATATATAATGTGATTTTATGTGGACACAAACTTTTTAACGATGACACAGAATTGCTCTGATATGATAAGCTTTGAAACAATTTGTATGAATGGATATGAGGAAAGTATAAATCTTTACAGCAATCTACATTTAAAAATCAGTTGCTGGCTTGTTATTAGGCATGACTTATTTTCAGCACAAATGTTTAAAAGAATTCTGAGAAGTTTAATAGTAAAACATAAAAAACCTCTCTAAAACATTGCCTAGGGCAAGCAATATGCAGAACTTTGCTTTGAAAATAGCAAGTTAATGCTCCACTGTCAATGCTTAATAGTTTTTCACCAGTGTTTACAGTGTAATTCTACTCTGAAAAGTGAGTGTGTAAAAATGACACATATTTAATGAACAAAGCTATTCCAGGTATATTAGAGACAGACCTTTAACTGAGAAACACACATTTTTACAGGTTTTTACTCTAATTAGTGTGGAAAAACAACATACTAGGAAGAAAGCGAGCTCAATTTTATTCCCTTCTCTGACTTTTATACACTGATTGTTACATCTAATTAGTTACTTATGCCAAGCCACGAAAATGAAAAAAAATGGGAACAAAGAAGACACGAAGTATCTAAGGATATATTTTACAGAAGTGGAAATGTTTGGGGGAGGAGGGATATTAAAAAAGGAGAAACTAAAAAAGGGGAAAAAAAGATAAGAATTATGGAATTGCTGATGAAAAGTATTTTTATAGACTTCACAGCTTTTTTGTCTTAATATTATTTTGGCCTTCAGAGAAGTGTCCATAGAAAACAGAGGAAAACCAGATTTTTCACAGACAGCCTCTGACTTTTTGGTTTTGTTCACTCTAAGTAATTTCATCTTCAGTTTTTGGAAGAGTTCACACTTTTTATTCTTGTATTGTGTTGACAAAGGAAAAGAAGTCCTTTTTTTGTTAAATCTCTGACCTTGAAAAAACATACATTTGTTTTAAATTTTAACAACAATCAGAGATTTAGCAAAGGATTTCTCCACAGGAAAAAAAAAGTAAAGCCCAGCCAATTTACATAAAAATCAAAATTCCTCTCTAACAAATACTCCAACAAACATAACAGTTAAATATGGTATATTACCATTTTCAAGGGTGTGCAGTAAGGATTATTCTTACACCTCACAGTAAAAAAATAATAACTGACCATTCTCAAACATTCACAGAACTGTAAATATTTGTGTAGGCAATGTATACAGAATCTTGTTTTCTAATTTAAAAATACTAAATACATATAGAGGAAATGTAGCAAAAGTAATTGTGGGAAATTTGACCATGGTAGGTATACAGAACATTGTTTAGCTAGATATTTTTGAATATTTAGTTATTTAACAACTATTGGCATTTATGCAGTTGAGAAAGAAATACAGTATTGTAGCAATTTCAAAGTACAAAATTATTGGCATAACACATAATTAAAATATACCTACTTACACTGAAACAGACAAGTTTTTTTAAATATCACGTGCATTATTTCTTATATATAGGCCTACAAATTACTTGAAATTCACATAACATTTTAAGCACTAATTCACTTCAAGTTTGGTAATTTAAATATGTACTGTGAAAACATATAACACATTTAGGGAAAAAAAAACAGGCAAATGAACAACTGAATGAGTGTGCAAGAAAGAAATACATTCAATAGAAGTAGACACTTAATGGCACTCTAAGGAAAAAATACTTTTGAGAATGCCCTTTTTTGTACTCCATCTGCTCTTACTTCTAGTGTTTTCTTATCCTTTGTTAGAAAAACTTCAAAACCAGAAAATTGCCCTTTTCCGAATACAAAAAAAATCAGTGAGAAACTGAAGGTATGAATAGAATGATACCTGCTTTCTCTAATGCAAGAACATTCAAATCAAGCATTTTTATTGTGGGTGTTTAAATTATCATATCCTTACATTTTCTTGAATGTTTATGTTTCTAATATTCTTTCAATTCACTGTTCCAGTTTCAGTCAAAATTATTCTGGATATACCCAGTAACATGTTTATGCCATTTCCGAATTAGTTTACATTTATAACACATTTTGAATACTTCTTTTACGTGGACTCAGTCCTGCAAACAAAGTTAAAATACATTCATTAACACCTTCAGCTATTCTGCATCTCTTCCCTCGCAGTGTGTCTCCTTCCTCCTAGTATGTCAGTCGTATTACCCCTTTGCTTTGTTCCCTTAACTTCTTCCCCAGTGCTGTTTTTTCCTTTGCCTTTTGCATTTCATTTTCTACTCATATTTAACTATATACTACACAGAAAAGTTGTCACTGAAACTACCATATTCATTAGAGGTTTGTTTACATCCTTCACTTTTTTTTGTATTACTATAAATTTATTCTTCTCCTAAATTTAATGCCATTCTTCAACCATTTGATTCTTTATATATGCTTTCTGTCTTCCTCCTCTTTACCATTTTCCAAGATTCAGAATCTACAATAGCCATAACGCCCTTTCAGTTGCAAAGCCTGTGTGCCTGTCTCCAACACGAACTGCCTTTCAAAAGATTTGCAAGCTTTTGGCCAGTGCATTTGTACTTATTGAGTCTAGTGGGTCTATGAAGACAATGAATAAGAAATAGCTGGGGGTTCTGTTTGTTTGTTTGGCTTTTTTTTTAATATATGTACCATGAGCTTATAAAAAACCCCAAATAAATCCACAACTGGAACTTATTAAATCTGCTGACAGTGGAATACAGTAGGAGTGGGAACTAAATCAGGCACATGCTGTGATTCTTGGGGTATCCTGTTCAGGGCCAGGAGTTGGACTCGATGACCCTACTAGGTCCCTTCCAACTTAGCATATTCTATAATTCTTTCTCATTAGTGCTAAGCTTTCAGTGACCATGTAAGCATAAGGTAACAAACACACTTCCATTTTTATCACTATTGGAAGAGTATGAATAGCCTTGCAAAGCAGATCTATGGCACAAGGACACTGCAGATACTTTCTGACCAGGACTATGGATTTCAAGAGACTATTCTATATGTTATACAAATCACCCCTTACATTATAGACTGCACAAAGTCCTATATTCTTCTAAGCTCCAGCATTTCCTCCTCCAGCTCTTTGTGGACCTTCGATTCTTTCCTAATGTTCTATGCTCTTTTCCTCTCTTGTCAAAGAGTGATTCCCAGATTGCCTTAAAGTTTGCTTTCCTCATCCTGATTGTTTTGTGTCTGGTCTGTAAATGTTTTCATCAACTTACTATAATCCAGGTTTTCTTTCCTGCACATATATATATATCTTCCCTTCAGTCCTTTCCCTGTTAAGAACTACCATCCAACCATTCTAGATTACACAAATTAACTTACTTGGAGAATTCTGTTACACAATACATAGCTCAAAACAGCTCATCTCTAGTTCTTTTCCTACAGCGCTACAGGCTGGGCACAGAGTGGCTGGAGAGCAGCCAGGTAGAAAGGGACCTGGGGGTTTTAATCAACAGGAGGCTGAACATGAGCCAGCAGTGCCCAGGTGGCCAAGAAGGCCAATGGCATCCTGGCCTGTATAACTAACAGTGTGGCCAGCAGGACCAGGGAAGTGATTCCTTCCCCTGTACTCAGTGCTGGAGAGGCCACACCTGGAATGCTGTGTCCAGTTCTGGGCCCCTCAGTTCAGGAAGGATATTGAGGTGCTGGAGCATGTCCAAAGAAGGACAACGAAGCTGGTGAAGGGGCTCAAGCACAAGTCCTGTGAGGAGCAGCTGAGGGAGCTGGGGTTGTTTAGCCTGGAGAACTCAGGGGAGACCTCATCACTCTCTAGAACTACCTGAAAGGAGGTTGTAGCCAGGTGAGGGTTGGTCTCTTCTCCCAGACAACCAGCAGTAGGACAAGAGGGCATGGGCTTAAGCTGTGCCAGGGAAGGTTTAGGTTGGATATTAGGAAGGAATTTTTTACAGAGAGAGTAACCAGACATTGGAATGGGCTGCCCAGGTATGTGAGGAAATCACCGTTTCTGGAGGTTTTTAAGATGAGACTGGATGTGGCACTGAGTGCCATGGTCTAGTAACCACGGCGGTGTTGGATCAAGGATTAGACTTGATGATCTCAGAGGTCTTTCCCAACCCAGCTGATTATGATTCTATGATATATATCAAACAGAAAATTATTAATGGCTTGAATTCACTAACTTCTTACCATAAGCACACGTGCTAAGCAGTGTCTTTCCTTGAGATAAATGACAAAAAACTCAAAAAAACTAGACTAAATAGGACTTAATAAAGCCAACTGTTAACAATATGTGCTTAAAGGGGCAAATTGTTATTAATTAAAGGGGCAAAGTGTTATTAATAAATAAATATTAACACTAGATAATCTGGCATTTTATGTAGATTTAAAATGTTCGGTAGGTAACATAAAATTCCCACTAATACTAGCGTTTCTGTTCATTTGAATGAATGTTTTTAAAATAATAAGCCCATGACAATATTCAGCTGACAAAACCCAGTTTGAACCTGCATGTATCTTAGGCAGTAGTGAATTCCCAGAGATGGGAACACAACACCCACTTGAATCTGCAAAAAATTAGTACAGCAGCTACCTGTCATGCCATGCAAAAGGGAGTGATCCTTGCAGAAAGTGACTGCATGTTGATTATTCCTAAATGTAAGCCAGCTTATGCTAGGAAAAATAAATCCTACATAATATGCAAAAATGGGGTATCCAGCTAAATTGAGACCTACCCATAGATTTCTAGAAAAAGTGGTATTTTTGTGGACAATTTAATTGGCAAAATCTCTAAATATTGTTAAGCTCTGTTAAATGTTTAAATTTCGCAGAATGGAATGAGGCAACTCAGCATGCAACACATGCAAATGATATATTGCATACAATTTCTCTGAGGCAAAGCTAATAAAAGAAGGAAACCATGCCATAAGCTTAAAATTTATTTCAAACTTTTGTTGCACTAGGATCATGAAAAATTAGCATGCAAAATCCAAACATTTATTTCCTATCGCAAATTTTGTAGTTACTTCTTTATTCTGCTTCTCACTTGCAGTTGCTACCTTAGTTTTAGGACAGCCTCAGTTACCATGTCTGCATAGCTACGAAAATACTAATACCTACCGTTTGTGGTGGAGTTTGGAAGACCATATGCAAGGAGAAGAAAACCCCCAATATTGCTACTAAAATATTTTTAAATACAATACATATAAAGCTCTTGTTAAAATTGTATATTATTTAATCATATGTTTTGATGACAATTTACTTTAAGTAAGTTACAGTATTTCTCAATTGCCAGGGAAATTACATGAATCATTATTTTTACCGACACACAGAATGATTTGGCATGTAAAATGTGAAAACAATGTAAAAAAATGTCTGAAAACAAACTGAAGATGAAGTTTCAGTGACATAAACTACAGAGGCAGTATGGATCCAATAAGAGAACGGATTGTAGTAGAGAGCAAGTTGTCTCTGATCTTGGGAGAATGTTTTTGGACACCTAACAGCTTTTTTATTACTGTGGCTGATTAAAATGAAAAGCCCTACTACTAAAATGTTCTTTTTGATGAGGTTTTTTTGCCATGAACTACAGACCTTGCAGTCCAGTGGGATACAAATCCTTTGATCCTGTGCAGTCACATAAATTCAAAGTCGTAAACCAACATTGAATTTGATTTTATTAGTGTGGCTGATGTTGCCAGAATTGTAATGCAACCTTGCTTTTCTTCTCTTTTCTTCCTTTTCTTTTGGAGAGGGGGTGGAAAGGAGAGTTTACTGTCAACATTGCTTCACAGCATAAATAACTAATTTCATGGCAATCAAACTACAAGATTAATCCATTATAACAAAGTCTTGTAACTACATAGGAGAGCAATGATATACATCACATCTTGCTAAGTTTCAACCAATTATTTTGTTTAAGTAAAAGCTGAAGCAAAAAGCATTATCAGTACAGCACACGGAAAACAGTAGCCAAAGTTAAACTTACATATCTATAGAAGGATAACAGGCAGCAATGACTACTACATTTCAGTGGGAAATATTCAGCCAAATAGTGCTATGAGAATAATAAAAAAGTAATTCTACACTTCTAGAAACTGATGATTTTTTTTCTTCATAATGAACATAATTTTTGTCTAGAGGTTCTAAGAATTTTTAGAGACAGCCTTTCCACTGATATATAGAGAGTTCACATGTGCAACCAAAACAACAAAAAGATTTTGAGGTGTAGCAAGCCATTCTCTTCCTAGCTATGGAAGGAAATTATTTTCTGGGGCCTTTTTGAAACCAGATATCAAAAAAACAACAGAGATTCAATTTTAAGAAATATATTCACCTAAAAGATTAATCCTCTGATGCTTACAATTATCACATTCCTCATGTGTTACAGAGAGCAAACTCAGGATGTCAAAACAACTTGATTGCTTGGTGAATCAGTCCTTCCTTCAATCTAAAACATTATACTACAAAAACTACTAGCTCTTTCTCTATAGCAAAGGAAATTAAGGCAGAAGTTAATTTCACATTCGGCCTCACATTCAAAACCCAATAGTTTTCATTATGTTACACAGTTGCTATGAAAGAAAAATGTGTAACATACCATGTAACATAACCCAAACAATTTCTTTCCTCACAACTTCATTACAGAAAAGATATTTTTCGTATTGACAATACCCACCTCAATTACAATGCAAACTGCAAATACTCTTGTCAAGGCAAAGTCTATGAATAGATACCCACGACACAAGCTTATCTTTCGTGACTTCTATCTTAGTTTGACCAGGAAGCTTCCAGTTCTGCAGATACTACCACGAACCTCAGTGGTAAAACCAGAAGACAGTTCTTAAATACTCACCAAGCAGGTAACAGGTAGAAAAAAACTCTAGACTGTTTATAACTAATATTTTTAATTTTGTAGAGATGTTTATGTTAGGCTTAGCAGACAAAGATACTACTACACTTATCTAAGATACAGCTTATGAACTTCAGAGATTCTACATGAATAAACAGAAGCATAGCATTAATTATGGAAATGACTCTGTGTAAAAGATATACCTACTTTAAACCAACTTATACCACCTGTTAATTATGCATCATCACACTATTCTAGATTCATGGAATTTGAGGAAAATATTTCACACAAAAAAATGTCTTAAAAAACCCCAAGTTTGGTCCATTACTCAATCAGGAACAACCAGAACAACCTTAATTTTATCCCGCTCCATCAAGTTTCCATACAGTGCAGCTACAGAAACTTTCTCTTCGACAGAACCAGTATCTCATTCAGATGGGAGTTATTCCAGGAAGAGATACAACAGTATTGTAGTAAAGACATGATAATGCTGACCTGGAAAAGCAGATTCTATACTTTCTCAAACTGCAAAATGCAATATGAGTCACAACTCATTTTGGTCTGTTGTCCTCGAGTAGTCACCTTCTTTAATAAGTAACTATCTTGAGATTCTGGATCCAATTTATAGTTGCAATGTATGTTAAAAATGAACTGTGACTGAACATATATGCATATGTAAGCATCCCAAAAAATCTGTTACACTTTAGGTCTCTGTGCATAAAACATGAATAACAGGAATACATGGTTATCTTAACACATAATATAAAGTCCAGTTTATACTTAAGAAACTTATGACACTAGAAAAAAACACAGCGAAACTATTCATATTCAGATTAGATTTTGATTAATAAACAAGGGAGGGTATTACTAATTGACCAACAAAAATAAAACCAAATACTGAATGGAAAGTATTCATTCTAGGATAATATTTTGGGGAAAATTGCCCATACATAAGTAAAACCTTTATCATGATGCCCAGGCTCACGTCTCTGCAATCTATCTCCTACTGTTTTCTATCTCAATTTCCAGGCTACTTCTTTTGCCCTTCAGCTTGCCTGTTTCATATCTCTAGAACTGCCAGTCCTAGTATCTCTACTCACCACTTTTTACTTAAAATTCTACCTCTCACATCTCCATACATATGTCCATTTCTTTATGTCTGCTTTGATTTCCAGTGGGTTTTCTTTCACATTGCCTAACCATCAATAAGAGGGTCAGGAGATAGGCTTTCTTGCTGAAAGCATCCCTGGAAGGGTGACCCCCACCTAACCAAGAGTAACTTGTGGCACCCATTAATCAGTGGAGCTTAGATTTGTTCCAGTGTTATTTTATAACATCTTTGGCAGCTCTGTGGAAATGGCAATTAAAAGTTTGTTCAACACCAGACTATGGTGCAATAGATGCAATTATCTATTTCATTCAGCTGGCTTAAAACTATTAGATTTAAATAAATATCTGCTGTCGTAAATTTCAAAGCACAGATAATTTTGTCAAGGAGGCATGGGGTACATGTTTTCAAAATCAAAATGGTAACTACTTAATTTTAGAGGCTTTTATAATCCCATGATCACATTTCACTTCATTTCTCCTAGACACAATTTTTCCTATGTTACAAAGGTCTTCAAAGTGTGTCAAAATAATGTCATGACGTTCAACTTATGTGTTCTACTTTTTCTCCTGAGCGTGTAACATATTTATTCAAAGTGATGAGATAAATTAATTTTCACAAATGATGAAAAAAGCAGCGAATTATAATGAATTTTTTTAAGAGTTTCATTTTAGCCGTAATTTAGCAGAGTGTTTTGCGAAGTGTCTACATTTTAGCAGGAGCTCAGTCTTTCTGAAGTTTTAAGGCTATAAATTATCTTGCTCTATGAACATTTTGACTATATAATACACTATCCATGCACTGAAACAGTTATAGAGATTTTCACTGTTTTCAATACAGGGAATATGGTCTGTGGTAACTTCTTAAATAATCAGGAGAATCCTTGGATCAACATGTAGAATTAACAGCATTCTGCAGCTGAGATGAGGTTTTAAACATCTGAAATTGTCATAGTGAAATTCCATTGAAAATATGAGAATGGCAATATGGCAAGTAGTGGTGAAAAAAACACAACACAACAAAAGAAGAATCTTTCTTGATATTCAAGGTATCTGATAAGAAAGTAATCACAATGTACACACATGATTAAAAGAAAAATAAGGACGAAAAGCACCCACTGCATCAAAAATATGGAAAATACGAGCTCAGTGGAAGAGGAGAAGTGGGAGAATTTTGCTTAATTTAAGAGATTAGAGCACAGAAGAAATGCTTAAAACTTCATCAAGAAATTGATTATAGAATGTGAAATGAATATGGCTATTATAATGTGCAAATTTTTAAAACAAAATTAAGCACTGAACTGGGGAATATCTTCATACACCATGAAGAATCGCTCCAAGCTTCCTTTCTGAATGAAGATGAAGTTGTCAGCAAGTGGTTTCAAAGAGATTAAGTGCTCTTTGCGTGCTGGTATGCACCCTGTAGAAAATTATTGTTTTATTGCTCCTGTTCTTTACCATCGTTCCCTAGTCTGCAATTCCACTTCTCTAGCATTGACTGTGCAAATTTTTCATTACAGGGAGATTTTTCTCCTGCTGGGATTTTAGTATTTTAGAAAATACATACTTTAAAGATAATGTTGCTGCCATTGTTGGGGAACCTTAGGAGTTATGAAATTGATATTTTAATACAATTTAATAGGACTTCAGCCTCTTCTTTCTCAAAAATTTTATGCTTTTTTCAATTTTTATGTTTTGCTCTCTTGCACTGTAGAGAGGCTCTGCAGTTAACAAGGAAAATTCTTTCAGGAGGACAAAGTCACCAAGAAGAAGATTCATAAAAGGCACACAGCACACACACAGTGGTAAAACCATACATTTAGCTAAGCACAGAAGACTGAAACATTTCAAGTTAGGCAAGATTAGTATCAATAATTAACCACAAGCTGGGAGACCTTGATCAGTTCACCACATGGAAATGCTGAAAAGCCTGAACAGCTCATTAGGAAAGACTGACTAATAAACCCTTGCTGACCTTGGCTGCTCCTTTGAGCTGCAACTCCACCAGACCGAGCAGGATACATGATACAGGTTTTCTTCTACACATGCAAACTAGGATATGAAAATCCAGCAGAGAACACACAAAGCAGCAAGCCACCTTATTGATTCATGTTTCAAAAGTTGAAAGCAACAGTCTCAGCATCCTAAAGCAAACTTTTATCATCAAAAGTCAGCATATATCCCCTAGTTAAATATTTTAGGTTTTCTAAGTACTGTGGCATAAAAAGCTTTCAACACTATCTGTCACTGACTCCCAGATTTTAATAGTAGATCTCTAAACAGAGTGACTGCTGAAAAATCATGACATCCCTATCTCATGCAAGAATTCAAATTTGCACACACAAAACTGAGGGGGGAAAAAACCCCTAAAAATTTCTTCTTTCCACAAAGGAATAATAAAGATCCCTAAGAGTATCCAGGTCAGACTTTTTTTTCAATTCAATCTGCTCAAAGGAATTACAGTTTGTTGTAATAGACTATCTACAAAAGAGAAGATTTAGACAAATTAAAATATTGTAAAACTTTTTGATTTGGTGTTAAAACACCTAATTTCTGATATAATTTCTGAAGCTGAAATGAAATTTTACTTTTAAATGTAAGTAAAGGATACTTTAAATTGTCAAAATAAAATTGAAATCACCCACTTCAACAGAAGAGGTATTTTCCTACACATTCTGACATACAGCAGCTTTCAACACTATTCATTGCCTCCCACAGCTGAATTACAAATTTCAAAATGTAGCAGGGAGCAACACCTTTTGTTATACTGATGTTAATTAAAGAGCAATGGAAGCTTTCATAAATGGAAGCATACTGCCCATGAGGGAAACTGAACAGGAAAGTGAAACGACGTAGAGCCAGGAATGGACTTATGAAGCACAGGACATGGAGAAACAGCTTTTTAAAAGGATGAAAAGGTCATCACAAAGGTAAAGGTTTATTACTTTATAAAAACATAAATGTTTTTAAGTCCTTTTGGTCTCAGTACAAAAATAAATAAATTTTAAATGATCATATCATTTTGACCGGTGCTATGACTTTCCCTTTCACAATCCTTTTTCTTCCACATTTTTCAACATTTTCTGGGTCACTTTGAGGCATTGGTCTTTAATTTCAATTCATGATATGGAATTGTTTTCAAAGTAAAGAAAGTTCTTCTGTGAAAAGGAAATTACTTTCTAGCCACTTCTACATTTCAGCTCTTGGAACCTTCACAGAAAAGCAAAAATGCAAACATTACTAAAGAGGCCACAAAGGTCACTATGAACACCTCATGATACATTCTTCTCTAAATGAGGCCAGCTTGTTTTTTCATAATGTCATGGGCAGTTTTACACCAACTGCATTACTGTTCACTATTTCTTAAGTTTCAATAATATGTTCATAACTGTGTTAGATGTAACTATACAGGTATTTCTTTCTAAAATTTGTCATAAGATACTTTGAGATATATAGAAATATTATTTTGTTATTAATGTTTATTGCATAATTTTTAAGCTTTCTATAGTTGTTATTTCTTACAGTATATTATATGACATGCATCATGTAATATTATTATTCTAAAAACCTGGGATTACTAGCCAAAGATGCTATTATTCTCAGTTTGGAAATATGTAAAAGATATAGTGAGTTGGTGGAAGCCTAACAACCTGTATCAGAGAAAAAGACTCACATACAGGGTACAGGGTTACAGAATAGCTTAGGACTTTGATTCCATCTCCCAAAAGCAGTATTAGACTTCCATGTAACTGAAGATGAAGGGATATTTGGTACCCTTGTGGTAAAGAGAACAAGGAGATACTAGGGAAAAAAAAATTAAATTTTTACTCACTTTATGAAATGAACTTACAGAAAACAAAGTATGCTGCACCCTTCTGCAGCTCTGTGGTGGGTTAACTATTAAGCACTGCAATCAGAATATTGCCTTCAACTAAATTCCTTTTTTTAGAAGTCAGTAGTCCATTTACATTATTTTGATTTAATGTTAAGTTGTTCTCATTTTCTGAGTTTGTTATTAGACACTAAAGACCTGGTTCTGTAGGAAAAATACTACGAAGGCGATGACAGCTACTACTTATCTATTGAGCAACTTCAATTCTAGCTCCATAATGTGCAAGTTAATTTCTTACCTAAAACTAAGACTCTGTCAGATACACAAACAGTGGGCAGGATGTCACCAACACACATACATAGTTTAGAAGTGTATGAAATTTGCACACATACAGAGAAACTGTGACATCCTTTGTGAACTTCTGAAACACTTAGCTGACATCTAGCGGTACGAGCAGGAAAAGCAAAACATTTAACAGTGGAGAACAGAAGCAGTTTCATGTCTTAAAAATATTTTATTTTTGTAAATTTTAAAGGAAAAATTTCAAGAAATCCTTTGAATGCAGCAACTACATTACGCTTTCCAAACATTATCTCGTGTGGATGATTCAGTTGAATTATATACATTACCTAAATTTTTAAGTGTTATGAGTTATGCATATTGTTAATGCAGTATGAGATGGTAGAGATTCATCAATAATTGACTTGGTGTAATATATGTTGTAAATTTAATTAGTGTGCACACTACATGACTAAAATTGATTTCAAGTGACATTAAAAAAAGGAAGTTTTGGTGATAACATAAAGATGAGGAAATACAGTACTGTCATTCACCCTCCCTATCCAGTGACTGTACATCCTTCAGGACTGCTACATTCACTGCAATTTCACTGTCTTAAAGATTCAGTATGAACCCCTACAAACTAGTGGTATGTGTAAAGCTCTGGTTGCACTCTGGGTATTCCATATGAAGTTTATAGGAAATTAACACAGTGATAACAAATCCTAAAAAATAAAAATCCATTCGGAATTTTCATTCACACACTCAAGAAAGAAAATAACTACATAAAGAAACAGTACAAAGGTATAGGACACTTCCTATTACTAAAGAATAAACATATCTCTCACTTATAAGGCACTACATATATTTAACACAAGCATTTCCAATTGTTGGGGTATCTATCATTTTTCTGCTATAGCCTAAAGCATAAAATGCAACAAGTTATTACACTAAATCACAACACAATTCTCCTTCCCTATTATATGATTACATATGAAATTTTATACTGTAAGGTTCCATACTTCACATTATACAATATTGTACACCACTATATGGTAATGAGTATTTTTTTATATTGAAATAATTCTTTCCCTTCCTTCAAATAGTGAAAAGCCACAAGAAAGACAGTATACAGAAAAGTCTAGTCTAATGCATTCCATTCCAGTGCAAATGCTGGTGATATAAAGAATGAACTTTGCTGTTATATTTAAGTATTACAGACTGAAGAAATTTCAGGTTAAAGCAACAATATTTAAATGAATAAAAAACCCAAGAAAAATTCCTTTTACATCAAAAACAAAATAATAAAGGATAAGAATAGAGATGCAGAGGAAAAAAATGTTCTTTAAAATGTTTGAACATCAGGGACACAGAAGAGCCTCTTAAAGTAAATAAGCTATAAAAATAGGAAAAAAAAGAAGTTTAAAGGTACACCCTTTCATTTAGAAAACTACTAAAACTTAGAAGCAGAACCAACAATTTATGATTTACTAAAGCAGCAAGACTGTGTAGCAGCATCTAACTCTCAGATTTCATACACTATTAAAAACAACATGCTGCAGTAAGATTGGGCATTATCTTCAGAAAATGAATAATGTAGTGTTGACCCTCTTTGGACATAGGACATATCAGGAATATAGGAATTCAATATTTTCAGCCTAAATGTTGTTTAGATTATTAGTCTGCATTATATATGGGGCTGATGGGGTCCATCTTTCAGAGAAGGGGAAAAGCCATAGGCTTGCCAAGCCTTTACAGGCTTTAGATTGAAGTTGCTGGGAGAGGGGAACCTCAAATCATCACACATGTACCAGTCTGCTGCCCAGAGCTTGGAGAGGGATCACAGCCCAGCAGAAGAGCAGCACAAAGGAATTCCAGCCACTCCAGCCATGAAGTCAGCTTTACTGGAGGCCCAACTTAGGACTCTACAGGTAGCACGGGAAATGAATAACAGGAGTTTAGAGACGTGCACATCTGTAGGGCTATGATCGTATTGGGCATCGTGGATATGTGCTGGGGTGACCCCTATGACTGCAGTGCTGGGAACGGAAGGATAAAACAGGCAGGGGAGGTAGCCCTCACCTCTTTAGGGAGATAAGGAGGGCTGTTACCCTCTATGTCAATGACCAGCCGGAGGGCCTGAAGCTCAGCTTGGGGATGGATGAGGAACCAACCAAAATCCTATGGATCAGACATAAAGGGAGTGCAGGACAAGTGACATTATAGTGTGGGTCTGCTACAGGACACCAGACCAGGAATACTGAGCAAATAAGGCCCTCTATAGACAGACAGGGCATCCTATCTGCTCACAAGCCTTGTTCAGAAGCCCCAGTCCTCATGGGGAACCCTGGTAACTGCCTTGTTGACAACTGTGTTGTGCTGGAGGGACAACACAGCAAGGCATAAGCAACTCCAGAGGTTCCTGGAATGTGCTGATGGTAAGTTCCTTCTCCAAGTCATACGGTGTCAGTGAGGAAAGGTGCTTTGCTGGACCTTGTTCTCATGAACAAGGAGGGGCTGGTGTAGAATCTGAAGCTCAGGGGAAGACTGGAATGCAGCTGCCATGAAATGGTGGTGTTTAAGATCCTTAGGGTAGCAAGGAGGGCATGCAGGAAGCTCACTATCTTTGATTTCAGGAGAGCAGACTTTGGCCTCTTCAGAAACCTGCCTGTTAGAGTACCATGGGATAAAGCTCTGGAGGGAAGTGGGGCCAGGGAAAGTGGGTCAATTTTTTTAGGGCTCTCCTCCTTCAACCTCAGAAGCGATGCATCCCAATAAAGAAGAAATCAAGCAAAAATATCAGGAGTCCTGCGTGGATGAACAAGGAGATCCTGGACAAACTCAAATACAAAATGGAAGCCTATCAAGGGTGGCTCCTACAGAGCCTACTTGGACAATTCCTGTAAACATATAAACACAATTATCAATATGACATGATATTTGAGAAAAACTCAAATACCCCAGATAAAGTGAATGTTTATGTCATTCAAAGGTATAAGCAGCAAACCACAGCATCTACTTCTCCTTTCGTGTTTTTCAAATGTGCTTTTATGGAAGACAAAATATGCAAGAGGAACATTATTTTAATGAAAGATATCATTGGAGAGATGTGTGATTTTTCATGGATGCCTGCCAATATCTGTCTCTTCTGCTGCTACTGTTTCCAGGGTTACTGGAGAAGCACACAGTTTTCTTTCTCACTGAGACTATGTATTCTACAAAATACCCTCTCAAAATGAATAAATCCCCCTTGCATCCATCTACCATTCTTATGTGGGAAAGGAACACTCTTCCTTGTGAGAGTTATTACTGATAATATTTGTTGTATGTTACCGTTGTATTTACTTTAGTGCTAGCCTGCATTTCCCTGTACTGAATTTTAAGACATGCTGCACACTCCACAAGGTGCTACCTTCATTCCACCCCCGCCTACTCAAAGGCCCCACTGAGCTTTCTCAACTTCATAGGTTTTGCGTCCATTAGGTCCTGGCACTTCTGCAAGCACAAAGACATAAACACTCTGTGTCATACAAATACTGTACCTGTGCTAGGCTGATGATTACTCTGTGTGATCTGCTGACTGACACAGTCAATATATCAGTCTGCTCAATTATCAGAATCTCTGTGTTATTAAATCTGTTTATTTACCATTCTATTTGCCTTAATGATGACATAGGAAATGCAGAATGTTTTGTAACTGATGACCTGTATACTAAGGATTTAGCATATGGACCTGTATTAGATTTTTCTATGAAAAATAGAACAGCTATGTTCAAGAATATATCACAACTGGTGAGAAAAGAAAGATGTTATTAATTTTAAATCAGGGGTGTTTATCAAATTCACTTATACTGCCATCTAAGTTCCTGCTTTTATGATAAAAACACTTCCTTGTAATAGCACAGTCAGTCATGCCACAGGAAACTCAGTTTTAACACCAAGCTGTGTTATTTTGACAACTAGCTGGTTGAGCTCACACTTTAAAAAAGGAAACATCAGTACAGACAGCTCAATACAAAACTTCAGAGAGTCTCACAAATGCTTATTTTTCAGTCTAAAATTACACAAAATTGTTTGTACAGAACTATGTTTCACTGAGAAAGAGTGAGTAGTTAAATGCCAGTGCCAATGTAGAAGTACTGCTCTGCTGAGTTAGAGGGAAGAATTTAAGAGCATAGCAATAAGGAAAACTACAAAGAGGAAACATGTAAAACCACTTTTTGCCATCGTATATGAGTGTTTGTATACATTTTATAGATTAAGATTAATTTTAGCTGAGTTGGCAGGCAACTGAAAACTGAAAACTTCTAGAAAGAAACAATTAATTCTTAACATTTGATGAAAATTATATATTTGCACTTTTTAAGTCTGTAAAATGCAGCAGAGTCAGGGAAAGAAAAAATCATTACAAAAAGATACCTTTAATGTTTCAATTTCTTCTTTGTGTTCCCTCTTTAAATGCAAAATGGCAGCTTGATACTCTGTAAAAAGAAAAAGTACATCAGAGTCAGAAAACAATGTGCCATCTTCAGTGTAGTATATTTCATGCAACAATACTGAGTCTAGAATGCAAATGAAGGCTCTCAAATAAATGACCCTTTACAGTGGTGATGGAAAAGAAAATCTGAACACAGTAATTAGCACTTTTTTCTATGACCATATGACCAGATTTTCCATAGTGTTTCTGAGAGAAGAGGATAAAGAAAAGAAGTCTTTCATGCTGAGAGGGGAAAACTGTGGGAAGATACGGCAGTGAGTGAAATAACAAGAAGAAACTTTAGTTTGGCTTAGTTTTGCAGATAAATGTAGAACTGATAGGATACTATGACATACACATGAATGCACACACACCTGAATTATAAAATAACATGCATTAAATATAACAATTTAAACGGAACTGTAAACATACAATCACTATACACAGTCAAATTGGATACAACAGCAATCACAAATGCAAAGGAAGACTGGAAAGGTACCCAACAACAAGAGATACAAAGTATCTGCACAAGATACTGTGAATAGGATACAGGATAGCTCTTCCATTTAGTCAGAATATAACAAAATCCAAAGGTATTATAATTGAAAGCATGAAACTTAAAGCTGGAGAAATTCAAATAAGCAGTGAAAAAATGAGTTTAGGCATTGATTACGCAGGTTTAGTGATGGCTGTCATGTTAAGATGTAGATTCACCAAATGGACCTTAGAATCTGGGTCTCATACTATGGCTCCCCTCAATCCCTACATTTGGCCAGATGAAGAAAGAAACTCACTTTTCGTACACTAGTGTCATGGTTTAAGAGAAGCCTGTATTCTGTAAGACACTGGCCCATAAACTACAGCCCTCCTAAACAAGCAACTAGAGTTCATTCTTAGATGATCAAAGTCCCACTTCTATCTGCTTCCAAATTAAAAATTCAAAAGTGTATTTCTAGTTCCCTCACTTGGTTTCTGCTTCCTCAACTAAAAGAGGAATTAAATCCTAATTTAAACAAGGATTGAAAATAGTCCAAAGAATTAAAATTTTACTGTCAACATTCTCTAACACTAAGGAGTTTGTATGGTCTGTTCAGCAGTAGAACCGACAAAATAGCATTAAAGTATTAAAGCATGGACCAAAGTAGCGGAGCAGTAAAATATTCCAATGCGTAGGTGCTTGTTTTTATTTTCTCTTTTTCTTTTTAATTTTTATTTTTAATTTTTTCAGAGCACTTGAAGGAAAGAGGAAAGAAAAGATAACCTCATCATCACCCTGAAATCTGCTTCACATCGAAGCTTTTAATTTAAAGCTATTTTTTTCAAACACAGGTGAAGCTATGTGCAAGTAGTTGAATTGATACACAAAATCAGAAAGAAAAGGGATTGATATTTTACAAGGCACAAAATAAAAACCCTGGATGATTCCAACTAGTAGTAGTATCTATCTAAACTTCTCCTTCCTCTCCAACAGACCTATCCTTAGAGCTTTCCAGCAAGAGAAATGGTATGACTGCTCTGCTGGAATCACAAACAGTTAGGTCTACAAACTTTTAGATTTTCTGCTGTTAATTCCTTTGACTGGTTGATATTTCCTCTGGACATGGGTTCTGCATATCCATTCAATAAACAGGACTTAACAAATGGTTGCCTCAGGTCCCCAGAAAAAGTTATGACCCTTCTGTCACCTCAGCTGCTTAAGCACTCAGTTTGCAGGGCATGAACGTTATGAACATCCTGACTTGAAGTTTAGCTCTTTAAGGTCACATGATAACTGAAGCAAACAACAGGCTTTGAAAATGCTGCTAACAATCAGTTCTTAGTTTGGCTAACAGAAGGATACAAATCTATCTTAACAAAAGGTCAACTTTCTATGTAGGACTGCCCAATGCTTAAAATTCTTTGGGATTTGGGTAAGAGAGTCATAACTCACATATGTTAACATAGAGATGCACTAGCACCAGAAGCAGATTTTTCACCATGTCTACCCATTCCCAGCCTTCTGCTGATGATTTATTTTGGCACAAATATTTGTGCAGTCAGAGAAGACGGAAGAACCCCCATGAATAAAATCTAACACAGCATACAGTTAAGAAATCTTTTAAATATTAAGTGTATGTCATTTTTGTGACAGGTATTTTGCAAGATACCACCATTTAAAGGTATTTTATTTGGCACATGTTTTTCATTACTTCTAGCTGAAAGCTCTGAAATAAGTTCTAGAGATTGTTTTGTTTAAATTTTGCTCTAAAACAGACGTTAAGATACAGAATAGCAATTCTTTTATTGCTTACTTATGCCTTAAAAATATGCTTATAAAGTACTAGATTATAAGAACTAATACTCCTAATTACTTAAAACACTGCTACTGCATAAAAACAAGTGCATCACAAATTGATATACTGCAACATATTTAATAGATTGTCTACTACGATATAAGCTGACATACTAGAACATAAGCTTCTTTTTATTCTTTTTACCATTATATTCAACTAGAAGACAGTACCTACTGGACAGACGCTGACACGCAACAAAGTATCTTTTTAATTCTTCTCAAGTAAGCATTTATTTTTCTGTGCAAGACGTTATAATGAAAAAGAAATCACACTTTGATTTATAGTTTTGCATAATATAAAGTAACTCATGTCCACTCCTTTTCTGTGTTTTATGAATTCACCTTTCTTTAGTATAAATAGTTAACTGCTTAAGAAAATACCCTGCACACAGAGATAGCAATTTGAAACATTAAAACACTGAAGAATTTGACTAGAAAGAATAATTGCATTCCAATAACTCTAAAAATCTGTTAACATATTGGCAACAGAATAACAAACTTTAACTCTGTAATGGTGTTGGGATGCTGCTTAGAGTGGAAAAATAACAGCAGCAAAGTAAACAATAATGACATGTTAACAGAAGGAATTGTCTTTGGAACAAAACACAGGTCAGGCTTTATAAACTACTGAGTTCTTAAATTCCACTTAACTCACAAAAAAGATTCACATAGATTACAGAACAATCCAGAAATACCAACATATCAATGAGTGATTTGTCTAGGTTAAAAATTAACAATGCCACAGTTTAATAGATCTGATATGGCTCTTTGTGTAGCTAGCCTGATTCATACATAATCATTGTAACTCATCCAGCCTTATTAAAGACGTGAATGTATGCGGATGGTTCTCCGAGCCAGATGAGATACAAGTTTCTCACTGAACAGTACAACCTTTCACTTTCTGGTGCTCCTTTACCTTAGGAACATGGAAAAAGAGCTTCTAATCACAGAACTGCAGAACAGCTCAGGTTGGAAGGGATCTTGTAAGATCATAACGGTCCTCTTTTTTGGTATTGTTTATCTGAAACATTATTTTTTACTTTAGATAAATATAACTATGATTAAAACAAAAGAATTGAGAATCATTTTCATAACGAGCAAATATATATTCTAGTGACAAAACAGATCTCTAGTTTCTTGAAGATCTGAAGGAGGAGACTGAGAAAATATAAACTTAGCTGCTCCCACTGGGTGGCAGTTTTGTACTCCATTAATAACCTTTTTCTTTTTTTTCCTGAAGTAAAACTATAATTCATGAATTTCTGGATACAGAGATATTGTTCTTTTATTCTGCGTGTGAACCTGTTATCTCATTAGTTTTTCACCTGTATTTTTATTTTAATACAGTTTTTTGTCTTAACTTTTCCCTAACGAATAGCTTGCTAAATATTATTTGATAGTAACATACACATTTGACATTTCCTTGTTCAGCTGTATGTTCTTATAAGGTGCTTGGGAAAAAATAAAACAATTTCTGAAGTGATGAACTAGACTCATATCCTGTTCTGTCATCCATTGATACAATCAATATTAGAAAGTATCATAACTTTACTACCAGTCACACTATATGTGGTTCTGCCTACATGTAACTGGCAGGAAAAAAATAATTATAATTAGTATCTTATCTGATTTTTAAAAAATTTATTATAGCACTGAGCATTGCAAATTCAGAAGCAGTGCAAATAGGATAACCTTCCTTAAGTAACTGTCATATTTGGTATCAGTGTACTTCATGATTTTAAAGTATGTTGTCAATAAGAATTATATAAAGATATCAGTATATTAGGAAAAGATAATATTTTCTTTAAGTACTACAAATTTGAAATGCTCCAGTTAAAGCATGGAGTTAACATCTACCCAAGTAATGTGCTGCAAGAAGGAAATAAAATTGTGTTTTGACAAAATACCCACTGCAAATAGAAAGTAACTCTGTATCCTGTAATTTCAAAGTATGCAAAGAGATAAAAGAACTATTGTTGAAGCAAAATGGAAAAGCTGAAGAAGCAAAATTAAACAATTAAAAATGGATGAATAAACAAGAGGTGAAAAAGGGCTTAAAATGCTCTAAGGCGATAAACACGGAATTAGTTATAGAATCACCGACATCTACCATGTGAAACAACTGAGTATCACACACTGTGAAACAATAGACAAATGCCTACAACCATTTGTACACCAAAATCTGCTAGAGCAAAGAGCATACAAATATCCTAGAGAACACTAGGGGTGTACAGGTATGACAGCAGAAGGTTTTATTCATATTCCCTTGAATAGCAGTTAAAAAAAAAGGACCTGAAACCCAAAAAGTCGACAGATACCAAAACTTGCATATGGGGAAAAAGGTAGCTCAACAGACAAACATTTCTTATCCTGATTAAGTTATACAAAATGTACATACTTTTTAACAGTTATTGTACTTCATGAGTTTTAAGCTTTAACACAGAATAATTCGGAAAAAAAGGAAGATGTATTCAATATATTGGGCTAATTTTTAAAGCACTATGTTTTCTAAAATTTTTGCCCTGAAAGCTAATCTTGCAAATAAAATGCATAACACAGGAGTGCTCAAATCTACCCTTAATAATCATAAACCCCAAGTATTTAAAATAGCAGCATATTCTAGTTTTATTAGGCCCTGGATATCTTAATATGAGCAAGTCCATCAGTATTTACTGCACCAACTGCTCAGCTTTGTAATTTTTCCTGGCATTCTAGGATAAAGATGGTTTCCAGATAATACACTTGTAACTTCTGTGAGCTTGTTTGGATCTATGGTTTCTACAGAAAAAGTTGAGCTAGGATATTGCAGTGCTAAGGATATTGAATGCAGGGTTTAGTTGGAGCTGGCTTATTTTAAAACACAGAATTATGACATAATTACATCTCTAATCTTTTCAGTTACAAATTCAGATGATCTTCAAAATGTGAACCATGTATCTGTATGATCAGTATTGTTTACTGTGTTGAAGAAATTGCATAGGCCAGAATTCCTTCAGCTCAGAACATCACCTTTTTAGGGACGAGATGAGTAGTAGGATTTTCTTTTCCTGTTCCATGAACAATTCTCCAATGTTGTTTACTTATTTAATTAGAATGGACAGAATAAATATGAGATTTTTACAGGATAGGCAAATATAACTTGCTCATCTGTCCAGTCTCCCAGCAGGCAGTAAATTACATGAGTCACCAATAACTCTAAATACCTAAGTGCTTCTAAGACCTCTCCACCACCACCAGAGTCCTGTGAGGAAGGGCCCACTTCGAGTGGGCAGTCATGGCTCAGGAATGTTACTTCACAATGCAGTGTCCCCCCACTAAGGCTCTCCCAAACCACACAGGGCTCTCTTACTTCCCCTTTCCCTCCTCCTTCCTGCTGAGGCAGGATGGACCTGAGAAACAAAGGCATAAAAAGTGAAGATCTGGGCTGAGGTAAGAAGAATTTACTGGAAACAGCAATGAGACAAGAAAACAAACACTAACAGCAACAATCTTAACAACAAAAGTATAGAAAAGAGAGGGTTGTTCACATGCAAAAATGCTCAACACAGACCCTAAAATGACAGCAATGGCAGACAGCTTACCCTCTCCTGCCACATTTTTTCAACCAGAAGCCATGCCCTTCTCAGAAGGCAGAGTCCCTTTGCCCCCACTCCTACCAATGAAGTGAAGTGCTATCGAGTAGCATTAAGGGCCTGGCCAAAACCAGGATGTGAAGGAAATGGGAAATGTTAGCAACTAAATTGTCAGGGAGAGATATGTCTCTCAGACCAGACTGCCTACATAGCCCACTTAATGACAGAGTACCTAAGATCATCAATGGTATGCACAGGGCAATTCTAGCAAGTTCCAATACTAGTTACTTTAATTAATGCAAAATTGTCTTAACGCTGTCTTACTTTCTAAGAAGTATCCATGAAGCTGTAATAAATGGGATTGGACTTCCATTATGAAACTTCATGGGAAATAGGAGGGCTTCAAATTCCTTTGGATTTATTTCTTCTAATATGACGTCCACTTGCATCATCATCTAAATGGTGTTTCATGGTAGAATTAAGGACTAATTTGTTCTTCAGTGACACAGAACATCAAGAGTTTATTCTGGTCATAAGGTTTGTTTGTATGTCTTGTAAGACTAACTCAACTACAAAAAAGGATCAAGAAAAAAACCCAAGCACCAAATCTTAATCGTTACAAAGTTTTAAGTCAGCAGATTGCTATTCTGTAATTCTATGAAAAGCATGACAACAGGAAACTTCTTAATGGATAAACATACAGAGAAAAATACTAATGCTTTGAAACATGCCTTATTCAGTTAATGTTAGTTACTTCAGCAAGCAATTGCAGAAGTGACAGGTTATTTTAGAAAAAACAGGAATACTATCAAAAAATTTGTTTTAAAAATGAGTTCCAACTCAGCTTCATTCAGTTATTACACAATTTGACAATAACTCCCCATCCCTGACAGTGCTCAAGGCCAGGTTAGATGGGATATTGAGCAACTTGGTCTAGTGGGAGGTGTCCCTGCCCACAGCAGGGGAGTTTGGAATAGATGAACTTTAAAATTCCTTCCAACCCAAACCATTCTATGATTCTATAATTCCATTATTCAAAAGAGCTGCTTAAAAGGAGCTTCAAGTCATGAGAGTTTGTTCAAAATATGTTTCTTAGGCTTCACTTTAAATCCAACAACAGCCAAGGTTTTGTGTGTCCTGCTCTTGGTGGATACAGAACTGAGCAAGAAAACACAAAAAGATGTAGCAGGGGCTACAACTGAAATAAACTTCCAAAAATCAGATTAACATAGTTCATGTTTTTTTCTTAAAGCTCAATTAAATCTTCTTTTCCTTCAAAAGATATCCGTACTGATTCATTACTGGGTGGTGTCCCTGCCCGTGGCAGGGTGAGTTGGGACTAGATGATCTTTAAGGTACATTCCACACCCTTCGCATTCTGTGATTCTATGATTACTTAATGGCATTATCAGTTACTACCTAATTAGCCCTCACACAGTTTTCAGTGGGATTCTACCGTAGTTTTTGGCAGTCTTAAATGTGCTTGTTTTGAATAAGGATCAGAGTTATAGAAAAGTAAAACGCTATCATCAATTTAATTCCAAACTTACTAGTATTACACTAGTAAATAGTGCAAATTTATTTGTCGCACAAAGAGCTTCTGTTCCCATTATTTATATTCAGTATTTATTCAAATCAATAAAAGTATATTGCCACAATATTTCTCATCATTTATTTATTTTCTTCACCTTGTCTTTTTGCTTAAATTGAGCCGTTACCTCAGTTTTATGTAACGTACACCTCAGAATGGAGTACCACAGCCCACCCACTCAGAAAGAACTTCACCAGCTCAATTTTCACTATAGTCTTTTCTTCAAAGATTCTCAGAATAAACACTGCCAGATTATAACAAGTCTAATAATTAGGCATATTAGATTGACTCTAAAATTGGTTACATTTACCTGGAGTCTGCTCACAGACAAGATAAATGAGGGGGGGAAAAAGAGGAAGAGAAAGTAATACACCATTTCTCAACTGTGATGTTCTTCTAATCAGAATTTAAATCTTAACTTTGTAAAATTTTACACTCAGCACTGTGAGATGGATCTGTAAGTCAAAGAAATTAACCTAAATTCCACTCACTTTAGTGGGATGGCAGACACTGAAACTGAAGTAACATAAACTAGAATTCTGAAAACAGTTCCTGATTTATTATAGAACTTCTGTAGTCTTTATCAAATTTTTAGTTCCAAACAATGAACTAAACATGTATAGTAGACTCCGCACTTACCATTTCTACTCCATCAAGGAAAGTACTACCTTTATGGTAACAAAAGAGACCAAAGACTAGATACAGACGGACAACATTGTACATACACTGTTCCACCCACCTGGTGGTCCCTCCTTGTAAAGGTTTAGGTGAGCTAGAGGCAAAAGCATAAGTAAGATTGTATTTAAGCTTCACACAGGGAATTTATATTTTACGCTCCTGAATCACATATGCTAGCAAGGGAGTCTGGCAGACCGCCTGCTTTTTATTCATTGCTACAAACATATAACTCGGTCGCTATTTTCAGCTCCTGCTTATATCATTTTGTCTTGCAAAAAATTATCAACTGCTTGTGAACTCCCTAATTTCTGAAGTGTTGCTAGACATTAGCACTGTCTATCAAATCAAATCAAAATCAAATAGCAAGTACTTAAAAAAATTTCTACCATGTAAAAAAATTCCCATGGACGTTCCTTGGGCCACATGCAGTAACACTATGAAAACAAACTTGCAAATATTTATATAAAGCTCTCAGCTTGACATATACACAGAATTGCATATCACACACTACAGAATGATGAAACAATTTTGTTAATTCCTCAATATTTTCAATTGGAAATAACAACCACATTCAATCATTATTGTATTCTCATGCTGTTTGTTAAGGCAAGGAGATCAAAGCAGATCAGAAAGCTTAGACTTTTCTGAAAGATTCATTCCACACAATCTGATTAGCAGACAGAAGTTTGGGGTAGGAACACTTTCAAGAATTCCTTGGTTTGCTTTTTGTTTCCAAAACATGCATTAAAAAAAACCATAAAATTACAGACTGTACAATAACAGTGACAGACATTTCCAACATATATCACAGATGACATATGCCATTCCATGGTAGATATAAAATATATAAAATATTCCTAATGATAAATAAAGTATGAGGCATCTTTGCTTCACTGTTTTGCAAAGAAAATACGCACTACAGCATGCATGCTTTTCCTTCATATTTCAAACATGAAATAAAATGTATATGTTTTGGACAACCTATGTAATTTATGGAAATGCCGAATATATGTTCAGTTTTATCATCACACAGAATTTGTCAGAACAGAGAACACCAATAATGTTTATAAACAGACACAATACATGCTCAAGAAAATCTTTGTTGTCCTATTGAGCAAGCTGCACTGTCCATGAACATTTCTAAAAGAAAAGGTACAAACATTCACTGGTAAATCTGGTGACCTGAAAAGATTCAAGCTACAACCCTGGGAATACAGGATACAGAGGGTCATAAAGTTTTGAATGGAAATTTTCCTTCTTCAAAACTGGTGTGAAAAGCAAGTATACGCATTCAAATATTATGCAGTATTATTCTATTTGTGTTCAAAACTGTGCCATGCAAGAATTACCTTTTCTTCTTTGGTAATAAAACAACTTAACTACTTGAATAATTTTAAATAAAATCTGACATGAAAACCTTTCCCACAGAAATCTCCATAACTCACACTTCAAATACATGGGTTACTCCTCAAACTTTACATAAGCAATTTAGGAACCTTCTCTGCCATGATCTCAAACCTTCAAGTAGAAAGTAGAAGCTTTGAAGTTAAATGACCTATATAGCCACTTCTGGGCAGGACACTCATTTTTGTTTAAAGCCTTACATATTAAAGTTGGTATGTGGAAACATGCAAAATAAGGTTAACACAATTTAAAAGTAATTAGAGAACAAAAGCTGGAAAACTTGAGTGCAATCTACCCCTCTTGAGATGTACCACACCCTGTAGCATAAAGGAAATCATTAACTTATAATTGAGCTGATTCATTAAATTTCAGAATAGTGAGGGTTCCCTAATGTTTTCTTCCAGCATGGTAACTCTTGGTCCCATCATCTTCAATATTCCCTTTTCCTATAAGTCTTTGATTCCTTCTCCATTTTTCCCCATGTAGTTCTCATCTCTAACCACCAGGTGTCAGAAAAGAATCTACTTACCACAGCTACACCTTCTTTATTACTTTTTTTTTATTTTTACCGACGCATTGATTTGACCTTCCAGGCTTTTTCATGCTGCAGTCATAAACAGCAGTAAATTTTCTTTCAATGAACATAGACATGAGCAACTTTTAAAACATGTAATTTGTACATTCCTGGAATGGTCTTTATAAAGCATATCTGCATTTAAAAATCCTTTTATAACTAGGAAAATGAAATTTATTTATGCTCAAAGAAATTCACAGAATTACCTACTTTTTAGGGATAGCGGATTGGCTAAAACAATACTGCACATAGTTTTAGTGTATGATTCTAATCATTATTCCTTCACTCCATTCCATCTACTCCTATCTGTCCTCCTTTCTTTACTTTCCATTGAACCTGAACTCTTTTACAGCCCCGTAATTCACTATACGTAAGGATGTCAATTCCAAAGACTGGGAAATGAGCGGACATCTTCAATCTTGCGGGAGGGAAGGGGGTTCTTGTTTGTTTGTTTTTTGTTTTACTTTTAAGAGAAGGAAGAACCCTCCAAACCTAAAATTTCAAGTATTTTCAGCACCTTTAAGATTCTGGTACAATGAAAACGTGGTAGATGTGAGGAAGGGAAACAGATGGAGAAAGACTTGTGGAGAATAAACAGTCCTAAACAAGCCAATAGTCCAGTATCTAAATATTGTCTGGATACTAAGACAATATAGAGGATATTAGAGTAAACTTGCTACAGGAAATGAAGTTTCTTCACCACACTCACTGCATTCCCAAAAAATAACAGAATTATATGCACAGAAAACCAGTTTCCTAAGGAAAAAACACCTTGATTCTCTGTTATGGAAATGAGGAAAACAGTTACTCCTCTTTCTGACGACAAAGAAGTATGAAGCACTGTTCGGAAGCAGTCACCTGAGTAACTTATCTACTTGACCAGTCCTCAGCTGTGAGAGGTTACAGTTACAGTTCATTTACATGACAGCAGAAATTAATAGTTTCACTTGCCATTTTTACCCTCCCAGGAAGGCAGCATTAGAGGTACTGCTGCCGGGGACAGTCAACGCTGATTCTATCTTAATAAACATCCTACTTCGTATTTAGAAATCCGATCTATTACAGGATCACATTCTCCAGTGCAATATGGTAAACAAGTAACACCTTATAAGGAAACATGAGGAACAGATTTATTACAGACTCTACTGACTTAACTTAGCACAAATTTAAAATACGAAGTACTTATTCTCGAACTATAACACCTTCGCAATCACTGTATACTATATATAGTAACTATACATCAAGAGTCCATGTGTACTATACAAGCAGTAGACACTCATATTCAGTCATATGGGGGTGGGTACGTGGGTGAATGCAAGCACAGTACAGATCCACACACAGAGGTGCACTGTTTCCCCAATATAGTCTCAGCAATTATCAAGTTTAGAACTGCTATCACACTTAAAACATGGACATATGCAAAGCTAAGAAACGCACAACAAATAAGAGTTTGGTTTTTTACAGATATGAGTGCATGTCTGTGCTGTAGCAGAGGGGTCAATCTTGGTAGGGCTGATATCAAATTTATCTAGAAAGAAACCCAAAAAGCAGTAAAAAGTGCAGGTGCAAATTTTCAGAAAGCATTAGGGCGTTCCGATCCAAGGTTTCATTTTGACTAGTATCTAAATTTCTCATGTTTAAATGCTGGGCCAAACAGTACTTCAGAACACATGAACAGCGAGACTGGAGAACAGGAAAGGGAATTCAGAAAAACTCAGAGGCATTTCTGTTACACAAAGGGCCTCATGCATTTTGAAACAGAACCATGGAAATAAAATACAAAGTCATTCTTCTTGTGCTGTACACAATTGCTCTTTCACTGTGTTTCAATTATATAACAGGAATCATCTCGTAAAACCCTCTGACTGTTTTGTGCCTTTTCAACACCAGATCGGTCAGGTCCATAGTGGGGTCTACATTTCAAAATAAAAACTACAGTAAAAGAAATAATTCACAGAACTTGCCTTCCTTATATTCAGATAACAGATTAATCTTCTCACAAGGAAAAAAATTAACCTTAGAATGAAATTGCTACTTTGAGTGGACCAAAGCTGTTCTGTACCTGAATCCTTAAGCTTGCTGTTATCCATGGCTACCCACATGTAGGCATCCAGAATGGTTTTGTATACTGTAAAACATGTCCCCATCAGGCATCTGCTACAACAGATCCATCCAGACTCAAAAACAATAGCTGTCCTGAAATTACTACATTTCTACAGATAGTATATGTAACAGAAACAAAGCGGTGATTTTTATTGAAAAAGTAGAACATAACTCCTCTTGCCCCTCACCTTGTAATAATACAATCCTCAGTGTATGGAAAGGCATGAACATTTTATCACCTGGCCTTAGGCCCAGTTACCATTCTGTAAGTGTGGAGCTTTTTGGTATTTTTTTTAAGATTTAAGATTAAGAAGTCAATATTCCTTTCTATTCTGCATCTCTATCTAACGCTAAGAGCCTACAAACAGAAACGGAATTTGACTAAAAAAAATGGGTCAGAATTCTTATCCTAATTTTACAGATGGATAAAACGAAGCTTGGGAAGGTCTCCAAACTTTCCTGAAGTCACTCTATAAAATTATCAGAAGGACTGAAAATGGAACACAAGCATCTTAACAGCAAATCTTCTTCATCAACAGGTGCCTGTCTTTTTGCTCCTATCTCAAGAGGCACAGGATGAATGTCGGTGTCAGCAGAGGTGGTGAAAGGAAAGCAAAGGACATTTTTGTTGCTTGCTTGGTTTTGAGTTATTGTTTTTTTTAAAATATTTTCAAAATAAATCTTAGCAGACAGTGCTGCAAGATATCTGAAAGAGCAGCTACTGTAGTGATCAGCACAGGTACTGTAGTGCAGTGTACAGCTCATCTGTGTGAGGCTGTAGGGATTTCCAAGCAGCACTATACCCAATACCCTCTAAATACATAAAATTATAGCTTTAGCTAGCATAAGGAAGGGGAGAAAATGTCGTCGTTACTCCAGAGGAATATGGTGTGGCTACAATAGTCTGGCTTGTCATAAAAACCTCAACTTCTCAAAAACATGCTGGTGCATCTGTCAGAATATGAAACATTGACATAACATGGCCAAATACACCTGTCATGCTACACAATATATGCAGTAAAATGATTTAGAACACCTTTATGCAGCTCACCTGCACTCTGAGATCACATCAAATTGATCACTGACTATTAAATCACAAAAGCACTATTTTCAACCAATGCATAACACCCTGCTTGCTGTAGTCCTGTTTTATCTAATTCATTACAATAAAATTTATAATAGAATCCCAGAACTGAACCCCAAATACCACTGAAGTCAAATAAACTTAAATTATTAATTTTTCTTTTTAACTTTAGAGACAAACACAAACTGTTCAAAGCCACAAAGGAAGTTTATGTTAAAGAAAGATAAATCATGTTGTTATCTTTCATCTCTCTGTTGTGATCATTATGCCCCTCTTTCACATTAGCTTGTTGTTCCTTGTGCATTTACATCATGAACATAAAGTGATTTATTTGCTGTGAACCCAGAGCATAGGGGATCAAGGACTTAATATATTTGAGACTTAGCAATAAACCTCTGCCACTATTTTGTATTTCATTCACCATTTACCCAACTATTTTTTATTTAGTAAGAGCTTTCTCAGTCACTTCCTGATTTTCTTATTTACACTGAAAATTGTGCTTACTTCATCACAGACTGTAATAGACATTGTGGCCCCATAAATACAGCATTACCTCACTGCAGATTAAAGGATGATGAACAGACAGACTGTGAGAGGAAGAGGTTTTTAATGTTAAATATAGACATATGAATTAATAAGAAAATATGTAGTAGAAAAAAACCCACTAAATGAATTAATGTTTCAAGTGGCATTTTTTAAACATTTTCTCTAGTAGGAATGTTAAATACTTCTCTCACTCTTAGTACTTTTTACATTTCTGTTTTGTTAAGCAAAGGAGTAAACTCTCTCTGTTTATTTATATAAGAGAACTATTTTGATGCTGATGGCTAAAATGCATTTTTAACAGGAATCACAGAGTTTGTATATGTACACCATCTTAACGTGGAGACAGTTCTTCAAACATAAGTAGTTTTACGAGCAGCAGAACCCCTGTCTAAATCCCTTTCCCTGGACATGGGAGTCCGCAAGTGCTGACCCGGGTGTATACAGCAGCTGAGATATATGTGGATTCCATGTGATGTAGTATTGCAGATGAGTTTGCTCAGTAGAGACATGAATTTGTCTCCTCTACCTGGCTCGGTATTTCCACCATACGTAATAGCTGACATATCTACCCTTCTGTCAGATTTAATGCTTTAAAATTAGAGAAATCTCTCTAAGAATTATGGAGGAAAAAACAAAACAAAAAAAACACTCTTAATGAAAGCAGATGAACAAAGTTTATGACCAGAAAAATATGCATAGAGATGTCTTGGATTACATGGAAAAGATTTCCATGGGAAAACTATATATTAAAATACCCTTTTTTTTAAGTCTTCCAGGATATAAATGTACTACAGACTTTATGGACTTCAGCTATTTTAGACACACTTCAAACAAGTTCCAGTTTCTCTAAAGAACCATGTAAGCAGCTTATGCTAATTAGAGAGTCAGTTGACAACATAGTCTATGCTCTATGGAAACAGAGGAATTAAAAGATTAAGAAAACATATGATAAACCAAAATACTGTAACATCATCCTTTTAATTCAAAATTTACAACCTAAGATTTGGGTGTTGAAAGTGACAGTACTATGACTACATAAGATGTTATCAAATGCACAAAAAAAACCTGTTGCAGAGTTGTATTTGTTCACAAACTTCTTTCACTTCTAATATCCTTAACAGGCCTAGTCAGCCACATACACTTGTTCCTTGCTACGTCCATTTGCTTTTCAGTTTGTTTCCCACACATCCACCCAGACTACGAGCCTCAGGAGGGAGTTAGCTACTCCTCCAAGCTGCTATGAATCATTGTCATGTCTGCTGCGTAGGCCAAATTAAGCCTGAATTTCTTGCTTCCACTAGGCAACAAGAACAATGAGGAAAAACATGGCAAGGAGGTGAGAAAAGATCAAAAAGTCAGGAATCCTCTCCCTCAATATCCCTACCTTCCTGCCATAGTTGTCATAGTGCATGGTGATGAAGAAAGTAAATCAAAGACACAATGAAGAATTGCAAAAACAAATTACAGTATTCCGACTTTCAAGTTTTCAGTCTTACTTAAATCCTATTTTATTGTGACAAATGGAAAAAGTCTATGCTACCTCATAAAATATGTACATATTCTTGTACCCTTTTAGAAGTACAAAGATGAATGTTGACAGATTTTATCCTTGGATGCGATCACATTTGTGACATATATTTTGTCTAAGCCTAAAATAAAGTTGTGCTAAATGAAACTTACCTAATAATTCATCCTCTTATTATTGTTTTTATATAAATTACTATTGTTTCAGCAGATGAAACTCTTAACCACAGAAATGATAACAGTAACATACAGAGTTGACTGAAAGTTAAAAGAAGTCAGTTTGGCATTTTTTATGTTACAGACATTCATCTATTCAGAAACATCAGGGGAGGAACACTGGAATCACAAACATCCCTGCCACACATGATTTTTGAACTCTCTTCTGAGATCAAGAACTTTTCATTTGACCTTAGTTGTCCAGACAAGACACTGAAATAAGAAATAAGAAATAAGAAATAAGGCTTCTGTTTGAGACCAGTCAGTTTAATGCTGCATTATAGCACAGTTTTAAGAAGTCCACTTCAGAGGTCAAGAAGTTCCTACAGTACTGGTGTCTGCGAGGGAATTTTGGATGGGAAGGGGCATGAGGGGAAATGCCAGTAGACACATGGACTTCAAAGATACCAAATGCTGTCAGAAGGAAGACAGGAATTCAGAAATTTTGCTGTATTGCCATTTTCATATTCATTAGAAAAACCCCACAAACCCCCAGCAATAAATCCAACACTGAATACAAAACTTTTTCTTTTAATCATGTCATCACCACTCACAAACAGTACCTTTCTTTACTTGCAGTTTTTACAGTGCTTTCAAACAGTCACCTAACTACTCAGCAAGGCCAGTGGAACTGATCCATCACGCGCAACTCACAATTGCTTGCAGTGTCCTCGCTGCCACAGCTGCTTTCTGGGAATCCATGAATAGCTGAAAGAAGCACACCTGCTAATCTCTGAGGTACACCTATAACTTCACTGCACTCTTAACATATGTTGCAAACACAGTCTTTGCCTATTTTCTTTAAAAGCATGTCTCATTCCAGCTGAATCACCAGCGGTTTGTTTTCATTCAAATCCATCTGCCAGACGCTGGAGCGACTAATGAACTGCAGAATCTGGTCTATAAAAATTTGACTTAGCAAACAAACCATCAACATGCTGATGACACTGCCACCCAAAATATCACAGTTAACAAGAGTAACAATTTACATGGGCTCTAAGCCAGTCTATCCTTCCTATTCAAATTTCAAGAAAGCATGACCTAATTTTTCTACAAGTAGTAGAATCTGGAGCTTTTGTTAATTCAGGGATTTTCTTTCTTTCTTTCTTTCTTTTTTTAAGTGTATGTTTTTGCCTCAGATGACTACAATCATTAGGAGGAAAAATATTTACTTGGGTAAAATTAAATACAGCAAGTATATAGCCTATAATAAGAATCTAAGAGGAACATGAACAGCCTGTAACACTCCTTGTCAACAGCTGAATACCTGTCTTAGTCATCTAAGTGGTAGACTGCCACACTTCAGACCAATCAGATGCACCGTAAATTCAATTCTGTCTATATTAGACACGTTGTTCTTGTCAAAACCAAGTTTTCTCAATATTCCAACAACTTTTACATTTCCAGTATTATGCCCACTTTACAAAAAGAGGAAGATTAAGGCAGAGAAAACTGAGGAAAGAGGGAGAAAGATTAAACAATACAAGGCAGGAGAGCAAACAGGAGTACTGTTCTCATACATAAGGTCAGATAGATATCCATGGGAATTGGAAAGAACCACACAACATTACCCTGTACAATTTCTCACAGCAAAGTAGTATACAAAAGGGGTTTTTTTAATCGCACTTAATCCTTCCTAGGTGGTATTTTCTAAAGTCTCCAGGCACATGAAGAACAGACGGTCTCTTGTCTTTCATTTTAATATTTCAGACAATTCCACAGTTTACGGCTAATTTCTGAATAACAAGAACTGCCTGATTTATATTTAAGAGTATAAATTTGAAACAGTTGTGGTGGCTAAAATAATCACTTTCTGCCTTGTAAAAATGTTACGTAAGTATCTAAATGACACAAAAACCAGTAAATATTTTTCTGTGGAAAGCTTACCTGATAATTAGCATTGCACTTTCATGCATTTCTATAGGACAATATAAGTTACTGGCTATAAAAGTGACCTGTTTATGCACATGTTGCAACAACGGTATTCACTGTTGTCACTATGGACAGTACCTGAAGAAAACATCCAGCCAGACCACAGTTCAGCAGTTCTAAAGCATTGGAAAAGGCAGTCAGGTTTCGATGCATCCACTAATCTGTCGGTTGTTTGAACAAAATCACACTGGAAATGGATAACCTAATTTATAAAAAAACCCACTTCTTTCCTCATGAATTTGTACAGGCAAGTATATAGATTTCAACAGAGATTTAGACATGTACATTTAAAAATCAGATGCGTAAAAAGTAGCAGTAAACCACATATCCAAAACATAAGGTCTGTTTTTCCAGATAAGAAAATACTGTGACTTATCACCATCTCTGTATTAAACAAGATTAAAAATGTCAGAAACTAATTTCTGCAAATGCTTCACTTCTTTGTTTTACCTGCTTCTGTGTACTTTAATCCTACTTTTACTTCTTCGTGCTTTGCTTTTGGTGGTGGCCAGACAGTCTGGAGTCTCCCTGGAGTCTTGTCATCTTGCTCTGAGGGACTCAGGTCAGGCTGTTAAAATAACACAAGAAATAAATTAAAGTCTGCAGTATCAATTGATTCCAACACAGCAACTTCCATGCTCAGCTCTACACACGTACTCCAGAATGATTATCTGTCTCATCCTACTAATTGAAACAGTGCTCAGCTGGTTGGAAGGGATACAAGTGAATCAGTGTAGAGAAATAATTTTGAGCAGGAAAATAACAGTGTATGTGACGTACAGTGGTGTGTTGAAACTGTTCACATCACTGGGGAGAACTGTCTATCCTTTGGTGAACCACAGAGGTGGTCAAGAATACTAGGGGTTTTTTCCCGTATCTTTATTCCAGAATGAAAAGACCCATCTGTGCTCCTCTTAGAAGCAAACATTAGTGCAATGCACCTGAGATGTAATTTGACAATATAATTTTCTGAAACCAGAGGTAGTTTATAAAATTCCTGCCCCACCCCCAGCACATTGCTCAGTCCACATACCAGGTAATATTGCCACATCAAAGTGCTGCTGCAGCTGTTAATGGGACTGCACTGTCAACTTGAATGCTAAAATAACTCTTTAATTTGGGGGGGGGCTGGGGGGAGGAGAAGGGCAGAAGGGAACAAACGACCCACTAAACAAACATTCTTTTACAGATTTACGTTTTGTGGGGTTTTTTACATCTCCAACATTTTTTAATCAGATTTACAACATGTTAGCTGGAGTAACTGCATAGACACAACTGCAGCAATAGCGAAACCCTGTATTGAAGTGGCCCCATAAACGGCCCACACGAGCAAGGAAAAGGAAAGGCAAGACCCTTTGACTCCGGCTTTGCCCTGAGAAAATACAGAGTTGCACTAGACCGGACGTTAAGCAGACACTTATAAAAGCCACTCCTGCTGACTCCTGTGCCCCCTCCCTCACTGTGTGTGATGACAGCTTCCCAAATAGGTTTGCTGTGAGCCACACAAACGCTGACGCCAGCACAGCACAGGCGCTGCTGTAAGCAGGAAGCAGCAAGACAGGAGTGGGAAGGGCACACTCAGACTGCAATTGCTGTACATGCCACGGCCAATGAGTACCTCTTTTCTACTCCCCATAGGTAATTTGCTACAAACTGGTATTATCAGTCTACCCAAGTGTCAGTCCAGATTTTTTAAATGTTTTTCATTTTATGTAAGAATAAAAATTTTAACAATAGTACAATCAACACAGCATATTAACTTAAGAGCTTCAGGTTTAGGGTCCAATCCTACAAATTCAATCATTCAGGTAATTCCCCCTTCAGCCAACAACAGTCTATTGGGTTGATTACATCTGCCAAAGATGTACCTGTAAGAATTTTGGGTTGGGGGAATGCCAATCCAAGGGTTACTCATTTAATTAAAGAGTTCAAATCACATTCAATTTCATTTATGACTGTGTGGAAACTTAGCATAGATTTTTTTCATTTCTTAATAATATACTAACTACATCTCCATATGCCTTAGAACATTGCAAATGCTTGTATTAACCCATAACTTCAGTTGCCTAACTGAAATCACTAAGTTACACTTGGATAAAGTTAAATGCTTATCAGTATTTGCAAAGCCAAGTATGTGCACGTAAACAACAAAAAAAATCCAGTTCATATTCTTTGTCTTGAACAAACTGAGCTGAAAATCACCCACAACTTCTTTTATCAGTTCTTACCATAAAATTATTCCTACAGGTAAAATGAAGAATTTATTTTTAAAATTAAAAAACTCAATGAAAGAAAACAGTGATATTGAGAAACTATTAAATAAGACTACGGTCAATATCTGCAGCACCAAACCGATTTAAAGCCATACTCAACATGTAGGGAACTGTTACGCAGAGATTTTTTAAAATCAGAAACTGATCTTTTAAGTTCTCAGTTCTAATTGAAAGGCTTTAACTGTCACTGCTGCAGCCAAATTCTGCTACAACTGCAAATCATCCAAACCTCTGACAAATTAGCACCAAGATTTCCTCAGCTGGGAATTCACAAATTTGAGATTGTCAAAAGAAGAGGGCAATCCTGACATCTCCACCAACAATATTTAAACAAGAAATTATTTTTTTATCCTTCTACTTCCAGATCTAATGAGGAAAAAGTAATTCAACCTACAGATTTGTCTGATGGTCCATCCCCAGGTTTTGATTTTGACCTTTCAAATACAGCTTTCAAGGATTCTTTTTCATTTCTCATTTTGCGTTTTATGGCTTCCAGCTCTGAAGTATCTGCAGTTGTTTCTTTCTTGGGAGGCCGTGTGAATAACGCTTTAAAGACGTCCAGTGCAGATTCAGCAGGGCTTGATTTTATCTCCTCAGAGGGAAATCGTGGTTCTCTTTTGCTGCAGGCTTTGTTCTCTTGAGCTTCATCACTGTCCTCGGTCTCTCCAGATCCCTCACCAGAGTCCTCAGTTCTACCTTCATTCTTGGAGACATCTATGTTTAACAAGTGTGAGAGCTGTTCCAAGAAAGTTGGATTTGCTTTAGGTTCAGATGATTTTTTTTTAATGGTCAAACCTGATGCAATACTGGATTTCTTAACAGGCTGTCGTAATTTAAGCAGCGCTAAATCATTCTCCCTTGGTTTAATTTCTGTAACAGTTTCCACATCTTCCGTGGTTAGTCCCTTTTTCCTCACACGTAGTCCACTAAAGAAGGCAGGCAGCTGGAAAGTCTTTTCAGCCAGTGCTGGTTTTTGGAGTGATATATTATCAACTGAAGGTCTTTGTTCTTCATCTGAAAGTTCTTGAGGGCATTCCCCTGTAGCAAGCAAGCAACTGAATTGCTCATCCATTAACATTTTGTCTTTTCCATTGGAGTCATGCTCTAAAATACTATCCAACTCATTTGGGAGCTGCTTAGAAAACTGTGGATAAAACTCAATGTCATCTGCATCCCCAGTGTCATCACCGTTGCTGTGCCTTTCTGATTCTGAATCTTCCTTATTTTGACTGTTATTGTCCAAAGCCTCAACAGACAAAGCAGCATTATTTCGCCCATATTTGCTTGTATTGTTTTCATCGGTGTTTAGGTCCTTACTCTCTGTGTCCGATTCTGTGTCACTTGTTGTATGAACCAAAGTACCTTGTACGAGAATAGCATCCTTGTCATCATTGTCCGATTCAGACAAAGAAGTCTGTACAAACCTTAAATGCTGAAGAAGTAATTCGTTTTGGTCAGCTAACTCCAGCTCCAGGCCTGCTTGACTGCTAGCCATTGGGTCAGCTCGGCCACTGGTACTATTCATGCTGTGCTGATTTTCTGAGCCGTCATTAAAACCATTATCATTCCTCTCATGCCAAGTGTTCGCATGAGTATTTATATTGCTGTGCAAAGGTTGAAATGCTTTAAGCACTGTTTCTTCTTTGGAACCTGTAGATTCAAACTTCGTTGTAAATCCAAACAGTGTTTTCACAGAAAATGTAGTGAAAGGGTCAGGTTCGGTTTCTGCTGTACTCTTCATGTCTAAAAACTCGCTACTATCGGGCACGCCATTATCTTCTTCCATGTTGCGTGAAGTGCAGAGTAGGTTCGCTTCTAGCAGTGCTGCTGACTGCTGAACACTCACTACGCGCATTCAGGCAGCCGGCGGGACTGGCTGCAACAGGCAGCCCGGCCCGGCCCGGCCGGCACAGGCCGCCCGCCCCCCCCCGGCCGGGCCGGCCCCGCCGCTCCTTCTGGCCGCGGCCGTCGGGGTTCCGAACCCTGCCGCGGGACCAGCAATGAGACCCACCGTAAAAAAAAAAAGTTCTGGGCAGCGTCTGGAAGCTGTTCTCTCGCACAGAGGAGTTTGTCCCAGCGCTAATCTCGGCTGAAACCTCGGCCAACGGTCCCCCCGGGGCTCCTCGCCCCGCCGGGCTGCGCGCCCCCGGCTCCCGACGCGCCGAGCCCGCAGCGCCCGCAGCACCCGTCGGCTACAGCAGCAGCCCCGCCGGGCCGCGCCGCGCAGCGCGGCTGCTCGCTACTTCCTTGTCCCGGTGCGCCAGCGACGAGTGGCTTTCAGCAGAAATCTCCTCGCGGATTCTTTTGCACAGTCTTTTCACAGGGAAAAATAACTTCTGTAAATCCATAACCACCAAAAAATGTCAGATGGAAACCCGAGGTGGCGAATCTGAAGTTTCCAGTGCCCTCTCCCGAAGTTCTTCAGAGCCCCCGGTGCCCGGCCGGGCAGAGCCAACTCGGGTGAGCGCCCTTGAAGACGAGGAAAGCACGAAAAAAAGAGGCTCTCTTCCGATTTGCTGCAGGTTTCATCTGGAATGCAGATTTCAGCCTCCAGGGCCATGAACAAAAACCAACGAGACTGGTTTCATATTACCACCGTCCTTGCTCTGCACAGCTACTGCAGTGAGGTGCACACAGGTACTTATCAGAGACTCCGGCCGCACCCAGGGACCGGGAGCGCCGGGCGCCGGGAGCACTGCCTGCGCCCAGCAGGGCCGAGTTAACTGTTTGGAAATCGGACGGGCTGTCCAGCCGCACCGCACCAGCTTTGGATCGTATCAAACCAGAACAATCTCTGCTGACGTATTCTGGGATAACTTTCATCTCTCTGTATATTGCTACAGTATTGCTGTATGGGTGAGACGTGTTTAGGTAATACGGGCAGAAGCACTTGAAGGAAATCTTCAAGATTGTCTAACTCATTGTGTAGCTTGTTAAGGGATACTATATATATTTTATTAATACATATAAAGAAAGTGTGAAATACTCCTAAGCACCTTTGATATTCAGAAAGTCAGTAACATTTAGGCCAGGCTCCCATCACAAGTCCCCACTTTTGTTATTTTTCTCATTTTTGGCATTACAGAGACTGCAAACCTGCAGGAATTTATATTCTTCTATTCCCAAGCCTTTTAGAAGTTTGTTTAGTCAAATTTCTACACTAGTACCTTAGAAATACAAAGATACCATTTTTTTTTCCTGCACCCAAGTTAAAGGGTCATTCTACAGTCAGCCATTTAGTTATGATGAGTAATCTTAAACAAGCAATATGGGGAAAGTTGTCCTTCACAGGGTAATCAGCTGCAGATCACATCACTGTGTGTGATTTCCAAAAAACATTTACTGAAAAGCTGAATATCACAGACAACAAGCAACAACAAAGTATCCCCACACATTTAACTTTTGGTTTGATATTTAAAAATGTAGACCATGCAAAAAGCATTTGTTTATCTTCTCAATATATTATAAAAGATCATAAAGTCAACAGCAAAAGTCATTGGTATCTCCCGCAGGAAGAAAGTTTCCTGAAATTCAGATTGTAATACTAAGGGCTTAGATGAAGCTTACAGACACCTTTTCAATTACAGGGTTGCGTGCACACCTATAGACAAAGGGCACTGGAATCATTCCCATCTTTATCTGTGATTTAACACAGAACAATGTCTTCTGCTTTCTGCCTGACATTTCCTGTAGTGAGCTCTGGACTTGCTTCTCTGCTATGCTTAATCATCAGTGCTAAGGTCAGCAGCAACTGATGGGTCTTGGTTCCCCTGATTTTCTGGGTTTAATACAGATTAATATCACAAAGAGAAGATCTACGTAAGGAAAGAGACACAGAGTCTTTAGGACTCTCTACACCAACCTACTCTTATAATCCTAGGATTTATAAAACAGGTGGAAGGAAGCTACCTCAGCACTGGTGATTTCCAGCAAGACAAAATTTCTTTAAGGCAAAGCTACAGCAATTCTAAATTTCATTTCATGACAAAATAACTGGGGCAAAATGATCACACTGAACCAAAGTTTCCTACATTTAAATTTACATCTATTTTTATGTTCCACCACAGGACTAGTTATTCCTTGTTCTAATAATTTGTATGACTATGTCTTGTTTATTTATTTATTTATGTGCGTGTTTATTTGGGGTTTGGTTAACTATGGTTATAGTGATGGATAAACTTTAAACCATATTTGGATAAACATTAAACCATATTTTCAAAACAGTTCTGTTGGTCACTAACAAAAAATTTACCATTATGAACAGCTTCATGGTACCTTTTAAACTAAACATACTTATTCAGATTATGTTAAGTATTTATTTATCTGTTAATATTAACAGCAACTCACACTTCTGCGTAATAAACGAGAGTCACCAAGCTGAAACAATCCTATGAATATAAGGTTACTGATCATAGCTACTATTTAATTGCTTAAGATTTTAATAGGATGTATGAAAAGTTTAGTTTTAAAGTGAACATAAAACAGGAATCTCATATTTTACTTCTAAATAACATCCCAACAAAATGTAGGAGACAAGGATCAAATTAGTAGGAAAAGGATGGTACATTGGCTGTCAGGCTAGACAATGTATTGAGATGCTAGGAATCCCAGAGTTGAATACTGAATAATTAAAACTCTGGAAGTACATATAATACTTTAGAAAAGCAGATGTAATCTCACAAGCCTGCAGAAAGTGATACTGCTTTATGTGTACCTATATTTGTAGTACTCTCTAGAAAGTGTGGACAAACTTTCAAGCTTTTTGAGCTTTAGGACAAACAAAGAAACTCATCTCTATATCTACCCCTGGAGAAATGATCAAGAACTGCAAGCCAGTCTGTCTCTCAAATTCACCACACAGTCCATAAACCCCCAGCCTCAAATAAGGCTTTTGTAAGGACTTGTTTCTTACTTTCTGATGATCAATCTAGTGGACAATCCTCTGTTGAGGGACTGGATAGCTGATAATTAAATGCATATTGGCTACTTACCCAAGAGTGTTTCTAGGTAAAATGCATACATCAATATGTGCCCATTAATATTTTTATACAAAAAAGAGATCATCATATTGTGATGTGCAAATGAGACGAAGCCAGTTTGTTGGCAGAAGTGTTTTAATGCTGGGTGGATCTCATAAGGATAGTCTCTCTGAACAGGCTGTAACACTGCATCTAAGGGAACAACTTCAAAATCTCTAAAAAAAATCAGTTATGATAATGTTACAAGCCTCTTTACTTAATAGAACTGACAACTCTCTGGTGTCTCAGAAAAGCCCTTAAAACCTGTCATAGCAACTTTCAGGGCAGTCAGTGCACTAATTATACAAAAGGACAACCATTCCTTACAGTTTAAAGCACATTTAATAATCCACACCCTTTTTGACCTACATTTCATCACAGACAGAAGTCACACCCACAACTCACTCCAGTTCTGTTCTCGAGGTGTCTAAGAGCTTGTCTGAAGTAGGTTTTAAAACCAGCCTTGAAGAAAACACATATTAAGCCAGAATAAGGTAATCTAATTTCTATCACTATCACACGGCAAGGCTCTAGACTTCCTGACCCCGTATCTATTCAGATGACTGTAGTAACAAACTAGATAAACATGAACAGGACAGAAAGACACACTCTACAAAACAGCAAGATGCCTAAACTGAATAGAAAACAATCTTTCTACTGCTTTCTCAAAATCAAGAACCTCACATCAAGAAAAGTTTACGTAAGTTCTTGAAAATAGGAATAGAATCAAATACGCAGAAATTGTGACAGGCTTTGGGAGAGCCACGTGAAGCAGCAGGCTGTGGTTACAGCTCGGGTAGTTTAAACTGATGTGAATCTCAGCTGATACAGTCCTGCCCTCTGCCCTGTCCCCAGCCCAACATTTACTGTGCAGAATTGATAGTGGTCTTAACATTCTCCTGCTCTCCTCTTTTTCTCTCCTGCTGTTTATCTTGTATTTTACTTACTTTACTTATACTTAGTATTTTAACTCTTTAAATGCTCTAAGATAGAAAAGGCCTGGAAGATGGAAGAAAACCTCTAAGTCCTTGACTGATCATTATTCTCAGTTTTATGTGAGCAATTTTCCTGAGTTTTGAGGATCTGGCTATTACCAACATAATTTCTTTAAATTTAAGTAACTAATTTTAGACGTAGCAATAGAAACAGAGATTGATAATTCTTATCAAAAGTCTGCATTACATGACATTAACAGAATGCATAGACATAAGACACATTTGGTGTAGAGGCCTGTATAAATGCAAAGTCTTTTTTAACACCTCCATCTAAATTCTGCTTGACATTGAGATGTGGATTACTTAAGAGAAATTGAAAAAATACTAATTGCTGTATGCTTATAAAATCAGAAAGAACATTAAGAAAGTGAGTTTACTATTTTGAAGGAGTGCATACTGTATCAATAAATGTATGGAATGGTTAGTCTGTAAAACCCATCATATGAAAAATCAATGGTGGTTCTAAGCCAGAAGTTGTAGGAAGATGTATTGGCTAATCTAGTTAATACAAGCAGACATACAAGTAACAAAGACAGGGAACAAAAGATCACTATAAACTGTGTAAGTAAACTCAGTAAGATCTTTGTGCATTAAGGCACAAAGGCTAGCACTTCGTGTAACAAAGAATGGAGATGAATTTTTAATCTTTTTCCTTTTCTAGGTTGCTCTCTTTTTATCTCCTTTCGACAGGCCTTTTGGTCCCCATCTACAGTATGATATAATAGTTTAAACATTAAACAAAAACCTTTATAAAATAAAATCCAGTTACATTAATTTACCATAATTTCTTAGGTAATTACTAGCTATTAATAGTAATTTTATCTGAATTTTCACATCTCACTTATGTATTTTTTTATCTGAGATGAAATGCTGTATAAAAAATAGGGCGGAGTTGCATTTCCATTTTGCCTCATTATCTTCCATATTTCTATATCATCTCCATGCGTGAGAGTTAAAATCTAATGCAGGATTTTTTTTTTATGCTTCTGATATAGACTGTGCATTTAAAATTCCTGTTAGACCAGAATTCATTCACTCTCTCCCTCATCTACTTTATCTACCTTCTTCCAATAGAATAGAAACATAGAAACGTATTTTCAAGAATATAATGAAAGAGCTTGAGAAGTGAACCCATGGGAATCTCATGAGGTTTAATAAAACCAAGTGCAAGGTGCTGCCGCTGGGTTGGGTCAGCCCCCATTATCAATACAGCCTGGGGGATGAACAGATTGAGAGCAGCCCTGCCGAAAAGGACTTGGGAGTGCTGGTGGATGAGAGGCTGGACATGAGCAAGCAATGTGCACTTCCAGAAAGTCAATTGTGTCCTGGACTGCATCAAAAGCAGTGGCCAGTAAGTCGAAGGAGAGAATTCGTCCCCTCTGCCTGTGTGACACCGCACCTGGAATACTGCATCCAGCTCTAGGGTCCTCAGCACAAGAAGCCATGGACCTTTTGGAGTGAGCCCAGAGGAAGCCACCAAGATGATTAGAGCAGTGAAGCAACTCTCCTATGGGGAAAGGGTGAGACAATTTGATTTGTTCAGCCTAGAAAAGAGAAGGCTTTGGGGTGACCTAATTGTGGCCTTCCAGTACCTGAAGGGAACCTACAAGAAGGGATAATACTTACAAGGGCATGTAGTGACAGGGCAAGCAGGAATGAATTCAAACTCAAACTAAAAGAGAGTAGGTTTAGATTAGATATTAGGAGGAAATTCTTTGCTGTGAGTGTGGTGAGGCACTGGAACAGGCTGCCCAGAGAAGTTGTGGATGCCCCATCCCTGGAGGTGTTCAAGGCCAGGCTGGATGGAGCTCTGAGCAATCTGGTCTAGTGAAAGATTGGCAGGGGGGTTAGCACTAGGTGATCTCTGAGATCCCTTCCAACCCAAACCATTGTACAATTCTATGATTCTATAAACAAACACTGGTATATCTATATATTAACATATACAAGTATATTATACATTAATGTTAGGATGCTCATAATCCAGAGAAAGCAGAACTATTCAATAAATAGTTGTCCACATTGTCATTATTAAGAATAAAACTGCATTATAAAATGGTAGTGCCAACCTCTTGACCAGTCAGACTAAAGTTTTTCTTCCAAAAGCAGAAAAGAGCCACAGATCACATGACTGGGTGTAGTGCAATCATGTGTAAATAAATTGGTCTATTTCAGATGGTGTTTCCTGGACACATCATATTTGCTTCTGAGTTGCCCTCCTGATACTGGCACATTTTTTACCACAGTTGTCTTGCTGTCCAGTCTGATGACTGCACAGGGAAGAGAGTATCTGGGTGTGACATCCCACCCTTTAGGGGAAGGGAACGCCCAGGGGTTGCTCTCACCAGAGCAACTCATGCAGCTTGGTTTTGGCCATTATCTTTCTTATAGGCTGCTTATAGCAATGCTGCAGTCCAAACAGATTCTAATGGCAACAACTGCAGCAGTCTTCTCACTACCATTCTTTTGGCAGCTCCTCCTCCAATCCCAATAATTTGTCTTGGAGACACAAGGGTTCTCTAATTCAACCCAGAGTTCTGTTCTAAAAGACTTTCAGAACAGTCACAGGGAGTGAGCTGCAGGATAAAGGGTCTCAATTGGTCCCTAACAGTCCATCAGCCCACGCTGAGCACCCTTTTTTTAAACTGAAATTAAGACTTTTGTTCTGAATTTTTAAAAATAGTGGAATAAATACTTTTGCTTGTTGACTACAAGAAACTGAAGTTACTCAATTTTTCATAATGCAATTAATTAATTTTCAGACATAAAATGTTTCTTATCTAAAAAGTAAGAAAATTTGAAATAAACTGCTTACTAATCTTAGATATCTCTTCTTTTACTCAAAATGTTGTTCTTAAATGGCTTTTAATTTGTAACTCCTCCTGCTCTATTCAAGGACAGTAAATGTAAAGTATCCTCATGGACTGTATACTTCCTGGTGTAGCATATATTTCTAGCAGTGGTAACAGCTACATCACAATTCTTCTCAGTCCAGTTATTTGTTTTCATCTCATCATTTTACTACAAGGATAAATCTGTACCTTCACAGTAGTACAACAGTATTCTAAATAACTATTTTAGGAAAACAAGATTAGGACAAGAAATCAATTTGATAACAAGCTCAAGAGAATAGCAGTGGTGTTTGAATACCATGATACAGTTTAAAGCATTTTAATGCTTTACCATTAAAAGCATTTTAAAAGTACTTCTCAGTCAGTTCTGGTATTTCTACCAGTAGATGTCACTGTTACACAAATTTTGTTAGTGTTTCTTGGTACAAACTGCATTAGGTACTTTAGTCTTTAAAATAGTATCTTTCTACCATTCAATCCTTTCCATGTTTCTTTCCCCTTCTATTACATTCTGTTCCTTTCACAATTTGAAAACTTCTGCCAAAACATGTCTATCTGTAGGCTGCTTACTGCTCATCCTGGGAGCATGTAAATATTTCCAGCTACATTAAACTGGGCCATGTTGAAGAGTCTCACACTTCGATTAACTGAGTTTGCCTTCTGAAGCCTCAGTGTTTTATATCCCAGGAAGTTTAGAAACTCTTCCTGTCAAACTCATGGCCAGTCAGACTCCAGTGCCAGTTCAGCTGCATAAAAACTCTGAGGCAAGAGCCTGGCTCCCAGCAGTCTTGGGCTGTGCACATGGACATAAACACACACACGCAGACAGGAATGCACGTGTGCACAGGTGCACACACACAGCTTGCTGACCTGAATTTTCCTGGTACTTACCCTTGCTGTCTCCTAGTTGCTAGCTTCTGCAATGCATTTCCAGGAAGCAACTAATTTTAACTAAACACCCATCCAGACTTTAGAAATGACACATCATGTATCTTAACCTATTTATACAGCTTCAAAAATTTTCTTTATGTATTGCTCTCAGGTTTAGCTGCACAAAGATGTATGGACTCATAGACCATCTGGAAAAAACTGCATCCCGTCCAAAATTTTTAGACAGATGCTAAATAAATGCATACCAACAATGTAATTATATGTAATAAATGCTTGTTGAAACCCAATATAGCATGAATAGAGTCCTACTCACATTCAGTTCCAGGCTCAAGTGCAAGACATTTCTGTTGATCTTCTCTTTATCACTTGAATGAGTAAATGAGTTGGAGTGCCCCAATCTGCAATCCAGAACCCAGGTATCTTCATCTCTGTTTGCCACATCCAAATTAGTGAGCCGTTCAGTGAAGTCATCCTTTAAAGCAGACTCTGCTGGAAGGTCCAAGTAAAATGAAATTAAATAAAATAATTCTATGCATCTGCAGATAATCCCTGCATACAGAAAAGTATATATCTTTTTGAAACTCTGGTACACACTACCAACACTTCCACTTACAGTTCTTCTGTTTGTTTAAAAGAAAACAGAATGGCATAAATGGGGTAGAAACTTTGTTTTCACTCAGAAAAAAAAATCTTTTTGTCCTTAAATTTTGTGGCACAGATGTAGCATTAAAAAAAAGGGGTCTGTCTTTCCCGCATACACAGACACACACAACTGTATGTAAGATGACTGAGTTTTCAACTCCTCTGCCAAGGCACTCTTAGTGGTCCTTCTGAATGTGCTTATTATACACACGCATTTCAGAGGTGGGTGTGAAGTATAAAAACTACACTAAGGAAGCTCCACAGACTGATTAGACAAACCTTTTGACGTTGGCTAAACACAGCCTTAGTGGGGACTGTGCCAATCCACATAAGTCCCTTATACCAAATGCACAAAAAGCAGAGTTTTCAATCAGAACTGATACTTAACACTTTGCCTCACTCCAGTAACCTTAAAACACAGTATCAACTTGTTTTTGGAACTGTTTAATTACAAACAGACATGGATTTTGTGGGAAAGGAAAGAACAAAACCTGACAGCCAAGAGTATACTCCTCTATGTCATGAACTAGAACTACTCAGCACTCTCCCTCATTCATAGCATTACTGGTTTATTAGTCCCCTCCAAAAATGCCTTTTTCTGCATGATAGCCTCTACCAATGAATTCCATGAAGTCAGTGTGTTGTCTGAAGTGTAATGTCTGATATGATATAGGATACATAGACCTCTTTTTATATTCTCTAGGATATATACACTCTTTCATATACATAGACACATCCACCCTAGAATATTTTATTGGAAACTTAAGACACTAGCATAATTCCTGGCTGATGCATATTGTAGCTCAGCATTATAAAAGCAACCCTGGAAGTATTTAAGGTCAGATTGGAAGGAGCCCTGAGCAGCTTGTCTAATGAAAGGTGTTCGTGCCCATGGGGTGGGGGCTGGGACTAGATGATCTTTATGGTCCCTTTCAACCCAGGCCATTCTATGATTCTATGAACTGCACTTACAATTTTGTAATTTTTAAAAGGGTTTTTCTTTTTCCCTAGTTTTAAAAGACCATGTTAAAAAAGTAGCAGTAGGGCTGGCAGCTGTAAGAATGTTGGCTTAAATATAGGTTGATTTTCAAACTTTCTGATAGCTTACAGCTCCAAATAATTCAGGTGCCACACTGTATCAGTATGCATAGTAATGTAGAACACTTGGTGAAATGGCCAACAATCCAAAGTACAAACCAGTTATTATTGTGTGAATAAACTAATCTGCTTATTCACATGAAATCTCAAAGTGAGATCCTATCCAAAGACAACACTTTCGCAAAAAGAGTAAAGAGTATTACATATACCTTTACACATTTTGAAATTAGGCACTGAGTATAATATGAAACTGTATCAAGATATTCAAACACAAGACAGCACGTTTTACGACATTCTGAAGTCCAGATATGCTATCTTTAAGATCAGGGATCAAAAGAGAGACTTGCTGTCTGACTTTATGAATCATTGCTTTTCTGTATATTTTTACACATTTCATGAAGTATTTTTCTTGTTGGCCCCTATGTCATTACATAAGTCATTCTAATATTTAGAAAATTTTAAGATCATAGATGCAAATACTCTGCTTTGAAGTATAATAAGCTGAATAAAATGTATCAGTTGAATTTTGACCTCATTTTTATTGCTCTGTACAATTAGCCCTATTATTTCTGGCCACCCTACTTTATGTGATTATGACACATGGAAAATTGAAAGTTTCAAGTGAGTGGAAACAGTAAAAATCACCATTTTTAAGGTGGCTGGACATAATTTGTATCATGCTAGCAAATCTATCGTGCCAGCTTTTGCTGTTTCTCCTGATTTCTGTCATGTATCGGTGTTACAAATTTTGTATCTACTGATTTTTCATCAGAAAAAATTGGAATAATGTAATATAACCTATAAAAACCATACATGCTTTCATAAAACAATGTAGTATTAAAACAGCATTAAAATGCAAATATACATAGTAAAAAACAGGAAAAACCACTAATTTTAATTCAATGCTCTTTGGGAATTCATTTTAGTATTCTAATTACCCATTCACTGGTAGTCCACCTTGCTCAGCATTACCTACAATACTTCAAAGCTTGATTACAGTTTGTAGTTTGCAGTACGTTTGGATCAATTATTTTTATCTACGCTTTTTAAGATATCTGTTCTATATCAGCTACTCCTAAAGAGAAAATTCCTTTGTGGCAGTGAATTTTACCCATAATATGATCACTGAAATAATTTTCATTGATTGATTAACTCATACAGAGCTGTAGCAAGAGGCCACAATCAGAATGCCTTCTTGCAGCAGCTGGTATTTCCCATAATTAACTGTGGCCCAGCTAAGAACAGTTAGCCTGCCAAATGCTTTCTGGGCCTCTAGAAAAATTAGTACCTCCCTCAGCTGCAAAGATTCAGGTTTTGTCCAAATTTAATTTTATGCACCATCATATTAATTTATGGCATTTTTTGCTGTTGGCAGACTGCTCCCAAGTCTGTTACCAAGACTTCATGCTTCACACTCTATTCCAATTTTAACTTAATGTTCTGTTATCTATGCATTTATCCGGGTAGCTGATGACCCCATTATTCCCTGAACCAGTTCTCACCTGCACACACCATTAGCGTACAACCACTTCCATGGTAAGGGACCCATCCACCTCTAATTATTCTATTTTAAGCAAATTCTTAAATGCTTGGTCTTATTTTTCCCTGAAGTTTACCATTCTGTCAGCTCCAACAGATGGATTTTATTGCTACTTACACTTACCCAGGAAAGTTTGGTGGTTTTTTTTTAAACTGGCAACACGCTGAAATCTGAATGTTTAAAAAAAAGTCATATATATTTTATGCATGCATATGCAAACAAATGTATATATCATTCAATCAAAGGCTGTATTTAGGAAGTTTTAAAATCCATATGCTTATCTTTTAGCCAACTTAACTAATTTGACATCTTTTTTCCTCCCCTCTGAAAAAATAAGGCTTCAAAAAAGCCCAACTGCTACTCAAACTGTGTTCCAGATTTTACAGTTTATACCAAATAGGAGGCCTGCTATGAGCATTGCATGTACAAAGAAGACTGCCCAAATACAGATCTGTTGCCATCTACTGTCCCAAGGGAATGGAAGACAGCAATGTAAATGCAGGAAGACTGAATACTTAATGCTTCTTCATCAATTTTTACCATGCAGACTTTGTGAGTGTAAGTAAACAACTTTTTTCTCTTGTCACACTTACAAGTAAGACAAATGAGGCATTTAAACCTCAGGAGTACAGGCAGGGTCACATCATCAGACTGTGATAATAAATAGTACATCCTGGAGTTCCTAAAACCTCTAGTCCTGTGCTGAACTTACATAATTATAAGGTAATTATGTTTGAATTTTTTTGTCCGAATTACCATTCTTGTCATATGAAGTCTTTTAAACACAAAGTCTTAAATTAGCAAACGGGCACATTAGGTAACGTGTAATACATTTCCCTTAAGTCACAATTGCGGAATACACAGCTCTACATTTTCTGTGGACATGGTATGTTTTCTCTGGGCAGCCTCTCTCTGTGCAAAAACTGTTTGTACTTTCTCAGCTGTCTTGAACAAAGGACTTGGGGAAAAAATTAGCTTCTCAAACATTTTTTTTGTTAGTTCAAGGAATTAGGATGAGTCATGATATCCATTCCCTGTGGGAACATGATCTGCTTAACCACAACACACTTAAGTCTGAGGCCAATGTTTACGCTGTCTTTTTGGCTATGTTTCCTGACCACTGGTCATTCTATATATTGATATTTTAATCACACTCCATTCTTTCCAGATTGCTTTGTTATATCACATATGATAAAAATATAAGTTACTCTTTTTGTGTGTTGATTCCTATGTAATGTAGAATTCTATTGCCTATTTGAATGTTATAAACACTCACATGAATGAAGAAAACCTTGTGTTAATTAGATACTAAACACTTGTGTTCACTGTTCTCTTAGAAGGAGTGAAAAGAAAGTAAATAAAATTTAAGTCTTTGCGCACCATCTGGAAATGTGTCTCTGAATGCAAAGTTTTCTAGACCTTTAAAGTTTTTGGGGTCTTAAATTTTAGAAACAAAGAAACAAAATTAATAACCAAGTAGATTTTTTCAGCAAGTGGACCACAAAACTGAAACAACCTAAACACAGAAGTTGCTTATTTAAAGCCATCATTTTGACAGTAAACGCTCTGAACATCAGAACTACATTTAGAGGCCTCACGATATTATTAACTTAAGACAATTATACTACTGTAGGGATTTAGCTGTTGCAAGATCTTATCAGTGAGTTACCGCACATTAAACAGTCTTTGCTACACTTCCTTGCTCAAATAGATTAGGCTTGCCCAATGTTGTTGAAAGCATTGGTGGAATGTGAGGATAAACTGAGCTGAAAAGTCAACCTATTTTTTTTTAATTTATGGAAATCCAAAATATTCAGATCCTGCCAAAATTATTTTTTTGCTGTGGGCACCTCAAATTCCATGATCCTTCCCTTTTTCTTTCTAAGCAGTAAATGCTTTCTGATTTTTCCTGTTTAAAATGTGTCTTTGATACTACAGACACCATTTTATTAAATCTCAAATTAAAAATAGCACTGGAAGTAGTCTCAGCAGATTCTGATTCTGTAGTTAGATGATATTGCACAGTTCCATCCCCATGCCACCTGGAGTTATCTCAGATCTGTTAGTATATAAAGACATTAATTCTGTATAAACATATAAATTTTGCACTCAGTGTTCCCATCTATGTAGCTGACACAGAGGACAATAAGATTTGATTTTATGCTATTAAATTCTATTTGAAAGCTGAAGAAATATGAATAAGTAGAGAGAAAAATAAGAAAAGCTGAAAGGAAATTTAAAAATCTAGAGGAAGATATTCTCCTTCCCTTTTAATTTTCCAGATTCCCTTTATGGGAACGAAGCAAATAGAAGAAACTTGTTTGCTGTGCTGGAGATTCAAGAGAAGACTGAAATCTTAGCATCAATACAGTTCTTTCTGTTGTATTGGATAGAATGTAAAGACATACAGAGCTGCCTGTGCAGAAAAGTGAACACTGGGTACTAGGTAGATGAATAAATCCTCTTAACATAAGAAAATCTGTAGTTTAGTAAAGGAGTAGAGAAACTGGAAAATTATACCAAATGCTGTCTTTGGGAACAATGATATATGTCATCTTTCTCCCTAATTTATATAGTTTTATTGAATCTGTACTGTAGCATGAGGTGATTCATACTATAAGCAGTTTAGCAAAATCCTTGCTGAAGGTTGCCTCTGTTTCCACAGTACATTTAAGAAATTCTTTTTCATGATGACAAATTGTGGATTTTTTAAAAGCAAATGTTAGGCCTGATACTTGCTATACAGCTCTAACAAAGAAGACTGACGGGCATGGTACTTAGTACAATTTTTAAATAAAATTCCTCAAAGTGGTGAGTGTGGGAACAAAGCCCTGGAGTGGCAGTTGAGATCCTTGTAATGCTGAGAAAGCCAGAAGCTCCTAAAGTATCAATATCCAAAACAATTAACAATTTATTGTCTTTTGGCTTTGTCCTATTTCTTCTGGCAAACAGTAAATACAACTTAGTACTGCTAGTATCGGAGGAAAAATGTTTAATCAATCCAATTACTAACAGAGAAATGTATCGCCAAGGGAAATTAAGACCTGGCTAGGAAATAAATATTAGTGTGTTATTCTGAAGTGAGAACTTGAGGGAGGATATTTTCCCACAGGAGGTGATAAATTGTACATAGCCTTCACACGAACTTCTAATATTAAAAAAAGAACCACAAAAAATGGTGAAGATAAATATTTTCCGCCCAGAAAATTCAACTAAAACCACTAAACATAGGCATGTGAAGGAAATCCAAAATATTTACTTTTTTGTGAAAAACATTCATGCAACTTCTCAATGCAGAGTATATCAAGTGCAAAAAAGCATGTGATACAACTCAAAGCTTTTCAAAAATACTTCCGAATTGCCACAAACATAAAAAATATTAGCAACGTCTATCAAATGGTATAAATTCCTTTAATAAATTTAATGCTTTTACATTAAAATAAGTTTTCATTTTGAATGTTGACATTAAATGCACTTTATAATTTTTTATTAAGGGTTTACATTTACAGTAACTTATATCCTTTATACTGCTTTTTTCCTTAACCTCAGTCAATTTATTCTAGACAAAAATAAGAATACTTATCACTAACTTAGTGTAAAAAAATTAGTAATATTTGCTATAGGAAGAAAAAATAACAAACCAAAACAAACAAAAAGCAGGATCATCAGCAGAAAAATAAGAGAACCGTATTCAAGTTTCAATGCTGTGCAATCATCCAACATGTGCTCAAGAAACCTGAGGAACAGGAGCTCTCATAACAAGTACAGAATGTATTTGCCAAATTAGGATACAGACCTGTAAGGTACCGAGCAGCTTGACCCCATTCAAGACTACTGCTTTAGCACATACTCAAATTTAACCAGTTTAGTTACACTGAGCAAATAACGAGCAAAACCTGCCTTGTCACTTTCCAGCCCAATCTGGCTTAGAGATGCAAGCAGGATGCCCTCTGAGTGTTCAGAATTGGCATTAAAAGCAAAGAAACAAAGATTACTAAAAACCCCAAGAGGACATAACACAGGAAGCAGCTGGCACTTCAGTGCAAATTCTGAATCTTTTACTATTCCCAAAGAACCTTCATGTTTCCACAGCAAAATGCCACAATCGGTGTTCAGGCCAAGGCTCTGAGCTGCCATACCAGGACCTTTTACTGAAAGGTTCCTTTTTAATGCCAAAGAATTTCTTTGCTCACAGTAACTTCCAGATGGGGATAACACCCTATGTAATACAGTTAAATATCCAATCAGCATATAATTATACAACATTTCCCAAGTTGGCCATTTTTGGACATAAAAAATTTAAATTCTACAGAAAACTTTGCAATACCTGACAATTCACATATGCTTTTGTTATTAAGCATATGCTAAATGTCTTGTGGGGCTCTATAACAGATAATGATGATTTTCCAAAAAACAGTTTACAACTCTTTCTTTCATTACCTGAAGCAATTTCTAGCACATACCGTATTTTTTATAGATTGCCCTCAAAGCAACTGCCAAAAACAGAAGCATGCCTAATACTGTAATTGCTGTCTACTATGGGGGGTGTTTCACTGTGTATTTTTGCAACTGGTTTTCGGATCTGTGGCCTTAGCCAGTGAGCTAAAAGACTGTGGAGTAGGAGACTGATATTTAAATTCTTTATTCCTTATTTTGTGTAGCAAGATTTGTCCTTGCAAGCAATAGTCTTTGAAAATATTAGAAACCCGTGGCTAGTGCAATAAGGAGAATGTATGTAGCAAATCCAGACAAAAAGCTACACAGCTGAAAGCTAACATTCTTAGGCAGCAAGCTAGGAATAGAGGTTACAATGTCGGCAGGTTCAGTAAATGTGATAAGCTGTTTAATGACTTTAAGTGTTTACATTATTTTTCTCACGTGCTTTTTAGAATATTTCCTGCTATACACTGGTTCTCACTCTTCTCTCAACTATCAGACAGAAAAAGTCACCACAAAAAAGATTTGGTTTGTGCAACAGATAAATAAAAAGTCTATGACATATGCAATAAATGATTTTAAATAATCTACATCTTTTACCTTACACTTCAAAAAGTTGAAAACTGCCTAAAATAAGCTTTAACATCGATGAATCTATTTGCAAAGGTCACTTAGGTCACTTCTACATTGCATAAATGCTGTTATATAAATATTTTAGTGTAGATATTAAGATTTGACTTGCTGAAGTATGGATAGAAATGTGCCAAAGCACCAGAAGCAATAATTAAAAGAACAGCCTGTATAGATAACCAGGGACACTACCGACAGTAACAAAACTAATTAACACTGAGTATGTTATTTATATCTAGACCGTGGGGCATATGATTCATCAGTGAAAAACTGCAATGTGATAACATGACCTGTGCTCTTCTTCCTCCTCCTCGTGGAATAACTCCGCATTGCATGTGACATTCTTATGTCTTTATCCAACAGACAGCCCAAGGATACTGACAATCAGGAAACAAAGAGAACAGGCAGCAACCTTGCTCAACATTCATGATAACCAAAATACACAAGACTGTGCAGCAAAAGGATCATCTGTTTTATTACCTGTCTAGCAGAACCCAAGAGATGCAGTGAGGATTTGACAGCTAGTGTCTCCTTTTCTCTCTAACCTCATTAGCAATGCCGTCCAGACTGCTTTAATATATGCAGTATCTCGAGTGAGAGTGTTCACATCCTATGAATGGGCAGAATCAGCTTAGAGAATTCACTTATCTAGAGATCTGTGAGATCATTTTCTTCTGTAAAGTCCCACAAAAAGTTTTGCTACACTAATTTTCTACATCCAACTGGAGGAATGTTTGAGTCAGTGTCATAAAAACTACTAATTCAATAGCTAATAGTACTGACTAATATTAGTACTATTTAGTAATACTGCTAGGACAGCTTTTGATGCAGCCCTGGATTCTGTTAATTCTACTAGTTTCAGACATAAATTATTATCTCTTCCTGATTCTGGACTATGTCATACAGGTGCACCAGCTGAACTCCACACCAGTGGGATATTTCTGCACTGTTACATGTCAATCTATCCTCTGGGAATTATTCATCAAGATGTTAACTCCAGAATGAGCTTAATAGAACTGCCTCTTTTTCTTGGTTAACTTTCCTTACTTCTGTTCTAGCTCTTGTCTTTCATTTGAAGAAAAGTCACAGCTTCTTGTACACTGCCTAGTGCTGTGGTAGTGGGAAGAACCAGTGCAAGATCGATGGAGCATGGCCCACGCAGACATAGCATTTTGCAAAAGAATAAGAATCAATTACATATGAATTTGGTTTTAAGCCCCATTATTTAGCCTCACTTGTCAGAAATACAATTCTGACAAAAATAATTCTCCAGAAAAATTTAATAGCTTCCTTCAAATGTTTTTTAATCTAACAATTTGTTGTTGTAAAAATATTTTTTTCTCCAGCCTGTTTCTTACAAGTAGGTAAGCTATTCAGCTGAGATTTTAAAACCCTCAGTTTGAGATAAGCACACAAGATGTATATTTTTACCTGAAATTGTTAAAGTTTGATGAATTCATAAGCACTGAATTCATGTGATAGGCAGTAATAGCTCCAGCTGTAGTCTACAACAATACTTAATACCTATTAAATAATAAAATATCATCTTATGTGACTTCATTCCAGTGTGCAATCTGTCCTCTGCCTACTAAGACAGTCCCAAATTCACATCTGCAAGAACGTTATCTATTAAGTTACAGATCTGGTAAATTAATAGCTATGTAGAATAAATGAAAAGGTGCGGTTTAGCATGTTGTTTCCCTGAAAGTGACAGTAGTCTAAAGAAAGATACAGAATTAATTATAATAATGAAATACTTCTGGTCATTTACATATTTAAAAGCAAAATAAATATTGACATAGAAACTGCAGAATGAAAGGGAAAGATTGGTGAAAAAAATCTGCAGAATTGAAGCATTATTATTAGGTTTTTTCCTTTTTATTTTTTTCTTTCACTTTCTCATTTTCTTTCTCTTTTTTTTTAAAGTATCTATTATTATATGTCCAAATCCTGTAATTTAGCACATACAGCTGTGTCAGACTCTTAGAGTGGACGGATTTAAGCTACAGAATCAACTAATATTTTGTCCTGAGCAGTGTGTTTAATGATAAACAAACAAAGTAACAGAATACACGAGAATTGACAGCTTTAAAAAAGAAAGAGGCAACATATTTCAAACAACATAAGATGGGTGAGGCTTAACTACTTACCGAGAGAATAATCTATTTTTAATGGGGAAGGACCTGCACTATTTTTCTCCTAACAAACACTGAAACTTCTCAAAATAACTGAGGTGTAAGGAGAAAGAAATGTGAGATATTTAAGGCAGAAAGAAATGGGGCAGTGACTGTGTTTGAGCCAGTCAAGATGCCAAACACAGAGTCAAAGCAGAGGAAGTAATAAATGGAGGAGCAGGCTGAAAGTTGCCCAGGGTCAAGGATTAAGATAAGATGAAGGTGGAGAGGGAGATCTATAAGAAAAAAGTGAGAGAGAAAGGTGATGGAGATTAAGGAGAAGAAACAGGCTGTGAAAAGATTCCAATTAGGAAGATTTTAGCCTACTGGAAGTACCACAAGTACCAGTCAGAAAGATTTTCTTGGCAAAGTATATAATCAAACAGCTTAAACATCTATACTTACCTGGGAGGGCAAGGTCCTTAGGGTAGAAGCAATAAAAGATAAATCCTAAAATTAAGAATTTGATCACCAAAACAATTAACCATGTAAGTACTGAATATGTGCAAGTGGAAAGAGAACATCACTTATCACTCAGTACGATTTGAAAGGTAATCATGGGTCAGTTTACACACCACCAAGCCTGATGCAGGAGTACACCTGCCTTAGAGGGGAAAAGGATCTTTGCAAGAGTTAGCAGGGCTCACTGAAAGAGCTATAAATTAGATTTGAAGGGGGAAAGGGATAAAATCAGGCTTGTTAGAGATAATCCTGGAGGCAGCACATCAATGTTTCAGAGATGGTGTCCTAGCGAGGTACTTCAGTCTGCCATCCCAGAGGAGGTAGGGGATGGAGATTCATGCAGCAGCAAAGACCCAGCAGATATTGATGTGTTAGAACAGAAGTGCCAGAGAACCGTTAACATAAGAATTAGGGCTTCTTCATTCAAAAAAGTGGTGGGATCAATAGGCCAACTAAAGTGCATCTACACCAATGCATGCAGCATGGGCAATAAAGAGGAGGAGCTGGAGGCCACCACGCATTAGGAAAACTATGGAAACATGGGGGGATGACTCACACAATTGGAGTACTGCATAAACTCTTCAGAAGGGATAGGTAAGGAAGGAGAGGTGGTAGGGAAGGCCTGTATTCTAGAGTGTCTCAATTTTCTGGACTTTAATGATGGTGATGATAATGTTCTTAGTTATCATGTGAGATATACCTGTGAATTCCAGATGTATTCATAGGGAGGTAGAAGCAGCTATGATGAAAAAGACTAGAAAGGCCCTGCCTCCAGGCAGGGGAGGAAAGAGACAATAGAATCTACTGGACTGTATGGATCCAATGGCCTGTCACATCAGAACCACAAGAATTCAAAGCTTTGGTTGACACTGGTGCTCAGTGTACCTTATTGTCATCAGGACATGTGGGGGCAGAGTCTATTTCCATTTCTGGGATGACAGGGCGTTCCCACTAGTTGACAGTGTCAGAAGCTGAATTAAGCTTAACCAGGAAAGAGTGGCAGAAAAACCCCACTGTGAATGGTCCAGACACCCCCTGTATGCTGGGCACTGATTACCTCAGAAAGAGGTAATCAAAGACCCAAAAGGACATTGATGGGCAGCCTCACTCCAGCACCATGCAAGCATCTGCCAGTATTCAATCCCAGCTATCTGCTGTTTCCTGCCACCACTGACTCTCCAACTGTTCCTGACAGATTTTCCAGATATGGTGGAGGCAAACTACATGGAAGGCTGGTCATCTTGTCTCTGTCCTGTGGCCACATGTGTTTTTTCCAGGAGAGGGAAGCCAGCCACCATGCTAATTTGATCCAGTGGGCGGGGCTTGGGAAGTTTCTCCTCATCAGCGTGTTTAACTCAGGTATATCAGTATTGTTATTAGTATTTCTTCTCGGTAAAGAGTTATTTTTTCACTTACATCCCGGCATATTTGGTCTCTATTGGAGAAACCAGGGGTATTGAATCTGAGGGAGGAGACTTCTGGGGTCTCTATCCCTCCAAATTGTCTCAAACTGAGAAAATAAAATATGGTTCAAACTAATTCCTTTACATTTATGCTTGTCCTGACACCTTGGGTTTTTCTGTAAACATGTAGTGAGACATACCCTAAATGAATAACGTGTGAGCTCAAGATTAAATTACAGTGGCATCTATGAATGACTTCTCTTCACCTCTTAGAAAATGCTGCCAACTCAAAATTCTGCATTCAAACAAGATGGTGTACGTTTACCATATTCATTCTACTGTCAACAGTTTGGTGCACTTTGGGTACCTTTAGGGATTTTCTCCCAGGTTAAAGACAATTTTTTTTGTGCTTTAAAATATCCTGTTGTCCTTCCTTGAACATGACCCAGTTTTACCATACACACTTTGAGACAAAGAATGAGAACTGCAAGATATTTGAAGTTTGGGAGCATTAAATCTTGTAAATTAGAAAATGGTTTTGGAGTTTATTTCTTTTCTAAAAATTTCAAATCTGCTTTTTGGAAAGCTATTGAGTTTTCAACAAATATTTGCATGGAACTACCTGTCACTTTCGCCACAACCACTCCCTGCAGCACTGCAGGCTGGGGACAGAGTGGCTGGAGAGCAGCCAGGTAGAAAGGGACCTGGGGGTGCTGATTAACAGGAGGCTGAACATGAGCCAGCAGTGCCCAGGTGGCCAAGAAGGCCAATGGCATCCTGGCCTGTATAACTAACA
>JAWMRA010000161.1:32119606-32420578 GCA_035584735.1 Pseudotriccus pelzelni | reverse complement strand
AAGAGTTGGCTGCACGGGGGCTCCGCACAGCACCGCTCTATCCCGTCCTGTCCCGTCGCGTGCTCTGAGCACTGAGACGTGGCCACGGCACCGCCAGCACATATATCACAACGTGTCACAAAGGGCCCCATCCCATCCCATGGGCGACGGCCACCGTGTCACAAAGGGCCCTGTGACACACTGCCAAATGCCCTGGGGCCAACTGCCTGGACATGAGGGAGTGCAGCGACATCGTCCTGCAGATGCTTCCAAGGCACCTGGCGAAGGGCATGGGGTCTCCACAGAAGCTGGTGGGGCATTCCTGGAAGAAGCTCTGGCTGCAGGTCCTGGCCATGATAAACATGGGCGTTTGACCCAGAGAAGGAGTGTGTGGGCAAGGGCACCGGTGCTGCTCTGACCCCTTTGGCCGGGGCTGCCCCCAAGTCAGCAGCTCTGGCAAGTCCTCGCCGATGGAGACCTGCCACCACCCCGAGTCCTGCAAGGGTGGTGCCTGTGTCCTGCCCCAGGGACCTTGGGGGGCTTGTCTGCCAGAGGGAAGCCAAAGCCAACGTGCACTGATGTCCATGCTCTTGCAAGGGGCTGTTGTGAGGAGCAGACAGAGCAATTGGTGGCAATACTTGGCGTCTGTCAGAAGGCAGAAGCTGTCGCTCCTTCCTGGAATGATCTTTTCATGGAAGTGATAGCCTGCAGCACAAAACCACCCTCAGCTGCTGAGTTTCAGAGGGCAATTAGATTGATCAGAGATGCTGTCAAGTTTCCTTGTGTTCTTTTGACTTTTTTCCTTGCCTTCTGAAAAAGAATAAAGCGGCCCAGTCTAATGGTGAAAGCTGTAGTTTCTGTGTGTCTGACATTGACTACTGGCTGCTATGCTGTGTCTTGGGGAAGAGAAGATAATAGGGAGAACTCTGGGATGACAACCTGTCCTGTGTCTCTCCCCACTGGATGCCCTTCCCTTGCCCCGTCCCTTTGTGGCAGCAGCAGAAACACTAGGAGAGCCCTGAAGTGGGAGTCAGAGTTTTACTGAGAAAAACAAAAAAGCCTGCCAATAGAACACAAAAATACAGAGGAAACGGTTGACCCACAAAATGGGAAATCCACCAGAGGCCAAACAGGAACTGCTCCCTGATGAAAACACCTGGCTTGGATTCCCCACGCGGCCCAGGAATGCAAAGAAGTCAATGGCAAACCCTCCCCAACCAGCTAAACAATAGAGAAACAGGGACAACGCAAAACCTGGAACAGTATTTCGTCCACAAGGAGTTTTGCTGCTGAGAGGCTGATTCCAGGTCCTGGCATTAGTGGCTGTGATTGGTTTTGGATTTGGGGCGGCTCCAACAGCAGCTGGGATTTGTGGAGCAGCTCCAGCAGTGGCTGGGACTTGTGGAACACCTCCAACTTGCGGTGATGGGTGGCAGTGGCTCCCTCTCCTGGGATTCAGGGAAAAGAATGGCCCCCTTCTGCTTCTGCCTGTGGTTTTTAAAAGGGGACAGTCCACCCCCTTCTTCAACCCAGGCAAGCAGAAAGACATTCTGTTTCAACACCAGAGCAAACCGTTCTTTGTTGCTGGGGAACAGCAGTTTGGTCCAGGTGCATCGGCCCCGCACCTCCAGAGGACCAGAGGGTGCTGAGGTGTTCAGGAATGCTGTGCCACACACCTGAGGACTCTGCAGAGTACATCAATAGGCTGACAGTGTGATCTTTGGTGATACAAACTGTGTTCCCAGTGTCACCTGGATTAGTTGCTCAGCTCCTTCCTGCACCTTACCCTGCCTTGAGAATGAGGTTGGGTGGCTGCCTTTAGCATCTGATGGAAAGATAACTAAGGCGGGAATCAGGAGAAGATTGACATGGAGAAGCCAGATCTGGATTTTGGTACAATTTCCTAGAAAAGTGCTGCTAGTTCTGTTTCTTTTCACACATGACGTGCAAAGCTTATTGGTAGTCCTTCATTTGTGTATCTCTGAGCTCCCAATTGGGAGAAGACTGGAGGATCCAATAGGATTTTTTGCAGTATGAAGAAATGGAGGTTCATCTTACAGAACAGACCCCATGGGAGCTGGATCAATGAGCAGCAGAGCTCCATCAACATCACTCACAGCGCTTCTCCACCCAGGAAGTGCACAGGTCTGGACAACACATTGGCTCTGCCTACACTGACATGAAAGGCAGATCAGTGCCAGTTATTAAGGGCTGGAGCATAAATTGTATAAAAAAGCAGTGAAATGGAAGTCCATGAGCTCATAGATCCCACGGGTATGATGAGAGGTTCATGGCTTCTTTTTACCACCAACCTCTGAGGCAGGGTGACCCTGGTTCTTCTAATAGGTCACTGGGGTCAACATGGTGCTAAATGACCAGTGTCTGCACGAGGCAGGTTTATTTTAAAACAACTTGTCTGCAGTGGAAAGGATGTTTGTCACCATTTTGATTCTTTTCTATAAAAGTATAGAAATGTCAAGAAGAACAAAATGTAAGGAGAAGACAGAAGGAAAGAGAAGGAAAGGACAAGAACAGATAGTGGAGAGGAAGGAGATCACCACCAGTGGATCCAGCAACAAGACCTGCAGTTTTGATGTCCGTAGCCTTGATCCTTTGGGGGTGGGGGCCAGAACTGCAAAAAGTTGGATGGGTTCCACCCATTCAACAACCCCCTGCAGCGCTACAGGCTGGGCACAGAGTGGCTGGAGAGCAGAAAGCTGAACATGAGCCAGCAGTGTGCCCAGGTGGCCAAGAAGGCCAACGGCATCTTGGCCTGCATCAAGAACAGTGTGGCCAGCAGGAGTAAGAAAGTGATCCTTGCCCTGTACTCAGCACTGGTGAGGCCACACCTTGAGTATTGTGTTCAGCTCTGGGCCCCTCAGTTCAAGAAAGACACTGAGGTGCTGGAGCGAGTCCAGAGAAGAGCAACGAGGCTGGTGAAGTGACTCGAACACAAGTCCTGTGAGGAGAGGCTGAGGGAGCTGGGGTTGTTTAGCCTGGAGAAGAGAAGGCTCAGGGGAAACCTCATCACTCTCTACAACTACCTGAGAGGAGGTTGTAGCCAGGTGGGGGTTGGTCTCTTCTCCCAGGCAATCAGCAGTAGGACAAGAGGGCGCGGGCTTAAGCTCTGCCAGGGGAGGTTTAGGTTGGATATTAGAAAGAAAGTTTTTACAGAGAGAGTAATCAGACATTGGAATGGGCTGCCAGGGAGGTGGTGGAGTCACCATCCCTGGAGGTATTTAAGATGAGACTGGATGTGGCACTTAGTGCCATGGTCTAGTAACCATAGGGTGGTGTTGGGTCACTGCTTGGACTCGATCTCAGAGGTCTTTTCCAACCTGGCTGAATCCGTGATCTTGTGATTCTGTGAAATGGTCAGCTTCATTTTAAATATGAAGTGAAATTGTAAGGGGTTTTGTGCACGACTTCCTATTTATTTCCTTTAAGTTCACCTGCCTTTTTATTACTTAGTAAATGCTTTCTCTAGCTCTTCACAGCACTTCACCCAAATAGCATGGTATCATGTATACTGGCTAGAGCAGTATTCCTGACCCTCAGAGAGGTCAGGCTGGATATCAGGATATGCATTCTCAGGCACAGCAACATTAATTTAACAGTGATGAAGACTGACTATGCCTGGGTTAACTGTTGAGACAGTGAAAATGAGAGAAATGAAAAGACAACAGCACAATGGAGCAGCCTGCAGAAGACCTGAGGAAACATGCTACTTCAGAACGACTGCTTCTCAATACCACTCATTTCTTTTGTTTTACGATATGTTTCAATAAAGGACTGGCTAATTATAGCAATCTTAAGACGGTAGATCAGAAATGATGTGAAAAAAGTCTTAGAATATTAGTAGCTACCGCCTAAATGTCTTTTTTATACAGTCTGTATTTATTCATATTTTAACAAGTGTCTGCCAAAATGACAAGCAAAATTTCACAGTCTTAGCTCTGACACATCTACATGTTAAAACCAGTCAAGTTTGGAGACAGCTCTTTATTTTCTCTAGAGTGCTTTTTTTTTTTTCAGTGTAAGGCTGATCACATAACATCTAAAAGATACTACATGCATGTTCAATAACACTTGCACGTCAAAATAACTGTAAAAACCACTAAAAGAAGCCACAAGCACCTCAGCTTTATCAAGGCTTTCTTGAACCCAAAGGGTTCTATTATGAAACAAAAGAAAACACTCTTCATTATGTAACATTGCCCTTTTTATTGGCCTCAGTCAAGTCTGGCAAAATAAAGCCTTAGATGGCTAAGTACCTAACAAGTGATCTGCTTAATTCACTAGAAAATGTTTCTGTCACTCAATTCACTTTTGCAACTTTTTAATGTAGTTATTTTTTTCCTCAGTAATGCAATATAAGCTGTATTCTTTTGAAAGTTCACAGTCTAATTAAAAGGTGGTTCATTAGCCAAATGGATTTTTGTCACATGAAATTTTTCACAGGCATGCTAATGAACCAGATATAAATACCAGTCACTACTCCAGCAACCTCAAGGCTGCCAGTATTATTACATTTACTTTAAATATAAAATTACAACTTTGCAAGTGTTGGCCATCTAGCATATAATTTTGTTTTGGAAAGCATTTCTATTTAAGTCATTCACAAGCACATACCTGCTCTCTGTCTTACTCTGAGTTAAGCTTGTGTTCAGTACTGTTCTTGAAAAGGGTGGTTCTCTCTTTCAAGGCATAGTGATAACATACGCCATTCTGAAGCCTACCACTATATGAATGTGAGAGCAAAATGCTATTGGTCATATTTCTGATTCATACAAAAGATATTCTTCATATTTTAAAATTCTTTCATCTTCAACACATAGATGCCAAAGGAACCAAATGAAAAGTGTTTTAATTTTGTCCTCACAGTCCTGTTGTAACAGTAAACCTGTTATGCAAATTATGCATGTTGGCCAAAGACCTCTAAGGTTTGGCCTCCTGAGCCCTATACTTGTGTCACCAAGAAGTACAATTAGTTTCACTTCATCGATTTTCCTCCTAGGATTAAAAAAAGCGGATGCTATGTCTGTGGACTGAGGACCCTAAAATCTTTTTCTAGAAAATCCCAACATAGTCTATTAAGTTTTATGGTTGAAAGTCAGATGAAGTGCCTTACTGCACTGACCCAGAGACAAAGACTGAATTGTAAGATTGTAAGAATGACTGCTGGTAAGAAGGCAAAGCAGCATGCTACTATACATCACCAAGAAGATGGGTGGAAGTATTTCCATGACTATTCAATATTTCAATATTAGTATCATTAGATGTTATTTTTAGCAGACAAAGCTGCTAAAGCATACCTGAATTCCAAGAAACCCTTCATTTGTTCTGCTGGAACACCCATCTGTCAGCCCAATTTGCACATTTAACATCAATTTCAATGAGTTACACATAAGAGAATTCAACCCACTGATGACAGAGCTGCAACTTACTTTACAAAGTTAATTGAACCTGCTTTTATGCTCTGTCTCACTGACCATCCACATTATTAATGCCTCAAGCCCAGGCTATGTCACAGCCTTGCTTGTAGCCTGAAATCTCCTTTAAGCCTATAGTCATGACTAACCCACATGAGGAAAGCTTCAGGTCTGTGCTCTGTGCCACAAGGGTAGAATGACTGTAACTCATTGCTGTGAGAGAAGCTGTGTAACACCAGCCCTGCCATGAAGATTTTGATAGATATATGAACTCTGTGCAGACATATCTTAGCAACTATATGCAAGAATTATTTGAGCTCAGGCTACTCTTTGAACTACAGGAGTATCCATCCAATGAGTCTCATACACCAAATTGGAAAAGCCGTGGGTGGCGAGCACGGACCAGGCATGCCATGCAAACACACCCTACATGACAGCTCTCATATAAAGCATCTACATTACTGTAACTGAAATACAATTACACAGAGAGGAAAAAAGGTAGGTCTTAAAAGTCAATTAGTATGGTTAGAAATACCACAGAAGACAGGGGTGAAAAAACCCCACCTATTTTATTTAATTAAAAAAAAACAAACAAACACAAAAACAGACAAACAAACAAAAAAAGCAAAACCAAAACCAGACTCCTGCCTGTTCTAGATTAAAAAAAAAAATTCACTTTGGATGTGTTATAAAAGAAAGTGTTCTCACTGTACTTTGCTATCTCAAAATCTTTAACAAAAGAGATATCTCTTGCGAAGTTCATGTCATCCTGGAAATCGGAAATAGCTTCCAACTACAGCCCATTTTCTGCTAACCTTTGAATAAAGCCCTTAAACTCGAAGTTCTTGCAGGCAAACAAATTCTGAATAGAAGGGGAACAAATCTTTTGCTTACATTGCAAGGTGAAATAGTTTAAATCTTATCCAACCACCCTGATGAAAAGGACTTGACAGAAGTTCAGTGCCTGATGAGATGAAAAATAGGGCTCTTTGGGCTAATTAGGCTTGGCCTCTTTTGCTAATCCACAGAATGGAGAAAAAACTCTCAACATGGATTAAGACTGTCAAACTAAGCAATGAAATTAGGAAATTTTTTTTCCCATGACTTGCAAAAATATAAGAAAAATATTGACATGGAACACTGCCTTTCATACTGTAAATTAGAGGACAAGATAGAAAATGGAAGGCTAAAAAGTAAGAGATTATTGAAAAATGTGAAAACCTCAAGAAGTATCTCCTAACATTTTTCTTCCTGTCTTTGGATGACAAACATCTTTAATTTTTGCCTAATTAACTTGCATAAATAAGTATAAAAGGGAAATACAAATTAATCACAAGAAAGAAAGATGTAAACAATTCCTGGGAATTTATATGGTGGTATTTTTCTTACTATAACACTTAAAACTATAGTTTCACTGTGTGTCAGATTTAAAGAATCATCTATTTTAGTAAACCAGCACAAAAACTATTAGCTCCATATCCTATGAAAGAAGGATATGACAGGAAATTAGGATACAAAAGCATTATAAATAAATACTTAGATCTTGTACAAGACTATTCTGACTATGCAAAAAGATGTAATACCATCTTTTGTTCTTGTTTATATTAGTTGGAGTTTATTATTCACTGAGAAAATAATTTTCAGAAGGCTGCTACTTCTAGGAAAAAAAATGTTTGTTTGAAGTTTTCCTTATTTTTAGTTTTATTTCTATGAAAGCTGGCATTTTCCAAAAAGAAGAAAAAAATCTGACTTGCATCAATTAGTACAGGCTATCAAATACATGCTTAAGTTCAAACTATAATGTCTACTGAAAAATTTGTACATAACTGTAACTTCATTTTAATATACATTTATTTAAAAACATACTCAAAAAGTAGTTTTTGTTTTAATAACATTTTAAAAATATTTTCCTTACTTATTTTAATTTCTTAAGACAAAACAAACTTCCTTTTGAAAAATCAGAAATTAGTGAACATATGCTCAAGTTTACAATATATTGACAACTATAATAATGAGAAGAAAATATACTCTAGAAGAAACGTAGAGAAGATAATATCTAAATTTTAGCTATTTGAGATTAAATGGCTCAATGCCAGCAGCTTTCCAGGTCATATATACATATCCTAAACAAAATTAACACAGGAAAAAAGAAGCCAAACTTTTACTCTCTCTAAGGGACTAAACAAAGCTTTAAATTTCACTATTATACCAACACTATCAGACTCAAGTATATGTTAACAAAATGTTAGTCAAGGGGCTGCAAAACCAATGAGTTTCAGTGATGTATAAAACAAAAGAAGCCAGTTTTTGAGTAATTGCCCCAAAGATCTTGACTTCTGCTGACTAATGCTCCTAATTTATCACAATATGCTTGAGAAAATTCTGAAGCTTTTAGATATGTCTGCCTTAGTGGCTGTAGTGTTTGGTTTCTCTGGAGATGGAAATCAAGCTACTTGTCATAAATACACTGGCAGTATGCACCAGATCCCATACACAAATTATGTATATGAGGTAAGCATGATTAACATCTTAGGTCACACAGAAGCGCCTGGTATTTTGCAGATAATAACAGTTAAAGCTGCTGGAAGCAGGTTGGGAACTGAGGGTGTGCCCTTCCAGCTGCCAGGGCCTCCCAGGGCTACTCCTCTAGCTGCTGACAAACGTGAAGTGTTGGGGGTAAAAGGAATAGCAGCAACAACTTTTAGCCGTTCTGCGACATGTTAGCAAAACCATTCATCAATTATACCCTTAATCTCTATAGTTTTGAATTATCTAAGTAAAAAAATTTTTAAATAGCGATAGCAAAGAAATGCTAAGTGATTGCTTAGGACAATTTCAGAGAGCCTCCCTGTATCCAGAATACAGAAATGACCCATACGCCCCTTCATTTACACTTCCAAAATGTAAATGAAAAAAGAAAAGTTAGAAAATTACAAAGCATTTAAATCTTTACCACACATGACACTATAAGTGGCAATATATAGTAAATGTCACTCAGATGAGGGACTGTGAGTTATTTCTCTTTCCTTCCTTACTCATTTGTTCTGGTAAAGTGTAATTTCACTCAGCCTTTAAAATTCCTCATGTAAAACACATCCCATAGTTCTCAACATTTCACCTCTATTTTCTCTGTCCTATTTTTACCTCACAGATCTCAGCAACAAAGCACACAAGCCTGAAGAGATCTTTGAATATGATCTAGAAAACCATAAACACTTGAAGTGATTGAAAAGTCACCATAATATAAATGTAAGTCTAGTCATAATCTAAGCCCCAAGAAAAATTATTCTGACACAAACAATTAAGTAAGTCATCAAACCACTAGGTGCAGTATTTTAATGCTATGACTCATAAATAATATTCACTACTTATAGGTGTTATTTAAATGTATTGTTATAAATTTAATGTCACATCTAAGTAATGAAATAATATTCAAAATTATTTACTGATATGGGATACCACAAACACATAAATTGTGTCTTTATTCATTTTTCGTAAATATATTTAAAAGTATATTTTTAGCAGGGAATATGCTTTTTTTTCCCACCACTTTCACAAGTTGGTGCTATGTCAAAATACCAAAGAGTAACTATTAGAGATTTTAAAAATTCCCATATATATTATTAAATCGTACTTACAGAGGTAAATACTTGAATTTGATCTCACTTTATATATTATCCTGATCTATCAAGAAAAATGTCAGCTGAGCCATTTCTGTTGACTTGTTTCAAATGGCCAACAGAATAAACACAGCTTTACAAAATGACAACTTCCACAATATCCCAGTATTTTACTTCAGGAAATTCTTTTTATACTGATGAAAAAAGAAGTCCATTTCATTACAGTAAGTCTCTTAAACTGAGTGCACAAACTGTAAACCAGAGGGAATGTTTTGGCCTTTTCTCCCCCCATGAAACTGTTAATCTATGACCAGCATAAAACATTAAGCTGTCTCTGGTTTTCCATTCCAATTTAATTCACTTGGTTTCCCCTCACTGACTGCCTTTGACTGAAGAGTCACATGTTACAAAGTGAGAATAAAATATAACTGTTGCTTAAGTGTGTCATGCTGGGAAGTCATTCAACTAAAACAGGAGCTATTTGTTCCCAGCATCTATCAAGAGCAGTTTTCACAAGGTCTTTTTAACTCTGAGACCATGTCTTGAACTTCCAGTCCTGTCTACATTCATTTCAAACTGCTATACATCTATAGTTTCAGTGCAGCACTGCCCTACTTTGCATACACTAGTACAAAAAGATTTCGCCTTCACTGGGATGAAGTATTAATGATCTTTTATCATTACCATGTGTCATAAGACTCAATAGAGAACACGCAATGATATCCTCAAAGACAATCATAATATACTGTATGATGAGGAACTGCACTGAATGTAACAGGAAAACAAAGACTCATTAAACAGCTATGTGGTGACTGTAATTTTAGTTGGACATACTTATTAGCAAATATTATACGTATTAGCAAACTTTGCAAGACTAAATATCTAGAAAGGATGCACAAACTTAACTGGAAATTTTAGATAGAGTCTGCAACTGTCTATAGAAAGAGCAGCAGAAATCCTTACCAAAGAGGAAGTGCCAGTCAGGATAGTGGTATTATGCACTATGATTCAGGAAGCCAATATCTGGGAAGATCTTCAGATATAACTACCTCCATTTTAGCCACGCTGTGTCTTTAGGTAACACAATTCCCATGGAAATATCAAGGTTTTAGATTGGGGAAAAAAATAGAAGTTAATGGTATTTATAACACTGAGATGGTAAATTGAATTTTGCTGAGATGATAATTCACAGGAAAAACACCAAGAGGAAATAGAACTTATGACTACTACTCCACAAACGAGTATAGTACTGAATTATATTGGTTCTATGAAGACACTAATAGATTTAACATAAAATTTCATTACTTTTTGATACAGATTGTAATCAACAGAATCATTTCATAGTCAGAAAAGGAAGGCAATAACTTTAAATAATAAAAATAGATTGATAGGATTTATATGAATCAAGTTTGGATTAAAACTTTTGAAAATCCCTATGATAATTATTTTAATAAATTTTATGTGGTAATGAGCTCTCTCTCTGTTCAGAAAAACTGTGATAAGACTATTCAGGTTTGGAAAACCATGAAAAATTATCAATTAAATAACTGATGAATGGAGGAAGGGAACTGGTGACAAATGATACAGACAACACCAAAGTACTCAATGCCTTATTCACCTCAGTCTTTATGATTACAACATAAAGAATCCCACACTCCTGACAGCATTCGGTGTGAGGACAACTTACCCTTGATGGAGAAGGACTAGGTTAGGGGGCATTTAAACACCGTGGATGTATATAAATCCACAGAACCAAACAGGCTGCACCCACAAATACCATGGGAGCTGACCATTGTCATTATGAGGCCACTCTTTGAATGGTCAGAGCAATTGGCAGAAGTTCTTGAAGACTAGAAGCTCCCTCTTAACTTAAGAAGGAAACTCCAAGGAATTACACAGGCCCTGTAATGGTGATGGAGAAAATACTCCTGGGAAACATTCTCAAACACATGAAGGCCAAGAAGGTGATCAGGAATAATCACCTTTAAAAAGGGGGAAATCATGCTTGATCAACCTCATTGCCTTCTACAATGAAGTGATTAGGTTGGTGGATGAGATGAGAACAGTCTATGCCAATTACCTTTAGTTTATTAAACCCTTTGACACTGTCTTCCATAACATCATTATGCTGACAAAGTATGGGTTAGACAAGTGCACACTGAGATGAATTAAAAACTGGCTGAACAACCAGGCCTGGAAGGTTGTGATTGGTGGCTTTAATTGCTGTTGAAACTAGTGGTTCAACACCTTCACTACTGACCCATGAAATCGGACAGAGTGAATCCTTCGCAAATCTGCTGCTGAGACAAAACTGGGATGAGTGGCTCATACACCAGACGGTTGCTACCATGCTACCATCCAGATGGACCTCTATGGGAAGCAGAAAGGGGCTGACAGGAACCTCATGAAGTTCAACAAGGGAAAGTGCAAATTCTTATACCTAGAGAGGAACCACCCCAGGCACCAGGACATGCTGGGGGGCCAATCAGCTGAACAGCACCTTTGCAGAAATGGACACTGGGGTCCTGGTGGCCAGCAATGAAACTTCACACGAAAAAAAAAAGGCTAATAGTAACGTGAGCACAAACTAAAATTTACACAATTCCACCTGAACATAAGAAAACACTCTTTTAGTGTATGAGTGACCAAGCACTAACACAGATTGTTCAGCCGTCATTTTTGGAGAAATTAAAAAACCTTTCTGGACATGGGCCCAGGCAACCTGCTCTAAGTGACCCTGCCTGAGCAGAGGGTTAGACTACATCAGCTCAAGTGGTCCCTTTAAACTTAAACGATTCTGAGATTCTATAATTCTCTTTTCTTTTTTATTTTAATTCTTTTCTTAACTCCTTTACAGCATCTTCAAAGAACATGCATTCTGAATGGGTTTTCTGAAGCAACACACTCATGTATATTACTTTCATGTGAATTACCTATGAGAAACTATGCATCATGTTTCCATGTGATCCATATGCAAAATTGCCTCGTGAAGTGCATACTTGCTGGGGAAGGAACGCTATAGTGCTTTTAAAATGCTAATTAGCAATTCTCTGAACCACTTCAATTAGAGAAGATATTTATAAACCTTTCCCTTCCTTAGAAAAGGAACATCACAAACAGTATAATATAACCTGTCTCCTGTTTGTTATAAGAGCCTTCAAACAGAATCTTGCTTATATGAAACTTCATTTTCCAAAAGCATGGTTCAGGAACACATCATACGGTCTTGTTATTGAATTTCTTTTAACTGACTGTGTCCCTTTACAGCTTAGAGTTAGTTAAGTTAGGAAAACACAAAATAATATTCAAATAGTAACTTTATATTCATTATTTTCGCTATCTTCATTAAATATCTAGGATAAAACATTGCTTGTATGCCATTTTTCAATTACAAGTCTTCTAGCACTGGCACCGCAATAGGTTCATTTTTTTGTGGGTAATCATAATACACCCAAACAAATTCAAAACTGAGGCTTCCCACATGGACACTTCAACCCTCTACTTTAACGCTGGAAATTTAGACAGACATGTAAGAACCATAGACTATATAACTGCTATATTTGCAGAATCAGAGTATTCTTGTTCACGTGGACGAAAGCTATGCTTACACTGCAAACACAAATGAACCCAGCAAAACTGGGAGAACCCAGTTTTAGCAGGCAGTTAAAAGCCCTAAGGAGTAGGACAGCTCTTAGAGTACAGATATGAAAACTTCCTCAGTCACCAGTGAGTGAACTACCAAACTGAAAGTATCACTTGGTGCTTTTCACTCCCTTCAAAACCTCTGAGGACTAAAATATGACCACTGACCAACTTAAGAATAACATTTATTTAAGTGTTTATCCACAGTAATTTATAGGTTGAAGTACTTTTATTATATTTTAAGACTGCAAAACTGATCTGCCAGAGATAGCCATTAGCAACTGGCATGTTTCCACACGATTGCATAATTTTTGACAAGGATAAAAAGTTACCAGAATGTTTGTTTTCAATTCTTTCTAATGGAAAGTGAACTGGTGCCATAAAATTCTCATTGGCAGTAACAAGCAAACACAACATTCTCCATGTAGTGATCAGCAGGGATAAGGGATAGGTGCAGCTACAACTACATCCAGAATTACAAAGAACTCTTGGGTACATATCTTACTAGTCAATTAAAATTGTTTGATAAATAATCTGAAAAACTGTATTCACCAACCTCTTCCAGAAGTTAAGATGCCCTCCCTACATCACAATAAGCACTATAACTCTGAAGACTTTAAAACTAGAGCCCTTTACCTCATTTCTCTCTTTCTTCCTCCCTCCCTTCTCTGCATCTCCAAAATTCCATATGGTATTGCACACTGACTTCATGGATCATCAGCGAGACTGTTAGGTTTACATCCGTGATGTACATTCTAATGGTTAAAGATCCTCTTGGAGTTCTGTTCCACAAAAACAATTATTTCATCTCTAATCAGCCATGTTCCATTTGTTTTGTAAAACTCCATATATGTTCGCAAATCTAGCCAAGGTAACACTCCCTACTCTGTCTTGGAGTTCCCCTTTCTCCATTATCCACCCTCTGTTATTCTTCCTTCACTATTAACAGCACTCTCTCGAAATATCACAGTCTCTCCGTCTCTTCATCCAGTTTTATTCACCTAATTTCCCACTCCTAACAACTTCTGTTTTAGTCAGTACCTTCTGGCTTCCAGTTCTGGGATACAACTGATGTTTTGGAGATCAAATGATTCCCTACTACGAGGGGTGATCCTGCTCACTTGTCCCTTCTGTCTCCTGGTAGCACACTTGCTTGTCCTTCTTCATCCTACCTTTGGTTTTCTTCAGACCACTTGGGAACTGTTCAGCCCACTAAACCAGCAAAAGCTACTCACCTCTCTCCTTGCTGGCTCAGTTTTTAACTTGCTTAGTGATTTACCAAAAAGCAAGAGAAACACCAAAGCTGTCCCAAAGAAAGGGAGAAATAGTGAAGAGAGGAGGCCTTTGCTAGGGGAAGGAAGAGAGTAAGAAGAGAATGGGCCTGTCCTTTTCAGTCCCATAGGCTCAGCCATCTTACACAAGCCTTAATCATTCAGTTCTATTCCAAGTTAGTTTAAGTTTCTCTGCAGTCCTACTAACTTTCGATTTCTGTGTTTTCAGGGTATAGTTTTCTTTCACAACTACTATATATCAAAAAAGGAGCATTCTTCATTGGCTGGGGGGTAGGGTAACACCACTTTTCTCATTTGTTTTTGTTCTCACTTTCCCCATTCCCCCTTGTCAAATTTTTATTCTTTTTTCCACATTAGCATCAATATATTCAAAAGAAAGTGTGGTAAATGACCCATCTCAGTCTCGTGCTGACTCAAACGATGGTCATCAGTCACTGTCCTAGAACTGCCCTAAGTCACAGAGGCTATGTCATAACCAGAGATTTTTATTCTTAAGTTTCCTGCTCTGAATCAAATTCACTTCAATAACTGCTAAAAATACCACTAATCTTCCTCCTCCTTCAGATAATACTTAGTAAACTAGCATATTGGCATCATTCTTTACTAATTTAACAGCTCTGAATATTTTCTCCCTATTTTTTTTCTACCACTGTGAACAACTTGAGAGAGAAGCACTGTCAGGAACTAAAAGATCTCAGAAAAATCTTTCCCTGTGACAGATATTCAGGTATATTGAAGATCATTCCAAAAGCAAGCTTGACTTCTCCAAGGCTACAAAAATATAATGTATTTTATGTTAGAGTAGGAAGAACTTTGTACACAAATGCAGGAAGTAAGTTTCTGATGATTTAATAAATCTCTTTTTTATGAGAAATTTTAGTGTTTGTACTTCTGGTTTTGCAGAGCGGTTTACTTCTTGAAAGCCTTAAGTTATTCTAAAGCTTTTACTTAGAATTTTGATAATTCAAATGAAACTATTACATGCAAATATAGGAATGTTAATTCCCAGTCCTGCCTACAGAGAAAATTGCTAAATAATTATTGTTGAACTATAAATTATTCTCAGTTAACTATTAACTTGCTAAGATGAAAGCTGTGGTCTGTTCCCATGGCCGACAGTTGCACTTCAACAGGAGGATCCCAAAACCTGTACTTTCAAATGAATTCCTGATAGAACTTTGTGCAATGAAACTACAAGATATGTGCCATAAATATGTATCTATATATCTATAAAGAAACTGAACTTGAGAAAAAGTGGAAGTACAGAAGTAAGGGCACTCTGCCTTAGCTAAATGTTTCAGTTTTGATGCAGGAATATTCTCCAATTATCAAGAAAAAGTGTGAAGAATCGTGATTTTTAAACAATCAGAAAAGAGAATTAAAATTATGTGTAAAGCTGCATGAGTCCGATTTGTTATTGAAACAAATAAATTAGAATATTCAACTCATTCATGGAATTTTCCAGTTACGTAAGTAACTAAAGGCTCCAAATATTTTGCAGAAATAAGCAGTGCACACTGTGACAGCAATAGAACTTTGAAAAGTCATTCATAAGATCAGCATTTTTGCCATGAAAAAAATCCTTCAATCAACCTGACCGATAAAAAACCAACCAAAGCTCTTCATAATTCTTAAATTCATTGTAGATACTTATACAATTTAATAATGGACTAGAACTGAAAGAAAACATTTGACAATAACACCCCATTGAATGTAAATCTGAACAATAATCTTGAATTTTACTCTTCACACATGGGAGGAATCTGATAAGAATCAAACCCGGAGTGCAAGTTTATAACTGTAAATCTGAATATCACTTACATTGACTAAATTTGGAGATATATCATTTGTCTCACTGAACTATAGTTTGTTAGTTATTACTCCTGTCATTTTACAGAAGAGAAGTACTCCAAATGCTCTGCCAATATGAATGATTACACTCCTGGTTCAGAAGAAAATGGAAATTCATCCCAGATTCAGAAACATACCTACAGTGTTATATATGCCAGCAAAGTAAGAAACTTTTCCTTAAAGTCACAGATTTTCTGACACACCAGTAATAATGCTGGCATACAATCATACATACAAATGAAAAAAAAAACAACAACAAACAAAACTCCCAACAGAATAGTATTACATTTTTCAGGAAGTTGCTGTGATATTTTTTATCTATACTAATGTTGCAAGGTAACTGTAAACAAGAACTAAGATCCGGTTTGTCTGCTCTTCTACTCTCCACAAAGACGTTTCTCTTTAATAGTCAGGATTTTCAGCCAACAGATGCCATTTGTATGTATGTGCCTTGTTTTGTTTCTTGTAAGCTATTCTGGGTTAACCCCAAAGAGCACATAAGCACCACACAGTGGCTCACTCGCTCCCTCCCCCATTCTAGGTGGGACAAGGAAAAGAGACATGGGAAAAAACCCAACAACTTAGGGGTCAAGATAAAACAAAAAACCAAAACTGTTTAATAAAAGAAGGATCAGTGGAAGAAGAGGGAAGAAAATAAATGAAACAAGTGATACTAAAGCAATCACTCACCGCCTCCCATAGGTAGACTGATGCCCTACCAAATCCCACGCAAAAGATGACTAACCCCTCCAAAGCCCCCTCTTTCTACTTTTTTTTCCTGAGCATGATGTTATATGTCAGGGAATTTCTCTTTAGTTATTCTGGGTCATCTGTCTGGTTGTGTTCCCTCCCAGCCTATTGTGAAGCCCCTAGTCTATTCACTGGAGGGATGCAGAGTGAGAAACAGCGATTGATGCCGTGTAAACACTGCTCAGTACAAGCTAGAACATCCCTGTGTTATCAACACTGTTTTTATCACAGATTCAAAAAACAGCACCATACAAGCTACTATAAAGAAAATTAACTCTGTCCCAGGCAAAGACAGTACAAGAGTACAGGACAACAGTTACAGTTCCACACACAACAATTCTAAATAATACTCTAATTAAAAAAATACTAACGTAAAGCAGGGAAAAGAAGATTTGCTATGCTACTTTAGTCTTATAAAGGGGTGAAATTGCAGGTCTTGTCAGCTAAACCAGCTCACCAAAAGGTATGATGAGTACAAGCAGCAATGAGAGGGCTAGGACAGCAGAGCACAACAAGAACCAAGAAAATCATGGAAGAACAAGAGCATAGCACTCATCTTTTCTGCTGCCAATAAGTGTTTGCATCAGCTTTGTCGATTCATCAAACAACACTCTAAATTTGATTTAGTCTTGAATGGGACTAAAGCTACTTCTAGAAGTATCAGTCATAAATGCAAACCTCATAGGTAGTATTCAATACCCTCTGGCTAAGGTAGTGGTTTCATATCCCTACACACCTCCCCTTTTGGAATCCCCCTTTCATGTAACTTTGCACTGTCAGCCCTCCCTCTAACACACAGGGACCAATCTGAACCACACCTACACCACTGTAGAATTAGGTCATCCAGCTCTTTTCCTGAGGATGAAATAAAGGATATAGAGGTCGATGTTCAAGTTAACAAAGACAGCTATTGAGTATGTCATATACTTATGCCTTTTTATATTCACAGTATATATTTATAAATAAACCCATGCACTGCACTCAAATACACTGTAATATGATTCCTGCATGCAGTCATTTTAAAAACAAGCCTTTTGTTACAGAATTTGCATCAACCTCTTGTATTTAAATGGTCAAAGTACTAGCCCTATACTTAAAGCAATGTGAATTAATTGGATATTAGAATATTGTTCAGACAACATCAGTTAAGTTAAACAAACTAAAAAGAACATTTTGGATAATCAGTGTTACCATAACATTTTGACAGACTAGAACACAGCACAGGAAAATCAGGAAAAGAAGCATGTAAACTTTTTTCATTTTATATAGAAAAATCTTCCATTAACTTTGGTTAAGAGGTCATTCAGTAACAACAGGACTGAAATATAACCTGACATAAAAATGCATCTCCAAGGAAATCTTATATAGTTGTAACATTTGTTTAAAAATTTCAACAATTTTCACTCCTTAAGTAATGAAAAATACTTTCATTGAAAACATGCTATTTATTACTAAAGGCCAGTATTAAAAGAAAAAAAAACAAAACACAAAACAAAACCAAACACTACAACACTTGCATGTTTGGCTGATTCTATTAGTTTAAAAATTTATGAAATAGGACTGACCTGGATAGAAATTCTGCTGTGTCTGAGTAGTTAATTTTTCTTGCACAGTGCGCTTTTCAAAATGCTCTGCAGTTGCATTCTGATGTGAGCCCCGTTGTCTGTTGGCAAATCCCAATTCTCCAGGTTCAGAGAACTTCAGATAAAACTGTGGCTCCAAATCACTGAAAGAGAAGTTTATAGCACCATGTCTTCCATAGCCATAGTCACTGAACATAGATTCGTCCTCGGTGTTCTGTGTTGGTAACGGGAGAATCCGATGATGCAGCTGTGGGCTAGGCAGTCTTGAAGATAACGGAGAAGGAACAGGTGACATTTGTTTGTGTGTATTAGATAGCGGATATGAACTACTAAAAACATTACTCACTGCTAAAGGGGGTGAATGCAGCCTTTTCTCTTCCAGTTTAAGATTATTACTTGTTTGAGGAATATCAGGACTTTCATTTATAGGCAGGTTCAAGAACAAATGCTTGCTGTTTCCCTGGGATACCGTGGTTCTTTTCTCATATAGAGAGCCCGGCAGGTTTCTGTCTGCTCTTGTAATTTGTTGCAGTCTCTTCCATTCTGCAGCTTCATCTAAACTGTCGCTCCGTATAACTTTCAGAAGAGCTTTATTGACTGCTCCCACAAGGTTGCATGACTCATCAGTAATATGCACTCTCTCTGCTTTGTACTGCAAACCAGAGCCGTCTTCCTCCTTCTCCTGCAGCACAGTATTATTAGAGTCTCCAGCAGCTTCATCTACAGAGCATACATCAGTTCTTGATATAAACTCATTATGCACTGGTGTGAGAACAGGAGGAATGGTTTCTTTATCTCTGTGAAAATCAGGTAAAGACTCTGCGAGGGGTTTGGTAACTTTTTTAATACTAGCATCTAAACCCTGTACTTCACCAACAGCTGTGATTCCCGGTTTCTCCTTGCATATTTTCAAGCTTTTAGCAGCTGTAGGTTTACTTAATGTCTCAAGTTTGTTAGATAGACTGTACTGAGATGGCTTCACTGAAGTGATACTCTGTTGCACCTTTGCAACTTCAGGAATGCATTCTCCATTATGCACTGGTTCAACTGTGACCACATCGTTGTTGTCTTCTGAGCTAGAACCTGGTAAGTCAGCATCCAGTTTCACAGCTTTGTTGCTCTCAAGAATACACCTTTCTGGTTGTATTCTATTATCCACTGGTAAATTTTCCTTACCTTTTACTGTTAGCCAACTGGAGGCAGAAAAGGAACTGGGATAACTCCTGGTAAGAAATCTCGTGGGGAGCAACTTCTTAGTTTCCTGTTGCGTGTCTTGTGCACTCAGTAAAAATAGATGTTCATGTATCTTTTTCCCCCCTCTCCGGTGTCTGAACTCCTCAAAACTCTCTTTTCTTCTGTATTTCCTCATTTTTTTGTGATTCAAATTCTCTCTTGTTGTGGAATCCAGAAAGAACTCCTGCTGATGTGTAAGACTAGAGTAATTATCACCTTTAAGTTTTGTGACTCCAGAAACATCCTGTCGCTTTCCCTCCTGATGTCCCATCTTAAGGTCCAGAACGTGATGTGATCTCAAAACACTGGATAACAGTTTTTCCTTTCCAGTAGTTAGTTTGTACAGCTCAACAAGAATGTCTTTTGTGGTAGTTTGCTTGAAAATAATATCTCCAAAGTTTTCATATGGCTGTTCTCTCAGCTCCATCTCTAACCTTTCCCTTACTTGATAGCAGCTACAGAAACGTTTACTGGTTCTATCCAGAGTTACACAGCCCTTGTAAGTAAATCCTCTGGCTTTTCCCTCTGGAAGATAGAAGCTGATGTAACAAAGCTCCATAATGGGTTTGTGCAATTGAAGGACAGTATGTTTTCCTTCCATCATGCTTGCCAAATTAGTCATTCATTTAAATTAAGTGCTAAGTGTTTCAAAGCTTGCATGACATAGCATGTGAGGCAGGGAATGGACGGAAGGCATCTGACTAATCTTCAACAATAATATTGTCTGCTGAAAAAAATAAAGAGAAGCCTGTCAAACTTGATTATGGCAAATTTAATATGACAAATAACAAGCCTGCAGAAGCATAATCTTCTTTTACTATGCTCTGATACAAATCTTTTACCTTGAAAAATCTGACACAAAAAGAATGACACTCATAGTTGGAGTCACAATCCTTCTCTCATATATCATCCCTCTGTCTCGAGGGTTCTCAGCCAATGCTCTTCAATAAGATCACAAGATATTCACTAAACACCCATTTCATACAGACTTTACGTTTGAACAGTGGAATCTATTGCCCTCCCTCTGTTAAAAGTTAACTTGCTGTTGAACATTTACTAAAAAGAAGCATTCGAGCATGTCTGTTGTCCTTTTACTCAACATAACACCACCATAACGTAATTAGGTCTTGCTGCTTTATTTGCTAGGAAAACGTGTGAAAAATAAATAATCCTGAAGATTTTCTTCTTGTATTTTCTTTCTGTGAAATTGCCATGACATCAAGAAAACTTGGAATAAGGAAAAAAAAAGTTTCTGTTTACTTTCTAGCATATAGGTACTACATAAATGTATTTTGATTCAACATGTAATAGTGTAATCGTACTACTATGGGCAGATTTACTGAACTTTGTTATTGTATTTTCTTGCTACAGATATGTTTACATTCTTTTGATACATCATAGAAGTTCATTTACTCCTTTTGAGCTCTAAACTGGCTTTTTACCCAGAAGGAACTCTGCTACCACAATTAAAGTGGTCAAATTTGAAGTTCACCAGGAAATGCATAAAAATCAGAGTGAGACCTAAAGCCCAGGGGGACAGAAAGCTGGAGACCACCTGCACCAGGGCTTTATGACATTGAAAAATGCAGGGATTTCAATTTTCAACTTAAAAAGCATAAATACAACATAACTTTTCATAATTTTAAAGCAGTTAAACTTAGTCTCAAGAAACAGCAATCAAAATAAACTGCCATATGTAACACATGTAACACATGTAACACATTTCACAGAATCACAAAATATGCTAAGTTGGAAGGGACCCATTAAGATCACTGAGTACAACTCCTGGCCCTATACGAGACAGCCCAAGAGCCACAGCATTACCTGAAAGTATTGTCCAAATACTTCTTGAACTCAGACAGGCTTGGTGCTGTGATCACTTCTTGGGGAGCCTGTTCCAGTGCTCAACCATGCTTTGATTAAAAAAAATATTTCTTGATATCTAACCTAAACATCCCCTAACTCAGTTTCATGCTGTTTCCTAAAGTCCTATCACTGGTCACAAGACTGAAGACATCACTACTTTCCCCTCTGCTTCCCATCATAAGGATGCTGAAGCCTGTGATGGGGTCTCCCCTCAGTCTCCTCCAGGCTGAACAGACCAAGTGACCTCAGCTTCTCCTCATATGGCTTACCCCTCAAGGCCCTTCACAATCCTCACTGCCCTCCTTTGGATGCTCTCTAAGAGCTTAATATCTTTCTTACATTGTGGTGCCCAAAATTGCACACAATATTCAAGGTGAGGCCGCCCCAGTGCAGAGCAGAGCTGGACAATCCCCATCCTCAACCAGCTGGCGATGCTTTGCTTGATGCCCCCCAGGACAGTGTTGGCCCTCCTGGCTGCCAGGGCACTGCTGACTCATGTTCAACTTGCCATGAACCAGGACCCCCAGGTGCCTTTCAACAGTGCTGGTCTCCCACCTCTTGTTCCCCAGTATATACACACAACCGAGGTTGCCCCACTCCAGGTGCAGATTCCACCACCTTCCCTTGCTGAACTTCACATGGTCGGTGACTGCCCAGCGCTTTAATTTGTCAAGGTCTCTCTGCAGGGCTTCTCTACCCTAGAGGGAGTTGATAGCTCCTCCCAATTTAGTGCCATCAGCAAAATTACTCAGAATTCCTGAGAGTCTTGCATCCAGGTTGTTAGTGAAGATATTGAAGAGGACTGGGCTGAGGATGGAGCCCTGGAGAATCCCACTAGCAACCAGTCACCAGCCTGATGTTAGTCCATTCACTGTAATTCTTTTGCCCAACCCGTGAGCCAGTTGCTCATCTATGGCGTAACACAGTTACCCAGCTGTGTGCTGGACATTTCGTCTAGAAGGATACTGTGAGAGACAGTATCAAAAGATTTGCTGAAGTCCAAAAAAGATGACACATCTACTGGCTGGCCTAGATCAGTTACGTGGGTTACCCTGTTGCAGAAAGAAATCAGATCCAACAGGCAGGGCTTTCCTCTCATGAAGCCATGCTGGCTGTGACACATGGCTGCATTGTCCTCCAGGTGTTTTTCAGTACCTACCAGAGTAATCTTCTCCATGATTTTAATAGGCTCTGAAGTGAGACTGACAGGCTTGTAGTTTCTGTGATCCTCCTTCTTGCCCTTCTGGAAAATTGAGAGAACATTTGCCAGCTTCCAGTCAGCTGGGACCTCTCTGCATTCCCAAGACCATTCAAAAATCATTGAGAGGTTTTGCGATGACATCAGCCAGCTCTTTGAGAATTCTCGTATTAATCCCATCAGGCCCTATAGATCTGTAGGGATCCAGCTGGAACAGATTCAACACAAGTTCAGGGTCAACTGGGAGTTGATCATTCCCAGTCATGGTCCTCCAGCTCAGGGCACTGAGAACCCCTTGGTCCGTCATCGGTGTTGAAGACAGAGGCAAATAAAGTGTTAAACACCTCTGGCTTGTCTCTGTCCCTGTTTGTGAGGTGACCATCATTCAGTTTTACATGTTTTTAAGATACAAATATTGTATCAGTTTTTATTATGCAGAGTTATATATAATTTTATAACAACGCCCATAACTTATCACAATTAGTGAGTCCTAACTGTAAGAAGCAAGCAACATTTACCCAAAACATCCTATCCTATCAGCAAGTAGTCATTTATTGCAGTTTTATTTGCATTTTTTTTATAATGATCTTTAAATAGTTCCAGACTTTCCCTATACTTTGAGCTGTATTGCTCTTCATGCCAGCAAAGCTCTTAATATGTACACATAATCCTTGAAGACAAAGGAGACATCCTAAGGAGCGAGAATACAGTAAGAGCGATCTTCCATCAGAGCCAGATGAGCTTCTTAACTCTGTTCACCAGCAGTTAACAGTTGTGCGGCATGATTCAGAATCAAGTGCAAGTACAGGAAGGGGTAGGAAAGGTGCAAAACCTTTAGTCAGCACTTCTGTTGAAGACTGGATTGCTGTTTCATAGACCCATAGAAGCTTCTGAGAAAAATATGCCATCCTGTTTCCTCTCGTATTCTTGTCTTAACTCACTGTCTGAGTCTGGAGTTTGAATATGGACAAGGCTGAGTACTGCCAAAAAGAGCAGCCTCACCTCTAGTCTTCCTTGTCTCCAGCTGTGCAGGCCTGCTGCTCTTCTAGTATACAATGATGATGCAGCCACAGCAGGGGTGCCACTGGCAGATGCAACCAAGAGTGGTTCTACGTACAGAAATAAGAGGAGCAGTCTTAAACCTACTAATTCTTCAGGCAAGAAATAGTGAACACCCTTTATGGCAGCAGGTTGCCAGTACATCAGCTCAGCATAGCACAAAATTGCCCCTGAAGTAATCTACTGTGGTGACATCCATGAAATACGAGCTATTTAACTACTGGACATTTCCATAAATGTCTCAGCAGTCACAGCTAGCGTATGCTGAGTCAGTTTTTACTTGGAGAGCTTTACTTAGAAGAATATCAAGGGAGTTACTAGGCAAGGAAACGGATGGCACAGTCTGTTTGGTTCACTGGCAACATATAGTTTTTCAACTAGGAAGAAGAAAAAATAGGTAACTGGCAAAAAGCTAAACAAAGTGAGGGTACATATCCCAAGGAGACCAACTCTATGCTTCATATTGACTTAAGGAAGATGATGCATTACATCAAAGTATTTGCCAACGCATTTGATTTGGAAAATAACAGACACAATACACAGAAAATCAATATGCAGAATAAACCAGTCTGCATTATGTGTATTTCACAGTTTTATCTAAGAAAAAACCCTTAGTGTTAAATTAGTCTGAATTATTTTATATGTTCCTCTTTTTCACCTCAACTGGCATGGCAATTTCTCACTAAAATATGATTACAAGGAAATAGCATCATGGAAACTGCAGATCCAGTAGCTATAGACCCAGACATTGTGATAAAATTTCATCTCTTCAAATTACATCTATGGTATTAGATATTATATATGATTAGATAGCCATATCAGATCCATTCATTACAGTACATTACTCTTGGTAAAGTGCATGTTTTTGGTTTGGGGTTTTTTTTTGTGACAGAAGACTGTATGTGTAAATGAGAGAACTCGCTAGCCCTTGTCTCTGCCACACAGCTTTGCTAAGCTATGCCCCTCCCAAAACACAAGCAGCTCCCCTAATCTAATCTGAGTCCTGAGTCATAACATTACTGAAATGAGACCTACAGCTCTTCTTAAAACATATTGCAACTAAAAGCTCTTTTTCAGTTAGAAATAAATACATCTTCTGAATGTTCTTTTTTTTTTTTTTAAATCTTATTTTCTGTGGATAACAAACTGTTATGCCAGTTTAAACCTGGTTTAAAGGCTACAACCTATTAGACATCTTCTTAATTACACCAAAATAAACAATGGGTTTGAGGCACACATACTGACACATTAAAATGTAAAATCTCTGTCAGTAGAAAATAACTCACCTACTTATGATAAAAAAAATTTACATAGATTTTGAAATTAAATATTAAAAGTGAGTTTTTAGAAAAAACAGTAACAATAGTAATAACAGAAAGAACACTTTGTTACTATTAGAGCAATGACACATTCTGTATCTAAACTTCCATTGATTTAAAAGATAAAGGCACACTACCATGTGCTGCACTGTTTACTGGTATTTTGAAGCTTATTTCTATTAACAGATACTTTCATTACTAAGAAAACCTTTTAATTTCACTGCCTTCAGCAACTTATTCAACCTTTTCAGAATCTTCCATCAGAAAACAAAGAAGTGAACTCCCTGCTCTAGAAGCAGAAGCATTATAAGAAACTATCAGAAGAATTACGTCAAGGAAGAAAACTGGTTAAGGACTTTCAAATGTAATTACAATACCTGTCCCCAGCTTCTCAGTTCACCTTGCAATCTCTTTATAAAATTACTTCCATTGTGAATCTTACTACAAAGAGTGAACTGTTGTAAATTAAAGCCACATTCAGGCAAAGCACACATAGATAAAATTTTAACTACAGAACACATAGTGTGGAGCAATGAAAGTAATGTCCAGCATAAGTCCCAATTGTTTTTCTCACGCAACTTTCCAATGCATAATAGCAGAGCAATGGGTTTGTGAGAAATACTACTTCAAGGAGAAAAACAACTACTCAGAGATATCTAAAAACTTGAAAGAACAGCTGAAATTGTTAAATAGGCAGCTATGAAGCAAACCTGCTTTGCTGATGGATTTTTTTTTAATATAATAACAAAAAATGTCCTAGATTAAGTGGCCCTCAAAGTCTAACAGCAACACATCCATTCATTTTGCTGTTTGAAATGTGGTCTTAGAAAGCCAGGACTCCATTACTGCAGTTCTAGGATACATCATTTACTGCTCTGCAGGACAGATGGTCTTCCTCCTTTCCCTGATACTTAAGCAAGAATTGAAACTCCTAACTTTCCCAGCTCTCCCTGGTACCTGATTGTCATTAAATGACAACCTGTTTCTGAGCACACTATGGCTAACTTTCTGTGCTGTTATGCAGCTAATTAACACATCCAACAGAAAAAGTGTGGTACATGAAAGGCAGTAAAAACCTGAACAGAATAAGGTTCCACATCACAAGCTGAAAGGAACTGAAATGAAACTACCATAGTACTTGTTTTGTTTGATAGATACAAGCAGAGACAAACTCCATAATTTTCTTCTTCTGCTTAAAATCTCATGTTTCTCCAAGGTTCTTTCAAATTATCATTTTATTTACATATATTATCATTAGAAAGATAAAAAATTATTATCTCTGCATGAGGACAAAAATATTAGAGTCTTCGCAGCAGCTTAGACATAAATAAAAGAATTTCATAACATGAAGTTTCCGACTCTAAGCCTACCTTGTATTTCCTGTATTGTTGCAACAACAAAACAACAACCACCACAAAAAAAACCACCAAAAAAAACCCAACCAAAAAACCAACCAACCAACCAAAAACAAACACCACAAGCAAAGAATCACACCAAAATTTTACTATTTAAGTATTTGTATAATAGTTAGATGATAGTGCGTATTGTTAGCAATAATAGTTTAAAATACTGCTCTTCTCAACTATGCAAGTATTGATCTACAGAAGCAAAGAGTGTTAAGGAATACAAAACAGAGCCTATGCCAGACAGAGAACTGCTTAATTAAATTTCAGATCTCATGCAATGGCACAGGGGAAGAATTAAAGCATATTACAGTCTTGCCAACAAATTCAGATGAAACATAAAGCAGGAACACAAAACGTAGAGTTGAAAGTTATTAAGTTAATCCTCAACACAGAGCTTTTTATACCAAACCAAATTTTTAACCATAAATGCTACCTTCGGCTGTGTCATTCTGTTTAAATTATTCCCATACCAACAACCAGGAAATCCAGGACCAAGTCCATGAAACAATCAGAAACCCAACTCTCTGAATACATCATCCTTATGATCTGAAGATGAGGAAATCCAAACTCTTAAACATGAAGCCGGAATTTAACAAAAAGATAATCTATACAAGGCATGTAAAGTTAATGAAAATTTCTTTTAAACGTTTATGGCTGGACTGAATAATATGATTATGCCTCACTAGAAACAAATACATTCTCAGTAGCTAAACTGCTCCAAACTTGTTTCTGGAACTTTACAGACTACTGTCTCCCTTGAAATAGCTGCAAATATGCTATTTACCTTTTTAGTGCAGAGGAGATGGAAAAAAGCAGGGATGATACTCTGGGGTTTAGAACTAATGCTCACCATTTATATTAAAAATATGTGTTCTGTCTGACTAGTCAGATTGGGAAACAAACATAAAATACATGTATTACTCACACCACTTGGCCTTAAAAATGTTTAAAAAATGCCTAGACTGCAAAACTAGAATTATACAGAAATTACTGACTTCAATAAGAAGTAGTAGTTTCTGAGTAACAAAAATATTTTTAGTACAGTGATCTTCTCTTGAAAAGATTACAATTCCTGACAATTATTGCACCAAGGAAGTCCCTTTATTCAGGTTTTTGCTCCTATGATGCGAACCAAGTGACCTCCAATACAACTTAGCTAAGTTAAATGCCAGATATAAATCATGTTTTTCACTATTACAATCATGTAGTTCTAGTTCCAACTGCACTAACTTCCACCCACCTGCAATAACTTCTTAGTGATCCCTCTCCAAAAGCCACATGGTAAGAAGCTATATTAGCCTTTCAACCAAGGAACAAGGAATTTTTAAAAACTCCTATTGTAAAAACAGAACAATTTAAAAAGGATACCATAAAGATTAGTAAATATTACAAGGGTATCTTTAGAAACATATATTTGCAAATACTTCAGAATGAGATGTATATAATGTCAATGGTGTCCTTGAAATTGATCCTTCCTGTTCAGTGCAGTTCTTAATAATGGTTGCTTGTACAACAGCTTAGCTCTCCATGGTATTCGTTCAAAAAAAGGCTGACATACTCCTGTGTTAGGAGCTTCCATTTTATAGTAGATACATGGTCCCAAAAAGGTTTCCAGCACTATGCTTCCTCTAAAAATGTTTCTCCTGATATTTGTGTTGTAAGCAGAAACTCAGAAGAGAGGAAAACAAGGAGGGAAGATTTTAAAGTGGGCAGCAGAATGTGGAAAACATCCCTTTAACTGTAAAATGCCAGAAGCTAATCAAAGATTTCTGAAGACATAAATATGTGCTTGAAACCTCTCTTCTCAAATACAAAACTCTGAGCGGCCAAATCATTACCCATTTTCTATGCCTAGTGACAAACCAATAGTCCATCTCAACAACGCAAGATATTTTCCTGTAAGTGCTCCTCTAGTATGCCCATCTTTCTGAAAAAAGGGAAAAATTCCAATCCCCAAAACAGACACTAATTTTAAAGAATATGTTACCATATCACTCTTTGTACCTGCTTCCAGCAAAATATTGTGCCAAATAATTCTTCATCTTTCTTCCAACACAAAAAAATGAGTCAATATAGCTTTTACAGACTAACAGTTCCGTAGCAACATGTGTTAGCCTAGGCAGGACTGGCATGAAGAACTTCTTTCTGCTAGATCAGCCTTGACTAGGAAGTATAGATTTTAATGTTTTGTCAGGAAATTTCCCACTGCTTATGATTAAAAGGTATGCAAATACAAGATTACATTTCAGACCCGTAGGACACTATATTAGGCAGAATCCCTTGCTTCACAAACCGCTAACAGGCTTCAGCAAATCAGATGAACTAATGGTGTTCCTGCAACACTAATAGAAACTCCAGGTTACCCAGCACTTCTGATGCATTAGAGCCAAATGCACCCTCCAAGGTAAACTTCAGTGGCCATCAGCATAGCATAGATGGACCAGGTAGTTTATATAGCATTTAAAACAACAGAATTGAATGCATTAGTAGGTAAACTATCTTCTTTCTTATTGAGTTCCAAAGTGCAATATCAACATATGAAAAGATCAGGACATTTAAACTCTGCAACCACAAAGTCTCATTTTCACTCCAGTGCTTCCTCATCAAAGCCGTATGTGTGAAGAACCACCACAAACAAAAGCGTCTGGATTCTCAGAAGGCTCTCTGAGGCCACAAGACAGCCGTGGTAAAATCACTTGTAACTGCTGAGCTGGTCTACACAACAGGAATCAAAGAAATGGATGTAGGGTAATCATATGACAAAAGAACCCTTTCTGTATTAAAACCACCTTGGATGAGAATAGATGGAAAACATACGAAAAGTAAATATAATCTCCAGATAACTTGCACTTTTAGATTTCCTATTACATTTTGTCACCTAATGCATCTCAGAGTTCACATAATATTTTATGCATCTTTCATCTAGATTAAGCATCTTACTGAAATCTCTGATACTAACACACAAGTAATATCCCAACTTTTTGCCCATCACCTCTAAAACATGAAAATGTATTGCAGTTTTCACAATTTAGTTAAGGAAGTAATTTGTATCACTCTCCTCACATTCTGTGAACAACAACCCATCACTGTTTATTAACAAAAGATGAAGCTACACATGAGATTATACAGAGCCATTAGGTTGAAATGTGCAATAATTATAGGCTTTATAATATCTGTGTTTTATCTAAAAGCTGAAGTACATTTCAACAATGATGCTGCAACGAAGATGACGTAGAGAAAGCTCTTTTAAAACACTGTTTTCTGCTTATGATTACACTTGAAACAGAACATTACCATTTCATAGAAATGTTAAGAGGGTCAAAGACTTAAACTGAATTTGGCTTGTTAATGCATTATTACAGAAGAGAATATTTACAGGAATAAGGAAAACAAAGGCAGAAAGGACCATGGAGCATATGTAGAAACTGCTAAGAAATATGTAAAAATTTATAGAATTATTCCCCTAATTCCTCAAACCTATTTTCTGACATAGTTAAGTATAAAATTTAAAAAAGGAAAAAAATTAAGAGCAGCCATTGAATTTTTCAACACTAGAAAAAATTAAACTGACAGAAAATAAATAAATAAATAATACATAAAAAAAAAAGAATCCTGGATAACACTCTGTTTTTGTAGAGTAAAAAGACTAGAGGAAATTAAAAAAAAAAAAAAAAAAGGGAGGGGGCATGTAATACTTAAAATTTCTATTTTTTAATATTTATATTAAATATCCAGACAAGAGTTTCATTAATACACTGCAGGTTGAGTAAGAAAGGCAATGTATTATTTCTTCTTTCAGAAGAAAATAATTTCCTGTCAGGTCTACATTTGAACTTGAGTACAAAGAAGGAAATAATGGCTTGGAACAACTAGTGATTCAAGGAAGACAAATAATTCTGTTTTATTGAAGAGCTTTGTTGGGGCATGAGTTGAACTCTGCAGAAACCAACAGTATTATGACTAAGGAAACTGAAATGGAAGTGCACTGCAAGCACCAGTAGACACTAATGGAAACTCTGATAGCAAGTAATATGTTTGTATCTTACAGTACTTTCTGAATATAACCTGTGATTTTTTTGAAATAAACAATATAATTTGTTCAAGTGGATTTTTTTTCTTCTCTTTTAAAATTTTATCTGTGCTAATACAGCTTTTGCAATTTTAGTTACCGAAAGCAAACAGACCTGTCTTCCCCAAAGGAGACTGACATGAAAATTCTCATCCTTCTGTAGCCTACTTCAATTTAGCAAAGCAGTATGTACTTTTCCCCTGACAAAACTGCGTCAGCAAGTTAAAAAAAATAAAAGATGTCACACAACATGTCTTCATGAAACTGTGTTGGCAGAATTCAACCACACACCACAAAAATGTCCAAAATCTGCTTGACAGAGGTGACTAATTCACAAGAAGTTACCAAAAGAGATTTCCATCACAAATTCAACCATTTCACTGTTTAAGAGGTTGCTAATTAAAAAAAATCTGCAATGTCTATCATAAATATGAAAAGCCATTAATGTAGTAAGTACATTAACCAGCAAACCAGCAGACATTAAAGGAGAGAAAGAGCAAAGGCAACCTGTACACATATCCTGAAGTAATCACTCTCAACACAGTAACAGCCAGTTCGAAACAGACTGTTTCAAGAAGTAAAGCTTTTAAACAAACAAACAAACAAAATCCCTCTGCACTTCAGTCAGGTTTTTACTCTCTCCATCTCACTCCTAGGCATTTGGCAGGGAATAAAACAAAGGAGCAAACGAGTCCCTCTTCCAGTTCTTTTGGACTGGAACAGTTTCCTGACTGCTGAAGAGGCAAGCTAAAAGGAAAATATCACAAAAAACATTCTTTTCAGTTTGCCTCTGGAATGCAAAGTACTACTAAAAACACTGCATTCCAGAGAAAGATACATCCAGCATATAGAATTTGAAGCAAAATGCCATTCCCAAAATTCACAGCTTTATAAATAAGGGAGGCTTTCTTAACTGACAGCAATATCAGCTATTACAGAATTTAAAGATTTTAAATGTGTTTAATAGTTTATAACATGATCAAAGTTCTATTTGTCATTTCTCACCCCATGTCTCCAGCTTTACTTGTAAAAAACACTGCTTTAGTATTTCACCGAGATTTTCCTACAGAAAAGCATTTCAGGAGGCAGTGTTTGGTATGGACAATTGAAGCTGAAGTAATCAAAGTGGCACAAAGTTATAACTGAGAGTCTTCTAATGAAAAACTCCTGAACAACTTTAATATAGTTGGTAGTAATCAGTCTTGCTGGGTTTTTTAATTATCAGAAAAACAGGATTATTTTACATGACAGATTATACAGAAAGGAGCTCCATTTCGCATGATAAATGAAATACAAGCCAGACTACTTCAAATACCAACACTGACCCTCAGATCTTCTCTTCTAAAGAAGACTCCTGGAGCTAATAGATACTACAGCACTTCCGAGAATGAGGCTGCCCTCCTGACCTAGGTCTTTCAGTCCAACCCAACACAGCAGTTAATTTCCACCTTCCTCAGTGAAGGCCAAAGACATCTTCACCATATTCCAGACCATTTCTTCTTAATTTCTTATGACATACAGAAAATGAAAATCTGTTGAGCATATCTATCCAAAATTCAGAAGGTAGCAATTACAATATTATCATGGCAACTAGAACTCTCACCACATGCAGAAGATACATATTCCAACTGTTATGATTCAACGGGATTCCAAAGATACTTATAAACAAGAAAGCAAACAAAAAATACCCCAAACTCTCCTTGCTGGTAAGAAAACCTGTGATTAGCTCAGCTGGTTAGAGCATGGTGCTAATAATGCCAAGGATGTGGGTTCTGTCCCTATACAGGCCACTCACTTAACAGCTGAACTCGATCCTTGAAATCCAGCAGGTTTTAAATACATTTTTCTGTAACTAAAGGCCAAAGACACTGTCCCCCAGTAAGTTCTTAGGAATCAAGAACAATTTTCTGGAATAACATATTTCACAAGTTAACAAACCTGTTTTTAACTAAGCATATTTTAAAAAAAATGCAACAGTTGAGAATAAACTCAGAAATTTAACAGAAATTTTTAACTTTTCCCCCTTCAAAAATTTTAGTGGTCTTGAAATTACTTTAGTGTTAAGGAATTTTGGGTTGTTTCAAAAATTCTATTATTCAAGTTTTGAAAACCTTAGCTGTACTAAATAAAATGGGATATAATGACCTGAGATGATCATATTAACACTTCAAACAAGAAAGCGTTAAATCAGAGAACTATGGTTGCATTTGTTTTCTTTAGTGAAACTTTTTTCTAGCGGAATTTCATCCATAGTTAAACAGTTTAGACATATGACCACAACTAACAATTGCTAGGAGTGATTATAGGTTTTCCAAAGGCTGGTTGAACAAGTAAGCATATTAAGTATATTTAGATACACATTCAGTCTGCTTTATTAGTCCTAAGTGCAAACAACTTAATATTTTTTAAAGTTTTGAAAATAGTTAATTGCTTATATGTCATGGCAATTCTCTTGGTCTGTGTCCTGTCATGGAACACAGAATTTTTATTAAATTCAGCAAGTTTGTCAACACCAAATGCACTTTTACCAATAATAATAATGTTTTAAAGGGTTTATAAAACTCAAATTATTTAAAGATTAAACAGGTCGCATAGATCCCCCAAGGGAATTCTAACTTAAGCAACATGAAACCCCTCATGGGGAAAAAAGCAATAAGATTAACACATGTAGACACAGTATTTCAATGTAATAAGCCCACAATATTGCAGGATAAAAAGAATGTCTTTGAGAAAATTGTCAACTTAAATCTGAACACAATAAATACTGATTTTACTTCAAGATTTCAGTAGTGACATTTAAAACAATCTGTAAGACTTAATGACTCTCTAATCGGAGGACAGAAGCAATTCAATAATAAGAATTTAAAGCCCCTATGTCATTTTCTAAGAGCCGAAATCCACTGAATTATATCTATTTTATCACTCCATGATGGCCAGTTTTCTGCATTTTTGGTACCCTTCCTGATACCTAAAAGCTAATGGAATATACATTCAGACTATATATTTTTTCAAGTCATATGAGATCAAAGGTAGAAAAATAATATATTTCATGTCAAAAGAGTTAAAGAAAAATTAAAAGCTGACAAACTTTCTCAGATTCAAAGAAGATCGGGTGGAGGAAGGGATGCTAATTTTTGAAAACAGCAACACAAAGGCACATGGAAAATTTTTTTTAAGAACTGAACTCATTCAGTTCTTAAATACTGTAGTGACGAGCAAAAAGCCATCCAACCCTTGAGCCTTAGCAAAAGACCTCTAGGATTGTTCTTGCTTTTCTTTTCCTACTCTTGACAACTCTCTAGAGAGTATCATTTAGGCTCATTTGCATATGGCTGCTTTTGACTTTTGATTCCATTTTTAAGCATGTTATTTGTGCAAGTTAAAGCAGGACCAAAGCATCAGAAAAGATCACCTTGTTAAGTGATATTGTAAAGGCCCTAGGTTTTTTCCTAGTTAAACAAAAAACCCCAAACCCAACCAAAAAAAAAAACAAAACAAAACCAAAAAACCTGCAGTTCTTCATATCCCAGACAGAACCATCTCTTCACCATATTTTTATATCCCGACAAATGTCAGCATAAAGGTGACATTCATTACCTTGGCATTTATTTTGAAAAACAGACATTTCCCAATTTTTTATTTGGTATTTGCCTAACACTTACTCTTTAGAGATATGAAAATCTGAAAACAGAAATTGAAAGAAAAATTTCAAATTTTCTAGAAATATCTGTCTAGGTAAGAAAATCCTTAGAGAGTGTCTAATCTTTTCCCCATGCCTCTACTTCAACCTTAACAAATTGCAAAATGTTAGAGAAACATTGTTCTGTTGTTCCCTACTTAGTACAAGATGAAGTCACTTCTGCCCATGTAGCTGGACACCTTACACATACATCTATGAAAAAAACCATACGGGAAGATGCATGTTCATGGCACTTGACTTTTAGTGAGACAGGCTGAACTCAAAACTAATTCCCATTGCTCACAAGATTGTTTGATTCATACCAAACTGCAATTTTCTGTCTCTAGACATTCTGACTACTGTCCTGCAAATTAATTTAATGATGTTATAGGTTGACAGTTTCCTTTTCATAATAATGCAAAAAGCAGTTCTTCTTTCTTCCACTCTCCATTTAATCCAAAATTGTTTAACTGTTTCTGCTGAAACTTACCCAAACAAGCCAATTCACCTGCAAGTACAGTCCAAACTACCTGAAAAGTGAAAGTGTCAGAATATTATGTGTTATTTACCTAAACTTCATATTATATATACTTGCATATATATATATACTTGTATACTATATCTTTAAATGTGTACAAAATACTTTAATGATAACAATTGCAAAAGACATTTCTACAAGTAAAATGATCGTTAAACCATCATGAACAATTCAAAGGATGAGTGAAAATAAATAACTAAAATCAGGAACATAACCAAAACTTCTGTGTAAATTCTCAGCTATTTTTAAAAATCGATTAATTTTCCGTGAAGCTACAAGAAAAGTAAGGACTCATTATGATTCCTGCTACACTCTTAAGAAAACAAGTATCACAAGATAAGACTGTGGTACAGCCGGAAGAATTAATTACATACAGTTCCCAGACCAACTCTCTGTTGTATCATAATGTGATTTAATATGGCATTTGAAGAAGGGAGACTGTGCAAAACAGCAAGAGAAGGGTTTCTCCAGAACGTCAATATGTGTCCTTTTCCTGCACGTAAAAGATATTAGCAGATGTCACAAATGCATTCTAAGGCAGGGTAACAGTTCAACAGCCTCACCTGCAGCGGTGACTCCGACAAGCTTTGCAACACCGAGTAACAGACGGTCTGAACGCTGTAAATATTAATCACGTGTTTCCCACTCATCTGTCCTCCTGAGCGCACGACGGCATCTGCACCCAGCAAATGCTACAGAATTATTACAGTCCGCATTCCCCGCTTATCTGTGCGTATCCCGTACATCAGACTAGAAGAAAAAGAGTTTTAAGAGTCATTTTGCTGCGGAGGGAAGTAATCCAGTAATAATTTCCACTAATAGCCCTGACAGGAAAGAGGGACGGAGGAAAGCTACGGACTTTCTTAGGACTGTAAGAGAAACTGAGAGATGCCAGCCCTCGTGATCCCGCAGAAGCTATCTAAAAATAACCACCGAGAGAGCAGACGAGATGCTAACGAGGACCAAAGAGCTCCCTTCCCGCAGTCTTGAATTAGTGGGTTTATTTTGTAATCCACTCGATTGCGACAGAACCAGTGCGGGGAACGGAGCAGATGGGCAGAGCGGTGGGCAAGCGAACGGAGGAGTAAAGTATTACCTTGCGAGAAGCAGCGCCCCGGGCTGCGATGCTCCTGCTGCCGTCTCAGGTGCAGGGGAGGACACAGGATGCCGAGTGGCTGCAGGACTGCAGCTGCCCCGCGCTATTCCCGATTACCTCCCCCCCTCCTCCTCCCCTTGACCGCTGCCTCCTCCCGGCTAATTCCCGGCGCGCAGCCCCGCGCTGTGCGCGCGCCCCGCCGCTCGCTCCCGGCGGGGGTGGGGGCGCGCCAGGACTGACAGCCCGCCTGACCAATGGGCGCGCTGCGCGGCGGCGCGCGGCCGCTCCGCGCGGGGGCACGGCGGGCACGCGGGCGGCCGCGGGGGGTGTCGGCGGACGGGCGGTGTGGCGGAGCGGGGACCAGAGCGGAGCTGCCGCGACAAGGCGTCAGCCTGCTTGTTTCTGTCATTAACTGCCGTTGCATAATCCGGCAAATCTGTTCTGCTCCTGGAAGAGCATCGCTGCCAATCCTGTCGCTACCGCTCACCCCAGTAATTGCAATACAGCCCTCAAGCAAGCCAGACGTAACTCTCAGCTGCGACATTAGAGGACAAGGAATCCTTCGCTTTACTCTAGCACTGCTTAGAGACGTAAATCACTGTACAAGCCGCATTCCTAAACCACCTCATAAAATACCTAGCTACTTCAAAGAATTTTAGATGGACCACGGACATAGTTAATTGGTGTGTATGTTACTTTTCTACAAGTAATCTTCCTGCTACTGTTCTCTGAAAGTTTTCCAATCTGAGTAACACCATAACAGAAGCAAAAGGCCTTTAAAACGACTTACTTAGGTAAAAATATTAGAGACAATTCAGAAGTAACAGAGTTAGGGTTGAAATATTTCTGGTAACTGACACAACTGGGAGAAAGAAATGCTCTTCTTATTCCCCTTGGTGTTTAAGACGCTTCTCAGTTATTCAAATATGTAACATAGTCTCTTGAAAATGTCACATTCATTCTGCTTCATTAATTAGTTTATTAAATTCTTTATTTAGCTGACTGTGCTGATTTCTCATAAACAATTATGATTTTACTGAACTTAAGCAGAAAACATCCACCTCTATTTGAAATAGTAGGGAACATCAGATTCCTAATACTTGAGACAACTCACATTTTCCTTTCCTTTCGAAATCTTAGCAAATTGAGGTTTTCTTTTTTTTTACCTGAGAGTTTCTGACCATGAATTGCGCACCTATACAAGCTCATACTCTTCATATTGAGACATGTCTGCAGAGTAGAGAATGGAAAAAACTCTTGCTGAAAGTAAGTCTTGCTCTTCTGATGTTTAGTACTTTCAAACAAAGATTAACAATTACTTTGTTAGTAACTCCCCTTTCTGCAAGCATGTGCTTTATATGGAGACAGAGTTCACAGAAAGCAACCAACATGAAACGATTATGTAGGCTGCAATGTAGGGCACACTGAGAGCAAAACCTAATCTCTGAGAGGTTTCCACTTCATCTGCACTCATCTGCATAATCAGCTTGTCATAGGATAAATGCAACCTGCCTTCTGCTTCATTTACCCTATATAGAACAGTAGCATAGATATGTATGAAACAAGCGTTAGAGTTTATGTAGATATGTATTTGGAAAGGAACTTGAAACCATTAATTTTTAAAAGGAAATTAAAGGTTAGAAGTCATCTATTTGCTAAGTTAATACACTAATTAGAACTGGAAGCTATTCACTACCTCCGGTATGCAAACTGACCCTGCTTTACTTTCAGCTACCCTTTAGTTTCTTAATCTATGACTTTGTGGATTGTAATAAATTGTAGTTCTTGCTTAAACCTTTCAGGAGCCTTTGTAAACTGTTAAATTCCAGTGAATAAGCTGTTGAGTGGAACTAGTGTTATTATCACTTAGTTCATCAGAGTATGGAAGGCTCATACAAGTGAAGACCATCATGGATCAAAGCAACAAGTAACAGCCTCCTGTTCGGGCTGCTCCTTTATTTTGAAAAGTATCACCAGAAATCATAGCTAATCAATGAAACTCTTTAACAAAAGTGTTCTCAGAAGCAATGTCTGATTGGCTTTGATGTCTGGCAATCTGTCTAAACTAAGTTCTAAGGACTAACACTGAGAATACAGGCTGACCAGCTGCATATTCATAATTCTTTCTGCTCTTCTCTCAAAGGATGAATATTTTTCTGTACTTTTGTCAGAAGAATGTTCATAAAAATGTATGGGTAACCTCTTAGAGGTACGTGAGGAAAACATGAACTGTCTGATACGAAAAAGGGAGTAGGAAATATATCGCTGCTTGCTGCCAAAGCAGTTGTTACCAGTCTATTTGCACTTGAAGAACTAAAAAGCAAAAAGCTTTCATCATGCGTAAGACACCTTTATTTTCCTTTTTTTCCATGCCTGCAGCAAATTCTCATCCCTGAACAGGTGTTTCAGTCTTTTAATATGTTTATTTTCTTGTCTTAAAATTGCACATCAGAGCTGCTATTTCAGTAAAACAGGGATATAAGATTTAATATTTTCATCTTTAAATGAATACTTTGAATTCTCAATAAATTCAGCTCTGTAATGCAACAATTCATTGCCTACTCATATTTGCATGGCGACTTTTGAACCCAAAAGAATCAAATCTGTTCCTGGCTTGTTTAGAAACATGAATTGAAGGTATTTATGGCATAGCGCTAACTACTACTTCAGATTGTAATTCCTTCTGTCCCCACTGCCAGTTTTTTTTTTTCTCATATCAAGACTCGGTAGAGACTCTGCTTGATAATAATGAGAACAAATTGTAAAATTTTATTGAATCCTTAACAGGACCAGTTACAATTCTGGCATAATTGTCTGGCATAATCAATAGACAAAAAACCCCCCATCATCTAGTTAAGTGTAAGACACCATCTGTTTTCTTAAAAATTATTAACATTAATAAAATTTGACTTGTAGGACCTAGATTAATCTGTATCTTCATACAGAAAAAAGTCAATAGTACTATTTCTATGAACAACATAAACAAAAATATGTTGGAATGCATTTTTTAAATGGATTGGATGGGTTTTTTTTAAGCACTGCTTTTGTTTGTCTCAGTAATATATACTGCAATTTGGTTTATTCATAAACTCTTGACCCAAAACCAGGGAAGACAGAAATATTATAGTTTACATTAGCAGTCCATTAGTCATACATCAATACCAAAGATTTTATCCTAATGAGAAATACAGGTTTGCTCATTTCAAATTATACCATATCACCCAAACGATTAAGTAACTTTGGCCAAAATGGCTTTTCTGTCTGATTAATAAAATGGAACTTCAAAAGACAGCAGAGGAGAATCTTTGTAATCTTCAAGTGAAAGTATAAGACTTTGAAATGCTGCCAACTCTGACCTGATTTTGGACAGGAGGGAAGCCAATCTTACAAAAAAGTGAGTGTTTGCAAAATTCTGAGAGCAGGGTGAATAATGACTTATATTTATGGGAAAGGAATATAATCAGGATTGTTACAGAAAGCAGACAAAATGTTACAGAAAAGTTAATGCAGAAGATCTCTCTGGAAATGAATATGTATTTAAATGACTAAAATATTGCTAAAGGTGAAGTAGTAGAATTGGTTTCATCAGTGCCTTGGCACTGAGGTATTCTCTGATAGGCTTTAGTGCAAGAAAAAAATTAAAGCAACTGTGCAATTAAAAGTTGAAAATAAAGGAATTATACCAAGAAAAAACTCACTTTGTTCACATACTGTATTCTGAAAACAAATGCATGGAAATTTCAAGTATTCTCTAATGATTATAAATATAGGCTATTTGTCTGTTATGGTATTGTAAAGAGGAGAAGTTTACTGTTTGGCATATACTACATACCAACAGATTTATGTGAAGCTATTACACCATCAAATCTTTATAAAATCAATAAAGACTTCTTCTCATGCAAACTAAACACTCAGTTTATGAGAAAAGTGTGTGTATGTTTATGGTATTAAATACTTTCAGGGAAAGATTAACAGCAACTGTAGATACAGCCATTTATTTGAGTCTAGTAGTGGAATTCTGTGCCAAAAAATAAAAATAAAAAAAGGGATAGCATATCACAGTAAGGTATATGTATCATTTATACGGTTTGTGTCATTTATACAGTTGAAAGATTGTGGAGACAAACTGCCCTCAGAAATGGCCTTAAGGATAAAAGAGTCTTGGGACTCTCTCTCACCGTGCCTACACCCGTCTGTCTGTCTGTCTGTCTCCCTCTCTTCCAGGTGCATCTACTGCTTTAGTCACGAGTGAGTTTAGGATCAAACATAACAACACAGGTGCATTTCCTCAAGTAGAAATGAATTCAGTTTGTGTAGAGATGTTAAAACATATAACTGGAAGCCTGTTTCAGTATGATGAAAGGTAACATTCAAATACAAGCTACATGGGAAACAGTGAAGAGCACTAATGGAAAGTCTCTTCTTGATTTCTCTTGGTCAGTTTCAGCACACTAAACTATATGCTGACAAAAGCAGCTATAAAACAATTCCACTTCTGTCTCAATTATCCACTGTAGCATTTTTGTGCTTGATGTATATGCTACAGTTTAATATTTAAAAAGTCAGGAGAGAAAATAAGGAGACCAAAACAATAACAAAAGCTTACACAACAGATACAGTGTTTCTTATAAATGCTTAAATATAAGGAGAGAAACAATCTCAATGAATCAATGTTTTTAATACAAAACAACAGGTGGTTCTGCATAATAAATAAAAACACAGGAAAACAGGCAATTTTTTTCTATCTATCTGTAAGGTTTTAAACATATTTTAAGGAGATGCAGTTAAGCAACAGTACAATTAATTAGATGCAAAATTATAATTCCTCAGGGCTAGTAGTCTGAAAGAAAAGTTGGGGGAGAAGAAAAAACAGTCACGCCTTTTCTAAAATATGTATGTTGAGCAGTGTTGTATGAAAATAAATAGGAAATAAATTCAGAACCACACAATGGTTCTTGCAACCCCTCTGAAGATAAATGAACGTATTTCAACTGCTTTTGGTAATTTGAGAGTGCTTTGCAAAATATAATTATACCATTACCTTGTGAGAATCTTGGTTTCACATTTAGGTGAATCAAGGAGCATTCTCAGGGAAAGTTGCTTGTCTAGTGTCACCGCAAGTAAGGACTGAGATGAAAACCATCCAGTTATCTGCATATATTCCAACAACGGATTGTTATTTCTTCCTATATGATGCAGAAACCTTATTCCAAACAGTGACAGGAGTAGATCACAATGTAGTACTTTCAGACCACAATTAACTACGAAGTCTAGCTATAGTCATTATGTGAAAAAACTTTATTTCAAACAAATTTCTTTTTATGTCTCTGGGCTTTTTTGCTCAACTTACTCAGAATTAAAAAAGAAAAAAGTCATGCAGTCAGCTGCTCTGCAGACACTCTAAATATTTGGAAGGAGAAAAACACAGATAACCTTTTGTGATTTAAGCACTTCATAAATTGATCATGTGAGTTTGACATTTCTCGTAAGAATTTTTAACTTAGAACAAAAGTAGTTTTGTTTACTGAAAGTTACTAAGAAATATTTTATTTGCAACAACCATTTATGTAAGCTCACCAAAACAAAACCCCAGTTCAAATGCTTCAGACATTTAACAACTGTATTTCTTGAATTCAATTTCTTTGTCTCTAATTTGAAGTTTTTGTGACTGTCTCATGCTGACCAGACTTGGCATGCTCTGCTTTTTTGTAGACAGTGTGCATGCCAAGTCTAAGGCAACAGAGAGTAACACAATTAATACTCCCAATTATTGCAGGAAGAGGACTCACATGTAGCAGTGGTATTAGTCTTTCAGATGCTACTTATTTTACCTTCAAATTCTAAGCAGTTGGAAGCTTTGTAATCCTAACAGATGTGAATGCAATGGTTACAATGTTAAATAGGATAATCTGCTGATCAGTCATCAGACTGACTTTGTCAAAAAAATTAATTTAGCTTTAGCTCGCTGGTTGTGTTTTGTTTGCATATAAAAATAGGAATAAATACAGAAATGACCCTTAGCCCTAACTGACTGATTTTCTTGCTAGTGCTTTCATGAGATATGGTGAGCTCCAGACCTCTGTAATTAGTAAAATCACCAACTGCACATTTCTTTTTTAATATACAGAGATTAATTGATGCTTTTCTTCTTAATAGAAAAACTGCTGTAATTATAATTTGGTCATGAGATCTTTATTCTAAATTTCTGAAAGTGTTACATAGGAGAAAGTTTGTTATGTTTTCAGCAGTGAGATAACATTTAAAGCTGCACTCATTACTGCTAGATTTCTAGCACAAACAAAGGCAGGGAAAAAAGTTGTGCATTTGCTTCTTGAAATTATCAGCATCAAGAAGGAGAAAGTAGGAAACAAAAGAGGCAGAGAAGGAGAAAAGAAAGGGAGACATAAGATAACAGAGTCAAATCACCTGTTACTAACAAAAAAAATTTGCTCCTTTGCTGGAAATAACAAATATAAAGCAGTAATACGAGTAGCCCTAGAATCTGTCTTCTCAAGACTGAAGAGAACTGAAGTCTTAAAGCAGAAATCTCTGTGAAGTTGGCATATGAAAGCTGCACAGATAAAAAGTTTCATTTAAAATTGCCATAAAGAAGTCTTCATTCAAACTGAAGCAAAGCAACAATTTATAAAGCTATGACTGTAGGTGCATCAGACATCATTTATGCATAACTTTGCATCTGTTTACACTTACTGGCAAGCAGGTTTTTTAAAAAAAAATCTTGGTACTGCTCCAAATACACAGTTTGTTGCCTATTCATCAGCACTGAAACTTTAGAAAATTTGCACTTTAGAACTGCAAGCTGGATATAGAACTAAGACTCAACACTTTTTACTACAACTCTTTTTCTGTCATGTGGGCTGATACCATAGGAATGCTTTTCTGCTGATCATGATAAACCTAGTTCCATTTTAACCATTTGAAACTAGCTCAGTTTTTATATTGCCTTGAGGGAAACTTTTCAAGTTTAGTGGTGTCAAGGCTCAGGTTGTTCTCAGCTATGTTGTAACACCTTGTTCAGGAGTGCACACAAAATTTTACACATGCCAAAAAGAGATAGCTTTGTTTCTATTTTCAGGAATAAACATACTGGTATTTACATTCACTAAACTTTCTTCCGTAGGAATGGGATTGATCCTGATTTCTAAACAGCATGATTTCGTGAAGTACCAAGCATATCCAACTTTCTGGGGGACTGCAAAGCAGTTGATTCTGAGTGAATAAATGGTCCAAACATCTATCAAGGTACCTAAAAATATGCTGAATGTTTTCAATAATATTAATTTTAAATGTACATAAATTTTTCACAAGGCAAGAAAGCCAATATCTGAATGAACTAGTTTACAAGAAAGAAAAAAGAATATAATGTCTTAGCAGCAAAATTTAAACATAAATATTCATTACACTCCATATTTTTTGTAGGGTTTTCTTCCTTTTTAGTTTTCTACCAATTATTCTTATCATAAAGAAGTGGAAAAAGTGTGAATTTTTAAGTCAAGTAAATTCTTTACAAAACAAGAACTCTTACCTACTACTACTACTACTACTACTACTACTACTACTACTACTACTACTACTACTACCTTTAATTACATACTGTTTGCTTGACAAATTTTCCATCAGGCCATGCTACAATAAATTCTAGAATCTAAAACTGACTTCAACTATCTCAAAGTTCAAACATTTCACAGATTGATCACACGTTGGTCACTGAAGCTACTAATGAGTTCTTCTTTTTCCTATTTTTTTTTAAAACACTGCTCTCCAACTGAATGACTCACTTCATTGTTAGATCAGCTACAATTCCTTCATCTGTATGCCTAGATGTATGACAAAAGCAGAGCGTTCCAATTCAAAAGAATTTCTAATGGAATTTGAATTTAGTGGTATTAGTACTTTTTTGATGACTACATGGAAGCATACAACCGGTTTGGTAACATTAATTAGAGCTTTTAAAAATAACCAAGTTTCTAATTTCCATTATTTTAATGTAGACTCATTTTACAATATATATATATTATATTATAACATACATCTCTGTGGAATCTTTTCTAGATATTTTATAAGTTGAAAAACAGAAAGCAAACATATGTCTTCACAATATCTTTATTTCATTATGTTACTGTCAACTAAGTTGATCAAGACCAGACTAGTAGTTTCTTTGTACAAGTTCTTGATACGTGTTGGGCTTTTCAGTTTAAAAAGAAAAAGGGCAAAACTAGACTCTTAGCTGACAAAAGCACACTAACTGCATGAAGATTAAAAGATTTGATGCACAAAGTAAATCGTCTAATCTATTATTATTCTTCTTCCAAAACTTCTTCAGATTTTAAGTAGACTGACTTTTCACTCATTGTCACAAACTCTTCAGTGTCAAAACCTTGAATTTAAGACAAAAATTTTTCTCTGCACTCTACAGTCACTTGAGATACCTGTATGCAGACGCAACAAGACTTTGTTTGTATTGATTTGTATTTGGAACACTACTTTCAAAATATTATCCTTATCTTATGAAAGACAAAGTTCTATGGGAATAGTGGTCTGTCTTCTCCCTTCCTTGGAAAGCTTTCTCTTCCTCAACGGAAACTAACAAAGTGTATTATATCATACTCCCTGTGCTCTTTGATGCTGGAAAATCCTAGAAAATGTTCATCTGTATTATTTTCCGCTCTTTTATATATTCTTTTAGAGCCTCTTTGATGTTTTTCTTAAAACCTTCTTACTTTATTTTAAATTGTTACCAAAAAATTTTTCATGTGATTTCACATTACTGTTCCTAGTATTTGAAACTACCCATTCCCCCATCTGTAGACTTGGATAAATTTTGTGTCTTTTTGAAGTAATATTAATCTTTGGATGTGGAATGCACTGAAAGAGTATAGTTACTGTGACTTAAGGAACATTTTTATTAAAAAAAACAAAGTCTTCTAGTTTTTCTACATTTCAAATGTAGGCTTATAAACAATATTACACCTATCTACTTCAACTCTTGCTTATAAAACAAGATACTGACATACCTTGAAGTATGCTCAGTAAACAACAATTTAAAAAAATATTAAAAAGTTAAACGGTTTATTTATGTAATATTTGCACGTGGGAAAAACTCTAAGAAGCCTTGCTTTGATGATTGGGGAAAGACAGTAAGTGTAAAATTTAGCCTCTGCAACAGGATGTAACTTTGAGTTAAGCTAAATCTGTAGATGATTGGTAAGGGTATATTTTGTCTATGAGCAGTAAAAGTGAACGAATAAACTGGAAGTGCTTGAAATTAACTGTCATGAGCAAATGGTCTCACATACAGAAACATTCCTGATAGCAGCTCTTTATTAGGAATTTTAAAAGAGCATGATGGATCATGGGGATAAAAGGCACACACTGAAAGGGAAAAAGAACCTATTTTACTCCCACATGCCAATTATTTCCTCAAAGTTCATGGTGTAATATTTATGTACTTGAAAGCAGATCACAGTGAAGGATTGCTCATTAGGTATACCTAATAAGGAGTAGTTTAATCATGTAAAAATATTAGAATAGCAAAATTTTGGGCCAAGCTGTGCAACTTAATGGCTATAATATCCAACTTGGCCCCTGAAAATTGGATTTGAAACCAGTCTTTGTCATAACAGCAATCTAACCTATTATCTGAAGTCACTTCCCAGCATAAAGCAGAAACATGTCAAAACTGGGCATGTCATACAATCACTGAAAGACAGATAATGCAGTACTTACAAAGATACAACACTTATCTTCTATTGTTAAAAACTACAACATAGTAACTTGTTTTTACTGAAGTCTACTTTGCAGGAAATGCCAGGTTAGCTATGGGCAGGCTTCCTAGATTAATAAACAAATTGGGATATGCCCCCCCTCCAAAATGTGCCAGAAGCTTTTAGGAGAATACTGACATTTTGAATGTATTTTTTTTCAGCTGCATGCACAAAAAACTCCTACATGCATCTTTCATAATATTTCCAGGTATTGATTGCATAGTTGTAGTTTGATATTCTGGAAAATTTCACAAATTTGCCTCTAGGACAAAAATATTCTAATACTAATAGCAGAAGCAGGATACCAAAGGTGCTTATTTCTGTAAGCACATTATATAGATGTAAGATGCCACAGTATGCAAGAGAAAGATCTTTTCTACAAGGAAAGTCTTCATGGGATTAGCCTGTCTGAATAAATAAGGTCCTTACAATTTACTGTGAGAAAGACACATGGCAGAAGCACATACAAGGAAGATGGCTGAGATACCATTCACTGCTTTCATGTTCTACATAGACTTTGACATTCCCTGAAAATTAGTTAGGCATCATCCAAAGAAAGCAGGTGCCCATTTGGCTGTCAAGTATTTCCTAATGAGTTACATTTTGTAAACTTTAGACATTGCAGTAAACAAACTGCTTAGAAAGTGAGTTACTACTTGGAGAAGACCATTACAAATGACTTTCAAAAAACTCTGGCTGATTGCTTAAAGACAGTGTCAGGAGAAGGAGCATAACAAATTTTTAGAATTATGGTGTTCAATTGCTCTAGTTACTGTTGAAAAAACCTTGAAATTGGTGTACCAACGCATATCATTAAAACAAAATAGATAAATCTTCAAACTTTAAATATACACTGTAAAAGAGCTAGCAACTCTATAAAAATAAAGAGATTGAAAATACAGTTTCCCTACACACTTTCAGAAAAGAGTAAGGTAAATCAAGCTTGTGTGATATATTTGATCAGAGTACAACTGGGACAACTAAGAAGTAAAGGAATTTAAACCTGAAGTTTTCAACCTCCCAGAACTAGTTCTCAACAAGTGGTTGTATTACCTTCAGATTTACTGTGGAAGACCTGTAATAGAACTATTCAAACAACAATTCCCCTTCTGCAAAGAGATGCATGCAAAACTGACAAATATTCATGACCAAAAAAAAAAAAATGAAACAGAAGATGTGATTGAATATGTGAAGCTGAATTGTAGCTTAAGGAAGCATATTTGAAGGTTGAATTGATACTAGGTTCTGAAAATAATGCTTATCAATGGTATGTAAATACAGGTAACAAAAAAGGAAAATACACTTTATGGCTTCATGACATGATACTGTTCATGGTTATGAAGGTTCAGATCAAGTTATTTTGTAGCCTCATTGAACTACAAATTATTATTAGGTTTTAACTTTATAAATTGCCAAGCCACTTTTCTATTTAAACCACAAAGAATGTATTTATACTTTTCCATATCAAATGTTAGACTGACCCTATTTCTTTTTCATTCATATTCATCCAAATTCAGTGTGATTTGTGAGTATTAATAAGAAATTTAATCTTGTTGCCAAAATGAATGTATAAGTTAAATAAATGCACACCAGTTTTCATACTTTCCCATTAGAAACTGCTTCCAGCCTGCTTGATATTTTACCAAACCCTTTTAAAAGACACCTGCTGAAAGACCCATAATGTATGTATAGATTTTTGGGGATGGTGTTAAAGGAGAAAGAGGTGTTTTTAATGTGACACTTTGCCCACAAAAATATTGTCAAAATAATTTAAACAAAGTTTTGATAATATTTATGTGTATTGAGACAGAGAACTGTGTCCATAAAACAAAGTGCTAGGGGAAAAAAGCAAAACATACGTATTTTATGACAATTCCGTTTCAAGGCATCAAATTATTTATGGAACAAATGTAAATTAGAACAAATTAAGATAATTTAAGGCATCCAATAATGGTATTTAAATGGCTTTAATAGGATACAAATCTTTATGTAATTTAATTTTTGTGTATGTTCATTCAAATTCAGATTTAATTGTTTTATTTTGTTAATCTCAAATTGGAAGTATACCTCCAAGTTCAATTTCTTTTAATACTTTCTAACATAGCAGAATATGCAAATCTGGTTGTTAGACCTTTTACACCCTTGTCCCACATAATTAAAAAGGGAAGTTACACAGGTAAAGTATAGAAAGTGAAAGAACCTTCCAATGGCCTTTTAATATTTAAAATATGATGGATATCATTCCAGTAGTACTGAACAAGAAGTGACTACAAATACCTAGGTCTTAGTCATTTAAGATTTTATGGATTAAAGCTAACTGCATAAGCTCACCATAGCCCAAGCAGGAAACAAGTGCAGATGGTGTAGTGCTCAGACTATAAACCTGTTAAAAAGCAGATATTCTACCACGGTGTCTCTTACTCAGGCGATCTTTTGAAGGGTATATGTAAAGGAAGTAATACTACAGAGATGTAAATGTTATTTAACTCTTTCATACATGGTGAAGGTTTGTTAATAAATCGTATGCTGTAGGTAGAAATGAGTATCTTGTTCCTTTAAATATTCTAGTGATCCATGACCTTGGAAGAACTTATAAAAGGGAGAAGAGCAACACTAGGCAGGTGGTGTTATCAGTATCTGGACAGAATAATAACATTCAGTCTCTCACTTTATCACCTGCATTGTCTGGAAGCTAAAGAGAAGCAATTCTACTTGAATAATGTTTTGTCAGTTACTACTACAAATCAGCATTCTGGGGTCAAAGTTAACAAATTCTAGAAAGTGAGGTGGGTATAGAATAAAAGAGAAGACAAAAGAGAAATAGAAACACAGCCACGATAGAGTCTCATATGGCGGCTCACACAACTACCTACATTTTTCCCATTTGTTAATGTAATATGGAATTTGTTAATATACATACACATAGAATGAAGATATGTTAAAATAATAATATGCATATTTGAAAATAATTACTCAGTATGTCTTTATTCTCTTCCAAGTTATCAATGTTTCAGTGCAACCAACCACCAAGATGCAAATCATATAAATAGAGATGTATTTTTAACATAAATCTGAAAGACAAAATGGCAATTAAAATTGAAACACTTTCAAATAATAGTTTTTCAAGTATCCCTGGGAAAAACAGGATGACAACACTAAGAACTTTTAATTGAAAATATTAAAAAAAATTGCAGTCTAAAAAAGTAATTTGATGGTGCCACAGCAGATTTTTTGAGTTGTTTTCAGATTGGGAGGAAGGATATTTTTGCTGTAAAAGAGGCTAAAAATTTTAATCTTCCATAAAAAGAAATTTGAAATTCTCTTAAATTATAAATCTAGAAACAGGGATATTGATCTAGAAATGGTGAAAGTAAAGTAAATCAATCTTAGCCACTCACTCAAAAGATGTGATAAAACTGAAGTAGGTATAAATCTATCATGAGTGTAATCAAGAAAAACAGCAAATATTAAGATTAGGATATTTCAGACAAAGACAAAACAGAACTATCAATTTCATAGAGATCTTAATGCTTAAATTCACATGGTCAGGTATACATGACCTTGCACACGTAACTAGGAGAACAAGCCAAAAATTCCCAGATGGTTGTAAATTTAAAGATATATGCATCTTCAGGTCAAGAAGCAATTAGATATTGTCCACATTTTTGCAAATGCAACTCCCATAAATATCTATTTTTGAAGAAGGAATTATTAAAATCATTAGGACCGATACTGCTTTCTTTGACTGTGAGTTGAAGTAAATTCAACATGATAATTTACAGTATTTAGCCATGAATGTCATTATGTCAAGATTACAATTAGTGTGTAACGTCTAGATGAAACATTATCCTTATTTACTACTAGTTTTATTTTTGCTCATGAAGAAATCTGCTACTGATTCTCCTTTTTCAACTTTTATTGTTCTTTCACAGCATGTTTAAACACCCACTGTACTTTAAATGGTAACACAAAATCACTCACTTTTTTTTTTAGAATTTGCAAGGACAATTGGACACAAAAGGGTTTTAGAACTAATAACATTAATCAAAGGTTTCTTGAATTTCATTGTAACTCCCTTCCTTTATGAAACCATATTTAGCTTACACTTAGGATACTTTTTTTTGGTATTTTTATTAGAAATATTTGTTGGAAACACTGTCTAGAGAAGAAGAGATATTTATTATAACATTCTGCCCACACTATACAGCATCATGACTCACACACAATTAATGAAAACCCAGAAAATTAACTCAGTATTGTTTTTCAGAACTCCATGAAACTTCAGTACCTGCTAGTTAAAGTAGTGAGAATCTGTAAAGGTAAACACAGAGCTATTAAAATTAATTCCTCAATCCAAGTAACTCAGTTGCTCAAATACTGTATGAAAATATGGTAAGGCTTATTGTAATTTGAGAGGTGAGAATGTGATCCTAAATTTTGACTGAACTCGGTTCTGAATTTTTTTAAGTTATTTGGACTCATCTCCTTCATGCATAGTAACTCTTCATTGTTATGTTATGTTCTGTATGATAGCAGAAAAGAATACATATAATCAATTGCCAAGGGGAGATAGAGGCAAATCACGGCACATGGTCAGCTCTACCTTTGCAGTCTTTCATCATCTTTGCAGATTACAGCAACTGTCTATTTCATCTACAAAAGCCACAACTTTTCTTTGGCTGCAGAGCTGATTCATTAGAGTCTAGGTAAAAGTTTAGAACATTTTGAAGACTATATATCGCTTCCCACCAACCTCTTATTTCAGCCTGCAGTGATTTTGAACATGTCTCTGAAGGCTTCAGGAGACTGAAGCAAATTTGAGATGACTGAGGTCTTTTGTCTGCTGAAGGCAGCACAGTATCAGCTACTCTAGATTTGCTTCCTCTGTTCCCTTAAGCAATTCGCTGGGGAAGGTGGCATTTAACTATGCTTATAAGAGTTCAGTAACAAACAATTTTCCTACTACAATTTCCTACAATTTTCGCAGGCTACTGCCTGCGAAACCACAATGCCCCAGAGCAGTCCGGCCTGGCAGTCTGTCCCTCAGCAACTGGGGCTTGTCTAACTGCAGCTGGGAATCACCCACGAAACGACACCCCCCATCACTGCTCACGGCATGGGAAGCAGGAGGGAGTCTGGTTCTGGACTCCCTCAGCCTCTCCACTGCTCTGTCCCAGGTAAAGGACTGCTCTCTCCCTCTGAGCCCAGCCATTGAGCCCTTACTGCTTGTGGGAGTAGTCGAGACTTCTGTATGTTTGATCTAGCAACTGAGGTGATTCTGCTTTCCTGGAAAGAAGGGAAGGGTCTACCAGGTCTTTTTGCTCTTTAGATCATGGGATTACACTCGTTCCTTCTGCACGACCACTGCAAAACCAGTTAGGTTTGCTTGTGCCATCACAGGGTCTGCTGAAGCTGTGAGGGGTCTTAAAAAAGGCAGAACAAGGTTCAGCTGTCAAAGCTGAGGCAGTTAAGGAGTAGGTAGTGTGTGGAAAGGCTGGAGTCTGAACTTTGAAACATTTTTTAAAATTAAATGCTTGCATATATAAGCTTCTGAAAAGTGCCTTCCTCGAGGGTTATGTAACAGTGCTATGTGGTATCATGAAGAGAAACAAAAACAAACTAGAAAACGTAGCAGAGCAAAAGTGCATGCAGTCCTGAAACAGCAGCTGCAGTCTTGGGCAGAGCTCAGGGTCTCCAGCAACGCACTGAGTGGAGTGGAAAGCAAAGTTTGTCTGTACTATTTAGAAAATAGCTTCTTGGTTGTTGTTTTGATTTCATTTCTATGTAATTATAAAGTCATTTAAAACCAGGATTTTTGTATCTCAACTTAAACTAAGAATTAAGAAATAGGAATAAAGTTTGGAGATACTTTGAATTTTGCATGGGTGAATTAGTCTTAAACTGCTGAATTTTGTGGAACCTTATATGAAATTGTACTGTAATGGAAGCATGACCCGAAACAACATGAGAGTATTAGAACATCCTGATTTAAAATTAAATGCGGATCAGACTGCAAATTTTGCCAGGGATGATGTAATGATAGATGTCCCTCTTAGAAAATAGACTAATTTTGTTCTAGCTATTAGCCAATAAAATGATTTGGAGATCCCTCCCTTTTCTTTGCCTGAGTATGGTTTAATCCATTGTACAAAAAAAAAAAAATCTCTGGCCTTATTTTATGACTTGCTAATTTGACATTGTTTTTAACTACCATCCAGTGTAGTGAATCTCAAAACATTCTGTGCTCAGGTTGAGGTACACTGAACCAAAAGAATTGACTTGAATTGGTAAAACAGCACACTAACTGAAACAGCATTGAACAACATTTCCTTGTCCTATTTTTAAATATTTCTTCTTTATTAGATGCCTTAACATAAATTTTCAACAGTTTTCTTTGTTAAAGCTGGTTAGATCATCTCACAGTCTGAGTGATCATGATCTTCTCTATCAGGGCTAATACCTGTTCTTACCTAAGCTCAGGCTTCTAGGCACTGCTTTATTTTGAGAGCAATGTCTCATTGTAATTGATTGAAGTTAATATATTCTTTTTCTCATATCCAATATATGAATGCAAATAATTAAAATACACACTTCTAGAAGAGCACTTGAGGCTAAGTTAATCCAAAACAGAAGATAAAAGCAGAATTTTATTTTTTTATTGCATTTTATGGTCTTTTTTTCAGATTTAAGACTCCTCTGTCATGGGAATATTTGGAAGAGTTAGTTGCATAATAGGTTTCTACATTTTCTCAAGAGATCAGATCTAATACTTTCAGAATCTTGTTACAAAATTTAATTAAAGTATCTCCAGCACATTTTCATTTGATGTAACACAAGTAATAAGTTATAGTGTGAACAAGCATTTGATTAACAAGTTGTGACAAAAATCTTATATATGGATATTAAATTGCTTATTTAAAGCTGTATAAAATTAACAATAAAACTTGAAAGTAAAACTAAGCAAACAAGAAGGTGACATAAATTGGAATGCGCATAAAATAGAAGTGAGAATGACAACTTCTTTTTAAAATATGCAGCAAAATTTACCAATAAGTTTGTACTACACCAAAAGGCACTTAGTGCAGCACAAGTCACTTTATGGCAGAAGCTTCTTTTTAGGCTTCTTGGTTTCTAATCATTAAGAAGTGTGGGAAAAGATGGTTTTATTTTTAAGTTTGGTGTCTTAAAAAGTAGAAGTTGGAACTCTTTATTGAATGAAATACAAATTCTGTTTAATTTTTATTGGGTTTGCATCTTATAAGTTATGTCAAGTTCCGTTTTAAAAAGGCTATTTTCTTCAACTGATTTTTGGTTACTACATTCAACTGTTCAAATACGATAGGATTTTGAAATCCCTTATATGTAGGTTTGCAGGAGGTGGAAGATTTTGTGAGGAGACTATTGCAACAGATTTGCACAGTTCAATTACTCTTTTTTCCTGAAATATTCACAAGTGGGCAATACCAGAAACAGGTTGAAATGCCTTTGACTTAGCAGTCCTTATGTAACTTTCTAATTTTATTTGCAAGTCTAATATAAATGTTTATATAAATTTTAACTTATATGTCTGTCCAATTTAAATTAGGTCTATCTAGAACTGATAAGATAAAAACCATTATGGCTTGAATAAGTAGTGGCTGTGTATAAACTCCATAAGACTGTACTGTCAGCATGTTGTATAAGGCAATTTTGATTGTATAGTAATACTCAGAATGGAGTTCAATATACAGTATAGTCAGAATCGGTTTTAACTGTTAATCCCTTCCTGTGACCCTCCTAAAGAACCACTGAACCAAGCTGGTAAAGTTTCATTTGCAGACATTCTTCACTTTAAAATTATGTGTGAGTGATTCTAATTCATTTTAGGACCTGACTTCAAAAGTTAATTGATTAGACTCTGGAATAAGGGTGCTTGGTATGACATTGTTGTCTATCTTTCAATCACTGAGTTTAGTATTTGCTGCATATAAATTAACACTGAGAAGGCACTCTTGCATCTGGCTGCTTTCCCAAATATGCTAATTATTAATTTTTTAATAACTGACAATTTTTTTCATATAATTCCCTTTAATAATTATTTTATGCATCAGTTGCCATGGTCAGTAGTCATGGCCATCAGTACTAGCTCATAATCATCCAAATCTATAAATTCATAGAACAGAAATATACTCTGGACGATAAGAATTCTATTGTCACTTTTACTGAATTTTAAATTTAACTAATAATATCAAGGTTGTCATTTGTTACAGGAGGTGCTTGCTTACTGAGTGTAACTATTTATCTATATATTTGTATATACATATATTATTTTGGGCTTGTGTATCTGTTGCATGATTGATTGCAGTTATGGTGGACTTGACTCATAAGAACTTACCTCTCTATATTTAAAAGCATTTATCCAGCATGGCTTGTGTTAGAGTAACTCACCGGCTGTCATGTATGGTTCCAGGATCTTAGGTGTGGGTAAGAAGGTGTGTTTTTATTTTACAACTCCCCACCCCATCTTCTTCTCAGCAAAGTTGTCTTGAATGTTTTTTCTGTACCACACCCCCACACAAAAGAAAAATCTGATGAGTGCTCCCGATGACAAACTGTATAGTTCGTATTTTTCTTATTTTAAGGACAAGGCAGATTGGCATTTTACAAGGTTTATTTGTTTTGTTTTTACACAAAATTGTGTATTTTTTCCAGGCACTGTGATTTATAAAATAAAGATATTTCTTCCTCTAAAATATCTTAATTTTTATGTAAAATGAGATATTGTGTATAAGGAATAAGCTTTCTGGTGCTAATTTTCCTTGAAATACATGGAAACTTCTCTGATTTGTCGATGGTACACAACAGATTAATAAAAATAAGCATTGAGAGATGGTTGAAATAATAGTAGAGGCCCATCTGCTTTCATGAGTTATTCACATCCCTCCCAGTGGTTACAGCTTGTCAAATTGTACCCACTGATAACATATTATATACTATGACATACAAAACTCATGGTTGGCTTTTGGTGAGAGGGTGTTCTGAGAAAGATGAAACTAGGCAAGACAGCAAAGCTACAAATGGTTAGATCTGACAGGTAATCAAGAGGACATTCGTGTTGAGCATTCTAAAGCTCGTTTTATCCCATTAGTAGTGTTTATATAATAAGGAAGTAATTGGTGTGTAATTTTGGTCATAAAAAACAGCAAAACTAGTATGGGGCACAGTGCTGCTCAGTTCTTACTAACAGAAATACTTCGGGATTGTTAGAAGATATTAAGTTGCAGTATTTGTAAGTGGAACTTAAAGTATGTTTTCTGAAACTCCTCAGAAAAGCAAAACAAAACTACAGTGCTGACTGCTCTTATACAATATACAATTTGTGAGAAAGCAAGACAGCCATAGATACAAGCATCGATTAATAAAAGGGAGATTTCTGAAATAGGTAGCAGGAGATACAGAAGCATAAGGGCTTAGAACACAAGACACAAAACAAAATACTACAAGGTAAGTGTTAGTGTTGAGGAGTAGGATGCTATCAACATACATTGCAGGTTTCTGAGATTCTTATCCACAGCTCTCCTTTCTTCTGAGCACTTTTTCTTGAACTGGTATTTGACTGGGGTTAATTTGTGATACAAAAAAATACTTGCAATAGAAACTATGTCTTTCTTGGACTCTGTTTCTTTCTGTGCTACTGTGAGATCTCAAGCTGAACTTTATAGGGAGTCATGTCAGAGATAATATGAAATCATTAAAAATACTCAGTGTTTTCAATAAATGTCCATAAGCAATTTTCTCTAAGTCAGAGTGTGTATTGACATGGTGTTAATTCTGTTTAGAAGAGGAGTGAATATTGTTATAATTTAATAATGGAGTTTATTAATGTGATTAATTTTCTATAACAATTTTATATACATTAATTATTTATGTATAAAAGCTCTGAGAAAATAAAGGTAAATCAGAAACTAAAGTAAAACCAATGGAGAGTGCTTACAAAATTTTCTCAGAGACAGTCCAAAAACAGTACTGGGAGCCTTCTTGTACCAATCACAACTGAACAACACAGCTGAATAAAAAACACTATGTATATGCAACAGTCTATTAAAATTCAGCTATTCAGATTATAAAAATCTATAGTAATTGTATTGACAGCAATTACAATGGTCTTGCAGGAAGTTAACCATTACAAAGCACTGAGATTTGGACAGAAATTTAGGTTACTTTTATAGCTGCAGCTCTATAACTAGCAGATACGGTCTTGACATTTTATGGTGGCAGTTCTTGAACTACATGGTAAATGCAAGAGAAACACTAAATACATGGTAAAGCTTCCCCCAGGGGAGGTGCCTGGCATCTCCTGAATGTATATTAATCCGTTGGATTCTATGTTTTTTGGGAAACCCTCACCAGCCTCACCAGGGTGACCTGATGAGAAGATGACCAGAAGAATTGGACCAACAGGATGCTGCCGGGTTACAGAGTAGTGATACTTTTTCCATATTAATCTCTCACTGTCACTTTCTTCTATCCGCCCCGCCCCCCCAACCTTTTCCATACTTCATTCTATCTCTCTTTCTCTGTCTCACATTTACCATTAAATAAACCCCATACTGCTGACTTTGGCATTTGGTCTCATTTGCACTTTTATTCACACAGAGGCATTTCTAATAATTTTAATAATCGGATCTTAACAACTGTGCACTGAGCACTGAGCACTGGAACAGATTTCCCAGAGAGGTTGGGGAATCCCTCACAGGAGTTATTAAAAAACTGTCTGGATGCAATCCTGTGCCATGTGCTCTAGGATGACCCTGCCTGAGCAGGGAGGTTGGACCAGACGGCCCACTGTGGTCCCTTCCAACCTTACCCATTTTCCGACTCTGTGACTATGAAAATTCACACTCCTAATATTTCACACCATGTAAGGTGTAATGTACTTGCTAGTCCAAGTGTCAGCTTTAAGGGCCTAGTTTGAATTAAACCTGTCTGTAAAGTTCAGCTGAAATATTTTTTCCTGTTCACTCCTTGAGCCCCAGTTTCAAGGGGAGATTTTTAAAAGATGAAGAAAGGGTTTGTTTCGGCAAACTTACGTTGACTGGGATTGGAGTAAATGTGTTTTCGGAAATATGACAAAGTCCTACTGACATTTTAGGTTTAGGAAAAAAATTGTGAGCATACTTTTTCTTTGTGGGTTTTGGTTTGTTTTTTTTTCTCTTCAAGAAAACTCAAGAAGGTGCATTATCAAAGTACATAGCATAGAATATAGTAAAAAATGTGTTGCATAGTCTATAATAAAATTGAAAGTGAGACTCCCAGTGACTTTGGTTAAAATAATGTGAATGATTATGCTTACCTAGACACAAACTCTTTTTAACCTGACACCACCAGATGGCAATCTAACATAAACTTTTGATCATGGGTGAAGAACGAGTTTTTGGGCATCTGTTCTGAGATACTGTCCTTTCCTCATTTTGAATTAAATAGTGCTAAATTTGCTTGAAAAGTCACTGAATTAGGCCTTACAAGAAGTACTGATACTATGCTATGGATTCTGTAACATTATATAGTACACTTTATTCTTTCTATTTTCATAAAGAAATGCATCAAAGATTGCCTCAACTTTTAAAAACAAAATAAAACTTGGTGATGTATAACAAAGCAGTAACACAAGATGTGTATAAAACCCAACAAAAGAAATTTTTAAAAGGATAGAAAAAAATGTAGATGAAGTTCAGAAATATGTTTAAATTAATAAAACCATTCTCTCTCTACATTCTCAAACTGGTAGTCTTCTGATGGAGTTTTTCCTCAATTTGACCAAGATCCTACATTTTCCACAGTAAAATTTAATGCAATTCCTCTAGAATACATTTTTTAAAAAATCAGAAAAACTCAAATAACAAAACAAAAAGAACAAAAAATCCACCCCCAAGTCTTTGTCATTGCATATTCACAGAAGCAGTTTTTCTCTTCTGTGAATTAAATATTCACCTGTTTTAAATGCCTAATTTTTGTGTATTGAGCAAGAAGTTCACTGCTTAAAATAGCCAACGCAATGAATTTGAATACTTTTGTGAAGGTTTTGCAAAGAAAAAAAAATTCGTTTCTTTTAATCTCATATTAAAACCTGTATTTTTGCATATTAAGTACTTAAGAGACACATAAAGAATGCTTGTCAGTCTTTCAAACAGCATCTAAATTTTAGCACTAAGGCCTGTAATTATCAGTGGAGAATAAAATTTTGATTCCTCACCCAACAGACACTTAAGTAACTGGTATTACCTGTGCTTTTGGAAATGCGAGTGTGCATGTACTTCACTGTTGCAGGTTTTGTAAATATCTTCTACTAGGTGTTTGATTCATCTTTGGTTAGGGGTGTTGAGTCAACCTTAGAAAGGTAAAATACACACAACAAAAAGTTGTTTACATTTCAGATATCAGTATTTATTACAACAGGATGACTGTTTATTTTCTTTTTTGAAGTCCATGTTACTGCTTTATTGCCAGGCTACTGCCCCTATAAAAATTCTGAGTTATTGTTTGGTGGCAGCAGCCATGAAGGCCTGCCAAAAATTAACGTAGAATCAAGAATTTGTGTGAAGAGTCAGTCAACCTGAATCCCTTAGTAAGAGGGAAGAGCTTATGTCGGAGAATAAGCAGGCAGTATGTTTGTCCTGAAAACTGAAAGGAAGTTTTCCTTACATTTGATTTGTAGACAAAAACTTTTGATATCTCTAAAATACTATGGGCTCTGTCCAGAATTTGGTCAGCAGCAAACGAGCGAAATTACAGATTTAGTTTTGATTGGGATAAATAGGATATCCTAAAACACACAGTGGTCCAAATTCAGATTATTTGACCTGTGAATGTTGCACCCCACAACCTTCTCCAGTAAAGCAGAGTGACATATATGTATGTATATATATACACATTTATACAGTGTGTGCAATATATGACCATTTTGGATTGATTTACTGCAGTTATCTCATGAGGTAACTGCAGTAAATTTTGGGGTTTTAGAAACATATTTTTTTAAAAACAAGTTAGTATTAAGAAATCAGAATGCAAGGCATTATATTTCGTGTAATGCGACTTCTGATTAAGTGTGGTACCATAAACAGCCAAATCTCAATCTATGTTTTGAGGAGATGTACATTTCATTATGCTGAAGCAGCTCAATATTTTTCTCCTTAAATGTTCAGGCATAACACCAAGCAGAACAAAACTCCAAGGAATAGAAGTGCTATGAAATGGTTTTGCATTAAACTTAATTTTAAAAAGAGGATATCTAAACAAAAGATTTTGCCTATTATGGTGGGAAATTGTTACCCTGAACAATGCACAGGCTACTTTGTAAAGCTGAGCATCAAACAACAGAGGGACTTACAAACAGAAAAACATACATACTGGTTTGACATGAATCAAAATTTTAGATATTTTACTTAATCTCTTAATGCTTGAGGTATTCCAAATATTCCTCTTTCCATATGCTTTGTCTGTTGTTTAAAAAAATGCAAAGTGAGATCCCAGCATCCTGATGCTTGTTCAAAAAAAAAAAATGGTAACCTCTGTATGTGCTTTATTAGGAATTGCAGACATAGACAACTATAGCTATCTATATTAACTGATATGAATATAGTATTCTACTCTGAATTTTCTCTGTTTCATAAGAAGCATTTTAGTGGAAACTCCAATATCTGAGGAAAACATTTGAAAGGTTATATTTTTTCCCCCTTTTTCATTTGATTCAGGTGGATTCACCTGACATTTGCATATTCAGAAGTTACTATTTGGAAATCTCACAGCATAACTTCTATAAAATTTGACCAGAGGATGTACTGCATGACGTTGATTTCTATTTGTGAAAGAAATAAAAGCTCTTAGTTTCCATGAATCTTGTGCTTGTTTTCTCAGGTTTTCAGGTATTTCTTTTTTATAATCTTTCAAAGTAAAGTAGTATGATTGAAAGGTTGTTTCATTTACAGTAAAGCTGTCCTAACATGTATAAAATAGTCCTTACATGTGTAGATTTTGCCATGAAATATCTGGATCAAATCCACTGTGAATATAATAGAATAATACAATGACTTGGGTTGGAAAGATCCTTAAAAATCACCTAGTTCCAACACCCTCCCTCTCCCCTCCGCCCCCTCCCTGGTCAAGGACATCTTCCACTAGAATGTAGAATAGTAAAGAGTATAAAGACACGGATAAACATGCATCATAGTAGGCCTCCCTATCTTATCTGTTTTTTAGTAAAAACACTGAGTGGCATGCTTTTTCTTTAGGCAAATTTTTCTCACTCCTCTGATTATTTTTTTTCCTCTGGAATAACAATATTCTGTAAGGAAGATGTAAGGCTATGTTCTTTGTATTGATGAGGGAAGAGATAAAACATTCATCTAAAGATGGCTGGAGTTCAAGATAAACATCACAAAAGCCAAACACAAAAATGGATGCTCAGATACCAACCATATCTGTTTTCTGGCACTTCAGAGAAATATTTTTCTGCCATATTGCCTTAGTCTTGCAAAAAGCCCTTTTTCTTCCTCACAGCATCCAACCAAAACTATGGGATGGGAAAAGGGGAATGGACAGACTGGAAGGAGAGCCTGTATGACTATGTCAGCTAGAGGCTTCTGATTTGCTTTTGACCTGAAATTGCCTGTTGCTGAGTAATGGGATTGTCATTATTTTTTGGACAGAGTTTCTCAGGGTAATAAGAGAGAGCGAAATAAATCATTTTTCAAAGCATTTTGCCCATCAAGGAGAGAAACTCTTGGGCATCTCATTGTTTGGCTTGTGACTATGTTTACTTTAATTAGTGCAAAATCAGAACACAAAACAGAAATTTTGGAGGTGGAGGGCAGGGAGGTGGGGGTGGAAAGGCATAGAACATTGGGTTCCATGTCCAGAGGACAGTTGTGTATAAATGTATTTACATGTGGACACAGAGAGTAGTTTCAGTTTTTAGTGTGCTACACTTGTCCTTGTGACCCCAAGAAAGTTATTCTTCCCTTACCCTCATGCCCATGTTTTTCATTTGTGAAACATAAATATTCTTATTGAGAAAAAATATGTATATATATGGTACTCGTGAGGGAATGTATCAATGTAAATATGGATTGCACAAAGTTTGGGTAATGCTTCTCAGGAGTGGAATGTATGGGTAGGCTGTGGTTGCAACCTTACCACAAAATTCAAGATCATGTAGTAAATTGGCTGGCTAAGCCTCCTCAGTGCTTTCTTGTTTCCTTGTGTCCTCTCTGTTTCGTCCCTTCACTTAATTAAATTTTATTCTCAAGTTGATCTGTTTTTCCTTGGTCATTTGCTCATATTGAAGTAATAAATAACAATTTTCATCAATTACAAATTTATTCACTATTGAACTAAAACTAAACGTTATTTTAAGTTTTATTTTAACTGTGCTTTATGGGCTGTGACGTAAATATGTACCATCCTCTATACATATTCAGCTGCAGTCCTGAAAAGGTACAGATAAAACCCTTGAAGTCCTTAGGATACAGGTATAAATACCATGTAAAAGGATAACACAAATAACTACACACAGTTGGTTCAGATCATGAAGTCATCTTGGAAATCAGAGTTGCAGCTGCTTATGCAGAGAAGCAAGAAATGGCAATTATTGTAACCAGCTGAAAATACCTGCTGTCAAAATCAGCTTGTCCTGAGATCATCAGAGTTGCATCCTTCTGCTGCATAATTAGTAGGTTCAGAGTTGCTGAATTTGATACATACCAGTGCAAAACTGGGTACTCTGATCTGTGAAAATGGAAGCACAAGCTCTGCTTTCATTAACACTTCACCATTATTGCTGTTTTGACCAGACAGCATCTGGAGGAGAAAAAAAATCAACACCTAGTGATGCATATAATGCTTCCTGCAATAGCTTAACGGCAGGGGGTTTTGCCTCCAGGGTAGAGAGAAAAGGAAAAGAATTGCTTGCTATGAGCTGGAAAAGCAGCGCAGTTGGCTCTGGCAGTGAGGGGGTTGACTGACAGTCTGCAGTGCAGTGGAGTTAGCTGAGCTCCCTATATGGCTGTGGATTAGCTATATGCTAATACTGATAGGAGAGGAGCGGTACATAGCGCAGTGAGCTGACGGTGGAGACGATCAGAGTCTCAGCAGAGCTGACTCCTCAAGAGCCATGGCTGAAGGGGGTGAAGGAGGGGAAGATGAAATACAGTTCCTACGAACTGTAAGTATCTGCTTTTTATAGGTCATGTAGTACATGATTTTGCATCTCATGTCTATTTCTTTTCTGCTGTAGTAAAAATAAAGTGTTATTTCTGTGCTGGGCTTTGCCGAATGGGAGAATTGATTTAGCTGGTGGAAAAAATAAAGCAAGAATATGAGGTTTAATAGCATCAGGCAGTTTCGGTGTGTTCTTCCTTGAATTTTCTCAATAGCCAGTTTGGTATAAAGAGACCTATTTCCGCTGTAATCCTCTGTGTTTGAAGCGTCCTCGTCAACTTTGTACTTGGGTTTCTAAATGTAGCATGCCAAATATGTGACCTCTGAAACTTCTGTCTGGGTTAGATTTCACTGACATTAACAGAAGCTTTGCAAATAGGAGTGCCTTAAAATGATGAATAAACCAAGCAAGCCCTTGATGACCTCTTCTGATAAACATGCACACAGAAGCACACTTCTCTGTAGGGAATACCAACAGATGTTGAAGTCAGGGCTCTGGAAATATTTTGGGTCTTTTCTCTACTTAAAAGAAGCTTATCTTAAAAGGAGATAAGCATTTTTTTGGGAAGGGGTGTTAATTAGTGAAATAGCCTTCACTTAGTGTAATTTTCTATAGAAAGCCCTCACACCATTCTTTCCTAAAGCTTTACACAAATCTAGTATGACAACTAATCTGGACTTTTAGGCAAGTAGTGTACATGCATTAATTTTTGGGAAGAGTATAAGATCCTTTTTATGTCTCTCATTATTTTTACCCTGCATGACTAAGATTTTGTTGTTGTGTAGCTAGCATGAAAAAAACTGCTATTAATGTGTGTATTCCCTCCTCTTTCCACACTATCTTTACTTTTATTTATCACAAATAATGTTCTAGAGCTGCCTGAACTTTAAAGGATAAGTTACTAAAATAAAACTTGCTAAGTTCCCAAAGTAAGAAATTACAAGGTTGATTTGTGGGAGGCTGAGATGATTTATGTATGGGAGATAAAGGTTGGAGAGTGGTGATGGCTGCTGCTGTAAATTGTTCAGGTGTGATGAAGCATCATTAGCACTTTTTAAGTCTTGGAGAATTTCATTGGAAGGGTGGGGGTTTGGGGGTGGGGAATGGGTAATCACAAAGGATGCTTTTCAACATCTGCCACTCCACTGCACTTTTTAAATGTACCTGTATTACATAGTTTAGTAGATTACTCAGCCTTTAGGAGAAGGTGCTTTAATCCAAGACAGGAGCTTTAAATGAATATCCTTCATCCTTTCACTTTCTAAGATGTTGCCTTGATTGGACAGTCATCCTCAGTGATGAAGTGAGAAGCTTTGCCTTTTCATGGGTAGCCTGCGTGTGCTACATGAGATGGCAGTTTCTGCTGCTGTGACCCACTCTCCTGCTAGAATAACTATTGCATTTCTTTCCAATGGTTAAAATAAAGTGCTAAGTAGAGGTGTGGGCTAAAAATGGAAATAGTAAAAGTGAGGTTATGCAGAAGTGTTCCTTCTACTTAGTGTGAGGAATTCTTTTACAGAGAAAAAAATGGTCTAGATTTCTGTCTTAAAAGTCCCAGCTACTTCTTGCTCTGAGCAATCATATAAGTTACTGCTGTCTCCTCTCCATTATAAATAACTTCCTTAACATTCGTGCGGAAGAGATGGATTGTTGTTTCTTAATATACTGAGAAAGGAATCATTTATTAGGTACTGAGTGCTACAGTGAGGTACACCTTCAGTACTGATTTCTTGCAGCTTTTATTGTTGCCTAAACACTGTACATACAAACATAAACTACAGTAGTCCTTTAGTACTCTTCCAGTGAAATTGTTGATCAATTAGAATCTTCTCCACATCAAAATATTTTCTTGGAATTTGGATTGCTAGTGAATGTTTCCCAGGCTTGTGCAGCTGAATCTTCCTTTGAAAATGTTTATCTCCATATTCTTATTTTTGAGTCTTTAGAGAGAAGTGTTCTAGAATGTTTTAGACTCTGAGATAGCTCTTTCTTGGTTAGGTATAAAATAAGATAGATATCTTTTAATTAAAATATATCATACAGTATTTTTTGAAGGAGTAAAAGAACCAACCCTTGAAAGTCCAGTAAAATTAATGTTTGCTATCTTAAAGAGAAATTTTCTTTTGTCCTCTGTTTTTAGTTATGATTTTTTTACCTTCAAGATCTAAGTCATTGTGTTGTTTTGTGCCTCACTTTTAGGTTCTCTGCTCCTATAGAAGGTCAAGAAGCTTGGAAATGAATGACAGTGATGCCTGTATTTGTTTCTAGGGAGCAGCAAACTTGTGGGCACATGTATAAAATTTGATGGAAAGCTTTTTACTATTGCTTTTTGTTCCAAGGCATATTTGATTAGTTTGGCAGCAATGGGAATGACAAAGACCTTAGCCAATTCCAGAGAGGATAACGACACTATCGTTGTCCTAGTAGTAGTAGCGTGTCTTTAGTACTCATTGCAACTACGTCCTAATGTTTGTGGAAAGCCTTTATATGCAATGATAGCATTTCAAAGAAGGTGTTACTAATACAGCATAATTTTCTTTCTGATTTTTTCCCTGACTTGTTCAGTATGAATATAAATTAAATGTAGAAACAGACATAGTTTTTTCTTACACTGCTACCCTACTGTTTTGTCTTTGTTATGAAATCTTTTGTTTCTTGTAATAATGCTTGGAATTTTTTCTCTAGTTTTCTAGTTGCTGTCTTTCTTCTGGATTTCACTCTGGATATTCAGTATATGTGTATGGAAGGGAGAAGCAGAGCACTTGTTGCACGTGTGTAACATGCAGTACTGCTATGCAATGTTTGTTTAGATGATTTCCCCCTACTGTATATTTGTTTGCCCTTCCTGAGGTATGAATGTATGAGAAATCAAGGAAGCTGACATTATGCAGCATTAAGTGAGAACACCTAACTGTTGTTTAGAGTATGTACTAAGGGTTACAGAAGGAACCCTGTTGCCCTTGGCAATGTAGCCTTTCCTTGCTACTGGGACTTTACTATTACAATAAATGGACAAAGTCCTCTCCTCTCTCAGAATTATTCACAAGTTCTCACTGCTGCTGAATTTATCAAACATGAGGTGGTGTCTTGGAGCAGATAGCTTTTGTCTTTCTCCATCAGAAACGCTTGTACAGTTACTTGCTAACAGAGAGCCCAGTGCAGTATAAATGTACTTGTAAGGAAGCATATCAAAGCGTTTTGCCATCTTAGGGTTCAAATTATGGTGGTAACATTAGTTAACAGGTCTATTGCTTAGTTATTTTTCTTGAAATTCATCATATTAATTTTAATAGAAACACTGGGGGTTTTTTGAGATGGTTCGTTAGTCAAGAAAGTTTTGCCTTGTTTTCCATAGATCTAAACAGTGTATGTGTTGGCATGTATGGGTATAGTGTGTGTATGCCTTTGTGCATGTCTCTGTGTATACATGATTATTTCCGCAAGTGGTTACAAGTCCTTCATTTTCCTGAGTGACAAAGGCCTTAGCAATTGATTTTTCTTTGACTTTTGCTCCTTTAACAGCTTGTCTCAATGATCTAACTTTAAGTGTTCCGATAAACCTCTTCAATCATTATCTAAAAATTTACACATAAAAGTGGGAAATTGTTTTCTTCTGTAGCCTGACTATAGTGAAATAGCAAAGTACTGTTGTTATGAAGACCTAGAATAGAAAATCTGGATTTTTTTTTTTTCAGGATCTAATCCATGTACATGAATTTACACAGTCAGTGTACAGTTGTTTTTTCAGATTTTTTTTGATCATTTATGTATTAAATTGCTGCTCAGAATCAAGACAACTTAGTGACTCATTCAGAGATATATAGGTGGATACACTTTCCTATCTATATTGCTTGAAAACAAGCTCTTCTACTGTTGAGATGTTACAGATGAGATGGGAAGTAATCTCAGTTTTGCAATATGAACTGGCAGGTATAGTATGAATTAGATTTTCTTTTTTTCAATCACTTTCACTGTTGCCAGATATAAATATAAAAAGTGATTATATAATGCTTTTTAAAAATTACACACTCTAGTGCTGTATCCTTAGTGACACAACAAAGAATGTAAAAAGTGGAAATATGAAAATAATTTATCCTTAGTAATCCAACTTTACATCTCATAGTTACGCTACTAACTGCATGCTGACAACATTCTGTAGCACAGATATCCGTGGCTTGATTGAGTAGAGTATAAATATCTCCTATATAATGCCCACCAGATAAATACTTGCTAACAAATATATTGGACAAATGTCCAAATATCAGATGACAGTGACAGATATTTCTAGGGAAAAAGTTTTAGTGGTTGTTAATTAAAAACTGGGAAAATATGGAAATTTACCTCAGTGAGTTGTGTATGAAATTATAGAAAAGTGATATAGAATTTTCTATATAGTAAATTCTCAAATGATAAGAAATGCCTTTAGATCAAATCAGTGGAATTTTCCTGAAGGCCTTTTTAAGGGAGCTGGCACAGGTTCTGTGTGCTTCTTGAGCAGTTCTGTGTGTTCCATGGTATTGTTTTCAAATTAATTAGAACGTTTTGTCTATTGTCACTGAAATGTACTGCAATTCATGATAGAGCAGTTGTCCAGTAGTCAATGAATTCCTTTTAGGAAAAGGGTAAAAGTAAAGGAAGAATAATGTTATATAAAACTTGAATTGTTTCTGAGAGCTGGTGCATATTATGAGTTAAATATTTTTTGAATTAAATATTTCTGTGTCTGTATATCTATTTATCTCTGTGTTAAATCTCTTCCTTCTGATCCTATTGCCACAGTTTTAAACAGTAGTATAATAGACAATATTTATAAGTCATTTAAGAAGTATGACAAACTGTACAACAAACAAAACAAAAACTACACCATATCTCATCCTCTCCATTTATAAAAGGTCTTTCAAGTAGATTTCTTTTAGGTTCTTAAACAGGCTATCAGCAGTACAACTGCTTGCAATCGCTCTTGTTATTTTCCTTCAGTTTCCACCATGGAAATCACACTTAATTTTATGAATTTATCCTGAGTTACATTTCTTAGAACTTGCAGTGTCTTTCTCAGTTGCTCAATTTGTTTTCACCCGTTGAACTGCCACTTTTACTACCTGCATATGTTCCTAACTTTATGAATAGTTTTGCCCAGTTTGTCAATATAGGCAAAATAACTCACGTTTATCCTTTGCTTGGGACTATTTCCTTGCTGACAGTCTGGATTGGATTATAGAACAGATTTAGACTATGACAAAGTTTGCAGTGCATCATATGCTGCAGTATGACGTGCTTATTTTTTATGAAATAAAGAGAAGACCTTCTGCAATTAATTGCAACCCCTTTTCAAGGCAGAATTTTAAGCAAATGGTCTCCCGTACTCTAAAGACAACAATCTTGCCTTAAGCCTGCACAGTGTGTCTTTTTTTTACCTCTAATCGTATTGGAATAGTTGCTTGATGTCTATATCACCCATTCAATTAATCTGTAATAATTTCTCTTTTAAAGTGAAATAATTTAATATAAGTTTGTACTTTAGACTCCTGGCATGGAATGGTTCTTTGCACCATGTTTAGATGGAAAGAGAAACACTTCAGTAATTTGTTATGTTTAATTTAATGAATGTTTGCAGTTTATGTAATGGTTGGAATTTTATAGCTCATGTTAGGGAAAAGAGGGATAAGTGATATAGCCACAACTGCATTATAACTTCATAGTACATCACATGATTTGTCTTGATATATTTTGGTCTTTGAGTTAAGATCTTGAGGTCTGTTGCCAGCTTGTGGTGCAAACACAGAATGAGTGGAATGTTTCTGATGTCAAAAGTTTACAATTAAAATAAGAGGAAGAATAACAGAGGAAGGCAAAAATATATTTTCTAGGTGATGATTTATTGAAACACTACATCAAGTAAAGGGGTCAGAAAGAAGTAAAGGCAGGTAGTTTTTGCAGATACAACAGGTGGATAATGAGGACTCACATCATGATTAGTCAGAGGTAAAGGCTGATTTCTCTCTATCAAATTGGAGGTTGTTGAGGTAGTAACACATTTCCAAAGGTCCTGACATTACAGGCTGGTGTTGGAGGTGACACACTGTTTGGTTTGTTCACCTGATGTATTTCTTACACTTTGTTTAGCATGGATCTATAGCATAGACTGTAATCCTATTTTTTTCTACCAGGGTGTAGAGCAGTAAAGTTCAGAGATGTGTTGTACAACGATATGTAATCATAGTATGTGTATGTAGTTATAATACGTGTATGTAGTTATAATACATGTATGTATATATAAGTATACTATATCATAATAATAGGTAATTATATGTAATGAGTTGCACTTTTGCAAGCTGCTTCATATTGACCAGCCTACACCAGTTAAAATCAAAGTAATGTTACACTACATGAACTCAGTATCGTGCTTTTCTACTGTTTCTTTCTACGAAATAAATTTTAAAAATTCTATTTCAAGGAGAAATCAGTAAATATATTACCATATTATAAATGCAGTGTATTTTTACAAAATAATTGTGAGATTGAACATATTCATAATAGATTTAACTTCTAGGATAGATATAACTAACTCCTTATTAATTTCTTCTCCTTTTTTCTTTTTTTTCTTTTTGGGGGTGTTGGTGTTGATGATGTTCTGCTGAAATAACATCAGATTTGTTACAGTCAGTCAAAACTCTTAAATTTTGCCTTATAATGTTAGTGAGTGAAAAGACTTTTGGTAGGATTTGTGACCACGCAATAATCCTAAAGTAATACTCTAGGCATATTCTTCCCTATTTCTCCCTAACCCCACTGGTGCTGTTGTAGGGATTTATTCTCTGCTCATGTCCTGGTTTTGATGTCTGAATAAGAATTAGTATCTTCAGTAATAAACAGTGAATTTGTTAGTGATGTTCCTACATTTTTGTAGAATGCAGCAAGGAGGTTGTCTGATCTTTAATCCCATGCATGCTAACTGTGTATGATTCATATTGAAATCCAGCAGTGAATATTGCCTCTTCTCAGTTCCCATGGCAGTGCTGTGACCACACAGCCAAATGCTGCCAGGTGCATTAGCTACAGATTCCAAAAATTAAAACAGTTGCAGGCATGGAGGAGAAGAAAAATAAAGCTGACATGCAGTTATTTTGAATATATTGAATTCAAACAGAGGACACTAGTTAAAAGTCATGTATTTCTTGACTTCATACATGAAATACATATTTCCCACATAATAATAGTGCAGCTATATAGTAAGCACAGACCTCTACAGACAATAAAATTATCATCTCAATTTAAGAAAACAATTCTAACATATACACACTTTAAAAGATTCAAAAAGATAACAGGAGATATTAATGTATGCCTCAATGAATATTTTGGCTTATTTGCTCAATGTAGAAATTTTCGATTTATATTCATTAAAGCATCACCAGACCATTCCTTCTGTCTAGTAGGATACAGTGGTTTTGGTGCTGGAAGATTTAAAATTGTTTACCTCATGTTACTCAAAAAGAATTTATGTTCTAATTTCAGAAGATGTTTTCCACCTAAATACTTACTGTGCTTTGGGTAACTTTTGAAAACTTGTTTACTGGAAATTACAGTAATGTTGTGAAACACAATTGGCAAACACATGACACCTCAGGGTGTGTTTAAAGTAGTTCAAGATCGGGATGTGCATGAGTATTGTAAAAGCCTACAGGAAACTCAATTTTTTTCCCCTCCTAGATCTGCTTTTGGCAGTCTCACCTGCAGTATGATGCATATGTACTTGTCAGCCATTGCACACCTGCTGTCAGTCAACTCTCAATCTCAGCAGGTGTGGTTCAGCTGTACATAGTAGCTGATGGACAATCTGTTGGTCAGGTAACCTCCCTTTTCTGGAACATCACATCTCTGGTGAAGAGTGACAGTTACTGTCAGTAGAAGTAATGGCAGAGACAACAGCAACATAAGGTGAAAGATTCAATAGTAACATCAGGTTTGTTCCTTCTCCTGGGCTTTTATCCAAATAAGCAAGTGCTAGTTCCTCAGTAAACTGAGTAGTCAGCACACGCCTGAGCTGTTTTTAGTTCACGACAAACATCTCTGTCAATCTTGAGTATTTCAAATACTTCAACACTCAACCATGTTCCCTAATACCTTGTACCAGAAAACCAACTTCCCTTGACCCAATTGCAACAACCTGAAATCTCTTCAATAACAATTTAATCCAGAAGCACTGCAACTTAAATAAAATCTTTTCAAAATTACTTGTACAAAAAAATAAAATTTCAACTTGGAAATCAAAACACCTGCTTAACAGAAGACAGAACTAATTTACAGCACTTTAGGTTTAATGTGGTTTCAAGCTGCGTCAGCTGTGTCATGTACAAATGGGAGTACAAAGATCATTAAGCTTAGAATATATACCAGTACTAATGTCACAGATGATTCAGTAGAATTTTCAAGGCCAAATGACTTCCATTTCCCAAGACTACCAAAGTTCATTGACTGCACTGCCTCATCTTTTTTTATATGGAAAATTCCCAGAAGACCTATACACCTGATACACACTAAAGATACTTAATGTCAGTAGTTTATAGAATTCAGAAGCTGTTTGATATTGATGCAGTTAGTTAACATTCTGATTTAAAAAAAATTACCTCCCCAACTGTCAGTATTAAACTCCAAGTTACTGGCATAATCTTCTTCTAAAGTGCATATCCATTTTTGTTGCACTTTTCAAAACATCAAAATCAATAGACTTTATAGGGTTTTTTTGTTAGAAAGACCTGTTTTTATCTGCCAGGGATCTTCCCAAGCCAGCTTCTCTCAAGGTTGACCTTAGGTTTAAATAACATCATTGACGAAATAAGGGCCTGTTTATAAAGCTTAACTTGCCAATTAGAGTGGTAATATGACCTTTCTTATCCTTGCCAATATGAAGACCATTTAGAATCATAAATCACAGCATTCTAAGGGTGAAATGCATTCACCATAGTATAAAAAAATGGGGTGGGGGATGGGGAAAGTTACAAATAATAATAAAAAAAAGTTGGGCAAAAGATGATAGAGGTAATATTCTGTTATAGATAGTTGTGACATCTGGAGAATGTTTCTAGTGCTATTTAGAAAATTAATCATGTAAATGCATAGTTCTATCACGAGTTCATGCAATTTAACTATATCTTAATTAATTTACTACTTTTATCTATCACGTCTGTGTCTTTTTGTTTTTCTAAAACAAACCAGACAGAGACAGTAATAATAGAAGCCAGTGATAACATGGGAGCTAATGAAGATTACCCTGACCTCAGGCTACGTCTTGGCAACATCAGTTAACAATATCCAGTCCCTTTATTTCTGTGTATGCCTTAAATCCCCAGCAGCCATTGCTATAGGGAAACACCCTATCAGACAGCTGTGTAATGTAGCTGTCTCAGAACACAAGATTAAGATACCAGCTTCTGTGTATTCCATTTTCTCTTCCTATCATTTCTTTAGCCAGGTGTTTTCACCGTAAACTGGAGCTTGTAGTTTTTACAATAGAAGCCACTGAGCTCTTCCTCTCAAGTGCAGAGACACAGTTATTTTCTGGAAAGTAGCAGTATTTTATAAACATGGCAAAAGTAGTGAGCTTTTAGCAGTGCTGAGTTAGACCCATCAGACCATGTCACCATCCAGGTGCAGTTTTCTTTGACTTGAAGTGACATCTCAAGAATAACTTATATCTCCTTTTGTTCAAGCAGAGACATATGTAGTAGGGGTTCTTGGCACACATGACCATTGTTTGTTTTTTAGGGTTAGTGGTTTGATTATAGGATAACTGCACATTGAACATGTAAGCATTTGGGGGGATGTGCAAGGTGAAGAGTTACGATGTTTGCAGAAATGCTGCCTTAGACAATGCTGGGCAATGTGCTGCTGTCCTAAAATAGAGGCCTGAAGTAATGAGGGCACCTGCTTCTTCCCAAGTATTTCTTCTCCTGTTACAACTTTATATGTGCATATTCACTCTGGTTACTTTCTGTCCAATGCATGCATAGTTTGCATGGCTCTTGTGACTACTACTTGGATCACTGGCTGTAGATCCTGTCTTCAGCTATTTACAAGATAGTGTAATATTCATACGTAGAACTTGATAAAATGTTACAGCTATGCGTACAAATCAGTCCTTGGTAGTTATATGTGATGAGAGTATACTGTTGCTAAGTGATAACTGTGTAAGGAAGGTAAATGTGCTAAATGTGAAAGTCTGCAGATTCAGAAAGGGAGATCTACTGCATCTGCAGTTCAATAAAAAACAATCGAATTTTATTTCCATGTTTATATAAAGATTTGGTTGTGAAACAATAATTTAGCATTAAACAAGCAGAACAATCACTCCTTAGGTTACATTCTGGCCCATCAGCGAAAATGAACATCTTCAGGCCATGTGTGAATTGTCGCAGGGCTTCCTTGGAGGGGAGTTATGGAAGCTTAGTCATTTGTGCAAGCACAAAGAAAGAACACCCAACTTGTAGCCAGAGGTGGGAGGAGTGCACACCCTCAGCACCTGTCTGGTTACTTTGCACATTGTCAGAGTCGTCAGTATTCCAGTCTCTCACACTTGTGGATACGTTCTTCTTCTCGGATAATAGTACCACCCTTACCTTATCTGAGGTTCCCTTTGGGGAAAAGAGAAAAGAAAAGGTGGATACCAGAATTTTCTGTAACCCAGGACAGGAAGAAACTAATAAAGTCAAGTCAGTAATTGTGCTGAAATCAGCTCCAGCTAGGTTAAAGGTAATTCCAGCAGATGGAAATTGTGACCACTGACTCACAGGCCACTGATCCAAGAAACACACTGACCTAAAAGAAGGGAAAGACTGAGCGTGCAGGCTAATTAGGATAAGAAGAGAGACAATCATTAACCAATAAATGATAGACTAATATTTAATAAGAGAACTATGGAACTCATAGCCAATGAACACTAATTCCTTTGTTTTCTAAAATACATTAAAAGTAAAAAATTTTGATAATTGGGGGTTTGACTTGTGGAATGCCACTGATCACTGAGGCTTGTGCAACTCTGAAATAAATAATGTCTCTCTTTGGTGTGTAACTATTGGCTTGTTGCACACTGGGTAATGAATCCAATTTTTGTGGACAACAGAAGGATGAGTTGTAAAAGGCAGTTATTTAATGGGATAAGAAGGAAGCAACTAAGGCGCAATTATCCCACAGGGATGGATTTTTTTTGTTGTTTGTTTGATGAGAAGTTTAGTAATATCATTGTCATAAAAAAAAAAGGAAGTATGGGGATAAATTTGACTAGGGAGACAGAGAATCCTTATATTCAGCAATTGTGAGTACACATTAGTAGCAAATATTCCCAAGGAAAGATTGGAAAGAGAGAGAGACTAATACACAGTTCATACATATTTCCCCTATAGCTCTACCTGAGGGTGTATAAAACAGAGTGAGAACAACTGTCCTCCTGTCTCTTGTTTTTTTAAGGTTATAAAAAAACCCAAGGAACTATAAGAAATGACAGGCCTTTTATTCATTTTGACATGCATGGCTTGTCAAAACTGTAAGTCCTAAAAGGAATTTGTTTGCTTTTAATGGAAATTACAAATAGTTAGGGTTTTTTTTCTGGAAAATAAAAACTTCAAAGTGGAATCTACATTCAAAAATGAGCAAGACCTCATCTTCTTGAATATGTAAGGAATACAAAAAACAAAGATACTGTGCTGAAAATACTGAGATCCTTCTGTCATTACGCTTCAAAGTTCACCTTCATAGGTTCCTTTTCAGACTTGTTGAGTCACTGAGACTGTCCCATCTTTTTGTTTGCCTTTTTTTTGCCACATAGTATCCATCTGAAGTATCTTTGCTTAGATTAGCTTGCATTTGCATTCAGTCAATATGGAAACATTTATTTATGCATAACAGGAACAGAAAACTGGGAAGAACTTTTTGAGTCATTGAAGACATTTTAAACTGACGTTCAATTTTAAACCTAATAATCTCTTTTCCTCTGCTGCTTTTATGAAGGTACCAATCCACTGATGTAGTGCTCCTCCTTCAGTTTTTCAGCTTAAATATATTTATACATTTATAGATTTTTTTCATGTGTGCCAACTTTAATTTATCACTATATCTAGAAAGAAGAATTCTGTTCCCTCTCCAGTTTGTCTTTTCTGGAATAAGTAAGGTGAGTTTGTTCAGCTTACTTTCATATGACTGGATGTTTGATTTCCTTACAGTTTTGTTATCTCTTGTTTATACTCCTGCTGCCTGACTCTCCTTTAAACATAGGTGGCAACCACTTCTCGGACAGTGACATAATAAGTTCCTATTTCCTTGGCCAAGACTTGCTCACCTTTCATAGCAAGGTCATATTGATATATAATAAAGAATATAAATTCAACCTAAGCACCAACCTGAGTAAAAAAGGCTATGTTTCTAAACCTTTTCTGAAGTCTGCAACATCTCTGACTATACTAGTAAATGAAATTGTCTCAAGGCTAGAGAAGTGACTGTGCTAAGTGTCCTATTGCTTGTTACTTGGGAGAAGAGACTGATCCCCACACCAACCTCCTTTTGAGGATCTCTAGAGAGTAGTAAGGTCTCCTCTGAGACTCCTCCAGGCTAAACAACCCCAGCTCCCTCAGCCACTCCTCTAGTCCTTTCACCATCTTTTTGGCCTTCTTTGGACATATTCCAGCACCTCAGGCTTTCTTGTAGTGAGAGGCTCAAAACTGAACACAGTATTCTAGGTGCAATCTCAGCAGCGCTGATTACAGGGGGATGATCCTGCTGGCCACACGTTTTCTGTCACAAGCCAAGATGCCATTGGCTGTTTGAGCTATCTGAGCACTCTGCCGGATCATATTCAGACAGGTGTTGACCAACACCCCCAGGTCCTTTTCCACCAGGCAACTTTCCAGCCACTCTTCTCCAAGCAGTTTGTTAACAGATTATGTGTTACCACTGAGTGACTTAGTTTGTCTAAGTAGGTTTACTTGCCCGGCTTTTTATTGTATAAGGCACAGAACTTTATCAGAAGTGTGCCCTGAGACAGAATCAGCTGGCAAAATAGTCTTTAGTGCCAAGTCAGAAGGAAAAATTTAAGAATAGCATTGTAGTGGTATACACCAAAACTCTCTAAATCAGGTTTACAGTGTTAGCTGGATTTCTGTCACTGAGAGAACTGTCCTTGAGTAGCAAGAATGGCATTCCTGACCACTGAGTGTTTATGAAGAATACAGTGTGGTAGCCCTAAGGTTAAATGACTTGTGCTCATGACACCCATGGTGAAAACTTATATCTAAGATAGAACAGGCAATCACTGGCCATCAGGGTAGAACTAGAGCTAAACTGCTGTACTACCCTTCTCTATGAATGTGTGTTAACTAACTTGCAGATTATAGAATAGTTTATGTTTAAAAAGTTCTAGAAAACTTGACTCTGCCCTTATTACTGTGGTTTTAGAGCTGGCAAATCCTCTTTTCTTGGAGTATGCATTAATTAGATCTGAGAGAAAATACAAACACATTCACTTAAGACAGTGTCTTGCCCAGCTACTGAGAGGTAATTTTTATAGCCGCAATGCTCTCAGCCATGGAATACTTTTTATATTACCAAATTCAAAAGTAGAAATACAGAGGGGAAAGATTGAAGTCAGCATTCTTTTGTCTTGTGTTTTTCTTATCTGGCTGTTGTTTTGGTTTGGGTTTTTTTTTTTACATTCACAGTTAAACCAAGCTTCTCACTTCACTTAGAACCACTGGTGATAATAAGGAAATACATTAATATGGTGAAGTCTTGCATTGCACAAGAAACTTATCTGCAGTTCTCAAGCAAAGAAATCTAAATTAGAAAGGCTACAGCTGAAATATTGAGTAAAAGCCTGTAAAAATCCCTCCCTCAAGCTTCCACTTGCAGGTAGAATTTAAGTGACCTAATAAAGCTTGAAAGTGGTGCAGTGTCATTTATTTGTCTGCCTGTGTGCTTCCAACAAATGTTTCAAAATGCTGTAATTTTTTTCTGTGGGAGTCTTAGCTCCATGGTAACCACATCCAGTTTAACTCTTAAGGAATCTTGTCACTGTAGAGAAATCTTCTTATCTAATGATTATATCTACTTCAGTCTCCTTTTTTACAGTTTGTCTTTCCTTCCTAACTTCCCCTAAGCAAGGTTTTGTTAGGTGTGAATGCAGCTGATCCTCTGGTGTAGGATGTCATCACTTCAGAATAATTCTTCATGTTTTCCTCCTGAAAAAGCAGAGAAATACAGGGTAAGGACAAAGGAATACTAAGATGATGAATCAGACTGTAGTCTCACAATTTGCAAGAAGAGTACTATTGCCACCTTTGAAGTTCAGGACATGAGAAAGAAAAAGGTATGATGAGTATGGAAATATTCTTTCATGAAATGATGCTGAAATAACAGTGACTTTAGAAAAGAAAAAGTGCTGTGACAGATGCTCCATGCCTTTCATTTCATTTCATATCATAAGATAAATTTTGAAGGTAAAAGGTGACAAATTCTAAAAAATTATAATGAAGTAAAAGTCTCATATTCAGAAAGAATAAAATACAAGACAGAATACTATTTTCTAATGAGAAATATACAAGGATTTTGCAAGGAGTTCTACCCCCCACCCTAGTATGAGAGATATAAAGCAGCCTCTGTACATTTGAAGACTTAGGAAGAAGTTTCCAGAATAATGTTTTAGGATAACTGACTTAATCAGATTTGCGTGGTAATTTGTGGAGTATATAAGGAGGGGAAAGGTTGTATGTGAATATATACCACTTTCCTCAAAGCAACAGTGTTCATTTTAAATCACAGTGACATAGCAGAAGCTAGACCACTGATTTAACTTCTTCTGAAATTACTAAATCCAAAAATCTAATTATTCATATTTTTGTGAATTTCAGCCATTTGCAGGCAGCTGTCCACGTATAACCGGGGGGAGAAAGTTCTGCCTCATCTTGAAGTCTGATGTCTGGTGCACACTAAATGTAGATTTTGCTGTTTTTCTTTCTGTTCTCTCTTAAGTGGAAATCAGGTGTTGGCATTCTACAAGGACATTAAATTTGTCTCATATTGGTTCTTCTGGCTACAGTTCCATTTTGCTATCATTGTACTATTGCTTAGTCATTATAATGAAGCCATGCTGAAATCCTGGTGACTTGCCCGAGACCTTCACATTGTTCTGTGCTGAAATGAATCTCTGCTACTCTTCTCATAGCGGACACAATAGATGGAATATTTTTTTCGTAGTTGTTATTCAGAATTAGTTTTTTCTACTTAGTCAAAAGCATAGCCATAAAACACTGGCACAGCTTGAAAACTGTATACATTTTATTATAGCTGAAATTGTTTTTGAAATTTATTTTGAAATTTATTTGCTTGCATCACCAGAACCTTTAATGGTACTGCATGTAGTACCCTGGATGCATAATTTTTAAACTGTGTCTCACTTCTATGAACCTGGACCTTACTAAAACCAAAAACTATTTCTTTGAATTATTGGTTGCCTTTGTCTCATGTTGCTTATAAAATATTCAGAGAGATGAATCCCCCTCCTAGTTGAAACTCTTTAAGTTATGAAAACACAAGATTCAGTGCCCCCAGAATGGTTGTACCAACCATCTTGTTGGCAAAGTCAATTCCTACCAGCCAAGCTGAATGAACGCTGAGCAGAATAGGAGTCTCCACTCACTTCTTTTTGTCAGGAACAGAGCATTTGAAGGAAGTTGTAGTTGTAGTCCCGGTATTATATATACATATATTTAACACAAGATGTAGATGCAGTGTATCTTATACTCTCTGTGGCCATCATTGACCAAAAGTTCAGGTTGACTTCACAGTATCAAGCCATACATCTAGGTTTTTATTCTAAATTTTAAAAAGTCTTCAAGATCTTGCGCTTTGAAGTCATGCTTTGTTATCTTAACTGAAATATTTTCGTGCTAAATACTCAGAGTATCCTCTCCTCTCTGAATCAGGGAACAGCACAATTTTAAAGGGTGATAGTAAGTGACAAGGGTCTTGTCAGATGATACAAGAGAGTCTTTTCCTTATTTGTAATACAGAGATTATACGATAAATGCTCATTGCTTATTTAATTACTGTTTTCAAACCAATATACAAATGACAATGAAAGTTTCGCAGCTATGACCTTTGTACATTTTGGTATGTTAAATTGCTTTTAGGCCATCCTTTCAAACCTTTTCCAAAACTTGCGTTCTGGATTGAAATTTCAGTATGTCATGACTAATCAAATTATAAATTTTTCTTGCCTCCTTCAGTTACTTCTGCTGTATTCACTCTTATTTCTGCTGATGATATGCACCCTTGAATTTGATTTTCTCATTTCCTTTCTGTTCTAAATGTAATGTAAATGCTAAGCAGATCCCAATGATTAAAAAATGAACATAATCAGAAATTGCTTCTGTTCCACTGTGATTAGTCTTTATCCAAGCTTTTAATAGTGTGAGGAGTTCTTCATGTCTTAATGTGTGTGACAACACAGAACTGTTACTCTTCAGTGAGACAAAATATAATTTGTAAATATTTTCAGGCATACAGGGAGAAAATTGAGACCAGCATTTTTATTACCTCCCTTTTTTTGTGTATTAGCAAGTTGATTTGTTCTTTGTATCCCTAAATTTGGTATCTTTATGTACTAGAATTAATGATAAATGAACATCTGATTTATTGTGGTATCTTCTTAAGTTTTGTGAGCAAAGAACTTTATGTAAAATTAAGATTATTAGAACCTCAAAGAAATGGAGGGAAGAAAAGGAGTATATGAAGTTTTCTTAGTAAAAATTTCTGAATTTCCTTTAAAAAACCCCAAACATGTCTTTAAGAGATTCTGCTTAAGTAAGGCAGCTTTGATAATTTTTTGTTCTTTTAAAATAATTGAAGCACAAAGTATATATTCTATCTAACTACATGACTATTTCTACAGAAAGGAGTAGAATTAGAAGATTCTTCTCCTGTCTCAGATAACTGATAATCCACAATAGATTTGCAAGTCACATCACTTCCAGCCTCAACCTCAATTCACCAACTTCCTAATTTAGAACAGAAAATTCAGTTCACTTTTCCATGTGTATCTTGTCAGCTGTTTGTTTGCTTGTTTGTTTCTTTGTCTGTTTGTTTTTCTGTGTAATGAAAGAGTTATAGCCTCGGACAAACATTTGGTGATGTTTCATGTGCTAGAATCGCAGATCACAAGCACACTTTTAATTCAAAAAGTCAATCTTTCACATCTGTTTAATAAATAGCTCTTCTGACATTAAACACGCATAATATGATAAAATTTAATACCATTACACAAATACCATTACCTTGGTTATTAAGTTCATTATCTTGGATATTATCAGTTTATTTGTTTGTTTGTTTTTGAAAGTTGTCTGAGAAAGCCAAGTGGAGACTGAAGTCTGTGAAGTATATTACATGGAAGGTAGAAAGCAGAAAAAAGAAGTACATTAACATACTTGACCAATTCCAATATAAAAAAGAGCTTTGATAATAAAGAACATTGACTAAAATAATGTAGCTACTCAGGCAAAAACATTGGCATCAAAATATGAGATTAGCACTTAAAATGTGGAAACACATGAAATTATGTTCATTTGGTACAAAAAGCGGAAAGGTGCCAATCAAGTCACTGAACTTGTGCTCTTAGAAAAATAACAGAAATTTAAGTAAGATGTATTGTGAATTCAAGGAAAAAGACAAACAGCAGCTTATAGGAACAAGAGGGGAAGGAGTCTCTTTGAATGCAAAGCAGTACAGGCCTCTATCAATGCCAAGTTATGTGGTCAAAATGAGAACAACATGATGCTGAAGGTGAGATATTTAATAAGAACTCTTAGGGGAAGCACTTTATTCAGGAGATGGGCTTTATTTTAAGTTCTCACTATATGTTATACAGTGCAGAGTGAAATCTATTTTGCGACAAAGTGTTTTATATTTTTAAATGAACAAAGATTAACATGAAGGCTATTTCATGAAGGCTTCTGAAGTCATGAATGACTGATTGATCTGGACGGGTTAAAGTTTATGGAATATATGTTTTTCCCAGAAGTGAAGTTTAGAAAAGGCTTATGTGAATGAACTAGCTGTGAATGTTTACCCTAAAAATCATATAGTCTTCACTAGAGATACATATAGAATACTGGAACTGTAGATTGTACTTTTAGTAATGGTGTAGTCTCCCTGAAGAACGCTACACTAAAAATATGGTGAGATATTTTAAGTAATTTCAGGCTTAGCAAACCTCAATGCCAGTTTTTCATTATGTCATAAATGGTCTCCAGTTAATGCAATATGTTTGAAAATAGGACCTATTTTAGAAATTTGAGTGACTTATTTCTATAAATGACATATAATCACCATGAGATTATAGTGCTGGCTGTAGCAGATGACACTGTAGTTACTTAAATATTTTGTCTTTTATCAAAGATGAGTGTTATTCCTTTTATTTAAAATTAGTTTTGTTTGGAGTTATTAAATAATTCTGTAATTATTATATTCAGAAAATATTCTCTCACAACTTTTCTAGCATGCAGTAGAACCACCAGAGGGTTTTTCACACTTGATTTTAAACAAGAGACAAAACAGTCACGTGAAAAGAAATGTGATGTCCCAACTAGCATGATACAGAATTGGAAAGTTCAAGAAGTTTCTGTAAGAGAGTTATCTGAGGCTTGTATTAGAAGATTAGTCCAGATCTTTCCAGCATTCACAGCTGTGCTTTTTCTATGTTGATTTTACATATAAATTCATGTCTAATCTTAATGGAACTTACAGGAGTATTTACCTGTCCCTATTGCCTGTGTAACTCTGTAACTCTTTTTGAATTTTTTGGTCAGTTTCCTTAATTCACTTAGTAAAGTGATGTAGAGTTCAAAATACTGCATTTTGAACTGCATTTGGCTGCAAAACTTTACCATCCATTTTATTATAATATTTCTAACTTTATAGTAAAAAACCCTTTTATTCGTGGTTTTCTATATAAATTACTGTATAATTTGGAGCTTCATGCACAGTACTACTGCTTTCCCAACTTTGTTCTCATTTGTCTTATAAAAACTATTGCTAATAAAATTAGTTTGATATGAAAATGATGTAACAGTAATGGGTAACATGGGTAATGGATATCCCAGCTATTCTTGCCGTATAACCAGAAATGCTTGGAGGTTTTGTATATATATGCTGTACAGGAGTTCCACTAAGGGCAGGGAGAAGGCTCAGTTTTGCACCAAATAACAATCATGAAGCCTGTGATTGGTTCTATTATAAGTTAGCAATACCTGTCCATCATCTGATGAAGGTATTTGATATCATGTCTTGACATACCATAGTGTTTCATAAATGTCTCAACTCAACTGTGGAGAAAACATTAAAAACTAGGAATTTATAATATAACAGCCTCTTAAAAATGTTCTTTGTTTCTGTTGGTGGCTACAAATCAAGTCTGGTCTTTTAGAGAGCTGGATTCATAATTTATTTAATTTATTTTTTATTATTATGCCACTGCAGGCTATTTGTATGCTTGCGTATAATCTAAACTGTATTATAATGTTATGTATAGCAAAATCCCTCAATTATTATTTAAATTAGTTTTTAAATGAGCCTACTGATAAAAAGTAGAAAACACTGATACCATATCAGAGAACCACAAAATCACAGAATATTCTGGTGGAAGGGACCCACTATGATCATCAAAGTCTAACTCCTAGCCCTGCACAGGATCATCCCTAAGAATCGCACTAGATGCTTCTTGAACTCTGGCAGGCTTACCTGGGGAGCCTGTTCCTTGTTCCAACTACATTTTGGATGAAGAAGCTTTCCCTAATATCTAATGTAAACCTGCTCTAACACAACTGCCCTAATCTGAGGCCATTCTCTCAGGTCTGTCACTGGTCACCATAGAGAAGAGATCAGTGCCTGCCCCTCCTCTTCCACTCACAAGAAAGTTGTAGACTGCAGTGAGGTCTCCCCTCAGTCTCCTCCAGGCTGAACAGACCAAGTGACCTCAGCTGCTCCTCACACAGCTTCCCCTCAGGGCCCTTCACCATCTTCATTGCCCTGCTTTGGATGCTCTCTAAGAACTTAATATCTTTCTTCTCTTGTGGTGCCCAAAACTGCACACAATATTCAAGGTGAGGCTGCCCCAGTGCAGAGCAGAGTGGAACAATCCCCTCCCTGGACCGGCTGGCGATGCTTTGCCTGATGGCCCCAAGGACATGGTTGACCCTCCTGGCTGCCAGGGCACTGCTGACTCATGTTCAACTTGCTGTTGACCAAGGCCCCCCAGGTGTCTTTCCGTAGCACTGCTTTCCAGCATCTCATTCCACCATCTGTATGAACATCCAGGGTTGCACCATCCCAGGTGCAACCTGGGCACTTTATCTTGTTAAACTTCATACGTCTGGTGATTGCCCAGCCCTATATGTATGCTCTATTCTTCAGTCTTCAGTGGGATCTGGGTAAAAAAGTAGACTATGTTTTGGGGGTTTAATTTAGGTTATTCAATAAGTTGATCTAATGTTTTTGAGGCAGAATTTCGATACTACAACAGTTTTTCTTCATATTTCAGTAGTCTTTTCAGATAGGAAAATGTTGCACATGATACTCTGTAAGCATTTTAAACTGATGAACAAGAAGATATTAGGAAGGAATAGTACTTGCCTCTGAAACTAAACTCTGAAAGTGTCTCGCAAATATGTTAGAAGCTTTCTCAGGCTTAAGATTTCACATATTAAGAAAACAAAGTATGCTATCTGGCTTGTTGTATAGGTGCTGCAAGTGCTTTCTTTTTCTGCAGTACTTCTTAGACTCCATTATCTGTGTCCTGGAAATGCAGAGACTGAAAAGCTCAGTGATACAAGCCCTTCAAATTTAATTGAACTCATGGCTTGTCCTATGTATTTAGTAAAATAACTGCTTAAGAATACTTTTGTTTGATCTCATTGTGGTTTGCTGCCTGTCAGGTTCTGTTATCTGCTTTTCTGCTTCAATTTCATTTCTGAGAAATGGAGATGGAATTTCACCTTTTTCTCCATTTTTCTTCTGCTGGAAAAAAAATTAGAATTACAGGACTGAGGCAGAAACCTCAATCTGAGGATCTTGGTTAAGGAGGAGAGGTAGAGTAGGAAGCGCCAGTGTGACAAATGACTTGATGAGGAAGGAGGCAGGTATGTAGGTTTTGAGTTTAAAAAAAAAAAAAAAAGGATGTTGCTCTCTTGCAAATAGATCATATTTAACCATTTGTTCTGCTTCCCATGCCGAACTTCAAACAGGTGGAAATTAAGCCCTTGCTAAGCAGTAAGGGGGTATATAATATGGTAGAAGCAGGCATAGTGGCAGAGAACTATAGAAAACTGAAACATTTTTTTCTGTTTGGCATTTGGGATGGAGAAGTGGGCACTGGTGACCATGACACAAGCTGTTTTGGTTTGGATATGTTTGTATCACATGTAGGTCTTTCAATTGAAATCTCCCTCTTAAACAGATGCTCCCAGACTCATGTAGACAAGCTGAGGCAAGCTTGTGGTAGACAAGCTTAACCTGCTATATTTTGCTGATCCTGACAATCAATGATCAAACAAGTATCTTCAGCATATGTCAAGTGGGTTCTGAATGGAATATATATAATGGCATACCTAAAAGAATAGACTTAATGTAGGGATAAAGGAATCTTTGTCTTACATTTGGGACTATTTACAAATAAGAAACAGATTAATTCAATTAGTGCAGCCCTGTTGGCACTACTCCATACAGAACACAGTTATTTTTTTCAGTAGTGACTTAGTTTAGCAACAGACAGATCAACATTTTCTCATACTTAAGAAAAGTGTTTATAGCTCTATTGTATAGTAAATTGGGCATATTTGTTCACAGAGTGCACTGGATTTGGCTAGGAAATTTGGCAACTATCAAACCACAAAACTAACACTGATTTAGAATTTACAGCAGCTTCTTTGATTGTATACTTTAAAACAAGTTGTTTACATTTTTTGGTTTCTTTTTAGCTGGTTATAAAATTCTCACGCAAGATGTGTCTGCATTTTAAAGGGCAATTTTAAAAACAGTAGCTGGGCATTCGGTATGCCCATGCACATCAGAGGCAGCCAGAACTCTCCCTCAGCTGAAATAGAAACATCGGGTGTGGGGTGGAAAAGGCAGACAGAAAACACAAACAGAGAGAAGTGGTTGTAAGGCTGTGCTAAATGAAGGGTGAAGGAAATCAATATATGACAAAGACTGAGATGAGAAATGATACAAGGGCATGGACATAAGATATGTGCAAAACTGAAAAAGAGGAACTAATAGCTGGGCTAGGTAGATTGAATTTTTTTTAAGTGTTCATTTATGATCTTCATGTTGAAGCACAACTGAAAAAACCATCTGAATTCATTAAGATTTTGCAGATTCTGTATAGGAATTCTGTCATGAAAAAGTTATTGGTATAGGCCTTCAGTTATGTTTGGTGAACTTCGTAGCTAGTGATGCTACCTTCTGAAAGAGGAAAAAATTGCTGAAGTTAGTAGCGACAGAGAAAACTTCCTCTAGAAATAGAAGGATACTTCAGGAGTGTTACTGTTCACGGAAGCATATTTTCCTTTAGTGGACATAGTTGAAAAATACAAGAACAAAAGAATTGTGTTGGTGCTTCAGATGAGCCCTATACTAATAAAAAGATACAGAAGCAAGACTGTAGAATTGAAGTTTTTGCTAACTTTGTGTGTAGTAGGGTATGTTTCCTATTATTTTAGTCAATTTTAGTTGGAACTAAAAAACCTGCTCTGTTAAAGATGCAGGAGAGGATGTGAGACACCTGAATGTGGCAGAGAGCCCTTTTAAACTATGATGGCAGCATAAAACACTTGATAGTTACCATCATTATTTTCATGTCTGCCTTTTTCAGAGTATATAACTCTTCTCATACATTAGCATATCACCTTTTCAGGAGACTAAATTCAGCTGCAGAGAGGTCTGAAATATTTGTCTGTGGGACAGTGCTGTTTGAAATAGTTTTTTCTCTCTTGCAATAGTTAAAATCATATCAACACTCTCATCTGAACATATAAGAAAAGGATAGTGAATGGTGTCTTTTTGCCTTTTTGCAATTGCCTCTTCTGCAGTATGTAATTTATTTACGTTATGTCTAAAAATAGTATATTGTGTGACTGCATTAATAAACTGTAGATGCCCATAAAGTATGAGGAATGAAATCTGCCTCAGATTTTATAGGTAACAGTATTTGGAAAGTATTTAATAATGATTATCAGATAAAAGCTTTAAGGAAAGCCCCTTTTTTTTGAGTTCTCCTATAAAACTGCAGAGAAATAATCATTAAGGATGATCAGTATACTTTCAATCTTTTCTGAATGAAAGTGCAAAAATATGTTTCTAATACGCTTCATTCACTTACTTGTCAAAAGTGTCTGTATTCTAATTTGGGGTTTCGTGATTCTAACATTCAGCCCTATATACTTGTTATGCATTTATCTTCTGTGTTTATGATTTATTTAGCTCTTATCTCTGTAAAGAAAATGTTATTCCTAGCAATTAAGCCATGATAAAAACCTAAGGATAAGCCTAACAACTACACTCAAGGGATTTCATGCTGCTGAAGTTGACTAAAGATACTATGTAGCCTACTACGGAGGTCTGAAATTTCAGTTTCATTGGCAGGTTTTTCTCATTTGAAATCTACCAGCTGACAGCGTGATCAGTCAGCATTTAGTTATTTAGTGAATAACTATCTTAGCATTTATTTAGTCATTATTTATTCAGTCATTTAGTAAATCACTGAAAAGTGAAAAGACTCCTTGTTATAGTATGCTCAATGAAAACATGCTTAAGCATTGTATACTTACTTAAACAACTTAATGAAAGGTGTGTACATAGGGGCTAAACAGCTGTATGGGTGCTTGCAATTGTCTTGGTGCATGTAATTATCTTGGTAATGTAATCATTTAACAAGAACATGTCTTTACATGTTCAACTAATTACTAAGCAGTCAAATAAAGCTGGAAGGTTTTCTGTGCCTAGTTATCCTTCTATTCTATATTTCTGCCTGAAAATCTTGTCTGAGGAGAAAGAGATATTCCAAAAGATCTCCAGCATACAACCAGTTTTAACCATGATGTATACAGGTATACATGTAAAATTTAACTAGAATTTACATGAAGACAAATAGGTTTAATTTTATCCTTTTATTGTGACTCTACAACAGTTTCTTGTGGGTGTTAAAAAAATATTTTGTAAGGCATTTGTAAGAATGCACTATTAATTACAGAGAAGGAAGAATAATGTAAGGGTAATGGGGCTTGGTGACATTATATCAAATAATTTCTACCTTATTAAAATCACTGTAATATCATCTGTGACTGTAGGCAAAATATGCTCTTGTATGCTCTTGCATAATTTTGGGGGGTGTATGGGTTTGGGGGTTTTATGAATGGGTTGTGGTTTTTTGTTTTGTTTTGATTGGTTTTGCATTTTAATACCCAATCACCCAATCATAGGTGAGCCATCATTATAATTTTGGCTGCCAACAAGGACAGAACTATTGCCTCTTGCCAAGTATTTCCAGCCTGTTGCTGGTGATACTGTAAATCTTATGTAACGTGCTCTGTATTGTAAGTAATAGTAGAATAATCTAATGCAAAACTTGTCAATTTAAATGAGCTGTGCTTTTCTTTGACTTTTAGCAACTTTTCTCTGACTAACTTTTCAGATATTAGCCAAAACTTCCCCCATTAGAAAGAATTATACAGAGCAGTTCTTTGAAGTGTTTGCATTAGGTGCAGTAATTGTTTACCTTTTGTTTTCAGTGGGATATGATGTAAAACAAATTTTGTAACTTCTAGTGAATTTGATTACTACAGGAGTTGCCCTTTGCATTTGCTCTCGGAGTGATATTGTGTATTTCTTACTGTAGGCCAGTTGACTCGTGGTGGTAGAGTGTATGTCAGGATTGAATTGGTAGAACTGATAACAGAAGGTGGATGTGCAGATCTTATTAAAAAAAAAAAATCTGATAGTCTAATTTTAAAGATCGATGCTTTGGACTTAATCCTAATGGTTACTGAACTTTTGCAGAAACTACAGTTATCCTTTTCAGGTATATTCTGTGATACAGTTTATCTTCCACTTCCTGGCTTCTTAATGGATCCAAGGTGATAATTTGAGATGACATTTATATGGAGACAATAAGAAGTTTGTAGCAGAGACAGAATATTTATTAATCCTGAATAAGCTATGAAGGAAGCAAGTACTAGATTTTACAGGAGGTGGTGCCAGTTGTGTTAGGTTGAAGAGCTTTTTCTCCATGCTAATGTTGTATAACTGTGCCTTCATTGTTTAAGTCAGTGGCTTGAATTCCTGCTAGCTTGTTTGTGTTTAGGAAATTTCTGTTCTGTTCTTTCTCCATAACTTTTCAACAAATAGATGATTTGTTTGTACTCAAGTTTTTGCCATCAGTGTACTCCCATTGAATAAACTCTGTGACATATTTGAAAGCATGCTAATGTCTACATGAAATAGAAGGCATAGAAATAGAAAAATATATTATCTGAGTATGCATAAAAACACTGAGGCTATAACAGCTGTGATTTTTGCAGACTTCCCATCCTAGATTTGGTAATATCTCAGTGTTGCAAATATGAGTGGGTCAGAAATGACAGAATGCTGCGTCACACTACTTGCTCTAGTCATGTCCAAGTTTTTGGTCCTCTCTGGACTCATCTATACAAAATTAGTCCTCATCTGTTCTCTGACTTAAGACATGTCATTTGGCACTGAACTAGTTTTCAGTCTGATTTGTTAAGATGATTCTATTAAAATCTGAAGATTTATTTATCTTTCTTTATTTTGGTTTAAAGCCTGTCTGTTTTTCTTGTGAAACTCACTATGAAGAGAAGGTCTAGCATGTGTATTCTATATCTCTGACTATTCCACTGATACTTGTGTTTGAAGTATGAGTGGAATTGTTGATGTAACAACTCACTGACCTACCAGTAATAAAAATAAAATGGGTGGTTTTGCTGGTTACCCACTGCAGGTTTAGAGGAACAGAAGTTCTGTATGAAGAAAAATGTGGATCTAGATTTGGAAAAAAAAAAAAGAGTCATGAAATACTTGAAGATTCATATTTCTAATAATTTTCTTTCCCCTGATGAGCTTTGTAGACATGAACATTTTGAAATCATAGATGTCGGGCAGTAATTTTTGTGGCAGAAACCCACAGTGGGAATGTAACAGTTTCCCTGCAAGACAGCTTGAAGTGGTGATAGATTTTGTAATTTTGTAATTTTCTTTTTCTTCGTATGTGGAGAAAGAGATTAATCCAACTTAGCATATGTGAAAGCATAAAATAAGCTCAGTATTCCTGATGAGAAAATCTAATTTAGCTCTCCAGTGATAACTAAGCTTTCATAGAAACAAGAAGTGTTATCATGAATTTTCAAAGTTCAGACACAGTAACGTGTAAACTCAAGGAAGGAAATCTGTAACTCTCTAACGTGTTGACTGCCAGTGTAGGACCATGGCTCATTGGTCCTAGGTAGAGGCTATAGGGGTCTGGGCTGAGTGAAATGAAGTAAGGGTCTTAGTGTGAGCAGCTGAAGCGGGAACTGTGGCTCACAGGGCCTGTGTGCTTAAGCACCAACTGCTGGGGGTGACACTGGAGTTCACATATTCCCCTAACCTGGACTGTGCGTGCCATGCATGTGTAATTTGTCTTGTAAACTTCTAACTGGACTAGCTGGCAAGTACGAGGCCCAAGTATTAGGCAGAGGGCCTGGACTGACAGCTAAGGGAGCTGCAAATTTTTTTGCGCTTGTGAGTCTAGAGAGCTTCACTAACAAACTTCAATCCTGGTCCTGAAAATAATTTTTTTTTTCCTTTGGTGGGGGTGGTCAAATTGGCACAGGTGGTCCAGAAAGGCTGTGGAATCCTAGCCTCAGGACATGTTCAAAACTTGACTAGAAATGGTCTTGATGCTGTTGACTCTATTTTGAGCACAGGGGTAGGACTAGACAGTCTCTGAAGGTCACTTCCAACTCAAAATAAAATCATAGAATTGTCAAGGTTGGAAAAGACCTCTAAGATCGTTGAGTTCAACCATTTACAAGCACCACTGTGTTCACCAATAAACCATGTTCCCAAGTGCCACATTGAATCTAGGCATGGTGATCCCACCACTTCCCTGGGCAGCATGTTCCAATGCCTGACCACCCTTTCAGTGAAGCTTTTTTGTAAGATCCAGTCTAAACCTCCTTTGGTGCAACTTTAGACCATTTCCTCTTGTCCTGTCTCTTGTTAGCTAGGAGAAGAGACTGACACTGGGCTGCAATCTCGTTTCAGGTAGAGTGATAATGTCTCTGTGCTGCCCCCAGGCTTATATTAGCAAGCCTTGTTTTATCCCTTTCTCCCTTCGAATCTTGTTTAAAGCTCTTTCAGTGAGCCCTGCTAACTCCTGTGCAAAGACTTTTTCTGCTTTGGGACAGGTGTGTCCCATCTGTTGCCAGCAGGCTTGGTATTGTGTAAACTGATCTGTGATCAGAAAAAAAATACTGCTGGGTAACACTAGTTGGAGCCACTTATTCATCTGTGTAATTTTCCTACTCCCACCATTCTCTGAAACTGCCAGGATAGAGAACCCTACTTGTGCCCCAGATCCTTCAACCAGTTATCCCAAGGCCCTGAGGTCCCTCTTGGTAGTCCCCAGGCTGCTTTTAGCACTTGCTGCCCATCTGAAAAACCAGTAATGGATAACTGGAGATGTCTCATGGTAACATCTCTTACCTGGACCCCAAGGAGGCAGCAGACTTCCCTATGGGTTGGGTCTGATTGGTGTATTGGCCTCTCTGTTTCCCTCAAAGGGAGTCTTCGATGACTTTTTTTTTTTCATAACTGAGGGAGTCATGATGTGGCGGGTAGACAGACTCACCCTGGACAATTCCTCCAACCTTTTTCCATGTTGTAGTGTGCCTGACTCTCAATTCCAGAGCCTCATACCTATTGTATCAGTGCACCTGGGGACATGAGGTAGGCCAGGATGGGATTCGCCTCTTGCCCTGAGCAGAGACCTGATTCTATTTCCTTCATCTCGTGGATCCCCTCCTTCTTCCTGGAGGCAAGAGGGTAGGGTATTCTTTGCTTCCTGTGATGTGGCTGGCCAGTGAAAACATAATTGGATGTGAATTTGTAAAGTGCAAAGGGTGTAAGTGGTGTGGTTAAATTTTGTGAACTTCTCTGCTGAAAACGTATCAAGGCTTGGCTCTCTAATTTGCTAGTGAATATTCTGGCTGATTTTTGGTATGAACATGTGCTACAGACTTCTTAAGTGAACCTTATAAGAGATTTGCAAGTAAGCAAGCACTGCTAACACCTTATCTGGGACAGAAGCAGTGGGAAATATAGTGATGCTGATTTTTCTGTAGAAGTCAACCTAATTGCAAAATTAAGTGCATTTTCCTTTGGCATTATCTATCATTTGGCACTACCTAATTTATGAAAAAAAATAAAGCAAATTAATATGTCTTTATTATCCTTTGTAACATCAGTTGGGTAACACTGAGAAGTATTTGTCTTATTTTATAGAAATCATTCTGTTACCAGTAACTGTCCTTGCTCTCAATTATAGATCCAATGCAATGACATCAGTGACTGAACATGTAGTCAACTCACATATTTCCACTTCGTTTGCTAGAAGATAGTGATTGATTTATCAGTCTTTAAAGACTGATACTGCTTGAAGATTTGTAGGTATCTCTTACTGAAATAGCAATAACTGTAAGGTTTAAATCACTATGGAGGGGAAACTGCCATGATGTTTGTTGGTGGTTTAAATTTTTGATTTCTGAGGATAAAGTTGATGGATATGATTCATTAATGTTCTTTCAATATCCTGACCCTGCAAGTTCTTGTCTAAACCTCGAACATTTCATTTTCTGTAGCCCAGCTTGCGTAATATGTGTAAATGCTTGATATGGAATGGACGGCCGTTGAATGTATTTAAATTTTCACATTTTATTTCTGTACTGTCTTTTCTACTTTATTCTGTCTTTTTTTTTAATGTATTTTATACGAAGGCTGTTTCAGTATCTGCTATGCTTTTCAAATGCTGTTTGAAAGATTTCTGTTGTAATGTTCCCTTCATTTGATGCCTTTTCTATTTTCAGCTGTAACAGATGTGGATGATTACTGAGTATACTAAGGTTTTTGTTTTAAAGAATTGCCAAAAATATCAAAGAGCTCACTTCTGAAATAATTCTGTTTCAAATATACATTACAGTAATTTATAGTTTTCATAATTTTTAATTGAAATAAGAAAGTAATTAATCTTAACAGACTCTTTTTCAAAAAGTTTTATGCACAGAAAACATGATAAACTAACAGGTAGGTGCATATATATAGTAGAAATGGAAGTTATAGCTGGATTTCAAGGGCATTATATCCTCATATTAAACATATTTTAAAATAATTTGTAGGCACTATAATTCTATAAAGTTTCTGTTAATTTTGTGGCTTAACATAGGGGAAGTAGTTGTGGTTGATGCTGAATAGTGTGTATATAGCCTCTAGATCCACAGAATGGAATTTACCATTGAAATGTATTGATTTTCTAATAAATTTTAAAAGCTTTGCCCAGAATTTTTTTTGTCTAGTAATATATAGCACCATATATATGATGACACACCATTCTGACATTCTTTCAATGAGGACATAATCAGAGAAGTTTATTGAATTGAAGGGAAGCACTATATGTAAAAGCTCTTTAATGTTCTCTACATCCCTTAATGCATCTGATAATTGACTGAATATGCCCAAACATACCTTAATATATCTTTATATTCACTAGTATAGAGTAACTATGGGTATTGTAGTTCCTTCAGAATTCTTTCTCTGTATGATTTGTGATCCCTCCTATATATGTGTAAACATTTGAACCTATTTCATACTTATTGCATTCTTACCAATTCTGGGAGCTCATTTGCTATTTGTTCACAGCCATATTTTGGTCTTATCTGTAGAAAGTCTGGAGGAGAAGCCTCAGATTTAGTCTAAATCTCTGCTTTCATGATTGAAAACTCTTTAAAACCTGTAATTGTTTTCCCCAAGATATGAAATAGTTACAGTTAAAAGACAGATATTAAGCAATTCTAGAGCCTGTGGAACCTTGCAGTTCTGCTTCAGACCTGTCAGCTCACACATTTCCCCCCCCACACCTTTTTTTTTATTGCCTCTAAAGTCTGGATAAGTAGCATGTAAATATTTATTGGCTATTCACAGGCTCACTCTGGTTCTGAGATCTGGTACAAATTCCTGAGTCTTGCAAACACTCTTTATGTGTTTAAATGCTGCTGCCCATTTTTCTGTGGTTCTACTGCCTACACCTGACAAGGACAGGACTTAAATTCAGGTCACCATGACATTGTAAAATCCCCTCTGAGAATACTATTTTTAAAATATACATTTGAAAAAGGTTCTTCTATTGTCGTGTAGAAAGCAGCTAGCCTAAAACTTCATGTACTGACTGAGAAAATGTCTGCTTTTTAAAATCTTTTTGTAGGATCTTTTCCAGTTTATTTTGAGTTCCTAAAGGTTAAGATAGATAATTTTTTGCCCCACTGTATGTCTCTCATTTTCAAAGCAGCATACTAAGTATTCCTTCTGCCAACAGTTGAGGGCAATGTATAAAATCCTGAATGGTATTGGGTTCTATAAAAAGATCCACAGGACTTTTGCCTTAAAGTCAGCATTTAAATTTTGTAGCAAAAACTGTTAATCCAAAAGGGGGATCTTACATTTTAAACAAATTGTGATATTAAATAAATATCTGAAATATTTATAGTTGATAGTTTAGAGAGAACAGTCTTATACAGAATACATGATTTAAAGAATATGCTAAATATGGTGCACATCCATTCTCATTTTGAAATAGATATGATCTAAATGTCTGTTGCTGTTGACATCTTTACTAATGTGGTAGTGGTCATGCACTAAGATTCCAAAAGGCTGACAGCTTCTACTTGGATTCCTTCTTGCTGTCAGGTGTCAAGTTTTTTAAATTGGTTCATCTGTAATTGAGACAAGACACTGGCTATTCCATTAATATTTTTTATCATCTTTCAAACACCAAAAATTTCTAAGTTAAACCTTGCAAGTTGAGTTTATTATGCCAAAGTCTCTTATATTTGTGAACTTCAGTTACCAGTTAATTTCTGAAATGAAAATAAATTTGTCACTATGGATGTCCTATATTATAACTTTCTGTTGCTAACTGGTTAGCCTGCCAGTGTATCACTTGCACCAGATGTAAAAGAAATGTGTAAAACAAATAAATATATGCAATTATGCAATATACACACAATGTTTCTTACATTCGTTTCTCTCCGAAAGGATGTTCCATTAAAATGAAGCGTAATACTCTCTTTTCCTAATATATCTAGTAATTTCTTCATTTGATCATATAATATTATGCCATAGGTCATGAATGTGTGAGAGTTGCAAAGTATGCCAATACTGACATTACAATTCATAGAATCATAGAATGGTTTGGGTCAGAAGGGACCTTTAAAGATCGTACAGTCCAGCTCCCTGCCACAGGCAGGGACATTTTTCACTGGATCAGGTTGCTCAGAGTGCTCTTCCAGTGATGCGGCATCCACAGCTTCTCTGGACAACGTGTTCTGGTGTCTTATCACACTTACTCTAAAGAAGTTCTTTCTTGTGTCCAGTCTGAATCTCTTTCAGTTTAAAACTGTTGTCTCTTGCTCCGTCACTATAAGCCCTGGCAGAAAGTCTCTCTACATCTTTCTAATAAGCCCCCTTTAGGTATTGAAATGGTTCATTGAGGTCTCCCCAGAGCTTTCTCTTCTCCAGGATGAACAAACCCCAGCTCTCTCAGATTTTCTTGATAGTAGAGTTGCTCCAACCCGAGTTGAAGTCCATTCAGTACATAATGATAAGGTGCTTATGCAGGATACATCTTTCTTGGATAATTCTGCTTCCTTGATCAGCATGGGATATATCTTGATGTTTTCAGTCAATCTGCTATGCTGTTAATTAATGTGTATGCTTAATGCCACCTCCTTTCTTAAAGCAAGACAAGATTTCGCCTGATAGGAAAGGACATATTTGATTTGCCCCTGATTTGCACCAAGCCAGTCTGCATGGGTAGTTCACCCCAGCTCTATTAATAAGGCTTCTTTGTCTCCTGCATTACAGTTTGAAATCAAAGGAGTGATTTTCAAAGAATATTTGGTTCTCAGCTTTTATGACAGATGATGGATAAATGCTTTTAAATACTAGATTTGGTCTTGGTATTTGATGAGGGTGTTCCTTTGTGGTCACTATCTTGCGCTATCTCACTTCCATGAACAACTGTATGAAGGGAGAGGTGGGGAAAACTGTGATACAAAGGACAGCAAACTGTAAATGCTTCAATGACAAGTATACAGCCTGGAAGTTGCATTGAAAAAAAAAAAAGAAGCAAAATGGTTAATACTGAACTACTTAACTTTCTGAAACAACTTTTAATCTGGAAGTTGTTGGGTTTTGTTTGTTTGTTGGTTGGGTTTTTTTGTTTGTTTGTTTTTAATTTTTATTTTTGTTGTTGTTGTTACAAGGGCTGACTGTTTTATTGCTGTATATTTGCTTAGTGTGCTTTGTTATGTCTCGCTATAAGGTATGGAAGTTTGTTCCAGAGTTACGATTAGGCTTTGGTCCAACCCCTGTTGAAGGAGTAGACTGACAACGGAAACCCCAACTCTATTTTTAAAATCTTCTGAGAACTGTCAGATGGTGCTGTGTGAATTTCCATCAAAGAACTCTGCTGTCATCATAAGGAACCATTTGCAATGAACTGGTTGTGATTATTGGGAGAAATTTGTATGGTTACTGGGGGAAGAAAGGCCTTAGTATGTTACTACCAAGCAAATAAAGGCTTTTAATTGACAAAAAGACACTAAAAACAACTAATAACAAGTACTGGAAGCAAAGCTAAATCTGCTGAGAATTCACCTCCACCCCACCATCACCACCAATGATTTAAAATCTGCTCTGGATATTGCTTTCCTTAATTTGTTCATGGGTTTTGTGGTGATTTACAACATGATGTGTCTAAGAACACCTTTGTTTAAGAAATTAACACATACTGCTTTCCAGAAGATTTGTTTACAGATATTTAAAGCAAAGGAAAGCCTAAGGTGATATATTCCCGTGACCTCTTCCTGATTCAGTTGCATGACTGTGATGTCTGTATTTTGTGACCAAAATATTTGTGAAGTATGACTTTTGTGTGGAGGTCCTAAAGGGAATTTTATCAAATTGCAGCAGACCTGTATAAACTTGTCTAATTACAAAACCAAAAACCATAACTTGAATCTTTTATGAACCTTTTTTGGTTCATAAGCTAACTCTGATACTAAACTTCGCTTTAGTCCTTGGTATATACTTTAGCAAACAATGTTTCTAATAGTATTTTATGCAGTAAGTAAATTTAGTATTTATTGAAAAATGTGATCTTCAATATTGCAAGTGGAGGTAGTAGTGTGAGGAAAAAAAGATATACAGAGACTCATATCCCTTTGGCAGAACGACAGAGTATAACTGCTGTGAGACAAAATTTGAGTTCTGTAAACAGGAAATATCTGCTTTACTGTCATGTATGTAAGAGGAAAAAAATAGTACGAATGGTTTTATGATTGGAAATTTAGGGTTTTGCTTTAAAAAAGGTAATAATTGGATTCATTCTAATATTTTTCTTGGCACTTTACAGCTGGTTTTAATTTTTTTCCATTATTACTATTTTTGAATTATATAATTTTTAATGAGCAGTTTAGTTTTTTTTCTCCTGCTGCCAGGCAATATGACTGAAACTCTTAAACCTGGAAATACTGAATAGAATATGGTAATGTGAATTCCTGTTATGCAGCCTTTGGAGTTGCATAGAAATATAATGTTACCTCTGAAAGCATTTAAATTAGGACAAATAAGTATGTCCAAACATAAGATTAAAAAATATTTATCCAAGTTTCAGAACTTTTTAAATGTTCACACAGCTTCAATATGGATCACATGTATCTCATATTGCCTCCTTGTTCTGTTTGTTTCTAATTTTAAGGAAGTATAGGATTAAAGTTCATATTCCTTGAATTAACTTAAAAAGAGGGACTTGAGTTGTTCAGGAACTGGATGGCTTGTCATGATCTTGATCTGAAGAAAAAAAGAGAATAGAAGAACACACAGAAGAACCCATCCTGGAAGACACAATACACTTTCTTTCCCTATGTATCTTCTTCGAATATGTCCAAAGAGGAGATTCCGATGTTCTCCTCCTCCTGCTCCTTTACATAACTGTTTCTGTAACATGCATTTCCCCACGGACTTGGTAAGGGATAATTGCTTCTAACAGCTAGTCAACATTCAGTGAATCTCAGGATCCCAGAGATATCTGTAGTCGTTTTTGGAGACTGCTGATCGATGTGGAATCATCAGTAAAGACATACTATACCTCACCACTAGGTTGCATTTGTAGTAACTACAGATAAGTGTGTAAGCTTAGTAGGTTATTTTGTGTGGTAATTTTTTTTTGTTTCTGTGTGTATATTTTGGGTTTGAGACTTTTTTGAGGCTTGAAAACGTTTGTTGAGGTTTTACTTGGTTTCCTGCTTCTTTTTTTTTTTTTTTTTTTTTTTTTTTTTTTTGCATGACTAGTCCATAAAAGAATTGTTTTTTAACCTGACAAAGAGTGGACAAAATGAAAAATCCATGTCATACACTAGTTTTGTAACTATAATAAATTTTTTTTTCAAGCAAGCAATCTATTCTCTTTCAACAAAAACAAAATCCGAAATATCCCAAACTTCAATTAATCAAATCTCTACTGAGATTGTATTATGTATTAGTCATAGTGTTACAACGAACAATTATTTTGTTTCCTCAGAATGGAATTGCCCTTAGCACAATGAACAAAGAAATCAATAGTTAGATAAATACAGCACGACTTTCACAAATTTCCTCCAAGGAATTTTTTTTGAGTTGTGCCTTGGTGATTTGACAAAGGAAAAGTGACATAGCCATGCAGTAAGATTTCTCATGTAGTTATATGCTTTGCTCTGAATCTGACTTCTGCATGGACATATGATACACAATTACCAAACTCTTGTTATTAATTACAGGAAAATTATGCTGCTTTTTGCAGTAGAGGAACCTAAACAATCAGAATTGTTCTAGCTAGATGGCAGATGAATACATAGTTTTTTTCTCAGTCTCAAACCCAGAACAACCCAAGCAAAATCTAATCAAAGAAGCTTTTCATTTTTATGAACTAATTAATTAGGAAGTCTAAATAGTCAACTAGTTAAATAGTTACCAAGGCAACACAGTTGCCTTGGTAAATAATGAATTCAGCAGCCAGAATTTTTCCCCATCCTTCATCAGAAGTAGAAAAGCAGTAGCAGAAATAAAAAAGCAATAATAGAACTCTTCTTGATATCAGTTTTATGACAATTAATTTTTCACAAAATACAAGAGAGAAAATATATAAATCTTGAGTTGCAGTAATAATAACTGAAGTAATAATTACACATGAGTTTAAAGGTTTGAAAAGTTTTGTTCTTTTCAAATTTGGAAATAGTGAAATCCTTTCAAGCAGCATTGTATGAACCTTCTGTGTGAGAATTAGTGGGAATAATTGACTATATCCATTAAGAAGTTGGAAACTAGGTAAGTTATGGACTTTTTTAAATGAATCATTTATACAACAGAAACACATAGTTAGCTCACTTTAATTTTATACTAGTATTTAGGAAGTCTTGGTATACTTCATCGGCTTTCTGACTTGAGCCACCTTTCTCCATTTTAATTCTTTAATATAGCAAACCAAGGAACACGTGACAAGGGTTTCATACATATTGTTAGCCTTATACCAGAAGGTGTGAAATTTGACTACGGCAAAGGGATTTATCATTCTACAAAAAAAAAAATGCTGTCAGATCAAGTGAAAAAGTACTTTAACTACTCAATTCTGTCTTTTCATTATCCTCTGATGATTTAGAGTTGCTTCCCACAGAACATTTGTTTAGAAGTTCAAAGGCCTAACCTACAGGCTTTATAAAAGCCATTGTATTACCCATGCCACAGGTGAACATTGACTGTGTCTGCTAAGCTATACGACTTCCCTTTTAAAAAAAAATGGTTATGATACATCAGGGTTTCTTTTGAGAATAAGACTTTAATGCTTTATATGATTTTAATGGACATAAGATAGAATTTAAAACCAATTGTTTCCTATATTTCAGTGAATTTGTAATGTGCTTCCTGAAAGAAAAAAAAATCTGATTCCTCTCTTGATTTTTAGCATTTGTTATTCTACTGATTAAAGAGTTCTACATAATTTACACTACTAAATGTTTAGGAAAACGTTCAGTGCAGGTAGCTGGAGGTTGAGCTCTGTGGGGCTGGAGCTCAAGTCTGAGGCAAGAGGCTGTGACCTGCCAACCTTTGCATAACAAAGGGCACAGGGATCTGTGGCCCAGCCATGGACCCCGCTCAGATACCACAGGAGCCGAGACCTCCAGACTTGCCCACACTTGGACTGTGAGGGTATAAAAGCCCAGAGGTTCCTTTGATCCTCCTTGGAGGCACAGGTTCTAGCTGTCAATCTTGTTATTTAGTTATTGCAGCATGATTAAATTATTCTGAGGATCTGGTCATCTGAGACTCTGCCATGGGAAACCTGGGGCGGAGCCGGTAGGGAAAGCTGGTCTGACTGCGTGAGTGTGGGGTGTGTGTAAGGAGTCAATCAGGGCAAACGTAGGTTCTCTGGAACTCACTGGAGCTCTCTGGAAATCCCTGGACATGGCTGCTGCAGTGAGGCTTCAGTCCCAGCACAGGTAGTGTGAGGATTGCCAGAGTGGCACCTGGATGGTCAGATAGGAAAGTTTCCTTAATATGAAGATGAGAATAGAATTGGACTCAATTTCTGTTTTCCCAACATTTTAGGGTCATACTAAACCTGTTTGGAATAAAATATGTATTATTATTTGGTTTTTTTAAATTGCAGTTATATCTTGTTATATAGCACTCTGGTATAGGTGAAAAGTGCTGGGTGAAAATTTTATATTTTTCCTTATAAATCTTGATATTTAACTGCAAAAGTGCAAGTAAAAATGTGTGCACCTGGGAGCATCAGAATTCAGTTATCAGCAAATGTTTTGACATGGAATATCTCTATGAAGACCCAGTGTTTTAAAATGTATATTGGGTTTATTTTAATTGTGTTGTTGCATTTCATTCCCTTTTTTAAATGAACATTTGTTTTAGTTTTTTTTTCCAGTCTTTGTCTTGTTTTGTCTCTTCAAAGAAAAGTCACTGACAGATTAAAGCTAGGTTTTGCTGGCAGAACTATGCTATGATCAACAAATAATAAAGAGTGAAAAAAGAGTTTTACAATCAAGATATTAAAATACTAGTGTACACAAAGTTTAAAAGTAAAAACTTTAATTCTATGTACACATTTTATAATACAGTAAATAAAGCCAGGTTTCTTGTTTTCTGAAACTTCATAGTATAAAATTAGTGTGGTTACTGTTTCATTATCATGCTGACAGATGGCACATTTGGTAGAGAAGCTAATTATGAGATGTGGAAATCTTTTTGAAAATATTTCTTGTAATTTCACTCAGAAGGCAGTTGTCAGATATCGGTGGATAGAGAACATGAGTACCTACGAGAAAATAGAGCAGTTAGTGTCTTGTTTCTTGTGTGCGCAAGTATTTGGAGGGAGGGAAGGAAAGTATAAATAAAACATAATCCAAATAAAATATGGAGAAGACTGCATAATAAAGTATATTTCCTATTCTAGTGCCTTTGGGTTGTTCATTGCTTCTCATGAGATGAGATGAATGCATATATATCTAGAAACCAGAGGGCAACATTACCTTTTTGGATCAGGATCAACCCAGCTGATGGTCCATTGCGGATTATAAATCATGTTCTAGCATTCAGTAACTATGAAAGATTACTTAACAATTACAGGATCTTGAAAAACAAGGTCTTCAGGAGACCTCAGGGTGCATATATTTCCTTACCTAGGGGCAGACTGACTATAGCCATGAAACAACATACCCACAGATGCCAACATAAACTGGTTTTAAAGACCTGTGGTGATAACAGGTACTACAATTTACCCAATTTTAGTGCCTTGCTATCCTTACCATTAGAAAAAGAGAAGGAACTATTTTTCCTGATACCTAGCCGCAGTCTTGTGGCAATTCAAGATTTATGTTCCTAGTTCTGTCTATTACACATGGGAAACGTATTATTCCCTTCCATTTTGGGGCAAACTCTTATATATGTTTAAAAGCTGTTTATTACAGCCCTAATTAGTTAATTGGTTTCATTTGTTTATTTATTTAGTTAGTTAATTGAACATTAGAGTTAATGAGATTGTAAGTGATCTCTGGAGCAGGTTGCTTATTGTATTGTTCAGCTGGGTTTTGAGGTATCCAAAGATGGATACTGAGCAGTTTGTTTGACCATGTTCACCAACGAAGGGGAAGAGAGAGAGGATCTGGGAAAAGGAATAAGTAGGTAGAGCAGTCATGGCAGGAAATTGTTTTAGGGAGCAAGGATATGATCAAGCTGTGAACCATTCTAGAAGGACTTTCAGAAATTAAGTTACAGTTGAAATTCATGCTAAATGTGAATTTATAAACAGGAGGAAAAAATTAGCAATCTAGCTTCATGCTTAAAATAATTGGCTTAGAACTGAGAAGCAAGATCCTGGTATTACAATAGTTCAATGAAAAATTCAGCTTAACACTCATTAATGGCCAAAAAAGGCAATCAAATATTAGAAATTACTAAGAGCATAATAAAGAACAGAAAAGAGAATGTCTTTTTGCTATTTTGTAAACATGTTATTTTTTCCATACTTTGAATAGTATGTGGAATTGTGCTTACCTCATTTTAAAAAGAAACCTTTGCAACTCAAAAATGTTGAGAAAAAAGTCAGATGAGGATCAGGTTAACAATCAGATGAGGAACCACGTATTTGGAAACTTGTACTTGTCAGGCTGGAAAAATGTGTGACATGATGAGGATGGACTGTAATCGTCATTGACTGTTGTGATGCAGAAACTTGGTGATATGAAATGGAACTTGTAGGAACCAGGCTGAAAAAAACACAAGAATTTGATTTTCCTGTAGCTGAGCTGTATCACTGCAAATCAGAGGAGGTTACAAATTACAATTTCACGTGAATTCAAAAGAAGGCTGGAGGCTGGGCAGGAGGAGAACAGAATGAAGGTATATCCCCTTCATATTTAAAAACTGTGTTTGGATCTGAAAATTTCTTAAACTGAAAATAATGATGCTCATCCACCTAGAATCCTGGATAACTGAAAAAAAATCGTAGGCAGTGTAAGAAGTCCACTTCTGTACCCTGAAGTCAAGATCTTTGCAAAACTAAGTTCCCAAAGTCTAGTAACTGTAAAATTCTAGCAAGGATTTGTGTATTCATCTATTGTGATGCCCTTCTCCCCCCCACTTCAAATGCTTGTAATGGGGTCAGATTTAGGAGAGATTTTTTCCCTTAAGAAGAAGAAAATCCAGTTCCATATCCTATGGCAACACTGTTCAAGCTCCAGCTTGCAAGTAGAAACACTCTCCTATTTCTTAATCGAAAGATTGTAAGATTGTTTTTTAAATGGTCCAAAACTGTGTTTCCTGTACTTGTTTTTAGAAATAACTGAAAATATTTTGTGACATTAGCAGTGCACTGAAATTGTGCCTTTTGGACAAAGTTCTGCAAAAAATAGAACTGTGTGGAGTGAGACCAGTCATTTCAGTGAGACCATCCTCTTGCGAAATTAAGTGGTGGGCACCAACAAATTTACCAAATCCATCTTTGGTTAGAGCATTGTCAACTCTGCCTATAGTTTCTTATTTTGTAAAGAAAAATGCAGCCAATGTAGATGGCAATTTATGCTGAACTTTACTTGTTTTCTGAGATTATTCCAGAAAACTTGAAATTCAGTCCTGTAGAGAGTCAGTTTGTAGCTGATGTTCAAACACTGATCAAGATATTTGTTTATATCCTGTGTTTTGTGATATAGTAAAATACATGAGTAGGTTGTTGTCTGTCAGAGTGAAGGCAGCTGTGGATTTTTACTTCGTGCATTTCTTTGCAACACTGGTCTATAATCAGCACATGTCAGTCTGACAGTAATCAGGCCTGTAAAGAGCATGAACTTAATATGCTTCCTTGTTTTACTATAAAAACCCAGGAATTCTGAGTTTTGTTTGATAGATATGTGTTTTTTAAAGTAATATGTGTTTTCTGATGGAAACGATATATTATCAAATAAAACTTTTCCATGTTTTTACAGAAGAATGTATTTTCAAAACAATTCCATATCACTTTGCATTTAAGTTAGTCATCCATGGGCAAGAATTATTTGAATGTTTAATGCAGCTGTGAGTCAATTATAGGCAAAATATGTATGCTTTTCTGAGAAAACTGTTTGTTCTTACAGGCTACAGGTATAATAACAAAGCTGATTAATTATCTAGGACTGATTGGCTTCAGTGTCACATCATATCAATTTTATTTTATTAGTTTATTTTTAGTACTGAATATAATTGAATATAATAGACTATATAGGGGTTAGGTAGATGTTGAATCAGTAGGTAACAAACTAAAACTAGTGTGTCATTTTCCATATATGTCTGTGTAAATTAGCATGTCTATCGTTAGTGTATTGATGGCTCAGTGCTTCATAATATCAAATATATTGAAGTGTGTCTATTGTTGAACACAACACCTATACACATTTATGAGTATTGTATAAATCATTACAATTCTTAATTATAGAATATATAAGGAACCCTAACCCAAGAAACCAAAAAGCTACAAAACCCAACCAATCAACCAACCAAAAACCTTCTACCAAAACTAAATGGACTAGAACAAATTAAATTCCTAAGCACAGAAATGTCAGAGCTGCTAGATGAGAAAAATTACATTTTAAACACTTACTAAATTGAAAACATTGAAATTCGTTGGATTGCTGGTTGACAAGCTAGATCTCAAGGAAGTTATATAGGTTCTTTTTTCTTTATTTTGCTTTTGGTTTTCTTTGACAGTTGACTGCATATAACAACTAACAATTTATCACCGTTCAATGTATAAGTCTCAGCATCCCAGTGATCATGCATGTTCAAGGTGTATTCAAGTAAACAGATGTAATTCTATATAAGAGAACTGATGATCAAGGTTAAATGTCTGTGGAACCATGTGTGTTTAAAAACTAAGGGAAGAAGAAAATGAATTTACCGGGAAAAAAAATTTTAGAATAGCAGAATTTGTGTGAGACAAGACTCAAGAAAACAGGATACTGCTGAGATATGGTCTGCATTTTCATAACAGTATAGCAACTCCATAAAACTCATTTCTATTGGGAACTACAGGCCAGAAAAATAATTTCAGACCTCAGGTGGAATGATATTCAGTAAAAACACTAAAATACTGAGTCATCTTAACAATGAGTAATTGACTTATTTGCAGTTTGCATAGGTTCCACTAATCCTTTATGCTCAGTCCATTTGCACCTGAATGATATACTCTTTAAAATTCTGCTGCAAAACATTCTGAAATACACTATTATTGCCACTTTTCAGAAGCTCTATTGAAATTCTTCATCCTACGTAGCAGATATATAGCATGTTAAATGCTGTACCACAAATGAAAGGGTACATTGGAAATTTGGGGGAATAACATAAAACATCAGTGTTGAATGCTGCATACAGTTCTTACTTAAGACATTACTAGGGCTTGTATTTTGGAATTACTGCAATTAATGATTTAATTTCATTATGCTAGAAACTCTTGCCCTTTTATACATGTGGATTTCAAAGAAAAATTCATTTATTTGAGTAATTCTCATTTAAAGTATGTTTTTATGTATGTTCATAGAATCATTGAATAGGTAGGGTTGGAAGGGATTCTGAAGATCAAGTTCCACCCCTCTGCCATGGGCCTAGTAGACCAGGTTTCTCAGGGCTCCATCCAACCTGACCTTGAACACTTCCAAGGATGGGGCATCCATAGTTCCTCTGGCCAACCTCTTCCATTGTATATCTAATCTAAACCTCCCTTCTTTCTTTTTGAAGCCGTTGCCCCTTGTACTATCTCTACAAGCCCTTGTAAAAAGTCTGAAGGCATAATTTTATATTTTAGAAAACTATGATTACAATAGAGATTATGTATACGTCTCTGTGCAATGATGAATACTTTAATGTAGTAGAGAGAATAAATACAATTTGAGCTATATAGAAGTAATTTAATATACTCTGCTGATGAGTGCAATTTAAGTGGCATATCTTAATTTTATCCTAAGTCTTGGTGTTTATAAATTCATGTGTTAGTATTTTATTATTTTTTAATCTCTGAAATATGTATTTTCAAAGATTGATACAGGAAGCAGATGATGAAAAATGTTTTAAATATTTTTTTCTTACATATGTTCTGATTTTTTCCCACTAAATAGATATGATGCTGAAGTAAATATTTAAAAATTCATGAACAGCGGGATGAAGTAATGGGTGCTTAATTGTATTGTTAATATTTTGCAACTTATTACCCTAAAGATTAAAAACCAGAAATGTTTTTACTAATGAACTTGAAAGCTGAAAATTTCAGAGAGCATTTTAGAGAAATGAAAATAGAAGCAGCAGGGGAAAAACAAATTAATTTTCTAAGCATTAATTATCTAATTCTGTCTACCTTCCAATTGACTAAATATCGTAAAATTGTTTGTAAAAATTTCTTGGATTCCTATTCTGCACTGTTACAAATGTTATTGATTGTTATACAAAGCTAGGTAAGAAAAACACTGTCTATAACTGTTGATTAATCTCAATTATAATAGTTGTTCATCTTAGTAGTAGTACATAAGCAGTGAAGGGTCATGCAAAAGAACACACTTGCAAAATCACACAAACGAGAAACATGCTTTGGAATTCCCTGTTAACGTGTGTGTCACTTAGTTCCTTTGGTGAAAATGACTTTGTCACTCCCAGCTTTTATTTCAAGTGCCCAAAGCTGTGCTACTGTCATAGTATTGCAGTTTCATAAGGGGACTGCAAATAGCAGTGCTGCTTTTAGAACATAATTATTCAAGTGATCTCAGAGTTCAGTACAGGCGGCTCTTGTGTATCTGCTTTGATAATAATAATTGACACCAGTATAACACTATAACTGGAGGGGGCACAGACATATCGCATTGCTTTTGTTTTACCGGCTTCCGCCCCCTGAAAAACTTCTAAGGTAGTGTCTTTTGGTGAACAGATACATGCCTGTATAAAAATAAGTGCTCCTACGTGCTAGTCTGCAAGTGGTCTTTTTCTCAGTCAGTGGACGAGTTTTGGAAAATACTATTTTTTAAATTCTGTATGTACCTTTAACACAGTCAAACACTAAAACCAGTCTGTTTTGGCTTGCTTATATCAGATTTAGTGTCACATATTAAGATGTGAAAAAGGACTTGGCACTTTATAACTACTTGTGTGTTTGGCATTGTACCATGCAACAATTTGTAAAAGAGCTTTTAGGATAATTAGGACAACTGAGCAATAGAGCTGTTTCATGTCACTTATTCTTGGAATATGTCTTTTGAAGACCACATTCTTGTGACTTATTTGAACTGTCACTTGAAAAATGCCTCTTAGGTCTTTGGTTGTACTCAGAAGTTTCTGAGTACTTTTCTACACAAGACTTTAACATAGGAATTGTGTTGATAGCTTAAATGTGTTGATGCAATAAATAATAATTTATTTATATTTAGTTCATATTTGTTTATATTTATATTTAGTTTCTGGTTTTGTTCTGTTTAGTTTCTGTTAGTTTTTGTTTGCAAAATCACAGGAAAATTTTTTAACTGTAAGCATTAAACATATTTTGCTCAATAAAACTGAGTAACAGTTTGTTTTGCACATATAAAGCAATGGAAGGACACAACACTTGAAAAAGCCTTGGAGACAGTATGTGTAGTCTTTGTAATTTTCATATAGTCTTGAATATATATCTATTTAGAAACATCTGTTTACATATACATCAAAAGAATCTCTGCATATGTACATGATATCAGTTATAGGTGTATAATGTGTTAATTTTCAGTGGACTCCGTGTCACAGAATTTGTTAGCTTTATAGTCTGGATGTAACTTCCAAATATTTACTTTTTTTTTCCTTGTACTTTGTATTCTGACAGGATGATGAAGTAGTACTTCAGTGTGTTGCCAGTATTCACAAAGAACAAAGGAAGTTTTGCTTGGCAGCTGAGGGACTTGGGAATCGCCTGTGCTTTTTGGAAGCAACATCAGAAGCTAAAGTAAGAAGCTGATACTCTCCACTGGTGTAACTGCTCAGTGAATATTAACCTACTTATCCACAAACACATTTAATTGTGGTTTCTTGAGTGTGGTGCTAAATGCACCTTATGTGTGCTTTTCTTTCTGTGACTTCAACATGAGATTTCTTAGAGGTCCCAAATATACTTTGTGGCACACCTGTGAACAGTCAAAAGCTGCTGTTCTTGAACTATCTAAGAGCAGAATATTAAGAATAAATCAAACAGAGGAGGACCTCCCCCTTCCCTTTTGTTCTCTCTGCATCTTCTTTTCCTTGAATTGTCTTTATTTATTTTCTCTTCTTTCTGGTAATCTATTTTTCCTTTTGGATTTTTAGTGGAGGTTTTTGTATCTTTTTTTTTCTGGAAATGCTGCTATGTGGTCTAACTTTTAGTTTGGACATTATGACCACGTTATACCCACAGTATTTATCTATGCAGTATGAGAGTTTCTTGTTCATCTCTAAGGGGAAAAATTATGCAGCTTCTAAATTTACTTTTTTTTTTTTTACATTCCAAGAATTCAGTCAGATAATTTGTCTCTCATATACTTTACAAATTACCAGTAATCTTTGTGTATGCTTGAGTAAAACCAGTTATTTTTCACATACGTATGTTCCATTATTGTTCTAAAATCTTCAACAGTGATTAGGAACTTTTTATTAATTAACAACTCAATTGCAATGTGGTCTGTCTCTCACTGGTGATGACCACCTCAATCTATAAGGCGGCATGTTGCTTATCTTACTATAAGAGAAGGAGGAATGGGGTGTCTTACTGTAGGGTGCCATAGATCTGCTTTACTCATTGTAAGTGTCTTAGTAGCAGATAATGCTACAGAAGCTTCTGATATTTGATTAAAAATAAGAGATTCAGAAAACTTATATGTAACTGCTTTAAAAAAAAGCTTAACAAGGAGCTTTCTGATCTACTGGTCTTGACTGAGAACAGGAAGAATATTGGGAAAAGGCATATAGATACATCTGTTTGAAAAATAAGAAATGTTGAAGGTTTATGTGGTTTATGTACTGTTAAGCTATTATTATTAATTTTTGTCAATTAAGACAGCGTTTAAATTGGCATATGCAATTTTTCCAGATGATAAAAGCTTTGGAGAACTGGGAATTGATGATGCCACACAGAGAAAGATCAGCACTCTTGTACATTAATAAAAAGTAGATGTGCATTTTGTGCTGCCAAAGTCTAATAACTGAGTGTGTAAATATGCTTACAAAATGGGAAACTGTTCTCATCCCCTTTACAGGTGGATGATAATTGTAAGTTCCCTGTGTTGATGTGCTGAAGGGATCTAGCAATTTTTTTAGCAGTATAATAAAAAGAAACTTGGTAAGAAATGGGAATTAATATTTCTCTGGCTTTTTACACTGCAGACAAGAAGCTGTGGGGAAAGATTTGGTTAGTGAGCATAACAACTGCAAGAATTTAATGTTATGATAGTTCCTGAAGGAATCTAGAAGAATGAATTCAGAACAATTAGATATATTCAGTGTTATGAGTGTGTTGCTAGAAAAAATGTTAACTACATGGTAGACCTGTTTGAGCACAACCTCAGAAATAAATATTTTCTTCTATAAAGAGCAGCTGTCAGGGTAGAACTATCAATTGTTTCTTCAGATTAGCTTTGAAAAATTGTGTGGGTTTCCTACATAACGATTGTCTTTTTGTTTATCTTCCTGTATGTATGGACAAGACTGCACAGAGGTGTGATGGAAAAGCTACCAAAAATTCTCAGTTACTTTGAAGAACTATTTCTTTCAAATTCCTGCTTTCTTTTATGATAAATCTTATCAGTCCACTTGTTCTGCACTGCAGATTCACTTACAGTAAAACTTGCTCAGCATATCATTAAATGCCTGTAAAATAAAATACTTTATTCTCCATCTGAATATTTTCCTTTATTGTTGATTCTTGAAAATTATTTTGTCTTACTTCTGTATGCTATCTCCAGCTTTCTGTAGCCGGAAGTATTTATGTAGACATACATATGTCTATTCCTGCTTTAAACTGGATTTTTAAAACCTTGTCTTAGTACCTGAACAGATTTTGTTTTTTTCATTTTAGCATAAAGATTCCTGACATTAATATTTTCCCATCTTCTAACCGTAGCTCTGTCCTCTAGGTATTCTTTTTCCACTTAACATCCCTTATTAGACTTCTTCACAAAACAAACAGTTTGAAAGAGGGATCAGCTACTCTAAGTCATGGGTAGAAAATCATTAATTTCGTAGTTCTCAGTCTCAGTATTCTTAAATAAAGCTTAATGTTACATAGGCTATGAAGAAGAATAAGAAGTGAAAAATTAATTGTATTATCCTAAGACATAACTTTTATACAAGCAGTCACTAGGAATACAGTGGTTTAGAGTGTGTCATTAGGGTTCCATCTTAAAAATAGAAAGTCTTTATAAACATTGTGGGATTTGTTGTTTTTTTAAAATTCAAAGGTACTTCAAGGACACTGCAGTTTAATAGATACTCAAAATGTCTTAATGGAATGGATGCTGCATAACCTGAAAGCTGCAATAAGATGACAACAGAAAAAAGATCTTTTTTTTTTTTTATTTGGTTTGGTTTGGGTTTTTGTGTTATGTGCATTTCAGAGCAGTAAAGTAATGGATTAAGTATTACTCAGAGGTTTTGTTTACCTGTCTGATTCAGTGGCAAGTTGAGACTACTTAATGCTTTATGGATTTTTTTTTTGGTAGTAATTAAATGTTCTAAATGAGTCTTTCCAGACTTTTGTAACAAATATGAGACACAAATTCTAAGCTAATTTTGTTTGTAATTCATCACTGAGAAATAGCATTTTCTTTCTGTGCCTGGTTATATTGGAGGCCTTGAATGTAACCTATTAAAGAATAAAACTCCACCTACAGTTTCTGTGCATTTATGTGTGTCCATATGTGCACAGATGTAATTAACGAATGCTGAAAATATAGTACCCTATAGTGGAGATGAGTGATCACAGTTTAAATTGTTCTGGTTGCAGTTAATGAAATTATTAACTACTTAATACTTAAAATTATTTAGTTGTGTAAGAAAGATGCAAGAGTTCACTTTTCTTCAATAGTGTGTTAAAATTATATAAATATATCTCTATTGTATGAATTTTTGGTGTCACATCTTTGGCCTAGAAGTATTGGCATTTGAAAACACCAAAAAATATAATTAGAGTCTATAGTAAAGATCAAAGTATGGGAATTCTGAGACTGTACTTGATTAGCTTGCTATAAAGACTTCAGCAAGTTTAGATATCTCTTAATTGTATTGTTTCACTTTTCACCACCTTAAAACTCAGCATTATCAAGAACTTTATTCTCTCTTGTCACACAGATTTAGAAAAGCAAAAGAAGTGCATATGCACTTTAAAGCACATTCACTGCCACGATCTATATCGTCAATCACAGAATACTGAATCATTAAGGTTAGAAGGGACCTGTGGAGATCATCAGGTCCCAACCGTCTACTCAGAGTACGTTCAGACAGAACAGACTGCTTAGGACACTGTCAAGTCAGAGTTGGAGACTCCACAGTCTTTCAGGAGGACAACCTGTCCTACTGTTTACCATGCTCACAGTAAAAAAAAGGGGGTTTTGGTCATGTTGACAAAAATTTCCTGTATTTCACTTAGGGTCAGTTTACTCTTGTCCTTTCACAGGATACCACTGCACAGAGTCTACATCTGTCTTCTTCGTACATTTCTGCCTAATATTTATATACCCTTGCTTTTTTTCTTGGATACCTCTTTTCTTGGACATATCAGTGGCAGGAAATTGAAAAAAAAAAAAAGTCTGATGTTTCTGAAGTGAATGTAATTCTTATATTTCAAAACGTGATGACATCTAGATTCAACAATTGAGATCTCCTAAAATAACCCATATTATTATGTTGTAACATTCTGAATCTTAGCCATCTTATTTCTACTAGAAATATGTTCTATCAATCTGTAGTGGTTTTGAGTCTGGGCCTTCCTTGGTAACCAGGTTGTAATCGAGGGACCAAGGTCATACTCCCAGTATTCCATACGATTTTTACGTAAACAAGGATATAAATAAGAAGGGAGAGGAAGCTCTCGCTCTCTTTCTTCTGGCGGACTGGAGGCGAAGGTTCCTGCTGTCGTTCTGCCCGGGTGAAGGAGTGAGGGCTGGTGGGCCTGGTTGACCTTGAGAAGCGGAGAGTGCTGGTGGTTGGTAACGTGGGTCTTTGCTATCTTGAGGGATGTAGTGAGCTAATATTTTGACAGTTCGTGTGTTGATGGTTCTTGGAGTCCGATTGTGTGAAACCATTCTGGTTTTGTCCCTTTTTCTCTTTTCCCCTTTTCCCTTTTCCTTTCCCTTCCCTTTTCCCTTTTGGGGAGTTCCTTGTGAATAATACCTGTAACTGTATATAATTCCAAAGAAATAGTCTTTTTGGTCTGTCTGAAGAGAGGGAAAGGGAGAGGGAGGGGGAAGGTTTTTCACCATGGTCCAGGCACTTGGCTGGGAGCCAAGTTCAACCTGAGACACAACCTTACACATCAAATAAGATCATATACCTTCGCTTCTGTTTTGTCAGTGGCATTAGAGGACAAATACAATGTTTAGGGTGGAATTCTGAAAGACAGGAAAGCAATAATATGTAGAGAAAGAGTTTTTGCTTATAAACATGAGGATGTTTCACTTTATTGTGAAGAATACTGCTCAAGGAAAACCTGAATTACTGTGTTGCCAAGTTATGAAGATTTATATTGTTTTCGTACAGGGAAATAGCATGTATGTGAAAACAAAATAGGTAAACATTAAGTATGGATTTGTTCAAGTGTTCAAAAGTGTTCAAACACACTTTTCATCCTGTTTCACCTGCTCTGCTGATCTATTCTTGCACTGTTTTATTTTTACAGTATGTCCCTCCGGACCTTTGCGTCTGTAATTTTGTCCTTGAACAGTCCCTATCTGTCAGAGCCCTTCAAGAAATGCTGGCCAGCACAGGGGATAATGCAAGTGAAGGGGTAAGTAAATTGACCTCAAAGAACATTAAGTTTCTGAATATGGATTGTTCTCATTTCTCTCCTTGTCCGAGATTTTCTAGAGGAGACTTCTCATGTCGTAGCAGTTTTCTTGGTATATTATTGCTCCCAGTAATCATATTAATTTCTCTTTAGCATCGAGGAGCTGGTGCACCTGTCTTTTGAAATATTTACAATCCACAAAACCTGAAACATCAACAATTTGATTGCTTTTACCCTAACTCTCCAATTTCAGCTCAATCAAATTGAATCAAAATTTTATTTTCATACAACCAAAGCATGAAAAACCTCTATGGCCTTACTTATTTTATGAGACTAAATGACAACTAATTATTATGGAAATCATATTCAGGGCTAGATAGGCTGTCAGTTTTCATTTTTATTTTATGTAGAAGCAGAAAACTCATATTTTCTTTAAGTTGTAATTTTTCTTTTATTGTAGTTACACACAGAGTTATGGTTAAAAAATACAAGCATTACCTAAAGAAATTTTCTTAAAGATAACATTTCAGTATAATATTTTTTTGTAAAAAAAAATTTATGCTGAATTTGTTTCACGATAAGGGATTTCTTTTTATTTCTGTTAATTTTTCTCTAGTTCATATACAGTGCATGTAGTTTTAGGATTTTCTTCCTTTCTTAGTACAATCCTAGAAATTAAAATAGAATAATATTTGGGAGGAGAACAACGGTATGAAAGAAGTAAAAATTCTAGAGGGGAGAATCAAAAGGGTGGTTTATTTACTTGAGACTAATTTTTTCAATGTCGTATCCATCTATACAGAAGTGATATATTCAAAATGTATATTATTTTTTTAAATATGAAAATGATGACAGAAATTTTTTAATATTTTTTCTCTTGAATTACAAAATTTCATTTATTCTGCAGTTTCTTCATTCTTGTGCAACAATTCAAAGTTTTAAAACATTTTTCAAATTTATCTATTTGTAAATCAGATGCATCAGAACACTACTTAAGCACTTGTCACCCAACAATGACTGGCTGTGCAGTGATTCTCTTATTGACACTTTTAACAGACTATAAGCTCTATGTAATAATAAAAAAAATAAAAATTGGGTTTGAGAACATTATTTTTCAAAAAGATAAAAGTAAAGGTGGTCAGATATTTAATTTGTCAAAGCTTTATATCATCCCCAAGAAACTAGTAGTAATGCTGGAACTTGCCTTTTTTTAAAAAAAATTAATTAATTGCTGTAATCATTTAAGGTGAGCTATGGTATGTCTTATTTCTGAAGAAAGAAATTTCACTTTGCAACAAGGTTTCTCTATTATATTAAGTCATAAAGATATTTAGAATGCTTTTGTAGTGAAACTCCTCATTATTTTATTCAGAAGAGTAAATACTAAATTACTAGAATTTGAATTTTTTGTGACTAACAAGGCTGCAGATTTTAAATTTTAAAAAATGAAGAGAAGGTTGCTGTTTTGGAATGATTGAGCGTGAGGGATGAAGTTCTATAGTTTCATGCTTTCACAATTTTATAATGCCATCTTCAGGGCCTACTCTTCATTCTATTAAAGAATGTTCTTTTTTTTCACTGTAAGCTTGTTTCTGTTGTGCTTTACATGTGAAAATCATATAATTTCAATTAGAAGATACATATATATTCAGGATATGGAGCTCCAAGGTATGTAAACAATATTCATATAGAAATGTATGTATCCACGCATAGATGAGGCATTCTTACTGTCCATTTTATACTCTTAATTCTCTAAATTGGGAACAGTTCAGCAGGCTAAAATTGTGAGTTGCATTTTGTATTATAATCAGTGGGTAATGGTCATAAATCTTTCAGAGTTCAGTTAAGGATAAACTGCAGGAAGTGTCAGAACATTTTAAGGTATTACATACATTGTGAACACTGATTACATGGTGTACACAGTGGAACACAGTTATTTCTAATGAGAAATTTCTTATGTGTTGACAAAATTGTTGCAGACTGTAAAACTCCAGCCCCAGGAGCTGCTGGCTCATGGGATTGACCATGAGTTTTACTTTAATATATAGATATAGGGTTCTTTAATACCTTGAGACAGCATTAAGAGAATAAGCCACAGGCTTATTCCCATGGGATTTCTTTATTAATTAGCGGAGCAGGTAAGGGGACTTGGCCAAAGTTCAAAAGAACGCCACACAAACTAGTCAAAAATGTTCCACTACAATACTGATTCAACTTATGCTATTCATCCACAGTCAAGTCAAAATCCAACTGATTCTGCAATATTTAAATCAAGATCCAATTCCTCCAGCTCCAAACCACCCTAAGCATCAAGAAAGGAGCAAACAAAGAGAAGCAGAGGAATCAAGAAGAGAGAAGGAGAAAGAGGGAGAGAGAGATTATATCTACAGCTATCATCAAAGCCACTCACAAGTCCAAGTGGTAGGGGCAAACACGTGCCCTTAGTTTTATCTGCAGGGTCTCTGACCACCAGCCACCCTAGGGTTCCAGGCCAGGGTGAGGGGCAATGTCCTCACTGTCTCTGCCAGTCTGAGCCTGGCTTAGGGGCTCCAGGGCGTGTGGTGTGTTGTAGTTTTCCTGGGCTCTCTGTGACTGACAGGTACTCGTGGACTTCCCCATGTGGGCTCCAGGAGCTCCCATGAGGATATGATGCCACCCCACCTCCATGAGGCTTGATCCATCCCTTCCTCCTCCACACACTCACACACACACACTCACACACACACACTCACACACACACACACACACACACACTCCCCACAAGGTGGTTCTGATCCAATAAAAACTGATCTGGTGTCTAACACAGATTCATACATCTAATACTCTAAACTTCAGTGATAGTAGTCCAGTTGACCTCCATCAGGTTGTTTTTGAAATGTATGAAACATTTCATTTTATAATTTTATTCACTATTTAAAAAATTTATTTCATAGTACAGCATTGAAATTAAACTAAGGTAGTAAGTGATACATCAGCATAAATAACAAAATAAAGTAATTTTGTATATTGAGAAATTCCTGAATGCAGGAATTAACTTTTTTTTTAGAAGTTACTTTGTACCAAATTAGGAAAGCAACTAAATAGTGTATAGACTAAATGATATAACCATGAAATTATCAGTTGCAAATTTTTTTGTATATACTTTTTATATTTTACAAACTAAGGGAATTACGATAGTGAAATAACAAATATGGTTTCTAATTAAAAATAAACCAGCTTGAGAAGAAAAAGGAAAAAAATCTATTTTTTTATGATCACACTTTTTTAAAATGGTATATTAATTTGTCATTATTGTAACCATCTTTCTTGTTTAGACTGCATGGGTATGAGATATGTGCTCTAGAAATGCTGTGCATTATATGTATTCAGAAACTCCTCAGTATTTCAGTTAATGCTTTCTCATCACAAACTACTAGTTGATTTGCAGGAGTTAAACTCTTCCTTAATTTTTACTTTTTGAGAAGAACCTTAATGTTTTTCTGTAACCTGGTGCCAGGATAACCACAACCTACTGGCATATTTTGCACTTCAGATCTTTAACTGAAGAGATCAGGGATGCTAGAGCTCTCTGCTGTCACCTCTGATCTTGCACTGTCAACCTTTGCATACATGATTTTCAGACTTCATTAATACTGACCTCTTTTTTTCCACTGCTTAAAGCGTAATTTATTTTTGCAATTACATGGCTTTCTAAAAAACATAAGACCTGATGAAAATAAAAACATATGCTTGGGGAGAATAAGATTGATTTAATCGGTTCTAGGGTTTGTAAGTAACTACACAATTTTCAGTATTTTCAAAATATTCACCCCAAACTTTAGCCAGAGGATTTAATCTGAAGTTAGTAATGATATATAAACATTTTATCTGGGATTGGAAGCAGAGGAAAAAAAATCTTTTCAGTAAAAATGATGGCATTGTTGCTTAAGGAGCAGTAGGCAACAAAAAAAAGATAATCTAAGCTGTTATGCTATATTTATTTTGAAACTACTTTGTCCTGCATTTATTTTGAAGTTAGGTATCATCCATTGGGGAAACTATAATAGGAACACAGCAGATAATATTGACAGCAAGGATGAAATAAAAAATGAAACCTGAAAAGTGATGCAAGAAATTTTCTTTCTGGACCACAAGGATTTGTTACATTCAGTGAAGGTGTTAATTAGCTCCTATCAACAAGCTGTTAGTAAAATGGTTGGGATATTTCTTAGGTTACAATTAACAGATTCTGTTTTAAGACATATGTCATAACTACCAACCAAGTTAAATGCCTCATAGTATGAGGTACTCTCTTTAGCACCATTAAAGCAAATAGATAAAATAATTTCTAAACTAGATTTCAGAAAACTATTTTTGACATGAATAATACAAAATGTCTTTTAATAGTAGTTATATATGTAGAGAAAATGGTAACATGAGACGTAGGTATGCACATCTTAAAATGGTCATTCACGTTGTTCTCAATACAAATTCACTGACAAAAATATGATTTGGCCTCATATCATTAGCATTAATCTTTTATTGGTTCCACAAGTGTGTCACTCATTGAAAGGTTTGCTTTCTGTATTAAATCTGTCCAGCACACAGCTGGATAAACGCATCATGAAGTGGGTGAGCAATTGGCTCAGGGGTCAAGTACAGAGGGTAATACTGAATGGGGTGACATCAAACTGGTGACCTGTCACTAGTGGGGCTCCATCTTGGGCCCTGTGCTCTTCAACACCTTCATAAATGACTTGGATGCAGGACAGGAAGGGATACTAAGCAAGTTTGCAGATGACACAAAACTGGAAGGAGCTGTTGACTCCCTTGAAGGCAGTGGGGCCCTGCAGAGGGACCTCCACAAATTAGAGGACACATATGAAGTTCAGTGAGGGAAAGTGTTGGATTCTTCACCTGGGAAAGGGAAAATCCAGATGTACGTACAGACTGGGGAATGAGATGCTGGAAAGCAGCGCCACAGAAAGGGACCTGGGGAGTCCTGGTCATTGGCAAGTTGAATCTGAGTCAGCAGTGCCCTGGCAGCCAGGAGGGCCAACACTGTCCTGGGGAGCACCAGGCAAAGCATCATCAGCCAGTCAACGGAGGGGATTGTCCCGCTCTGCTCTGGTGCAGCCTCACTTTGAATATTGGGTACAGTTTTGGGTACCACAATAGAAGAAAGATTTTAAGCTATTAGAGAGATCCAAAGGAGGGCAATAAAGATGGTGAAGGGCCTTGAGAGGAAGCCGTGAGAGGAGCTGCTGAGGTCACTTGGTTTATTCAGTCAGGAGAAGAGAAGACTGAGGGGAGACCTCAGTGCAACCTACAACTTCCTTTTGAGGGGAAGAGGAGGGGCAGGCACTGATTTCTTCTCTGTGGTGACCAGTGACAGGACCTGAGGGAATGGCCTGAAGCTGTGTCAGGGGAGGTTTAGATTTGATTTTAGGAAAAGGTTCTTCATCCAGAGAGTGGTTGGGCACTGGAACAGGCTCCCCAGGAAAGTGGTCACAGCATCAAGCCTACCGGAGTTCAAGAAGTGTTTGGATGATCCTCTCAGGCATATGGTGTGACTCTTGGGGATGGTCCTATTCAGGGCTGATGGTTGGACTCAGTGATCTCTGTGGGTCCCACCCAACTCAGCACATTCTGTGAAATTTAGTTTGGAATAGAGTTCTGCTGTTAGTTTCAGATTTTTCTAGAGGAAAATTGTAGCTTCTTTGATTTTTTTTTTTTTTAATGAGTCAGCCTTAAAATTACAAGTAATTTACCTAAAAGCTTTCACTAATAAAATAGTATGTGGTGTTTTATTGCTTCTTCTCAGTATACATATATTTGTTGCAAACTGAATACATGTAATTTTCTTCTGAAAACCTGTTTGTAATTACAGTTGATTTTGCTGTTATGATTTCCCTGTTGATTAAAAAATAAAAAGAGTTGTAATGTATAAAGAAGTATTATATACACATTTCTGGTTTTCTGCACCAAGCAATGATAAGTTCTTGCAGGATTAAAATCCTTTTTTATGAATGGCATATTTTGGAGAAGCTCTTGGAAATTTATTTGTTGTGCTGATAACATTTCTGTAATACCTTAAAGTAAGCTATATTCACTGAGTGACCAGTTATATCTATTTATCTCCAATTTTTTCCAATACTCTAACTCATTTTTTATGTGGGTCCAGCAATCATTATTCAGGAGTTAGGTGGTTTTTTTGTTTGTTTTGGTGTGTGGGTTTTTTGCTTTTGTTTTTGTTTGGGGGGGGTTGTTTGTTTGTTTTTAGTTTGCTATTAGGTATACTGAGAAATTTTACATAATTACAGGGATCATATTGGAAAAGAGATTACTTACTACATGTACTATCTATATAATTCTGAGAAATCTGTCGAGTAAGTTTACTACCTGGAAGTTTTTAAGACTCTTGATTGACAGTAGCTGTTAATGGTAGTCAATTCCAGTGTACAATCCCTCTTTGGTAATTCCTTTGTTCCTAGCTAGAAAACCTGAAATAGGATTTTTATGTTATTGCAGCTTTAATAAAGGTTCTCTAATATATTGCTTCTAGATTTTTATTCCTGCTGATTGGACGAAGCTGGGGTTCTGTAGAACACAAGTTGTGCATAGTTTATAAACCTATTGACCTAATTGATCATTTAATTTATGTATTCATCATAAAGAGTAAAATCATTTGCCTACACATGTACTATTATTTGAGTTCTTGGAACTACCTTTGATTATCTTGGTCCCTTCCAAATGAATCCAAAGGAAAGAACTAACTTTAAATGCAGTCCACAAGGAGCTCAGAAGATGTGTGTTTTAATTCTCTAAAGGAAGCAAATAGAAAATCCAATTTTGCCTCTCCCTGATCTTGTCATAGTTTTATATATTCAAAATTAATTTCTGTACTTTGTTGAAACTATGGATGCAGTTGCTTTAATGAATCTGACACATGCTTAAGATAACATTAATATTAGCAAGTAGATATTCTCAGTATGTGCTTAAACTATTCTGTGGACTAGATACGTTTTTTTCTCTTTCACATTTCAGTTTTGTGTATGTATATATATATTTATTTTGTTGGTTTTTTTTTAATGCCTCCGAGAAGTTTATAAGAAAGGTAAGTATTATCTTATTTAACTTGTGTTTTTGAAAATGCTGTGGTTTTACTTAATCATATTAAAAGCAAGTAACAAGAAGAGTCTTTGACAACAGATGACACTTTTCCTTTGGCAGATATTCGTCTATTGCTGCAGCTACTTCATTATTCTGCCCAGCGCATACATTACGTAATTTGTTGGAATATTTATGCTTGTTCCTTGAACTGTAGTAGCTCTTCATGTTGTTTTATAATCCTGATTGTAGTCAATATAGTGCAGTGGAGTTCTGACCTTCTCCTTCATGTTCTGTAGGCAGCTCAGGGTGGTGGTCACAGAACCCTGCTCTACGGCCACGCGATACTACTTCGACATTCGTTCAGTGAAATGGTAAGTGAAACAGCACTTGCACAGAATGAGTAACATGAAAGTCAAATGTATTTACCAAATAAAAAAAACATAAATTTGAAGTCATGCTCTTTCCAAGTTATTTTGTGTGCTATATGAAAAAAAAATTATAGCTTATGGTGTCTTGACATAATAGAGGAGTTTAAATTCAGATTCTTCATCTAACTCAGAAATGTAACTGAAAAGCTCCTTTGGCCATGGATTATTTCCATGTTCTTAAGGAATCAATTTTAATGACAATTCCATTAACAAGTGTTTCTACTGCAAATGAATTTGTTGTGATATACGTTATCTTTTTCCCCACCATGTTTTATGTTTGACATCCCATAGTTACCAGGGATAATGCCTGCAAACAGGCTGTCTTCAGGCTGCCTTATATAAATTTCATTGCACTACATTTTGCAAGTGGAAACTTTCAGCTGTTTTGAATCTTTGACTTATTAGGGTCCATGTAAATACACCTATAGAAGACTGAAGAAGTCAGGAAAATATTTTCCCTCTTTTTCCTCTACTAGAAAACTCTACAATAATCTTCAGACTTTGTTATCTATATTTATGAACCATACAAATTGTAGTTGCCTTGGTATACCAGAGTTGCAAGTATGATTAATGCCTTTTCATATGTTTGTCATGTTTCCATGAAGTAAACTTATTATGGTAACACTTAAATGAGACATTTGCATGTTCCCATCTGTGCGAAACTTTCTCTGTGCTAAATTGCACAGTGGAAAAGGATTTTGGTGTTTTCAATTTAGGAAGAGCTTCTATATGAATTACAACATAATTCTTAACTAATTAAAAAATTAAGCACATTTTGCTAGTAAGATGAAGTAATATGAGTGTACTCATTTGGCATGTATTTTAATGGATACTGCTGGGTTTTTGTTTCCAATAACTTCACTGTTTTGCAGTATTTGACATGTTTAACATCATCAAGATCCCAGACAGATAAACTTGCATTTGATGTAGGACTACGAGAAAATGCAGCAGGTACGTCAAGTTATTTTTGAAGGAAAATGTGTCACACAGTTCTGGTTTTAGAGGAAGCATTGAGATTAATGTAACTGTAAGGTTATGAATGGCATGCTTATGTGTTCATTAGAAACAAGAGTACTGAAAGAAATGATGGCTGTCAGTACTAATAAGTTTCAGCAAATAAACTGACTGTGTAAGAATGTGAGAGAGCCTTGCAATTAAACTAAGCACAGCTGCAGTAGCAGGGGTGATAATGGTCAAAACAGGAAAAAATTCTGTTGAATAAAGTAAATTTGGTGCAGTTGTTTTGTTTTTGTGTTTTGACACTTTCAATAGAATGAGAGCATGCAAAAACCATATGTTGGTGAATTAATGATTGTAACCATGTAGCAAAAGAATTTGCAACCTGTAACACAAGGAAAACAGAAAAAGTGTAATAAGCACATTGCTGAAAGAGCTGAAGAAAAATAAAAGCATAAAATGGAGCAAAACAATAATGGGACAAAGTGGAAGAGGTACAACACAAACATGATATTATGTGAAAGTTTTAAAATCTAATGAATAGATTTTTGGGAGTACTGCCAATAACAGTGCTACTGACAAAACTATAGTAAAAAAAAAAGTCTGCTTCCATGAAATCACATATAAATTATGGGTTGCCACTAAGACCTACAATAAATGAATTTAAAAGCAACTTAGCTACAAAGTGCTACAAATAGGTTTACATTGAAGGGAAAATCAAAGTACCTGTATACACACCTCATTAATATGAAGCTTCAAAAAAAGAAAGACAAGTTGTGTTAATGTAAACCTGTGCTTTCTATTCCATTTTCATTATATTGAAAATAAATTAAAATCAAAGTAGACTAATTGATGATGGAGAGGCACTGCCAGTGTAGGTGTTAAAAAGTCTGTGGACCGTGATCTTTGAAACTTTCTTTTCAGGTGACTCTGGCTCCAAAAGTTTCTCCTTTGAATGAGTGAGATTTGTCTTTTAGTTGTTATAGTCATACAGAAGATGGTCTCAGATATTGGCAGCCTGTTACTTGGCTATCTTTGACTGTTGCCTTAGATGGAAAACATTTTCTTTAGGCATGTTGATAAAAGGAATGTGTGTGTTTAATCTCTATGAAAATAGTTTCACTGAAATGTGTCTTTATATTGTTTTAGCTTTTTTCCAAAGGTATTGCCCATGTGTCTGCTTCTACCTATGAGGTTTTGTAACGAATATCTGTAGTTGTTTCATTGGTATTTGCTTAATTATACATATACAAAAAGACCCTTGTACGCATGGGTAAGATAAAAAAAGGCAACACATGAAAGGAGTGCTTAGCTGTGTTTCTGCCCAGAGGATTTTGGTAACTACTACATGCCTGTAAACCTCATAAACTGAATGCCATAATATCAGTTCCCCTCTTCCTAATCCCTCACCTACAAAACTGTCCTAGTGAATCAATTTCAGTTGCAGGAAGTATGCTTCATTGAGCAGGTATTGAAGGAAAAGCCGCTGGCTATTAAAAATTATTCTCTTCAAAGATTTAGCATTTTATACTTTCAGGGATGTAACGTTTAGTTATTGTCTTCACTATAATTAGTTTCATTTAAGAGAGTTTTGCATGAAATACCTTAATTGATCAAACAAATTTTTGTGCTCTGTCTAATGCTACCAATTTTGCCTTTGCTTGGTTTTTTGTCACTTTGCATTACCTGGTGAGAAAACTGTATTCAATTTGCTTTCTTCAAGGTCTTATCTAAACTCTGAAGGGTGTGAAATTGTGAAATGAATTAGGTAATCTTTCCAGAATAGTGTGTGTGTGTGTGTGTGCGCAGAGTAACCTGGAATCTCACATTTAATGTGTAAGAAATATTCTATGGCTGTCACCCTTAGGCCTGACTATCTTGTAGTCATACGGTCTGTAGTGCTAATGGAACTGCTTCCAGGTCTGATGTTTGTAGTGTAGCAATATTGTAAAGTTATGGAGTATTTGTTACAAAATTCTGTATTCTGCAAGAGAAGTGTAGCTTAGAGTGGAAATGATGCAGAAGACTGTGAATTAAATATGACCATTAAGCAAAAGAAGACATAGAATGTATAAATAAGACTGACACAGCTGTCAGCAATTTACTGGCAGGGAGAGCAATGAAGGGAGGGCACTCCTGAGCAGTGTTTTGTAAAGAGTTAATTGCTTTAAAAAGACATGAGAAGGGAAATATCAGCTTCAGATATGATAAAGATTGATTGACAAAAATTTTCAAGGGAAAAGAAAAACACTGAAATTGATTAAAAAGAGGAATGAGGTGGATTTATAAGACACAATTTTTATTATGATATTTCAATGTTTTATAAAGATAGCCACAGATTTCTTGGGAGTTATTTGCTTTGTAGACTCTTGATTAGTGCCTCTGTCCTTTAGGTGAGGCATGCTGGTGGACAATACACCCTGCTTCTAAACAAAGGTCAGAAGGAGAAAAAGTTCGAATAGGTGATGATCTTATCCTGGTCAGCGTGTCCTCTGAAAGATACCTGGTAAGTTTGTTACCTTAACAAGCAGCCAAATGCTGGGAATATACAAAGGGCTGTGAGAACATGGAAAAAACAGTTGGGATTCTTATGAATTGTCTTTTTCTAATCTAGGAATTAATGCCTGGTTGTAATGCATTTTTTATTTTTCCTCATAGAAAGGGGGGTGTGTGGATGTGTGTGGATGTGTGTTCCTCCTCCAGAACAAGATTGTTTCTATGCCTTTTTCCTGAGGTGTACCTCAGCATTCTCCATCTTAAGTTTTTATTTCTGTAATTGTGAAAGATTTCTAAGCTGCGGCTGGAGTGTGCTGATTTGATTTAGAAATTAGTTCATTTTGAAAGCAAGTGACTGCTAATTTTTAAAGAATGTTTGTATATTTACTTTTTGATATATTCTGCTTGTTGTTAAATTGATGTACTAAATACTTATAAGTGCATAATTTTCACAGTTTCCTCTTACCATTGTCTTATTTCAGCACTTGTCCGTGTCAAATGGAAGTATTCATGTGGATGCCTCCTTTATGCAGACTCTATGGAATGTACATCCTATCTGCTCAGGAAGCAATATTACAGAAGGTTTGTCATTTTATATATTTAGATATGTATATAATATAGGTTACTTTGTATGCTTTTTTTAAAAGAGTCAAAATGAAAAAAAAACCACATCCTCAGAACACCAAACCAAAAAGTTTAATGAAAATAAAGGAAAGCAGCATAGGAGAGAAGAATAATTGATGGGAAAACAGGGAAATACAGATACATCAGCTGGATTAACTGAAGAAAAGCTAAATGAGCACTGTAACTTTAGAATAACAAAGAGTAAACAGTTGCATGAGAAATGAAGACTCAGTTTAATTTTAGGGAGCAGGAGCTGCAGAATAACTAAAACCAGAAAACTTAGATTTCGTATAAAATTTTCCTGTGTCCTGTTCTCCCAGTACAAATAAAACAGAAGAGAGATAAAAGTACAGGCAAAATGGAAAGCAACTTTCTCAAAGTTGCTATTTCGGTCTCTTGTGTTTTTTATAGACATTTGTTCAGTATCCTTTGTGAATCTCACAGCCATGCTTATTGTCTGTCTGTAATAGACAAGAAAATTCATTCTCCTAACCAGCCTAAATCCTACACCAGACTGAGGATTTTTTTCTAGGTACTTGACTTCATTTTATGGTCATGTTTCACCTTATTCTGAGAAATGTCTTGTTCTATGTCGAAAAGCTGATCTGCTCAGTATTGCTCCTTATTTCAGTGCCATACTTTGACATTAACACTGTCATAGCAAACATTCTACTTTGCCTTTCTCTGTTCAAAGTATCAGCCAGCCCTTGATGTTCACAAATGACTTAAATTAAAAGTATAATTTTGTACCACTTGGCTGTAAAACCGATCACTTATGATATAGTAATATATATTATCATAGGATGAAATGGAGCTGTAAGGGAACTGAAAGAGATATAACATTTCCCTGGGATCAGCTAGAGCTTGATAGAAGATGACTGCCCTGGTGCTAAAGGCTTAATTCAGTAGGCTTATCTGAACTAGGGTTGAGTTCTTCTAGTCCCAAGTGATTTAAATCAGCATCCCACGGTGTTTCTGTTCACTGGTCCATAAGAAACACATCTCAGAGTGTTCTTGGGCTTTCATTTTAAGACCATACGGGATATGGGTTTTCTGATTGCTTCTGCATGACGGAGACAGATATTTAAAAATGGCTGTCTGGGGGCCTGCCATCCTGGATCATAAATAGAATAGAGGTCAATTCTGGAAAAGTGTCTGTTTTCTCAGGTTTCACAGGTAAAACAGAACCAAACAAACAGAAAAGCCATCCTTTAGCAAAGTTTAAAGCTTGTAACAGATGACAAACAGAACAAGCCACACAGAGACGTCATGGTATATTTTAGATTTCTGTAACAGAAGGGACTTGGCAGCTAAACTTCCTAAGAGCTTTACAGAATCATAGAATTATTGAGGTAGGAACTGACCTGGTCCAGTCTGCTGTCCAAGATGGTCCACCTAGAAAACGTTGCCTAGGGCTGTGTCTAGACAGGTTTAGACTCTCTTCAAGGATGGAGACTCCACAACCTCCCTGGGCAACCTGTGCCACTGCTCAGACACCCTCAAAATGAAGAAGTGTTTCCTGATGTTCAGACACACTCTGCCATGTTTTGGTGTGTGCCCGTTGCCTCTGGTTTTGTCACTGGGCACTGCCGAAGACACCCTGATCCTGTCCTCTTTACATTCCTGAAATCCCCTCAGTGTCTTCTCCTCTCTAGGTCAAACAGTCACAGTTCTCTCAGCCTTTCCTCATGTGTGACATGCACCAGTCTCTTAATCACCTTAGTGTCCCTTTGCTGTACTTGGAACCCTTATACTGTGTAGCCCAGAATTGGTCACATAATCCAAAACTGTGTAATCAAAAAAAATTTAAAAGGTTGGGGTAGGGTAAGCAAACAAGTAGGTTTTCTGTGTGACCATCAATTTTTTTTTCCCAACTACTTAGGCTTAGGTTTAGTTATATATACCGTTCTCGGAATGGTTTATGTGAGAGATGATCATATCTAAAAAGACATATCAGTCTAGCTCACTTTGAATGAACAGACTGAGAAAGCAGAATTTCCTGAGTGTAAAATTGTATTTGGAATCAGACAGTGTTCGTTTTGCGATGTTTGAGAAACTTTTGAGTGAACATAAGTATCAGGAAAGCGTATTTTTTTCACATTGCTTCTTTGCTTTGACTTTTGTATTAATTGGCAACAGAGTAATTGCCAGTTACTGTTTTCCTAATTTACAAATTTCTTTTGAATCAGCTGCACAGTATGAACATTTTCTTCTTTCCTTCCTCCTTTATGTATGTTCTTACAAAAGGCACTGCTTTCACTTACTAGGTCAGAACTGTTTGAACTGAAGGTCTGATGAACCATTTCCTCCTACACCCCTTTGTCTTTTCTTCTTTAATGTAAGGCAAAGTGCCTGCACTCTGTGTTAAATGGGTTGGAAAGTTAGTTTCCATTAAATTAAATCTTCAGAACTTCAAAGTGTTTTCCTGTTCTTTTTCTCCTACAGCTGCTGTGCACTTCTGATTTTGACACAGATTATAAATGTCAGAACAAACTGATGAACTTCTGAAATTATTTTGTCTTGAGATAATTTCAACTGTACTAAGGGGAGGGAATGGTGGTATTATATATTTGATGTGGCAATGTGTTGATTTGATTATATATTGATGTGGCAAAAACTACATAATACCACAATATTACATTCTCTGAGTACCCACAAGTCAGATTGACTGCAAAACTGGCCTAAGTTTATATAATAGATCCACAAATATGCAAAGAAGTTAAAACGGCTCACAGCTTTTAGTCTGCATGGAAATAAACTGTTATCTGCCCAGCTGAAATGGTGGCAAAAAATTCCCACCTGAAAATTTTCTGCATGTTTTTTTCTTGTTCTGGTATTTCCCAGCCTACTGTATGGTAATCCACCACCAGGACCATAAAATGACGCTTTCCTGGCAAGTGCAGGAAGATTGCAGGGATAAGTAATTAATGTGTTAACATACAATTAAAAGGGATTCCTTTACAGCTGGAATTTTTCATAGCATTGTCTTATTGTACAAAGACTTAATCTCCAGTTCAGGAAATCTCACAACCACAAATCATATGAGTCTGGAAGAGCATCACTGTTCCTTCCCTTCTCCTTACACTCTTTGCTTAGACACCCACTATTAAAACCTTTGGAGACAGGATTCAAGGCTAGAAGACAATTTAATATGGCATGGCAGAGCCATTCCTTTGTCTAAGAGAGCAAAACTTCGGAAGGACATTTTTACACTATTTAATTTCTACAATTTCCAAAACAATAAATACTGCAGAGGGTTTTCATTTCCTTTTCTGTCTCAGAATCCTAATTTGATTTTTAAAAGTTAAGAAATTGTTTTCTTTTTGTCTTCATTTTCAGAAGAAATATTTTTAACTGAAAAAAGTATTAAAAATAGCATGTCATCATACTAGATTTGTTCTTGTTTTATTTCAGTTATGATTGAAAATTTGGAAAACATTTCATCTAGCTCTTTTGAATTTTTTTTAATTTTATGAGGGTGTTATTTTCATATCATCAATGTTTAAGCTAATGAGTAAATGAACTTCTACAGGATATCTTCTTGGTGGGCATGTAGTACGTTTTTTCCATGGCCATGATGAGTGCTTGACAATTCCATCTACAGATCAGAATGATTCACAGCACAAGTAAGTGATGGTACATTTTTATGTTTCCTTCTCTCAAAAATGGAAAAGATTGTCAGTTGAATTTGAGGTTAGATAGACTAAAACTCTTTACAGCAGTGTTTAATTAGGCAGTGACACTGTTACAAGAAGTTGGGACCTACTAAGCAGAAAATCAGTCATGAGTTCATTTATTGCTGAAATTTAAGTGGTCAATTTCCACGGAGGTTTCATCCTGTTATGTTGTTTGTCTTTAATGTGTGCTGCTATAAGTAGAGGTAAGCTTCTGTTAGTAGGGAAGACGGTAATGTAAAAAAAACCCCAAAAAACAAACAAAACAAAAAAAATTAGTTTGGCCTCTACAATGATTTTCATATTTTATATATTTTGCAACTTTTGGCTAGCTTTTGCTTTCTTAATTTGATTGATATATTAAGATAATTAGGTCACTTTACATAGACTAAATTACTTTTGTATTAAACTTACATATACGGTTGTTGCATATTTATGTTGAACTTTTTTGCATTTTTTTATATTTTGTTGTTAATCAAAATCACAGCAAGCTAATCATTTTGATACACAAGCCCCCTAGCTTTAAAAATCATATTCAACAAATAAGATCTTCATATCATTGTGGCAAATAAGTTATGCTTTAGGTAATGTGATACCACAAGTAACATTCAGTCATGTAATAAAAATTTTTCAGCTCTAAATTTTCCATGTTTACATTTCTGTGGAGTAAAACTGTCTCCAAAGCCAAAAGAAAACCCAAACTGAATGCCAGAAAAATTCACTTGTTGGTGAATATTTATTGTTATTCTCTTCATATGTGTAGAAAAAAGAATACAGAGTTTGCACTGAGTATCAAAATGTACACACCTAGTATAAAAATACTAGAAAAATATGAGGATCTAGATACCTTACGTAGAACAGAAGTCAGTCAGGCTAATGTTATAAACAACCTGTCTTTGTGATCCACCATAGATCGTCTTTGTATTTGACTATTGAATAGAATATCAGTTTCAGCACTAAAACATATCACTCATCTCCAGACAATAGTTCAAGAAAACTAGATTACAGGAAAGGTTTAATTCTTTCACTTCCTGGTTTTTTGTTTCTCTGAATTTTCTAAAACCAATATGTAATTTTATCTGTATTATCTGTTTTGTAAAGATTATAAAGCAGAATTTTTGTTGTCGCGACCCTTTTTGTCCTTTTATATGAATCATATTAGTAATTCTAGGAGTGAAGTCTCAGTGTCATGTTCATGCAGAGAATCATTAGTATCTGAAAACATATATATTTATTTTAATATTGCGTATATGTATTTAAAACGTTTAGTAATCTCTTTGGGACTGTAGGAATTACATATTTTTATAGTTGTTTAAGTAACAGGAGAAGTTCTCCAGCCCACTTTGAATTTTATCAGCTCTTGGGAGAGAATAGCTTAATGAAAATAGTCTAATATGGCTGGGATATTTGGATGGTGTATGATGGTCTCACTGATGAGACCACTGATGAGTAGGAATCTTCTGTCCATTCAGCTCCATCTGTTTAGCAGAGAAGTAGGGAGTCATGTACACTTTACAGAGAAGTAAGCTAGAAATATGATGTAAACACAAGTAAACACAAGATGATCTTCTGAGTCTTCTGAAATAAGGATGATCTTCTGAATCTTTTCTGTAGGAAAGTTCTTTATGAAACCGGAGGAGCTGGCGTTCGAGCAAGGTCTTTGTGGAGAGTAGAACCCCTTCGAATAAGGTACTGATTTTTTTTTAACTTTTTTTTTGTTAGCAACTCTTGTTATGTTCACAGCAATTTGATTATTACAGACCCTTATGGCAGGACATGACTAATATATTTGTCATGCTGTATGATACATGTTAATATGCTCTTTGTCAATAATAGAAATCAATCCATTGTGATATATTCATACTGGGAATGTCAGTATTTTAAGACTTTTTTTTTTCTGTCTCCCATATTAAAAGCAGCATTGCCTATGATGTGTGTCTGCTTGGGACCTTGCTTCTGTCCACAAGTAAAAGGCCTTTCTAGTTTTCACTTGGAGTTTTAGAAGCATGGGTGGAAATCAGAGCAGCAATATCCCTCCTGCTTTGTTTTGGTTTTGGTTTCTTTTTAAGACTCTATCAACTTTCTAGGTGATTAGCTATCTGTTATTTTGCTGGAAGTGAAATTTCAATATATACCATAAGATTGTGTATGTTTTAATTTTGATGGCCTTGTGAACCGTATGTTTGTTTTACTCTTGGTGCATTTGTGATGGCAAATGAAATACCCTCATAACTAAGAGAGATGTACGATAACTCTGTGGAATGCTGAGTCCTCACTTAGGTTTAATTTGTTTGTTTAGTCAGTCAACTAAAATACAGTAGTTAATTTACACATGTAGGATGTTTTTATGGACACCGCATGTAACACCCTAATAAAACAGAGAGAGGATGTAGGAACAAGAATATGAAAGCTATACTTCTTTCCAGGGTTCCCTTTGCAAATATATTAACAGTTTTTCATCTGTTTTTACGCACATATTAAAATCAGAACCAAAAAGTAATACATAGCACATTCTATTTTTCTGAACATCCTTTAGAGCCTGAAGTAAAAATGTTTGGCTTGTTTAGTTCATTAACTATTTTTTGATGTCTCTTATGTTTAGCTGGAGTGGAAGTAACATCAGATGGGGACAGCCCTTCCGTCTTCGACATATTACAACAGGAAAGTATTTGGCTCTGAATGAAGATGAAGGAGTTGTAATATTAGACAGAGAAAAGTCAGACACAACATCTACTGCTTTTTGTTTTAGAGCATCAAAGGTAAATAACATCAATGCAAATTTGTTCTAAATGTGGAGCACTCAAATAGTAAATCTGAGTTGTTTCAACAAGTGAATAAATTACTTATAATTTCTAAATTAAAGTAATTGACAGGGATTATTCATTGAAATACAAAGATAAACAACTGAGTTAAGTGTAACAAAGGTCTCCTTTAGAAAAAATGGGGATGATTAATACATTTAAGAATAAACTAAACTGTTACCACATTTAAAAAACAAGATTGAAAAAATACAGTGCAAGATATCACGGTTTAATATGAATACTTTAATAATTATAGAATCATTTTAGTTAGAATCTCATTAGTATTATACATTCAAGCTCTATTTGTCATAATTTAACTCAATTGAATTCAGTTCAGTTGCTATTCTTTGTGCAGTGTGTTGATGGGAACTGAACTCAATTGAATTTTTCCTAAATGCAAGGAAAATGTATATAGTGATTTCTAAACCATATGTTTTCAAACTATGCTCTCTAGTGAGCTGCTAATTGCATGTTACTAGCTTTATTGTCATTGCCAGCTGGGAAAAATATTACAAGGGAGAAAGAATGAAGAATGATTGTGAAGGTAGGAGAAATTAATAAATATTTTTCCCAGAAAGTTTTTTATAATCAACAATCGTTAAAAGTTTTTCTTTGTTTTCATGAACCTCTATGTTCAGCTGTGTACAGATTCTTAAAAACAGAGTGCTGGAATACCTGCCTGGTTACAGTGTTCTGGTCCTTTAGACTAATAGAGTAATTCTAATTGGAAAGGACCCTGTGAAGTCATCTAGTCCAGCCTTCTGCTCCAGATAGGGTCAACACTGAATCCAGACCAGATTGCTCGCATTAAACACTGCTGCAGAGTATCCAAAAGGGAATAAAACATTTTTCCATTGCAGTATTCTTTCCTTGTCTGGAAGACAGCAAAAGGGTTTTTGTAGAAAAGAGGTATTACCTTTGCCAGGAGGCAGAGCTATGTGGAATATACAAATCCTCAAGGCTTCCCAGGAGCCTATAACACATGACTTAAATAAAGTCTCATTTTTCCAGCAGTTGTTATAGACACTCTCTTGTTGAAAAAGCACCTTCACCCTCATTAGTGTTACATTCAGCAGTCTTGTCTGTTCCTTGCTTTTCAAAATCTGCGATTGCATTCATAATTTACTTTCACTTATTTGTTTCCTTTTGCTGAATAGCATTGGAAATTGAAACAGTTATTTTAAATTAAAAAAATTCAAATTAGTGTTTTCCTTACTATGTCCTTACATAAATAAGAACAGAAGGGAACTTGTAAAAAAAGTTAAGGAATATGCTAAAGAACATCATGGTGCTGATTTCAATGAAAACAGCATATGTAACACGTGCCTGTTTACTGTAAATTACTGCAAACTAAGCTATAAGTATCAGAAATTGATGGAAACCCCCCAAAATCACATCTTTAATGTTTTAATATGGACCTTACTTTTGGCCAAGTTTCAAAATGCGAACCTTTATATTTTTAAGGCAACAGATCTGTAACGCCTTGTGACAACAGAGACAGCAGTTTCTCTACACCAGATGGAATCCTGTTTTGAAATGGGATGTTCTCATTCCAGCACAGTACTTGGCTCAGTATACACTGCTGAGCAGAATCTTGGTTCTACTTACAAATTTCTTTGAGATTAAACGCAGTGCAAACACGAGCATATTTAAAAATACTTGTTTATTTAAATTTTTGTAGCCTGGAATTAGTATTTGAGATTTCGTATTTTACTTATGATTTATAAAATTGACAATAAAAATTTATTGGTATAGCCTTGGTAAGTAACATTCTGACACATTCAAAAGTCACAGATGACTCATGCAGAAGGATTTGATATCATTTTAATGTTACTGCCAGCATGTAGCTGTCTTAGGGACTCAACATGGCATTAGGATGTTGTAATAGTTTAGTAGTAATCATAAAGATTAATTTGGTTTTTGAATAAGATGATAGGTATCACTGTGTCCTTTACCTACATTTGTCTCTAAAAGTTCAAGTACTTACTTTTAAGTTTATAATTTAAAATTGTAATTTCCCAGGTAAGCACTGCATTTCAAATAGAGTATTAAACTACTTTTCTACTTCTTTTATATGGGAAGAGAAAATAGAAGGTAAAATAAAAATCACCTCTTTTTTATTTTTTCTTGCCTACTGGGGTGTAGAAACATAGAGAGTACAGTAAGTTAGGTCAATGCACCAGTCCTTTGCTGTTATATCTGTAGACTTTTATCTTTTCTTTTGTTAAATATGGCAGTACTTTTATTGCAATAACAGTATGCAACACCAAAAGATATAATTTTAATTAGCTTACGCAAGTTAGATTTACTAAGAGTTCAGCAGACAGGTTGTTTTACCATTCTTAATGGTGTCTAAGCAAGGCCTTAAGCAATCAAAGTTTTTCCCCTACTGGGTTTTTACTATGGAAAAAAATCTTTGTGAAGGCAGTTGGCTTTATTTCTTCTGTTCACATGTAATTTCTTGCCTTCTTTCCACAGGAATCTATGATTCTATGAATTTTCTCACTAATTCTTGCTCTTCCTCTAATATATTATATATCTTTTGAAAATATCAAGTCTGACAGATTTGCCCTCAAATTCCTTTGTTCATTCCATCTTTCTTTTTCTTTTTGTTTTTATTATTGTTATTTTTCCTTTGACATCTTCTAAGCCCGTGATGTGATTTGTTTGATTTGGTTTGATTAGTTCACAGCCTGAGGGAGTTAAACTGAGAATAGGTTATGAAGAGAGGATTTTAAAGAGAAAGTACCTGAATATTTTACTGCAAAGATATGTTCAAATAGTCAGATAAGAGATTGTTTTTCCCTCCTCCCCTAATAATCTTTATCTGACTATACTTTTCATCTGTTGTAAAATACAACCCGTCTTTGCAATCACACTATGATCAAATTACTTGGCTGAAATCCTAGAGAAACTGGACAGAGAGCAAGGAGCAAAACATGACACAGAGGAATTTATGCTGTATTTATTAACTGGCCTTCAGGCTCTCAAAATAATTCTAAAGACTTATTTCTGAAATTCAAAAAATCTTGTTTTTTTCTGTATGTTTAATTTTGTCAAAAAGGATCAGTATCACTTAATTTTTTTCAAAACAGTAACTTAATTACGATTGCTTATTACCAAGTTATGATTTCAGATGCAGATGCAATATTTGAAAAAAAAAGTTTTAATATTCAGGATGCTGTGTAAAGTCAAAGAAGTAATTGCTGATAGTTAATGAATTTGTGCTATTTTATTGTATTTTTCATTTAATGGCCTCACCGCAAATGTATATTGAAATAATTCCTCTTTATTCATACGTGATAGTGCAATCCACACAAATATGATGTGACATGATTTCCTCATGATTTTCACATTGCAATGATAACCCCAAAGAATGTCTTATAATTTCATTCAATTTCATCTTGGCATTATAATGCTATCTGTTCCAACTAAAATTATTGTTGAAATGTGACAGTTAAATTCTGTATAAATGAAAGCAGATTAGCATAGCTAGAAGATAACTTCTGTTTTCTTCACAGATGTTGGAAATTTGGTAACCTGAAATGAAACTGAAAAAACACCCTGTTACACATTTAAAAATTTAGACTGTGTATCAATTCCTAACATATTTTGTTTAGTTAACAACAAATTAACAACTATGTACACTTAAGTCCATCAGCAGCTGAAATCATAGAAAAATGATGTTCTTTAATTACTCTTATTTTCTTAAAGTTTTTTTGTTGAATCACATGTATCCATAATTTGATATTGCAAAATTTGATGCATAATTCTGTTCTTATTCCTGAATTCAATTGTGGAAGGATGAACATTTGGTTTTAAAGAAAAAGGTACTTGCTTTTGTGCTGGGATCTTAAAATCCTCTGGTTGTAAATGAAGAAGAATGGGATTAAGAAATAGTTTGGATTTAAGAACTGTGTGTTCCAGAAAGCACTGAGCAAAAAAAAATCCAATTCTTCTTACGAAGTGGATAAATAAAAAAATAAAATAAATGTAAAAAAATTAAGAAATTCAAAAGTAAAGTAAAGGTAAAAGCCAAATTGTACTTATTTTTAGAATTAGTATTTCCTTTTTTTGCTGCTTGTTGCAATACAGATGTATTATCCAAGTGAAGTGTTTATCTGTATATACAATTTATAAACAAAAAATTATTTTGCATAAAAATATTTTAACTACATTTCAAAATAGATTTCTCTTTATTTTTCATGTTTAAGCTAAAATTCAAGAATGTTGGTTATACAGAGTTCTACAGACTCTTAAACTGAAACTTTACTTACATCAGTAACTCCATTATTGATTATGTTAAGTCAAACATTGAAAGATTTTTTTAAAAGATTTTACTTGATTTTTCTTGCTTCAGAGAAAAGGATGCTTGAGATTTGAAATTATTTTTAATCACAATCTGAATAATTAATTGTATAGAAACAAAAATTATGTTAAATGAAATTTAGCTCCGTCATAACAGTGTAAGTAGCATAACCATTGTTCAGTACTGTAATATGGGGTATCAGGGTAGATACATATCCTACTGTAGTACAGAGATTAAATACCAACTTTATCTTCCTAGGAGTTAAAAGAAAAGCAGGATTCTAGTCTCAAACGTGACATGGATGGGATGGGAGTCCCAGAAATAAAGTATGGTGATTCAATCTGTTTTGTCCAACATGTGGCCACTGCCTTATGGTTGACTTACAAAGCACAGGATGCTAAATCAGCACGTTTAGGTCCCTTGAAAAGAAAGGTAATGTTTGACGTTCTCTTTAATTTCGTGTCAAATTAATGTTAATTGCATAACAGTTTCTGGGTTTAATTGTTTTTTGCTGCTATATTGAAAATGTGAGTATTTCATTCTAGAAATGTAAACAGTGGTGGACATTAACATAACTATAGAACTAAAGAAAAAACCTTTCCACTAAGAAACTTCTGACAAGTTTTTCTTGTCAGAAGAAATTATTAATTCGTGCTCAGTTTTTATTTTTGACACCAGTGAAAGATGGAAATTCCTGACTTGAATAGTCAAATAATTTTTTGAAAATTTACATTGAACTGGTGTAACTGGTGTAAACTTGTAAGTCATCCCATATTCACTGATGTTTTAGATTTTTTTATTGAGCATATTGTGTGAAATGGCAGTCAAATTTGTTACTGGAAAATCTTCAAGGTTCTTAAGGGATATTTGTGAATGATTTCCTCCCCAAATGTTATATGTAATTGTGATGTGACATCAAGAAGATCTTTCATTCAGCCTTTTGATTATAGGGTACGATTATATTTTTAATTAAGGGCATATCATCTGTCAAATCTTCAAATTACATTCACATTTTATTCGGTATTAGGAAGTTTAATATTAGATCACATCAATGCCTCATCACCAAATGATTTCTTGATTCTCTGTTTGTAGATTTTACAACTACAGCTTATCATTAGAACATGAGAAAGGAAAAAAAAATTCATTACTGAAAAGAAGTTGGAATTCTCTTTTAATTACTTGTATGTATGTACATTCATAAGAGGATACCCATATAAAAGCACTGTAATACGGAACAATGAGATCCTCATCACACACCCTTGGCATAATCAGATTTATTCATATGCAGCACACACGGTCATCATAAATGGGTAGTGAGTGCCCAACCCCTTCATTTCTCGGCAGCCTGGCTGATGAGAGAAATTCTTTATATCCAATCACTCAGTATTTTATCAAGAGACAAAAAATTAAATCACATAATGATAGCCTCTTCCTTTCCCGTGCCAGAACTGGCAATGGTATTCTGTTTCCTCAGAGCATCCAATTTCACTTCTTGAAAAGGCAACATGGAGGTTCGTGCTCTGTATTCAGTAAAGAATTTTACAATAGCTTCCAATGACGTTTAGTATTTTGTTTCCCCAGTTTTCTTCTCAGCAGCAAGGGTCTAAAAGAACCTCCATAACTGCCTATCACTTTTGTTCTCCTTTGAAACTGTTTCATTCATGTTCAAAGACTTCAAATCTTTTGTTGCCCTCTCACCTGGAGAATTCTATCTTGTTAATGCCTTCAAACAGAAGAAAACCCAAACCTTCTAGCTTCCAGTAATAGATACTTCTGTGGAGCCAAAAATCAGTTTTTCGTCCTCTGCAATATATTATACTAGACTATAATTTTGTAAGGGCATTTAGATGTACAAATTTCCTGTAAAATTTATTTTTCTACAGTAAAAGTGAAGTCACTGCCTTATAGTTATCCTCTGCCATCATTATGTGAGGAGATTTTCACTTTCACTCACTGTATTCCCTCTCAAGCTGGCCTGCAATTTTCATAACATGACTCTTTAGCCCTAGTAGGATTGAAAAATACCTTGTTTTTGTAAAAGGTAAAGGGTGCGCTTTTTTCACATAACCCAGCTATTATCACTGTCAGCTGCTGCAAATCAAACAACTATGGGACTGATTCTGTTATAAAATACTAAAAATTCCCAGTAAAAATTTCTGGGTTTTTGGCTTTTGGTGCAGTTTCATATACCTAATTATTATACTGTCTTTGCAAGACACATATATAAAGAAACTCTGGCATAATTTTGGGGGCTTTTTTTGCATGATTTCTGCAAGAATTGTTGTTTGTTTTATCTCTCTCTGAGATCGTGGTAACCAAGGCTTCAAGGCTTTGCCAGGTAATGATGATGTTTACATTAATATTCTAGTCAACATCTCTCCACCATCCAGTGAGTGATGGTTGTCTGTCTTTTCAGTTTGAGAGTTTGCTTCTGTGCAAGCTATGAACTCCTGCAGAGCTCCAAAATGCTCTCAAAATGTTCAGAGAACAGAGAAACATATGCTATATGTTTTGGATTCATGTTCTGGAAGCCATTGCTCATGCTGTTGGTCAATGTCTTGCTGTACCTCAACAAGCAAGACAGTGCCAAATGCCCCTTTTTATACGCAGAGAAGTGTTTTATCTGGAGAACTGATGTAGACAGTGCTGAATGCTTCTGTCTGTGATCTACTCGCTGGAGTTCTAAATCACGCTTTCCTGTCATTGTGATGTTTCTGGATGATTTAGTTGAGGTTTGGGTTATTTGTTGGTTTTCTGGCTTTTTTTTGGTCAGAGAAGTAGCAAAGATTAGCCCTTCTAAAAGACTCCTCTCTTTCCTCTTCTGCTGCATGTTTAGGGAGAAGAGTGCATATCTGCTCCACAATGGTGATGCAATTACTTTGCAAGGCATGGCAGCTTTTATATCCAATCTGTCAAATGTTTCCATTCCTGTAGCTCTAAAATTTGGAGCTACATACAATGGCCTGAAGAAACATTATCTGAATGTCAAATATTTTCATACTAGTTTTATGATGGGAAGAGCAGCTCTTCAGTGATTGTTCAGTTTAGGGACCTCAGGACCCTTCTCTATGTTAAATAATGGTATTCAAGCTAGCAAAATCACCCACAGTGTGATTCTGTATTTAAAAAGTATTTGAACCAAGAGGAAAGGTGACCGAAATGTAAACTAGCCTTCTTTAATATAAAATTATTAATATAATCATTCAAAAATACCTCCCAAGACTTCTCCATGATATTTCCATGGATTCTGGTGCCCAGATAACCTCACAGGGTGATGTTTGTCTCTTTTAAAAGATGTTCCTCAGCATGTTTGAAGGAACAGAACACATGTGTACTCTAGATTCTGGCAAGTATTGAAAAACATAATTTTCCAGTGCTTTGATATACCTATACACTAGCATGTACAGAAAGTTGTTGGTAAATAACTTTCCCATTTGTGGCAGTAACTACTTGTATAACATTATTAGTTTCTTTGTTAACTGTTCAGTGCCTTCAAGAATTACTCTGCTAACTGGTCAGTTGCAAATTTCTACAAACTTAAAGCTAAAAAAATACATTTTTCAGTGTAGAATTCAGTAGATTGCCTCTTGGACAAAGAAGCAGGATATCTCGTATTTACTTACAAAATTGCTGTAGGATTTTAATGACTCAAACTAACCAAGACTTGTTTTTGTGATACCTAAAAATTATGTTGTCTTTTTGTGATATTGTGTGTTTATTTGAAGGGAAAGATTAAAACCCTACCCTATCAAAGGATGTCTATTATTGCTTGAAGTTCATATGATGTTCACATCAACTTCTGATAAGAATCCAATATAGTGTGTAGAAATAGTTAAATGAGTCAGAAGTTGCCCATAAACATTACGGTGCCTTTAGCTGCATTGTAATTTTTATGACGTTTATCACTCCAGCTTGATTTTTTTTGTCAATAGCCTTTTCATGGATGAATCCTTTAGTAAATGATGTTTAAGATAGTGAAGATTCTCTTTTCCTGACAGATAGAACATTTTTTATTTTAATTGGAAAATATCTGTTAAGCGTATCTTTTTAATGAATTGTGGAAGAATAAATGTCTTCTCTGAATAACTTATGTGACACTGAAAAACTTGTAGCTATTTAATGAGTGTCCAGATAAAGTGATTAACAAACAGAAGCTCCATTACCACGCTAAATATACCATTACTGTTTTCAGTGCAATATTACAAAATATTACAAAATATTTGAAAGTAAAAAGTGTTTTAAAGTAACTACTGTGATAATTACTGACTTTCAATAGGTTATATTACACCAAGAAGGTCATATGGATGATGGTCTCACATTACAAAGATGTCAGAATGAGGAATCCCAGGCCGCTCGAATCATTCGCAACACTACAACCTTATTCAGCCACTTTATAAGGTAGTTGTTACTACTCTGTTTTTTAAAGCATTCTGAAATTAAAAGAATTTCTCTAATAGCATACATATTTCCTGCTTTCAAATATTTGAATTTAGAATTAGCAATATATTTTTACTGATTCAAATTTTCAGTTTTGATCAGTAGTGCCAGTAAATAGATAAACAGTTTGTTTAAGGTTATTTATGTGAAATTTAATACCTTGAAGTCAGAAGCAAGCTGGATCCGAGGTTGAAGAAAACCTCCAAAATTATCTCAGTCTGACTCCATTCAAAAGTATTCCATGGTACCTAGAATTTTGTATAAGAATACACAATGAAATCTATAATGTATGTAGTACTGAAGAAACTATTTTTTCATAGTGCTTGGCAGAAGTTTTAATTATGATGATCAAGTGGCTATCCTTGTACTACTACCTACTTGATGAAAAAAATACAGGAAAGTGAGTTTGTAATTAAATATTTCCTTCCACAGAAGCCACCATACAAGCATGTGTTTAAAACATTATTGCTTCAGTGTCACAAGGACCTTTGTATTTCTTGGGCTGAGGATATGAAAACAGAGTCACCTTTGTCAGCAATCAGCTCCTCCTATTTATAGTAGTGAGTCTGGCTGTGGAAAATTGGGTTGTCACACAAGATTGAGAAAATACTTGAACAGGAGAGAGACATTATTTCACGGACAACTGAGATACCCAGTTTTTAAATCCCGCCCTTCCTTATTTCCTATATAGAATTATTTCCTATACAGAAGACCTAATTCATGGATAGGATTACCTGTTATTTTTGTGTTCTTTTTCTAGAAGACTGGGGTTGTATAGTTTCAATAATTGGTACTATTTTAGCCCATCTGCCCATTACACCTAAATCATCAATAGGGATTTAAAGGATCTAAATAAAATCAATTACCATAAAACTGTTTACATCAGTGTGGAAAGGGAAGCGTAATTCCACTTCTGGAAGCTATGAGTGCTGGACACACAAATAATAGGAGTTTGAATAATGTTCAGTTCAGATCATCTGTTGTTCATATACATGTGGGCATATGTCATACATGTAACAAAACTTGATTAAGATACCGATAGAAAATAGGCTGCTACACAATACTGTAAATTACAGTGGGAAAATGATTAATGCTGCCAGTCTTTCTTGTTGTTTTCCATAGTGGAAATAACAGAACACTATCACCCTCTGCCCTGCCTGTTGAGGAGATGGCTCAGACTCTGCAAGACCTTATTACATACTTCCAGCTTCCCGAAGAAGACCTGCAACATGAAGATAAGCAAAACAAGCTCCGGTCACTCAAAAACAGACAAAATTTATTCAAAGAAGAGGTACAGAGAGAGGAATTGTTACCTCATTTTAGTTTCAGGTGTATTGTGTCACAGACATTGAGAAGAATCTAAACATTATCATCTAGATTTATAGATATGTTCTATAATGTATCGTTCTGTAGATGATATATATATGTATATATACACACACACACATATATATATATATACACACTTGTCACAGGGTACAAACCCTCTGTTATAAAGTTTGGTCTGGACACTTCTGAGCATCTTTCAACATATGTCATTTTTGCAAGAAACAGTTTTGACAAGAAATTTCGTTTTCTCTCTATGAAGATCTATGGATCAATAAGAGATGTTATTTCTGATGTCTTATCTGCTCACCAGGATCTGAATCAATAATTTTTTGTCTCTAGAAGCTGGAAGAATGCTTCTTTTAGGGAAGGATATGTATTACACAATTGTTGAATTGCTCCTCTCTGAATACAGAATAACTACTTTTCTGTATAAATAGTAAACATATTTTACAATGTTTTTAGAAGTGTTTGAATTGCTTGCAGGTTTTCAATACCTTTTGAGTCTGCAATCAAACTGAAATTAAAAATCTCAGTATTTAAATTTTTTTTACAGATATTTTATTGGATAGTAACATTTCCACCTTTCTTATCAACAAGAATTCCCTTTTATATAAATTTAAAGGGTTTTCTTCTTTTGCAGGGAAGATTTTATGTTAAAAAGGCTGTTCATTATAATTTTAAAAGCCATTATTGTCAACTTTTTATTCGTTGTTTTTTATAATATTTAGTTGAGTAAGGAACAATATAGAATCCTTCTCTAAAAGGAATTATACAGAAAAATACATATTCGAATTTTGTAAGCACAGTTGTTGTTTTGCTGTTTGGTTTTTGGGTTTGTTTTGTTGTGTTTTTTTTTTAATTTAAGATAATACAACTTTCCAATATATAAAGGAAAAAATCTTTCTAAAGGGCACCAACAAATACTTTTTAATGTAGAGTTTGCTTTCCTCTCTGTCACGTGTATTTAGGGAATGCTGGCACTAGTTCTGAATTGCATTGATCGCTTAAATGACTACAACAGCGCAGCTCATTTTGCAGGAATTGCAAGGGAAGAACATGGTACTGCATGGAAAGAAATTTTGAATCTCCTTTACAAATTGTTAGGTAAGTTCTTCAAAAATGTACTAATGTAAAAAACCCCAGGATATGTACTCTTTCTGTTCTACTTACTGCTTCACCATCAAAGACCATTGACCAAAGATGGTCAAATAACACCACTGTGTTACTCATTCCATCATGTAAAGATTTCCTTCCATATACATACTACTATTTATTACAGAGAACAGAGTTTGCTGAGCAATGATACAGCAGAAAAATAGATCTCTGCTAGGGAAAAGTTCCGTGAAACATGCCAAAAGCTTTTTTTTTTTTTTTTCCCAAATAGTTGAAATGTACCTGTGGTATGCAAATAGATGTGAATTATTATTTTAAAAATTAGGGAAACTGGAAAACAGTCTTTGTATGTGAGGCTGAAGGAAGTTAAAAGTAATAGTCAAGTTTTCTGACCTCAATGTTTGTTACTTGAGGCTTAGATTTAAATGTTAATTAAAATAATTATATAAAACAGAAGTGGAAACATTTTTTCAATGGTTTTCATGGTTGCTAGAGCAGACTACGTCTGTGTTATAGAAGAGCCAAAATTATAGAGCAGGAAAAATATTTATATTTCTATTTCTTTAAATTTCTAGTATGATACTGATTTGTGTTATTCCTCATATAGGAGACTCTTGTCTTCTAATGGAGTTTACATACATTCTAATTTCATTACAAAGAAAGTTAGTCCTGAACCATAGTAAAATAAGTAAGTTGAGAGTCAGGACAAGAATAAAAGAAACCAGAAGAAGTCCTTTGAAGCATATTCACATAGAACAGACATGTAGGTGATTCAGGTGAAGTCTTCTTATTGCTTTAGAAAGTAGAAAGTTACCGTTGCCTGCATTTTACTTCAGTCTTATGAGTTTAAAGAAAAGTAGGATGAAAAAAAATCTTTTTAGTGCTATGTAGATTTTCAGATTTTGTCTTGATTTTCATCTGCAGGTACATTTTGAACATGCTTCTTCCAGTGTAATAAATATTAATGCTTTGTAATAAAAATCCTTGACAATTGTATACAGAAGGTGTTTTTTTGTTTTTCCTTATGATCAATTATAACTTCTAGAAGAAAAAAAACAGTGTTGCTTGAAAGACTTGATTGTTGATGAACTTTCAAAGTGCAGTCAAATAACTGAATTTAGCATTCTGCACTACTGCACTACTGAAATGCTCAAAGCTATGCATTCTATAACATGTTGTAACCAGAAGGTAAAACTAAACAGCAGAGAATACAACCTACACCTCATCTTAAACTTCTACATATGATCTTCCCACTCTTGGTAGGAAGAAATAGAAAAATAAATATTTCAGCCCTGTGATCATGACAGTGCTTCACATATGCATTAAGCAAGGCTGGTGGATAACTTCTATTTAAATTTAACAACAAAATAAAGCATAGACAAAACATATTTTTGCTGAAATTCCTGTTTATCCAGTAGATCCCAGTCAAATTCAAAAACTATGTGCTCTCTAGAAGTTATGTCAGTTGCTGATATTCAAAATAATGAAAATCTTTATTCCTTAATACTGTAACATATGCTACAGTATTAAACATAACAAACATAACCTGTTTGTTCATTATTTCATGAAGTTACTCTGAAAAATGTGTTAAAATGCATATGATAAACACTGATGACTTCAAACGGAAATCTCCTGTTATAAAACTATACCTTCTGTTTTTTCCAGCTGCTCTCATTCGTGGCAACAGAAACAACTGTGCTCAGTTTTCCAGTAACCTTGACTGGTTAATCAGCAAATTGGATAGATTAGAATCTTCCTCAGGTGAGACATCAGTTAATGTCTGTCTTACATTATTGTCAGAGCAGTTTCCCTTGAAACCAACATGCATTAGAAAATGAATATTTTTTGTTTGCTTATCTTTTTTAATTTAAAAAAGTAATATACTTAGAGACATTTTTGTGGCATTTTTTGGTTCCATATGTTTGGTATGCGCAATGCCACATCCAATGAATTTTGAACATGATTTGGGTGAATTAATGGATTGGGTCAGACAGTATTGTACCATTAAATAACACCAGTTTGTGGGCATGCATACAAAACCCATGAAGAAATAGATAATTGGGTTTTTTCACTATGAATTATTCAACAAAATATTGATATACTATACAGTGTTCCCTATTAAAACCTTTACGTCTTTCATTGAAAAGAAGGAGCTAAGCTTGCAATTTTCTCAAGTGGCTAAAATTGTGGCTATTTTCAAAAGAAAACAGGAATTAACAGCTTTATTATGTGTTTATTCCTAATGTGTTATATTCATATTAATACTCCTTGAAAGTGTTTTCATCCTCTTTTTAGGATGGAGAAAAGATAGCACCTCATAAGATACGCACTCACTTAGCTTTTAGATTGTGTTTAATTGTGCAGGTGATTTAATTACAACCTTGTTTCTGTGGCCTTTTTATAGGCATTTTGGAAGTATTGCACTGCATCTTGATTGAAAGCCCAGAAGCTTTAAATTTAATATCTGAGGAACACATCAAATCCATTATTTCACTGTTGGATAAACATGGGCGAAATTACAAGGTATGTTTGGAAAAACTAAGAATGTACTGATAATTTTACAATGGTTTGGGGAGGGGGGAAAGAGAAATCTCTACATGGAAATATGTTATTCTAGTACCCTTAAAGAAATAAAATAACCTAAAAGTACATCTGCAAAGTTGCTTTCTTGAAATTAAAAGGATGTGTAATATACAATTGCTTTTCAGAAATTTTCAAATACAGCAAATATATCTGACAAGCAGGCAGTTAAGAAATATTGGTAACCAGTCAGAACATTGGATTTGCTGAGAAAATGGAGCATTCTTATGTCTGTAAGAAAGTGGGCAGAGTAGCTTGCTTTGTGACGGAGGGCTCTGCAGAAGCAGTGGACTACCTTTGATCTACAGAAAGAGAGAACTATATCCTGCAAAGTAATTTGTAACTTGAGTAATAATAATAGTAGCAGAAAAAGAAATAAAATGAGAAATCAGAAAAATAATCCAAATATCTGAAAACACAGGTGTTCAGAAGAAAGAAAAACCCCCTGAGTTTCCAGAAGAAATACTGGATGAAATTAATTTAGACAACAATATGCAATTTATTATGATAGAAGAAGGTGAACAGTTTCTGGCTGCGATCAGGATGACATCACAACACAGACGAAGATATAGGTTTATATGTGATTTTATGATGTGAGTTTCCTTCCTCAGTTAAAATTTTATTTGAAAGACTGATAACCTCGAGGAAGAGCAGAGAAAGTTTTAGTGAGCTGAAATTACCTTCTGCTTTAAATCAGTGATACAGAGAACCTAACCAACTACAGTGAAGGAGAAAAGTATTTTTAAGCGTGGTTAAGGAGCATGAACTGATATAAGTAGGCATAAGGAAAAAAAATTGAAACTGAAAGTTTAGTTTACTATTTTTAGCCCTTAGCAAGATTACTGTGCTATTCCAATCACCTACAAAGAACCTTTCAGCTGAAACATCTTAATGTAGGCATTATCGTGAGAACTTAGAGCAGAAAAAGAAAATATGTAAGCAGGAGAAGAGTTATACTGGGTGAAGGATTTGTGCTCTTCTGTTTGTAATGTATTTGACTAAACCTCAGTAAGTAATGGGAAGTAATGGGAACTAATGAATTTAGTTTTTATTCCACAAAAAATATATCTTGTTCTCCTGCTAGATTAGATATTCTGTTGAGATTTAGAGAATAAGAAGCAGTAATATTAGTAAGTAAAATTGTCTTGGGAATTACTGATTTGAAGGATTTTTTAAAATGAAAAGCCTTGTTTCAGAACTACAGGCAGCAAACTCACAGAGATTATTTAAACAGTTTACAGGTAAACTCTGAGTTACTGGTAATCATAAATGTTATTATATCGCTTTATAGCTGAGTACCGGTCAGAGTTTATGTGGTTCTTTAAATTATTACCTCTATCCTTCTGCTAGAGGTTTCTGCCCAATAGCAGAGATGGCAGGAAGGAAAATGCATGGGCTGGGACATAGAAAAGTCCACAATATATTAGCCTAAGCTGCTGCTGATGGTGTGTTTGTGCCAAATTCACCGGGCAGATGACAGCAGTAGCTAAAATGAATGTTATGTTCTGCTGCTCCTGGTGCAGTGCAACAGTTTCCAAAATGGTAATCAACAGTATGAAGAAGTGTCTCTATCTTTTAGGTGATCTGTAGCAATTTGGACCATTTAGGCTCATTGCTGGAGATTCTTTGTCAGAGCTCAAGTCCGTCTTTAAGCTTCTCTGTTATTTTGCAGAAATGTGCAGCCTTGTCCCTCAGCATTAAACAACACTATGTTACAGTCTTCTCTCTTGCAAAACCTTTCGCTCCAGTAATCTGTGGGAGAATTATGTCAGTCTCTCTCGATTTTCAGACTAAAACAAAATGAAAAGAAATTAGAAGTTTGAGATCTTTCTGAAATTCTGTTTTTCTTTATGGTTAATTCTTTCAAGTATTTTTAGTTTTAAAAATAGATGGATTATTTCTCATATAGAAAATATTCTTTTCAGAAGAGATTCATAAGCAGTCAGAGAATCGCTGTTGAGAATCGTCCACTAATTTTGCTCCGAAATTTTTTTGGGCTGCAGGAAAGTTATCAAATAATTCCCTTTTATATTTTGAAATTTAAAAGGGATTTAATTAAAAATTGTAAAGAGTTGACATACAGCTGTTCCAGCTTTGTTTTTTCTAATCAAAATGACAATAGGGTATCTCAAAGGAAGGTTTTTGAGGCATTTTTCAAATCCTATATTCAGAATTTCTGTTCCACAAATGTTTGTTATTCTCTGCAGTAGTATGGACTACACTTGCTCCATATATGTGAAAAGTGTTTAGAAAACAATAATGGTAAAGTGCATTATATTCCTTCCTTTAGGTCTATTCTGAATGTAAATTAAGCTGTCAGCTGAATAATAGTATATGCAGCTACCTGCCTTTACCCTACTCTTTTCTGATTTGTCTTTTAAGGTTCTTGATGTGCTTTGCTCTCTCTGTGTCTGCAATGGAGTTGCAGTTCGTGCCAATCAGAATTTGATTTGTGACAATTTACTGCCTAGAAGAGACTTACTTTTGCAGACACGTTTGATTAATGATGTGACAAGGTATGTTTTATTGTTATATAGAAAAAATGCAACTTCCACATCTTCGATAATTAATTGAAGGGAATACTGTATCCTAAGACACGTCCCATAGATTTCAATATTGCAACACACACTTTGGGAAGCATTTCTTTATTATATATTGATTTCTGGGGAACAAAACATTTCTACTAACAATATTGTAATGGCATTTTGTAATGGGAACTGTGCTCAAATAGAAACTGCTAATTAATAGTAAGATCTGTTCTGAAATCGAAACATGAAAGTTGCTTGTTTATGAGTCAGAACATGGAGCATGTAAACATTCTGTGAAGTACTTGTGTGTTTTAAGAGGGATATGACTTCCTGGCAACCTCACTTTGATTTTAGGAAATGATCTTGTTATTTCTTGTTTGACTAAGTTTTTCAAAGCATTGAACTCTATCTTAGAAGATGATTCTACAGCAGTGTTATAACATTCTATAAAATGGGTCAGTTTTTAAATGTTGTAAGGAAAATGTGGGTATCTACACATATACTGTATTTGTAAAGTGAATTTGACAATTATACAGCACTATGATTAATATGTTGCATTTTATGTTTACACTAACTGGCTTGCGTTTTCTTTCTTAGCATAAGGCCAAACATATTTTTAGGTGTTGCTGAGGGCTCTGCACAATACAAGAAGTGGTACTTTGAGTTAATAATTGATCAGGTTGATCCGTTCTTGACGGCAGAACCCACCCATTTACGAGTTGGATGGGCCTCTACTTCAGGCTATGCCCCCTATCCTGGAGGTGGAGAAGGATGGGGGGGCAATGGTGTTGGTGATGACCTGTACTCCTATGGTTTTGATGGCCTCCATCTGTGGTCTGGTAGGTACTTTGTGAACTACCACTAATCTTTCATTTAGCAGTTATCTACCTTTCCCTTCAGTACCTTTGTTTAGATAACATGTTATTTTATAGTGAGCTACATTCAGAACTCTGGGTTATTTAGAAGTTCAGGTCAGACTTCTGGACAGAAACCTTAGTCAATATTGAATTACACCAATTAGGCTTTTTAGCACATAGCTTCTATTTTCATGATTTTGATCAAGGAATGGTATTTTCCAGATCTAGATCAATACTGACTTAATTCTATCTGTTCAAAATCAATGGAAGTATTGATCTGAGATAAATTAATTTTGTATGGATCTACATTTGCGTTATTCTTTTACTTTATATCTACAGTTGAAGTAAAATGGCAGTTATCCTTATACCTGTTGATAGATTTAATAAATTGAATTAAAAATTTGATAAATAGCTTTGTAAAAAGACATTTCTTTCAATTAAGAGTTGCTACACTATTACCAGCTTTGTTATTTTAGTCCTTGTGTGTGCAGTCTTTAATTTTGAAGTATCATGTTATTTTTTCTTCCAGATCTCTTTTGCGGACATAGTTAATTATGGTTATTTTTTAGCTTGTTCAATTTGTGGGTCGTGATTTAATGTGTAATTTTCAAGGTATTTAGGTAAAATCACTAATTTCCCCATATTTCTCAGTGCCATTAAATGCAATATATGTCTAGGTATTCTTTAATTGCTCAGAAAATAATAGTGTGGGGGCTTGCAGTAAAAAGTTGTGTTTTGAGTACATCACACATTAATATGCTGAAGATAATTTTATGACTTTAATTCTACCATTTCCTAATTTGAGGACTTTTCATTTATCAATTACATTAGCCTTGTTCTAGCATAGTATTTTGTATATAAAATGTGTGTGTGCAATGTGCACACATATTTCAATATTTTGTTTCAGCACTTCTGAACAATTATCCAATGTCAGAAGTTATGTTTTTTGAGAGAAGACTGGGAGGCATCTGTAACATACAGCCACTAGAAATCATTAATACAAAATTAAACTCTAATTAAACCTCAGAAATACAATACTAGAAAGTCTTATAAATCTCCTGCAGTAAGGGAAAATTCGAGGTACTTAAACTGCTCTGGACAGTTGATTTGACTTGTTCTTAAGTTCCAAACACAGTAATTTGGAATACTGCTAAACTGCTTAATTAGACTTGCTTGATAGGTAAAATATAATGTTTCCAAGGGAATTTTTTGAAAGGAAATCTGAATAGACATTAATTGGATTGAAAAACTGTAATTATATCTAAATGTTAGATTACTTCAGTTGTGTTATCTCTAGTTAATTGCTGTTATAAGTGCTGAGTCCTGTGCGTGTCTGTAAAGTCTAAACTTCCCAGGCAGCAAAAATTCAGCTCCCTCTGTTTAGTGAATGGCTGTAGTTGATAAAGAAAATCTGGCCCATCAAATTCTTGATCCATTTTTTGATAATTCAGTATATTGTTCTGCCTCTTGATCGTGTAAACCTGGATATCAGTCACAATTCCAATAGAATTTTAGAAACATGGAATAGATTGGGTTAGAAGCAGCCTTAAAGATCATCTGGTCCAACCCTCTGCCATGGCCAGGGTTGCCACCCACTAAAACAGGTTGCTCAGAGCCCCATCCAACCTGGCCTTGAACACTCCCAGAGATGGGGCATCCACAACTCCTCTGGACAGCCTGTTCTGGTGTCTTACCACAGAATATTCACATACATGTGAATCTGGTATTTCACAAAAACTAAAGAACAATTGATCTATAAATGTTAGTTCTATAAAGAGGGTATAATTTACTGTGCCTCATTACTCTTGCATCAGTGTGGACTTGAATGATATCAGCTCAGCATGTTCTGTCATGTAAACAGTGACAGGGGTTTCAAGTTAATCGCTCAGTTTATGCAGTTTTCTGACATTTATCAGTTTTAAGAATGCTAACTCACTGTTTCCAAAAACAGGAAAGAAATTCAGTGTCAAACCTCTAAGAACCCGCCTGAAGCTTCTGCTTACTGAATACTTTTGTCCTAGGTCGAGTACCCAGAGCTGTAGCATCTGTCAATCAACATTTATTAGCATCTGATGATGTGGTTAGCTGCTGTTTGGATTTAGGTGTACCCAGCATTTCATTCCGCATTAATGGACAGCCTGTACAGGGAATGTTTGAGAACTTCAGTACAGAAGGGTTTTTCTTCCCTGTTGTAAGCTTATCAGCAGGTGTAAAGTAAGTACAACTTAATTTTGTTTTCTTTGCTGTCTTGTCCAAATAAATTTATGATTTCTTCTGTTTTGTACTGTTTTTGTTGTTTCTGCCCAACTAGCACTGATTTGTTCAGTGATGATTTCACTTAAAAGTGAAATGTAAGCCTGTAAGCAATTTTGAGTAAGTCACAGTGTCTGAATATTATTATTTTATGATTATAGGTGACCTAGGGGAAATTAATTTTGTCTCATTCCAATTATCAGTGCAAAAAAAGCACATTAGAAACCCAGCACCAGATTTGGCACTAATTAAAATTCTCACTGGCTTTCTCAGCAGGGAGTAAAAAGCCTAAATCATCATGAAAACTGATACTATATTCAGAGTAGGAAACACAAAGAACTGATGAGGAGTTTTGGAATCTTGTTACTAGTTTTGCCCATGCCTTACCTGTTCTGTTTCTAAAATACTGAGTTTTGAACTTACTGTAATTAGTTTTTTATTGTTACCTTACCTTTAGTGAATTCAGAAAATCTGTAGAATCAAGCAGAATAAATAAGGGCTGGGAAAGACTTAGTAAATCAATTTTCATTTATTCCCTGGGAGTGACCCTACTATGTAGCTGCATTGGTACAAAGCTTTTGAAAATGTTCATTACTTTTTTCTGTAAGAAATCTGCCTAAACTGGTGTAATTATTCTTCTATGTTTTTATTTGATGTTGTTTGTATATTTTGTGAGAGCATTTTCTTTTGTAGTTTTTAGTGGCTGATATATATCTTCAGTATGAGAGGAAATGTTATTACTTGGGAATCCTGACCATGAATGTAGGAGAGTATGCTTGAGCGCAAACTTTTATGTTTCTACTTCTGCTCTGGTTTATCTAGTTCTTCTCTGCTATCTGTGAATTTCTCAGTCTCTGTTTCTGGGTCATCATCATTCCATCCAATTTTTCCTCTCTATACCCTTGTTAGAGTCCTGCACTGTCTCCTGTCCTTCGGAGTTATGTTGCTTTTGTATCTGATTTTCAGGAGGGTTCTTTTTAAGGTTAAAGATCAGACAAATAATAACAAGTTTTTCAAATCAAAAGATTTGAATATTTCTTTTAAAATAAGACAAAAAAATAAAGCCACAGCTTCTTGGAGTGTTCAGGTTTGTAAAAGAGACCGCACAGCAATAAGAAGATACAGCCTGTATGGAGGTTTAGATACTGCAGTGAAGAGCAGGGATAAAAGAGGCCTCAGAACAAATGAGAAAGTAAAGATCAGGTGAGATTGAATGGTTTGCTACAATTCAGAAAAAATGAGTGAGTTGGAAGGAAGCAATGAGCTATTTACTGATTTGTGGTCGGCAAGGGAAGAATTGAAAGAGAGGTTTTTAATTTCAATTCTTTCTTTGACTTTTGTCTGTTTAGGAAGTTAGATTTCTAGGTCTTAAGATAAAATTGACCTCCTTTATTTTTAAAGTGTTGTGATACGTGTGTGAGCTTTCCATAAAGAGACATCTAAACTCAGATTGTCATCTCAAATATTTAGCTGCCTTGGGATCATTCAAATATCTTGAACAATGTATTTTTAATATTAAATTAGAAAGTTTAGGCTTAATAGAATTATTCAGTAATAGTCTATTTCTCTTGAACATTAAACCATTTCAGGTATTTGTGACTTGTGCTTATGTGCATCCTGTTTGAGAAAACTTTTGTGTCTTAATTGTTCTTCTCCTTTTAAAAATGTCAATGAAATATGTTGATTCTAGCATTTCTATAGGCTTTTTGTCACCCTATCACAACAAATGTAGGGGCTATTTCCGAAAGGTAACAGGGCAGGGGTTTTTTCAAACTTTTCTGTGTTTGTTTCTCTCTAGAGTTTGCCTACTTGAGGACCAAAGTATGAAGCTGAGTAGATTTTGTCTCTGTTGTATTTCATTAAATTCACATGAAAAATATATCTCTGAGGACAAACAGAACCCTTTAGGGGTTTATTAGGAAACTTAGTTATGCTTCTGAAGCTCATCCCAGTTGTAATATTTGGTATAATGTTGTTTGTTTGATTCATGTATTATTATCTAATGTTTTGTTTGGGTTTTTATTTCTCTCATGAGCCAGCTGCCTGCATGAGTGCACTGAGAAGTTACTTTAAAATTTTTAAGTTATATATCCATAGTCCTGATAGTATTTTTAAAGGAACAGTCCAATTTAAACTAGATTTGTATTTCCAAATCCTTTAAATCTATTAAAAAATTCACAACTTAAAACTGTTTGATTTTAAGTGAGAAACATTTAAATACACTACAGCATTAAATTATTAGTTTTACTTTAGCCAAAACAAATTTTCAAAAAAGAGTGGGTAGGTGATGGTGTTACTGAGAGTATCTGCTCATATCAATCCTTGGTAACTCTTTAGTGTTTATGAAAACATGAAGTGCACCTGCATTTTTATAGATGGTAATCAAATAAATGTTTAAGTCTCTAAATGATTTATTTATGATGCTAGTATATACTGACTATTTGAGAGTCTAATTGCTTCATTGGAAATTGCACAGAGTTCGTTTTTTGTTGGGTGGACGTCATGGAGAGTTTAAATTTCTGCCTCCTGCTGGCTATGCTCCCTGTTATGAAGCATTGCTTCCAAAAGAGAAGATGAAACTGGAACCAGTGAAAGAATATAAAAGAGATTTTGAAGGAGTGAGGGATTTGTTGGGTACAACACAATTCCTCTCGCAAGCTTCTTTTATCCCTTGTCCAATAGACACCAGTCAGGTATGTGAAATTTGCAATAATGGGACCATAAAACATATCTGTACAAAATTTAAATTCACACTATAAAAACTAAGGTAGCTTCCCCCTTTCTTAGCAATTCTTCATTTGTGTGTTGTGGTGTACTAGCCAAACTAGATGATCTTGGATACAGAAGGCGTGGTAATGAAGCTTTTTTATTTCTGAAATTGTTATTCTCTTTTCTTAGATTGCTCTTCCTTTTCATCTTGAAAAGATCAGGGACAAGCTAGCTGAAAACATCCATGAACTGTGGGGAATGAATAAAATAGAACTGGGCTGGACATATGGCAAGGTATGTTTTGAATGACCTCCCTGGGTACAGTCACCTGTATTAGGTTAAATATCCTACCAGAAAACCTGGTTTTAGAAGTTGAATGGCTGTCTATACATTATCACCAATAGGTGAACATGTAAAGTGGAAGGAGACAGTGATATTAACTTTTTGATGACTTTTTTAAACATTTAAATTCCTCAAAACTTGCTTTTGTTATTTATTTACGGATGAGTACTTATAGTGTGCATTATCAATGAATCATGGGAAAGTACATTTCTATAGTGATAAGCAGCTGTCATTGATAAAAGATAAATGATATTGCTTGTAGTTGTCTTCATTATTGCTAAGAATTAACTGGTTTTTACTGTGATTCTTGATTCTGATACCAGGAAAGTACTATTTTCTGTTACTTGTTGCAGATACGAGATGATAATAAAAGGCATCATCCTTGTCTTGTGGAATTCTCAAAATTACCAGAGACAGAGAAGAATTATAATTTACAAATGTCAACTGAAACACTCAAGTGAGATTTAAATATTAATAATATCAAATGTTTTTTTGTTGTCTTTATTCAAGAACATCGTACTGTTGTAAGATATAAAAAACTTTAGAACATCTCATTTAAAGTGTGTTCTGCTAACTTTGCTATAAGTCCCAGAAACCCCTTCAGAGCGATTTAGAAAAACATTGTCTCTACAGAAATACAAGGGAAGGAACACCACCAAATCCTGCTGGTTTTAATAAAGTGTGTAACTCTCAAGCTGTAGATTTGGGGCCTTTTTAGACTTTGAAGGGCTTATTTATTATTTCTGATAAGTTAAAATATTTGGGTCTTGAAATCCCATTGTTTTGAATTACTTCCCTGTTTTTAAATACAATTTCTTCTGTGTATTTATAGTCAAATAAAAAAAACATTTATACAGTGGGTGAGCAACATAATGTTGGGTTTCAATGATGCTGCTTTTTTGTGTTGTCAGAACCCTTTTGGCCCTTGGATGTCACATTGTTCATGCTCATCCAGCAGCTGAGGAAGATCTTAAAAAAGTCAAACTTCCTAAAAAGTATGTACCTTATGCTAATTGTTATATATTATAATATTTTGCTTTAATTTCTACTTGGTAGCTAAACTATGGCAATCAGAGCTGAAAGAATTGAATATGTTTTTTATTTAGATTTCCTTAAGTCATCAGTAGTAATCACCTCAAAAATGGTGAAGATTAATCAAGGATTACATCTGTATTTTAGTGTTGACTGTGGGGACCCTGTAGTCTTCCTAGGTCAGGTTAAAGCCCTGTTCTGCAACAAAGCTTGAAGACAGAAAGAGAAATTTGAATACTTGCCACTTCACATCAGTTTATCAATGCACAAGATGTATTTTTTTCCTGAAACAGCTTTATCCATGAGAAACAAAGTTAGGTTTTCAAAGAGAGCACTAAAATACGTAGTTTTGTGATATGGGAAATGGTAATCTTGATCCAGCTGATGGCGTTAATTAAAAAAAGGAAAAAAGACCTTCAGGCAGGCTATCATAATACTGGTTTAATACTATTGTCTTGTTCAAATACCTACTGCTCATATCAATTGTCCTAACAAATGGAAATGGCCTGATTTGAGCAAGAGAGATTCTGCATGTCTAAAAAGGACGCTAGTCTTTATACAACATGAAAGGCTTGGAGAAGGTACTAGCTAGGGCTAAAAATCTACTAAGCTAATTATTCAATGAAAAAGAGGGATGAACAATAGCTAAAATGTTTTATTCTGTTGGAAAAATGGTAATGCAGTCCCTACAGAATAGTGAATTAAAATATCATACTTAATAATGCATAAAAGATAATTTCACAAGAAGTCATCATACAGATCTTTAAAATAGAAATTATTTGAAAGGTTTAAAAGATGACTTTTAAAAAATATATATAAAAATTACTCATTCAACAACAACTTTGTTGTTTTGTAACAACCATGTAGACATGCATATATGGATCTGAGTCACATTTAATTAGCTAGTGTGCGAGTAGGTGGAAAATGAGACTGCTAGAATAAAATTTATATCCCAGTCAATGACCAATGTAATGCAGGATTTTTGCAAAGAAATGAGAGAATAGGAGATTAAAAAAATGAAGAGAGAAAGTGAGCCCTACCCTATGAATACCATGTAGAATGCTTTAAATACCATAACTGGGATATCTCTGTTTTGCCTTGTTGACTTACAGTTACATGATGTCAAATGGATATAAACCTGCTCCTCTTGATCTTTCTGAAGTGAAATTGTTACCTTCCCAAGAATTTCTAGTTGACAAACTAGCAGAAAATGCACATAATGTCTGGGCAAAAGACAGAATAAAGCAAGGATGGACCTATGGCATTCAGCAGGTATGAACTTCTTTAGATGCATTTAGAATAAACAAAGAATGTGAGATTTTTGTATTCTAGAACATCAGTTGGGAAGAGAGTGCTAGGAGGTTAAATACTGAATGTTGTGTAATATCTGGAAAAGTTAGAGGGGGTGGGAAGCAGGAAAAGGAACCTTGCTCATGAAAATCTGCGTAGATTGTCATACCTGTATGCTTGCAGCTGCAGGATGTATGGGAATATATTTCCATCCTTCTCTTTCATTCTTGTCTTTAGGTTTTTAGCCTTATTAATAACTGAGCTTGCATTCATAGAACTCTTCTTCATCAATGCTCTTTCTCTTCCGTGATCTTAATGTGATTTCAGAGTACACTCTGTCATCTTATAAAAAGTCTTTGTGTTATTTAAACAGAGTTTTCTTCTTGTTCTCTTTCATAACCCCTTTCAGGATCTTAAGAACAAACGTAATCCTCGACTAGTGCCATATGCATTATTAGATGAACGCACTAAAAAATCAAACAGAGACAGCCTTCGTGAAGCTGTTAGAACATTTGCAGGCTATGGTTATAGTATTGAACCACCTGACCAAGAGATAGGTATGTACTTTCAAAAAGAACCATGGCCTTTTTGCTCCCCTCAGTGCTGTGAAAAAGAACATAAAACTGAAATACAGGGAAAACAGGAGATATTAATTAATAGTAGTGTATTTTTGTAGTGAATTATAATGAAAGGTGCAAACATACTTTTAAAATTACTTTTATATTACTGAGGTCTTTGTTGGGAGTTTTTTTTAAGATTGGTTGTAGTTAATGATATGATAATTCTAATTCCCATGATTTTTTAGTTTGGAGAAAATCTGGAGTGTGAGTGGGCATACTGGTTTTCATTTGGAAGGAAGGAAAGAAAGAAAATAATATAGGTTTCATTTTAAAAGAATTTTACATGGTATGCAGATTAGGTTTGACTACCTCAGTTTTTAAGCAGTCTTCAAAGAAGCTTATCAAGTTTAATAATTTTTTAAAATTGAAATTATGAGCAAAAATTTATTTAGAAGTTGTTCTTCATATTTGCTATACCATTGTAATTTTTGACAAAAAAATTCAAAATGAAACAAACCTTATTCTGTAATTTAAAAAAAAAAAAAGGGTTCTAAATGCATTGACTTGTGTAAGAAAATAATTTTTTGTATTATAATACTACATTATTGCATTGGATTTTACTGCACGTAGCAATCTTATGCTCATTTTTGTGTTTAGGGCTCTGCATTGAATAATGCTTGGAAATACGCTGATTCTACATAGCAGATGATCACTCTTCCTGTATAGAATTAGAATGTGCTAGCCTCTCCATGCTGACTACTGTTACTCTTTTTGCAACATTTGTTGTGAAGTTTCTTAAACATGCAGTGGTAGATGAGATAGCAAATACTGGGGACAGATAAAAATCTAGACAGTGACATTTATAGTTTAATTTTATTATTAAAAGTGTGGTTTTCTTCTCTGTTTATTTTTACAGCTGACCAAACTGTGGAAAAAGTCAGCATCGACAAGATACGATTTTTCAGAGTAGAAAAATCTTATGCAGTGAAGTCTGGAAAGTGGTACTTTGAATTTGAAGCTGTGACAGGTGGAGATATGCGTGTTGGCTGGGCCAGGCCAGGCTGTCGACCTGACATAGAGCTGGGAGCTGATGACCAAGCATTTGTATTTGAAGGAAGCAAAGTCAGTACACCTTTACCTCTTTTCACCTATAAACAGGCTAGACAGAGAACAACAGTATAATTTTCCTCTGTATAGTCCAGATCAAGTACTGAAATGTTTTTGATTCATAGAAATGTATCTCTGAGCCCAATTTCATGCAGGATAGTATCTTCATTTTTGTTCTGTTAATTGAAATTATGCTAACAAAGATGTGTTGGTTTATATCTTTCTAAGATCTACCCAACTAATCAAAGAAGTCTGTCATAAACATAAACAAAATACAGCATTTACTTCCATGTGATGTTTTACAAAGATCAAACAAAAGGTTCTTCAATGACTGGAAGAGATAACCACGGTTCTGTTTTCCCTTTCCTGTGATTTCTGCTTTCTGCATGTTCTTTCTTCCCCAGCTCCTAAAGGAGCAGAAGGATAATAATTACACTGCATGTGAGAAGTGGAATTCATTGAACAGTAGTTATCATCCAGATTCTAAATTGCTAAAGTTAGGGTTTTAGTTGCTCTTTGTCTCTATTTTCTCTAAGACAAAAGCCATGATCAGTTTGCAAATTACTTTGAGATCCTGGAAAATGAAATGTTTCTTTTTCTTTATTTATTTTGTATTTCATTTCTAGTTTTAGCACTGTGGTCATTCACTTGTTTTTTCATTTAGGGCCAGCGTTGGCATCAAGGCAGTGGATTCTTTGGACGAAGTTGGCAACCAGGAGATGTGGTTGGTTGTATGATAAACTTGGATGATAAATCAATTATCTTTACTCTGAATGGAGAGTTGCTAATAACCAGTAAAGGGTCAGAACTTGCATTTGCTGACTTTGGAATAGAAAATGGTAATTTCCCTTTTTTAGTCATATGGTTATGAGAAGACAAAACAAAACAACAACCAGAAAAACTAGTCTGCCATAATGATTTAGTGAGCTGAGAAATTATATTTCACCAGTGTAAGCCTTCAGACTGTGCTACACATTACCTTCATAATATTTATTTTGAGAGTGCTAATGAGGCACAAATTGATTTTCATTTTTTGCTTTGACCACATTAATGGGATTTCAGCAGTCAGAATGGGTAAATTTTCTTCAAGCCTTGCTCTTTGCTAGGTTTTCTCTCAGGACTAAACTTCAGTACAAAGAGGTGATAGTAATAAGCATCCTGAAAAATTTCCAAAAGTTGAAAATATAGTCTCTGATTGTCCTACTGGAGCATAAACATATTATATTCATGTCTGTGAAGGACATAATGAGTCTGTCCTTCACTATGTGGTAAGAGTCTGCACCCAAAGAATGTAAGTTGATTGATTTGTAATTTTTTTTCCTCCATCCTATTCATAGCTTACCTGAATTTCTCCTTTTCCTGGCATAATTTTCCTCTTCTATTTTTGGTCTTTGTTTTTTCTAAAAGCAGTATCTGCATGACTGTAGTAAAAGAGGCAGGAAATATTTTCAAACTGTTCTGCTTTATGGTTTACTGCACATTTTCTTTGTAAGCATAGCTTCTCCAACCAGGAGTAGCTTTGTACCTGTTAGTAATGGCCAGAAACCTCTGCAGTTGCTCACTGTCCCTTTTTGATGTTACCAATGATAGAGTCTTTCTAACATGAGGGTCTGCCTTAACAAAGCTATTCTGAAGGCTTAAAGTTTCGTAGAGAAAATGTCTCCTTTAGGGGATGAACTGTTGTATCCAAGTTCTGTTTCTTCAGAAATGGAGAAATAGTTCAACAGTCTTTCTTCCTTGCCTATTGGCTGCTATAAAGTTATATGGAGATCAAAGAGCTGAGTCATAAAAAGTACTAGCATTAAAGAAGTGTGTGTCCATTGTGAATGATGGAAGAATGAAGGCTGGCAACAATGTACTGAGATAACTGAACCTCTTCTCAATCCTTTTGAAACTTCAGTGCCCTCAGAGAGCACACTTAATATTTGTTAATAACTTCGATCTAGCCAAGCTTGGCTTCCAGAGTCCAACTCATTGTGTGTAAAACCATGTATATTAGACTAAAAATGAGAAAGATAAATGAATTATTTTAATAAATGAATAACTGACTTTAGCAAATATTTCCAAATATGAATGTACACAAAACTACCTCTTGACTTCACTTTTTTTTGTTTATTTTTTGCACTAATCTGCTACTTACTAAGAACAACTGTTTAAACTGGTTTAATATTTAAATAAATGGGATAGCATCTAAGTCCTTAGAAGGTAGCAACTGGTAGCAATTATACTGAACCTAGAAATTAGTGGTTAAGGTGGCTTTAAATCCTTGCTAATGTCATCACTTCATGTGCATTACTTGTAGGAGCTGAAGTTTTAGTCCACATTAGATGCTTGTGTTTTTAACTAAACTACTGTTGGGTTTTCTTTTTGATTTTTTTGTTTCTTTAGGTTTTGTTCCAATTTGTGCACTGGGCCTATCTCAGATTGGCCGCATGAACCTTGGAATGGACGCCAGTACGTTCAAGTATTATACAATGTGTGGCCTTCAAGAAGGTTTTGAACCTTTCGCTGTCAACATGAACCGAGATGTTGCTATGTGGTTTAGTAAACGCTTACCAACATTTGTCAATGTGCCAAAAAATCATCCTCACATTAAGGTAACATTACATGTTAGGGAGACACCTGTTTAACAACTGTTTGTTTAGCAAGCTGAGACATTAAACCCTTACTAATACTAACTGTCATCGGATAGTTTGTCATATAAGCCTATTAAGTCACTCTTGGATAATTCCAGATGATCTTGTCTATCTTCACTTTCATTTATGGCAGTATAGATTCCTATGGATGTACCTATCTTTTTTATTATATGTGTTAATAATTTATTTTGTAGTTATTTAGCAGAAACATGTCAGTTATGGGTTTTTTTATATTCTATCTTACATGTGCTTTCCCTTTTTTAAACCTTCTCTACTATACATATTTCTTAAATGTGTAAAAATTGTTCAGCTGAAGTCTGAGGACATTTGAGTGTACCTGTGGTGCTGCTGAGTGTTGCTGGTGGAAAACTACTGATTCTTGTGAAGCAGTTTTTCAGTGACTTGCGTACTCAAAATTAATTAATTTAATAAAATATATTTTGTTGTTGTTGTATAGAACAACTTCAAAATACTGTAGTCAGAATATACCAAATCTGGTCCTTCCCTTGATCTTCAGGTTAGATTCAATGTCAGAGAATAAAGTTGCATAGTTTTGAAGATAATTATTTTTGAAAAATTTAAGTTGACTCTCTCAGTTTTCTTATTTCCTTGTTGCTTAATGAAAGTTTTCAGCATTCTTTTGGATAGTACTGTTTTAAAATATTTCTGTTATTTTTAGATATGGAGAATTGATGGAACCATTGAAAGTCCACCTCGGTTAAAAGTTACCCACAAAACATTTGGCACACAGAACAGCAATTCAGACATGATATATTGTCGTTTGAGTATGCCCATTGAGTTCCACTCATCATTCAACACGAGTGTGGAAAATGCCTCATCTGATGTTTTCCAAAAACGGTCAGGCTTGGCTTTAGTTATCCTATCTCTTGTTTTCAATGTAAATGTAATATGTTCTATTATTCTTTATTATTGTACACTCGAAATTTCGTAGTTGTTTTTAAACACAGATTAGCATAGGAGGCATGTTATCAAGATTTTTTTTTTATTATTCTTGAAGGTTTTAATTGATTTAAAACGCACCTTTGATGCAGAATGCTATATCCAGACAAGAAAGAACCATATCTAAAGAGGTGCTTCACAAGGTTTATAATTATTCATTTCTAAGCAGCTGCCATTCTTTCAAAATTATTGGGATTTGCAAAGCTCTTCTGCTAGGCTGGAAAACCAGCTCAGTCTTTCACCCACTGGATTAATGCTCATCAACATTATTGTTCAGTAGCTCATTGTTATTGGAAAAGTGCCTAATTCAGGAAAAGAAAGATGATGGTGGGACAGGTTTTTAAAGATACCAGGTGTTACTGAGTCCAGCACCTTTCAGAGTTGCCTCCGTCTTTACTGCTGTAAATCTTCCTTTCCTCCCACTCTGCATCTTAACTGTAATCAATTATTTTTCTTGTATATTTGTATCCTGTGTAGTCTTTGTTAATGCATAGTATGTACTCAGTATTTAGCTTGTAAGTATACTTAGTCTAATAGTGAGTAGCTTTTTACTACCTTTTTTTTGAACTTATTAACTGATTTCTTTTTTCATCTGCAGAAAGCACAGCCAAGAAATTGCTGCTCCATCTACTACAGTAAGTAAATATATTGAGATACTAGTTCTTCAAATGCTCTGACATAGATTTAGTTGTGGCAGAATGTTCATTAGAAAATGATATGTTGAGAGTAGCCTTTTTAATAATTTGCTATGATATAAAAATGTTTATAAATAATGATATCCAGAGTTGTGTAGCTTGAAGCATAAACCTCACTATCTTCAACCATTGTCTGCCTTTTTAATTTAAGAGCATTTTAAATTTATTTAAGAAAATGTGAATTACTATTAAAGGTTGATATAAAGGAGGGGTTTTTAAAAATCATTATTTTAGTATTCCTTGATAAAATAATTTTGATTTCTATTACTAATATGATCTATTCCTCTTTTCAGTACTTTTACTCACTAAGGATATTTGCTGGCCAAGACCCATCCTCTGTCTGGGTTGGCTGGGTAACACCAGACTATCATTTTTACAGCGAGAACTTTGACATAAATAAAAACTGTACAGTGACAGTCACTTTAGGAGATGAGAGAGGAAGGGTTCATGAAAGGTATGGATTTATTTATCACTTATTACATTTGTATTTTAATACTGTTGTTCAGAAGTTAATTATTTGCAAGCTTGATGATATTTAAGCGTTAATTTAAACTAATGAGAAAGTTGGTTATGGAATATGGGTTTTCTGTGCTCATTTATATGTTTTGTATGTAGACTTCTTAGAGTGAATATATTTATCATTAATGTTCCATTTGAAAAAATGTTTTGTGATGTTTCTTTCATTTAACATCTGTATTTACTCATGTGGATGAACTGGTTTGTTTTACTGTATCTTACATACACACAGAGAGGCCTGTGAAATTATTTAATAACTTTAAAATAGGAAGAAAAATGTATTTAGTCTGATGCATACATTATGAAAAATTAACGAGCAAAAAAACTGATAGTATAACAAGCACCTTTGAGGATCTCTAACTATTACTCCACTGAAAAGTACATCTTCACCAAGTACTGAAGTGCAGTATGACCTACGTTTTGCTCTTGCTGTTCTTTCAGTGTGAAGCGCAGCAACTGCTATATGGTTTGGGGAGGAGATGTAATTGCTAATTCCCAGAGATCAGGTCGCAGTAATGTTGATATAGAAATTGGATGCTTTGTTGACCTGGCTACTGGAATGGTGTCATTCACAGCCAATGGAAGAGAACTTGGCAGTTGTTATCAGGTATTGTCAGATTTTCAGAAAACTATCTAGTAAGCTGATGATTTTGATGGTATTATTTTTCTTTTCCAGATATCTGACTGAACACCATTTGTGTGATGACAACATGTTTTCCTTTATCATTCTGGTTTTATCCCTGTTTTTCTCACTCTCTCTACTTTAAGGCTACATCTTTTTGAGCTTCTTACTGTTGTTTCAAGTGTTGAGGAAGGACTATTGGTAGATATGTTCAAAGAAATTTTTTTTTTTTACCTCTCAGTTCATGTGATATTCAGAATCTTAATTTATAACCTTATTTATTCTTTAAAATATTTTTTGTCAACTGAATCTGTTATACAATAAAAGGCAAATAAATATCTAAATTAGCATAAGGTAAAAATTAAACTTTAAGTGTAGTAATTTTTGGTATGAATTGAGAAAAAAAATAGTTCATTATTACCACATTTTGTGTCTTCTGCAGATAGCTGTGATTTGGAAAGCCAAGTAAATGAGGTGGGCCCTAAATGCTACCAATATGCTCAAAATAAAAAGTCATTATGCAAAAGGATCAGTAGTTGACTGAAGCTTTCAGCACCAGATTGTTGAGATTTCCTCTTAGTAAGATCAGTTGTCCATAGCAGAGCATCCACTGTGGAAGAAGTTGTCCAGTGTTAGGAACAATTCATTGCTTTCTTAATGTCACCCCCCAAATCTGTAATCCAGATAAAACTGAAATGTTATCTAAGTAAATTTAGTGGAACTTGTATGCTGACTCCATTGAAAATGAATGTGGCAGGGTTGCACATAGCCTGTAAATAGGGGTGGGAGATTATCTAGATGCTGTGATTTTGGTATATTTTGTAATAGTGGTCAGAAACTTCCGTGCCACACTGGGAGGATATTGAATGTCAACATCCTGGGAAAAAATCCCACGCAATTAAAGTGTTAAAGCCCTGCTTTGTTAGTTTTCAATATGACAGCATGGAAGTTTGGTGTGGGTTTTTTGTGGAGGGTTTTTGTTTATTTTTTTCGTGAACAGTGTTTAGTTGTTCTTATTTGGTAAGGAGATCTATGGAAAGATAGATGTAGAAGAGGTCTGTTACAGAATCTAATGCAGAAAACACTTTCACATTTTTTCCTCATATGACTTACATTTAATATAACCATGTTCTCTGTATTATATTTAAAATTATCTCAGAGAATACCAGTATTTCTCTTCTGTTTCTTCTCTTTTTTATGGAAAAATACCTGGAGTTGCTTTTGGAATTGTTTTTCAAAAAATATGGTAACACCTGGTCTGCTGACAAATGAGAAAACCCAGCACTTTTCATAGAGATAAAATAGTATATTCCAACAGGATTGTTATGTCCGAGGGTGAAATATTACTCATTTTTTGCCTATTTTGAGTGATTTAAATATTTTCTATGTTCTTGAAAGTAGCGAGGATAGTGGTTTGTAATTTTCAATTCCGTTTCTTGAATATTTTACCATAAAGTACAATCTTTAAAATATTGTAATAAATCTAATCTCTTGCCCAAATTGCCACAAATAACTGATATTTGTCTGGTCTAGATAGTTATTCTAATTGTATAAGTGTCTGCACTTCTCAGCTTTCTTAACTGAAAGAGGACAATATTTGTATGCTGTTTTCATTTTAAAAGGTCTATGGGTCAACACATTGAGGAGATAAAATGAATTTTGCTGTAGTTCCTGATTTAACTATTGAATGCCATGGTGATATTCAGGAAAACAAAACAAAACCAAACCACTAGAAAGGTAAAGGGAAGATACAGTATACATATATATTTGAGATTTTGTCATTAATTGTCCTGTCAGAGTTAAGGTATTTGTAGCAGAAAGGAGATCTTAAATATTGGTTTACAGATGTTTTATTTTACTTTGAGTTTGTTATAGTTCTCTGATTCTCAGATGAGGCTAGAAATTACAAATTCAATTATTATTACTAGGAAATAGCTATCTTTTGTCAGAGGCTGAGAGTTATGTTGTCTCAGCTGTCTTCAGGCTTTAATGAAAAAATAGGCGTATTAGCAATGCCTTGCAGTCCAGGATCCCTTTTGTTTCTGGACTTGAGGTTATGGTTTTTTACTTATCAAAACTTTAGAATGTACATACCTAGCCCTATATTACTTTTTCTATGCCCATAGTGATAGTACTTAAAAATCTTTATTCTGCATACAGTTTTTTTCAGTATGGTGTATTAGTTTGCAATTTGTTTAAATTTTTTGTTTGTTTTGGAGCTGTTTTCTCATCTAAAAGAATAGGTATTTTTTAATTTCATTTTTTGACTCTCATTGTATTGTTTTGCGGTTTTTGATAAATTGTTGTCCTCAAAGTTAGGCGTTTTAGTCCTTCACAGTGCTAGCTGTGCTTAGAATGTATAATATATATGTGCACACATGGTAAACAAAATGCACAATGAAGTGAATAATATATTTCATTGAACTTCTGAAACTTTGACTTAATTGTGCAGATGTACTTTTTTTCAGCTACCCTGGAGCACTGAAATTTTAAAAATAATATACTAATCTATAATTATATTTTAATAATATAATTATAAATATTTGTATTTATAATATAAACATGTTACAATTTAATAATTTATATTATAAATAATCTTTATGTCATGGCAGTAGTGGTGGGGGATCTTGTTGAGAATTTTTCAGAATAAATTGGTCTTACACTGACATGTAGTTTGAGTCCAGCTATAATGGGGAAAGGATGACATAGCAGTCATAAAAATCCCTAACACAATCAGACACTTTAAAACTGCATCACTGTGATTCAGTGTGATTCACTGAAACCTTGTAAGACTGAAGACAGATGCTAAGCCTGAAAATAAAGAGCTCTTAAAAAAATTACATTATTTTACTTTTAGAATATTTATTAGAAAATCATTAATCTTGAAAGGAAATAAAGATTTGCACTATCCTAATCACATGCTCTCTCAGCCTCTAGAGTAAAGGGTTGAGTCTGGATATTTTTGAGAAGAAACCACACAGTGTTACCAAAGTTCTTGCTTTGAGAACACATGGAGACACACCTGTCTGAAAATCAGGTGGTCCTATAAAGATAACTGCAAATGCTTTACTGTATTAGAGGTGAACTACAAGTAGACACTATTCATCACCTTATTAAAAGTGTCTGGAGTTATTTGATAATGAAGTGTAAACTCTACAAAATTTATTTTATATCATATTCAAGGAGGAGATTCTTTTTGCATTTTTAATTTTTAAAACGTTTCAATCTCATCTCATTTCTAGGTTGAACCAAACACGAAGCTTTTTCCAGCAGCTTTTTTACAGCCTACAAGTACTAACTTGGTTCAGTTTGAACTTGGTAAATTAAAGGTAGGAAATATTTTTATGTTTTGTAAAAAGAGAACCTTCATGTAAAGGTGCTCTGTTAAATCTGTTTATTCTCATGCAGATTCCTGCTCAGTTGAATTTGTTTAGGAAGATTGAATCAAGGGCAAGAATCTTAATTTGAATTCTACGTTTACCTCTGTAAATGTAATTATTATATACAGTTAAGTGTTTATCCGCGTTTGTCAAAATAAACTCATATTGTTTGAGGAGAACATCATTAATGTTGAGGTTATTTAATGGATTTTGTTTGTTGTAATAACTTCTATCTTTCTATGATTTCTATAGGTTTATTTATAATTAGACATTACAAAAATAATTTTAATACACTTATTTGTTTCAGAATACCATGCCTTTGTCAGCAGCAATTTTTAAAAGTGAAGAAAGAAATCCTGTTCCTCAGTGTCCCCCTCGCCTTGATGTGCAAACAATTACACCTGTTTTATGGAGCAGGATGCCAAACAGCTTTCTAAGAGTAGAAACTGAGCGTGTCAGTGAACGTCATGGCTGGGTTGTGCAGTGTTTGGAACCTCTGCAGATGATGGCACTTCATATCCCAGAAGAAAACAGGTACATTTGTAAGGAAATAAAATTACTTAATGTGGACAAAGTATATTGGAACCAGATGTCAGAGTATTGATTAAACCTGCCTTGGAGAATATTTACACCACAGTTGTTGAGAATTTCTCATCTTATCTGCTATAACAATAATTAAGCAGATAAGATCAGGAAATTTAAGTAAGTACAAGAGACTGAATTTTAATGCCAAGTGATGGCTTTTGTGTACATGAGAGAAAACATGGCTATTTGATTTATTTTATAAAGTAACATACCCTGAATCTCTAGAACTTTAAAGACAGAGATTTTTCTCAGCTTGAAAAGAACAAATATAAGGAACATGCAAGTACTAATTTGCTGCAATAAAAACATGTAATCTGTCCCTGTTTCATCTGCTCTGAATTTACATGAATTAAGTTTTTATGTTCTTATTGATAAGGTCATGCCTTTCTTAGATTTTCATTTGGTTTTATCTTCAGAGTGAGGATAATAAAGATCTGTTCAAATATCATAACCAGTGAAAAATCAAACTATCAGCAAAAGCAAAAGCATAGCAGAAATATAATTTAACTGCTGTACTTTTATCAGTTATTTTTAAATTTCTTTTAATAATTCAATAAAAAACTTTATTTATTGTTCATAAAACTCAATTCATGAAAAGATTTAAAAATACTGTGTCTTGTGGAAAAAATGAAACAGTAATCCTGAGTAAACTAGAAAGGCACTGTTTAGTGACAGTAGTAACACAGATTTTCAGCATTCCAAATATATTTATTTTAAAAACAAGTTCTAGCTTACCATATATTTCAAAAAGCGTCTACATCTTCCATTTCGGGTTGTGCTCATTTTAAACAATCTCAGTTGCCACCATTTACTGTGTTTGGATGATGTACATGCTAAGACTAGTTACTATTAACTTTAATATTAGTGGTTTAAAGAGGAACTGACCAAAATTTGCAGAGATCACAAAGCTTTTCTTTTACCAAGTTATTATTCATGGGATTGATTGGCTTTCTTTTTCTTTATTTTCTAACAGATGTGTTGATATTTTGGAACTATGTGAACAAGAAGATTTGATGAAGTTTCACTACCACACTTTAAAACTCTATAGTTCAGTTAGTGCTCTTGGTAACACTAGAGTTGCTTATGCACTTTGTAGCCATGTGGACATATCTCAGCTATTTTTTACAATAGATAATCAATACTTACCTGGACTTCTACGTTCTGGATTCTACGACTTGCTCATTAGTATTCATTTGGAGCATGCCAAGCAAGCCAAGCTCATGATGAGCAATGAATTTATCATTCCCGTTACAGATGAAACTCGAACTATTAAATTATATCCCAGTGAAACAAAGAAGCATGGTTTACCTGGAGTAGGGCTTAGCACCTGTCTGAAACCAGCCTTTAATTTTTCTACTCCATGCTTTATTGCAACCACTGAAGAACATCAGACATCCAGTCCAGAAATACCCCTAGAGACACTTAAATCCAAGGCCATAAGTATGTTAACAGAGGCAGTACAGTGTAGTGGTGCTCATATACGAGACCCTGTTGGAGGACAGGTTGCATTCCAGTTTGTTCCTGTTCTTAAACTGATAGCAACATTGCTCATAATGGGTGTTTTTGATGATGATGATGTGAAGCAGATTTTACTCCTCATTGATCCCACTGTGTTTGGAGATCACAAGGAAGAAACAGAAGAGAGAACAGAGAAGGAAGAAGTTACGAAAGTTGAAGAAAAAGCTGTAGAAGCTGGGGAGAAAGCAATAAAACAAACAAAAGCTCCTGCAAAGGGCTTATTGCAGACAAGATTACCAGAATCTGTTAAGCTTCAGGTGACCATTTAATATAAATATATTACTTATGTTCTACTCTTCATGGAAAAAGGATCGTGCTTTTTGTCTGTTTTCTAGTTTAAAAGAGTTGAAATTCTGAAGGTGTTTAATTCCACTTTGCCTTATAACCTCATGTTAATAACCAAATTTAATGTTGCCGCAGGTCTTCTAAACTCAAAATAGAAAAGTGAATACTTACTTATTTTGTTAAAAATGAAAGAGTTAGACCAGGTGATCTTTAAAGGACCATTCCAAGCCAAACTAATGCATGATGTCTACATATTTTGGGTGCATGGAGTGAAAAACTGTGAATGCAATATAGTATTATTGATCAGATAATAAAACTACCAACATTTTGTCACCTTTACAGTGTTAAAACAAAAATGTGGGAAAAATAAGTCTCATTTTTACAATCTGATGCAGTGTATCTGCAATCCACTACAGTTCTTCCCCAGAGTTTGTAAAGCAATTAAGCTTAAGTCTGTTTTTTTCTACCCTAGATGTGTCATTTACTCAATTATTTTTGTGACTGTGAACTACAACATAGAGTGGAAGCGATTGTATCATTTGCAGACCGTTATGTATCAAAATTGCAGTATAATCAGAAATACAGGTATAATGAACTCATGCAAGCCTTGAACATGTCTGCTGCTTTGACTGCCAAGAAAACAAAAGAATTTCGGTCTCCTCCTCAAGAACAGGTAATATTAAACATATGGTTGAATTAAAGATTAAATAAATTCTTTATGATGATAGAGTCCTGACTTATAAACTACCATTGGAATTGCTGGAGAACTGAAATGAATTTGAAATAAAATTTGTTTCATGCCACAAAATACTGAACATCAGAATGCTTAAGCCTCTACTCTAGAATTTAAGCTCTAAACCAAAGTAATTTCTCAACTTTTATACTTAGGATTTCTCAACAGCATAGAACATTTGAATATTACTGACCAGTACTGAGGAGCTTAGATTCATCCAGTACTGCAAGATGATGGTAATCTTAGTTCCTCAGTTAGCATGAAGTTAGTGTTGAACTGACATATGTGTCAGAAACAGTTTTTCTGCCCCTAGGAAATAGCCCTGTTTTCAAGTGTACCTGTAGAATTATAGAATCATTAAATCACCAAGATTGGAAGAGACTTTAAGAACATCAAGTCAAACAGTCCACTGCCATTTGCAGCACTGCCCTGCAACCCTTAAACCACTAAACCACATCACCCAACACCACATCCAGATGCCTTTTAACCTATTCCAATTTAGGCAACCTATTCCAATGCCTGACCACCTGAACAGTGAAAAACTTTTTCTAATACCTAATCTGAATCTCCCTATCTCAGCTTAAGGCAATTTCCTCATGTCCTCCTTTCAGGAGGTTGTAGAGAGCAATCAGGTCCCCTCCAAACTTCCTTTTCTTAAGACTAAACAATCCCATATACCTCAGCTGTTCCTCGTAAGACCTGTTTTCTAGACTGTTCATGGGCCTTGTTGCCCTTCACAACACACTCCAGTATTTCCATGTCCTTTCTAAAGTGCGGGGCCCAAAACTGACCACAGTACTTGAGGTGCAGCCTCCCTAATGCTGAGTACAGGGGATGATCATTTCCTGCGTCCTGCTGGCCACACTATTCTTGATACATTTTCTGTATTGGTATGCTAATCATAATTAAAGCTTACAAACTATCATTACTTCAATATTTCCTTTAAACTGTATAAGAAATTTGTGCTTTATTTAAATTTGATTATAAACAGGTAAGGTATAGCTATATGTTAGAATATGTCTTAGGCTATCTCAGTGTTTTAACTATGTTTTAATTCCCTTAAAGATTAATATGTTGCTGAATTTTCAACTGGGAGAGGATTGTCCCTGTCCAGAGGAGATTCGGGAGGAGTTATACGACTTTCATGATGATCTTCTAATTCACTGTGGTGAGTGGCAAGGTTTTGATACAGGTTTTGTTTGTCTTTTTGACACTTGACAGATCAGTTTAAAAATATACTAGTATAAGGGGTTTTTTTTGTTAGAGGTATTACTATCTTTCTTGACAGACTTTGGTGTATATTACAAAACTATGGAAAACTTGTGCATGGTTTTAAGTTTCATGGTTATATATCTACTAAATATTGTCCAATATTATTCTGTTTATATATCAGTTTTAGACTTAACTGGGGAAAATAAATGTTCCAAACAAGAAGGCTGGATTACCTTAACAGATTTACATAAGCATATGTAGAAGTGCAAGCATATAAAAGGGAACATAATTGCTGTGAAGTTAAGCTGTAGAAAATTTGATGAAAAACACTAGATGCTGTCCCTGTTTTAGCTTGGTTTCCTGGTATGTGACTGTGAGAGTCAATCATTATAAAACACTCTTGCACTGCAGACTATGGCTTAAATTGCACCCAGTCATCAAAATTAGATTTCCTGTGCAATTTTATGTGGGTTTTTTGGTGTCAAAAATCTTTTGTTAGCCTACCGAGATCTTAGTCTAATTCAGACAATGATAGAATTATTAGCCCATTTACTAACGTATAGTCTGAGTCATCCAGTTATTACTGCTGCTTCCAAGTAGTTACGCAGGTAAAACTGATATACTTGGTAGATATATTCATAGTTACTCTTCCAGTGTGTTTCTTGGTCCTATGGTTGATGGCATCCATCTTGTCTAAAAAGAAGGGGCCAGGGTCATTACAGTGAATTGATAGCATCTCAAGCTCTTCCCCAGGAGAGCACGGTAATCCTAACAGTTCTTGCTTGTCCTCCTGTTTGCTTGAGGTTGCCATTAAATGTGTATTACAGTCTGCTAGTTATTCTTCGTTGGCTATCCCTGAAACCAGTGTTACCCGGTTTGTGGAATTACACTGTTTTAATTACCTGTAATTAAGTTTCTGTCTTCCATTTGTAGCCATGGTGCCTCTAATACCATTCTGTGCTTGTACTGTTAAGGCTTCTGCTATTATTTTGCACTGCTCTATCTGAGTACCCTCGTAGAATCTCTGACAGCCATCAAGCTGTGATTTTGTGATAAGCCAATTTTCATTTTTCAACTATCTCAGCCTTAGCCTCAGCCAAAGATGAGTGGGTCAGCAGGTATCTAGGTTGTGTTTTATCAGCTTATTTTTGAGAATATTGTATAAGACAGTATTAGAAGTCCTTAAAATCAAGATTTGTATCTGCAAGGTTAGCTACATTACAGCAGAATTTTAGATAAACATTATTTGGGTTTGATGATCCTGTGTTGTTATTCATCCTTGCTTCTAAGTGCTTACCAAAAACTAATGTTCCTCATTAGCTGTGGCCTGACATGGTCCTGAAAATCAGTACTAAGCAATCACAGCTGCAGATAAAGGAGAAGGAGTTCTGCCTGGAATGTTTAATCAGCTTTTTACTACTAAGTATACTTTGCAATCTAAGTAGAAAAATATGTTGGCAATCAAGTAATTAAAGGCTTCTTCGTAATGAATATAAGCAAATATTCTCAATTAAAGTTCTGAGGCAGTCTTAATCCTAGCATGTCCTAACTTGAGTGGTTAATTTTGCCTGCAAAATAAGAGCCCTCTATCATAATTTTAATGTGTAATTTCTTGCTTAGGAAAAAAAAATTACAGCATATTTTTTGGAATAATATAAAATTAACACTTATCTGGGTTCAACTGGAGTTGCAGCTGGCCAGAAATGTGGGGAACAATAAAAAGTTTTTTCAAACATATTAATGGCAATAGGCAGTATAAAAATATCATCAGTCCATACTGGATGAGGATGGTCACTTCACAAACAGAGGCAGAGACAAGGCAGAGGTGTTTAACACTTTCTTTGCCTCTGCCTTCAACACAAATGATGGACCAAGGGGGTCTCAGTGCCCTGAGCTGGAGGATCATGACTGCGAGAATTATCAACTCCCAGTCGACCCTGAAATTGTGCAGGATCTGCTGCTCCAGCTGGATCCCTACAAATCTATGAGGCTTGATGGGATTCATCCCAGGATCCTCAAAGAGATGCTGATGTCATCACAAAACCTCTCTTGATGATTTTTGAGCAGTCTTAGGGATCTGGAGAGGTCCCACCTGACTGGAAGCTGGTGAACATTCTCCCGATTTTCAAGAAGGGCAAGAAGGAGGACCCTAGAAACTATCAGACTACCAGTTTCACTTAAGTACCTGGTAAAGTTATGGAGAAGATTATTCTGGAAAGTATTAGAAAACACCTGAAAGATAAGTCCCTGGTCACAGCCAACATGGCTTCAGGAGAGGGAAGTCCTGCTTATCCAACCTGATTTCCTTTTATAACAAGGTACTCCACCCAGTTGATCAAGGGAAACCAGTCGATGGATTTTTTTGGATTTCAGTAACGCTTTTGATACTGTCTCATACAGTGTGTTTCTGGACAAAATGTCCAGCCCACAGCTGGATAAACACATCATGAGGTGGGTGAGCAATTCGCGTATGGGTTGAAAACAGAGGGTAATAGTGAATGGGGTGACATCAGACTGGTGACCTGTCACTAGTGTGGTTCTTCAGGGCACTATCTTAAGCCCCGTGCTGTTCAACATCTTTGTAAATTACTTAAATGCAGAGAGACCTTGACAAATTAGAGGACTGGGCAAACACCAACCATATGAAGTTCAATGAGGGGAAGTGCCGGATTCTGCATCTGTGGTGGGGCAGCTCTGGATGTATGTATAAACTGGGGAATGAGATGCTGGAAAGCAGTGCTACAGAAAGACCTCTGGGGGTTCTGGTCATTGGCAAGTTGAATATGAGTCAGCAGTGCCCTGGCAGCCAGGAGGGCCAACTGTGTCCTGGGGGGCATCAGGCAAAGCATCGTCAGCCAGTCAAGGGAGGGGATTGTCCCGCTCTGCTCTGCACCGAGGCAGCCTCGCCTTGAATATTGTGTGCAGTTTTGGGCACCACAATAGAAGAAAGATATTAAGCTATTAGGGAATGTCAAAAGGAGGGCAATGAGGATGGTGAAGGGCCTTGAGGGGAAGCCGTATGAGGAGTGGCTGAGGGCACTTGTTCTGTTCAGCCTGGAGAAGAGACTGAGGAGAGACCTCACTGCAGTCTACAACATCCTTGGGAGGGGAAGAGGAGGGGCAGACACTGATCTCTCCACTGTGGTGACCAGTGAGAGAACCCAAGGGAATGGCCTGAAGTTGTGTCAGGGGAGGTTTAGGTTGGATATTAGAAAAAGGTTCTTCACCCAGGGTGTGGCTGGGCAATGGAACAGGCTCCCCAGGGAAGTAGTCCACAGCACCACGACTGCCAGAGTTCAAGAAGCATTCCGATGATACTCTCAGGCATATGGTGTGACCGTTGGGGATGGACCTGTGCAGGGCTAATGGTTGGACTTGATCCGTGTGGGTCTCTTCCAACTCAGTATATTCTGTGAAACCATCTGTACAAGTGCACGGATCTCTATCATTTGAATTAAGTCATTAGCCAGTAGCAAAATGAGATGATCAGCTTCTGAATGGATTGCAACTCTTAAGAGAATGCAGAATTAACAGTTAAACATATGGAACAGTGAATGAAACCCCCATCTGGAGATGTGACAGACCTCGTCTCCTCTACTCTAACACTGTCTTAACTCCTCATCTCAGTGCATTTTTTCTTGTCTTATGAAGAGTTTTCCTCCTGGTGTCTCTCATGTCCAGTGCCTAGCTTTTATTTCAGTGCCAGATAGTTTCTTTTGCTTAATATTCTTATCTGCTTTCTCTTTCCTCTCATTACTGTCTTCATTTCCTGTTCTTACTTGTTCCAGACTGTAACCTTCTTTCATTTTGCCCAACCAATTTCACTTATCCCATTTCCTAAATTCCATATTTACTCTCCAATTTCAGGTTTGAGTTCTTTCGTTTCCTCCCACTGCCTCTGAATTTTTTTCTTCCTAGTCACTTAGTCATTCCTAGTCATAATTTCAACTCCCCCTTGGTAGCTGCCAGCCATAAAGTTTCTCCAACTTGATATCACATTTCAGATCTTTTTTTCTTTCTTAGTTTCTTTTTTAGTACCAGTTTTAGCCTCAGTTTATTTTTTTCCATCTGCTTCAGGTTATGCCTCTAGTATCCAGTCTGGAAAACTTTTCCTTTTCTTAGTTTCATTTTGACAACCAGAAAAACTACAAAAGCTACATTTCAGCTAAGCACAATTAGCTCTGATCTGAAGGAAGCCTGCTTAGATGTTCTTTTCTTCTGCACATAAAACGTGGTGTCTGTCATCACTAAGAGTTGTGAAAGACTTCGAATGGTTGTGAAGCACTGTAGTGAGATGAACTGTATCGAACTACCTTGTAAAGTGACATCCCATCCTATTGTACACATTTTCATGAAAAGCGCAACCTTTATAATCTCTGAATGTCTGCCTTCTTACAGCTTTAAATTCAGTTAATGTTTATGACCGCTAAATATCTGAACTGAAAAATTGTACTATATTGTAAGATACAGTCATACGATTCTTTCTTTAGCTTACATTCTGCAATATGAAACAAAGGATAACATATTTAATCAAATATGACTCTGAGTCATATTTAATTGCCATAGTAGACTCTGAAGAAATACCACCTCTTTGGTCATAATATTGAAAAAATAATACTATAAATCTGGATATAAGGAGTATACGTACTGAAGAGAAAATAATTTGAGGGGTGCTACTGTAGGTAACATGTTAAAGCTGTTGGCCTTACTATTTTTTTTTTTAATTTTTTTGTATGAAATTTGCTGGTTAAAAAAATATTCCTATAGATATTTTGGTATTGTTTAAATAATGAAGGAGTTACACTTAAAAGATTAAGCTTTGTTTCTAAGCAATTTTATTATCTGCTAAGGTATTCCATTAGAAGAGGAGGAAGAAGAAGAGGAAGATTCCTCCTTGACTGGCAAACTCCGTTCACTGATGTACAAAATCAAAGGTCCACCAAAAGCAGAAAAAGTGGAGCCTAAGGAGGAAGAAGAGAAATCTCCTAGTAAGTTTTCTTTCCACATAAATACTTCCATGATGCAAGTGTTAAAAGTTTACACAGTCAACAGGAGTATGTTTTCTAATAAAGTTTTACAGTGGACTGAAGAAGGAGACTACCTGCTTAGGTTTCTTCTGTTTCTTAGAACCATTTTCCTGCATACTGATCATCTCAGATGCATTGTTAAACAAGAATTTAAAATGAGTGGAAGATTTTGGATCAAGATCAGTAACTCCGGGGTTGAAAATTTGCATATTCCTTATGAAGAACTGTAAAAAAGTTAATTATGGCTCAATAATCTAGACTTAAGTATTCCAAATTTCTGAATTTTTGATTTTTATGGTTTGGGTTTTTTAAATGCGAAAGTTCTTCTTTACAGCATATTTTCATTTCAGTTATGCCTCGCTGCATGAAAGGTTGTATGCATCTCGGTACCAAGATACAGGTGCACAAAGGGTAGTAGTGAATGGGGTAACATCAGACTGGTGACCTGTCACTAGTGGGGTTCTGCTGGGCACTGTCTTGGGCCCTGTGCTCTTCAACACCTTCATAAATTACTTGGACACAGGATTGGAAGGGATACTAAACAAGTTTGTAGATGACACAAAACTGGGAGGAGCTGTTGACTCCCTCAAAGGCAGGGAGGCCCTGCAGAGAGACCTCCACAAATGAGAGGACTGGGCAAACACCAACCATGTGAAGTTCAATGAGGGGAAGTACTGGATTCTGCATCTGGGGTGGGACAACCCTGGACGTATGTACAAACTGGGGAATGAGATGCTGAGGTCACTTGGTTTGTTCAGCCTGGAGAAGAAAAGACTGAGGGAAGACCTCAGTGCAATCTACAGCTTCCTCATGAGGGGAAGAGGAGGGGCAGACACTGATCTCTCCTCTGTGGTGACCAGTGAGAGAACCTGAGGGAATGGCCTGAAGTTGTGTAAGGGGAGGTTTAGGTTGGATATTATACAAAAGTTTTTCAGCCAGAGGGTGATTGGGCAATGGAACAGGCTCCCCAGGGAAGTAGTCCACAGCACCAAGCCTGACAGAGTTCAAGAAATGTTTGGATAGATAGTGTCAGGCACATGGTGTGGATTCCTTCCAACTCAGCATATTCTCTGATTCCTTTAGAATACGCTTCTGCTGAGGTTTCTCATTTCCCTTGTGAATCAAGATTGAGTTTTCCTTCTCTAAATTTCTGTAACACCATCCAAATATCATGTGCAGAGTTCTCCAAGTGACTTGAGGTTGATCTTGCACTTGGTGTTTGCACTTGGAAGTGGTGGTTGGTTCTCTTCTATTTCCAATTTGCTCAGTTTGGCAACAGACCCTTATACCAATCTGAAATGGTTAATTTGATTTCAGAGAATAATTTCATCAGGAGTTGTGTTGAGATTAGACAGTAGAGTTATTTTATAACTCATGACACCTCTTACATGCTCTGCTTATTCTCTAAAGCACTGGAGTGTATTTTTCCTGATCTGAAAGTGTATTTTGGTCTGTTAAGCTTGCTAATACCTTATAAGTACATTCAGTCTTATAATAATTTGATACGCTTCATGAAACAGGGTTTAATTTTCTAGTGACTCCTCTGTTAGCATCAGATTCCTCTTTAATGGTAGCAGGACCTGCTCAGTATCTGGAAGTATCATTTCTTCTCCAGGCTTCCATAAGGATCTGTTGTCATGAATCAGGAAGTATTCAATCCTAAAGCCTCAGGGCACGTGGTGTTTGGTCCTTGGAACAGAGCAGTTCATATATTTCATTTTCTTTGGGTCACAAGAAATAAAGTTGGACAAATGATTCTACAGTGTCTGTTTTTCTAGAAATTTCAGATAATCTCTTCAGGCTTGGGTTTACACTTGGAGTGATGCATAGTACAAATATGCCCAAGGATGAAGTAATTCAAAGCATGATGAAAATTTGTATAAATATATTATATTCTAATATGATATATACCTGACTGTAGTTGGAGACTGTGAGATTTTTAGTCCATGTGTGCACTTCCCCTTCAAGCACCAATAAATTTGGAATTCAGAGGGTAGAGGAAATGGGTGTCTGAGGTACCCCAATCCTCTTATGTGCATGAAGAGGGGTGGCAGTGTGTATGACACGTGCCTGTTTCCAAAGCCTTGAGTGTCTGGTCATACATATTCTGCGTGTGAATGTTCATGAGAAAGAACTATTTTCTACAAGTAAATAATCCTTTCCTCTAAGCATATGTTCATTTCTAATCACAATTGGACTTTTCCCTAAGGAGAGGAATGCCAGCAATTTAACATAGTGTAAATGACGAATCAGGAATATTTGTGTTAAAAAACAAGCTGGAATTCTGAGAATAAATACATAGAGGGAACAAATCAGTCTTAGTAATTATAGGACTTTAGTAACTATCAAGTCAAATTGAGATAAAGTGTAACATGCCACTAAGAATAGGGCTATCTCTATGAAGAACACATATGAAGGATTTGTCCCCACAGAGTAAAAGCCATTTTATTGAACAAAAAAACCCTCAGAATTAATTAGGTGTTTGCATAAATTCAATATTAAGTAAACTGTAAGGGACAAATGTTAGCAAATGAAAGCATAACGGATCCAAATGGATCTACACTAGCTATAAACACTTTTGTGATGGAAAGTGGGAGGTGAGAGTTCTTAAGCATTGGAAGAACTTTGGGAAAGTCAAGGGGTAGATATCTCTACTGATAATAGAAGAACGATCTCATCAAGGCCTGGAAAACCTTTCTAGTTTTCAAGTAAATTTCCTAAATACTGGGCTCAGGAGAATTTTTTTCGGTGTCATTGAATGGGTAATGCACACAACAGAACTGCTACAAGCAATACGTATTGTGCAGTTCAAAACAATACAGTGTTTTTAGAAAGTGTATTCCCAAGTGACAGTGACTTGATATAGAAGTGAAGGATAAATTAAATGTCTAAAGGTAGCATTTAATTTTCAAGCATGATTCTTAGTCATGATCAACTAAAAAGTTTTCATTGTCAACAAGGCTGCTATTGACTTGAATGTTAAGTAGATGGTTACTGTTTTCCACCTCTCAAGAACATCACACTTACCTTGAAAGATCTAAAAGTTGTTTTTCCAATTTAAAAAATCCTGTGCAGTCTGCTTGTGGTTTTTCTGCTATTTTACAACTTGCCTTGTTGTCTACTGTTAGACAGTATTTTACTATAATGCATGTTTTTTACATTTTCTGTTGGAATAACTAGTAACATTTAATGGTTTTTACTTTCAGCTACACTGAAAGAACTCATATCCCAGACTATGGTGCGCTGGTCCCAAGAAGATCAGATTCAAGATCCTGAATTAGTTCGGATTATGTACAGCCTCCTTCGTAGGCAATATGACAGCATTGGTGAGCTACTGCAAGCTCTGAAAAAAGCATATACTATTAGTGCTGCCTCTGTGAAGGATACCATCAATCTGCTTGCAGCACTGGGCCAGATTCGGTCACTTCTCAGTGTGAGGATGGGAAAAGAGGAGGAACTGCTGATGATTAATGGATTAGGGTATGGAATTAACGTAATTTTATTTTTAAGTTGGTGTGAAGCTTTTTGTTATATTAGTAAATCCTGTCATTTTAGATCCCGAATGAAAATTAATGCTGTACTGAAATGTAAATATGTACCAGAAATTTTCATTTTCACGTATATTTCCAAGGTGGCTCAAGTTGGTCTCTCTAGCAGTATCAAATGGGTCAAAGTTTTTGTGAATTAAGGTATTATCTAAAGAAAATTGACTCCTTTTACTGTAGCTAAGCCTAATGCTTAAACTCTCATCAAAGTACATGTTTTAGTAGATTTGGAGAAAGAGATCACTAAAATCTTTGTTGGTGTTCATACTAAATCTTGCCCAAGATTAAAACTTATTTTATATTTCATGCATGATTGAATAAACTTGCCAGTGTCTTTTCAATTGGAAATTTATGCAAGCAGTTAGGTAGAACCAGGAAAGTGGTGTTGTGAACTGAAATACCTTGAACTGGTTAGTATTTATTATTTCACCATCAATGGCAGCTTTAAGTGTTTGAACATAGAAGACCGCTCATTTTTTCCTCTGTTGCATTAGAGTTATACAAAATTGCCTTTATCATTACCTGATAATGGGAGAATATTTTCCTGCACCTTTGCTATGAAATTACCTCTGTTAAGCAGTGGTATTATGGTACATGCCTGCAGGCCTCTAATGCTGGTCAGGCCATTTGATGTTTTATGGAAAAAAAATTGCAGAAAATCAATTACTTTGAATGAAATGGTGTATTTAGAAAGAGAGAAAATGATAGTATGGTTACCTGAGAAATGTGTTTATTTGTCTTTCTTCAACAACTGAACGACTGAATTGTTTGAATAATTACTCCCCTTCATTATATATATATATATATATATATAACAATTGCAGGATATGAGGGATAAAGGGTAAGTGTTGTTTGAACATGGCATGTGTATAGCCACCTTCCCAGGGATACTGTATTGTGAGCCATCTATTCTCAGTTTTTGGTATTTCTTTAAAGCAGGCATGATGCCTGCTATTTGCCATATGTTTTTGGCAGGTTGTCCTAAAATACTGGAAATCCCTGGATTCTGTTAGAATCTGATCCCTAGACTCTATTGACACATACAAATTGTGATTATGAAACCAATACAGTGAATCCTAGAACATTTTGAGAGGATGGTGGGCAGAGTGAAAAAGTTAAAATAGCCCTTTTTAATGGGACTATATGCCATTTCACTTCTGACAGAATTTGGAAGTATTGATGAAACGCATGTAACCGGTGACCTTGAATATTTTCTGTTTCTTGCCTTCTACTTTGTGAACTGAGGAAATTAATTAAAAGGTGTTACTACAGAAACATGACTAGATTTTATTTTCTTGATCGCCACTTTCAACTTAAAACATACAGAATATATTATTTTCCACTTAAATCATCACAGAATACTTTTTTTTTGTTTAAACAGAACTGATGATTGGAGCAATTTAGAGATGAGAAATGCCATTTTGAAATAATTTAAAAGTTTATATTTTTATTATGAAGAATCCACAAGGAATAATAGCATATTGAAATACGAAGTTTTTAGTTATCAGGCATTTTTGTATTATGCTCAAGTCTAAGAATCTAAAATTATATTACTACAGTGAATGCATGTTTCTGCAATAAGTCATCAACTTAAATTAAAATGGTTGTTTTTAAAAATGAATTGTTCCTTTTCTTTCATTTTAGGGATATAATGAACAACAAGGTGTTTTATCAGCATCCAAACTTAATGAGAGTCTTGGGCATGCATGAGACTGTTATGGATGTGATGGTGAATGTGCTTGGAGGAGATAAATCTCAGGTAATTTCACCATAAGTTTGTTATGTGTTTTACATTTTGAACCTTTCCAAAAGTATACTAGGATTTTTAAGAAGCAAACAATAATGTATCACCCTTGTGTAAGTTGGATTTTGCTTTTCCAAATTAAAATATTCATTAATTATAAAAGTTGAATATGTTTTATAGTACTAGAGGGAGAAGCCCATCAGTCTAGGACTTGATTTTTAAAAAGTGAGTGAGATGTTAGAGGTGATTCATTTGTGTTTTAATAGGATTGTAAAATATTTTGTTCTTATTTTAAATTAAATATATACTTTAACTGCATTTATTGGAGGTGTAGCTCTGCTAGGAAAATATGCCTCTTCATCTTAGATGAAGTATTATTACCCATAAACTGTGATAAGAGACTAAAAACTAATTTTGAATGTTCAAATTCATGTACTTGAATTGAGCAATAATTTCCTTGCAGTTTTGTGTTCTCCCTTTTCTTAGTGTTAAGCTTGAGTATGTGTGTGTTATTTTAAAGGCAGAGTGGCATAAATTTTGAGGAGCCTAACTGAAAATTTTCACTACTGAAGAAAGTGAGAAGTGAAACAGGCTTATTTTCTATTTTCTTTCTTGGCTTATGCCTAAGGGCTTTAAGATGTTACCCCCATTCCAAAATGGAAGGTCTCCTCTGACCTCAGTATTGTTTATCTATTTTCCTTTTGCCCAGCTACTAATTCTTTTCCTGTATTTGAAACACTTTTCAGCCCATTTTACTACCTTTTGCTTATCCTTTCCCTGTCTGTCAACTTTCCAGTACTTAATTGCCTTCTGTGTGCAGCTGCACCCCTTTTTCTTTGTCTCTTTGATCATATAGCTCATATAATTATCTCAAATGCTTACACATTGCATCTGCCTATACAATTGCAGTGTTGCAAAGTATTTGCATCCTGGGTTTAGTTTTTCTGTTTCATTTCAGGACAAGTTACAGTTAATTACAAAATTATTAATACTCTGGAAATTTATAGGTGTTTCAACACTCTGGCTTTACTAGAGCTTGTACATATAATCATAGGTGATAAAAAAAACCCCAAACCCAGAACAACAACCGCATGATGCCTTCTAATGCTGTTAAAAATGTTTTCATAGAAAATTTTAGTAAGAGAAGTCTACAAAAATACTTTCCAGAATTTACTGTGGTATCCTTCAAAGGAAATGAAGACTTAAAAAATTAGTTAGCAACCTTATGTCTCAGCACGAAATGTGTCTGGCCACCCAAAATGTCGTGGTTTATGTCTGTCTTTATGAAATGCATGGAGAGAGTGAAGTACCTCATGGACATCTCTTTCTATTCAGTGTTATGTCTTTGAGAGATGGAAAGAGCAACCATGCAATGTAGTCTCTGGTTTAGGGATTGGGCATTTTTCTAGGTTGTAGCAGCAGATGGTTTAAACTCCAGCTTCTTGGAATAAATGATTTTATCATGCAGCTGTATTGAGATATAGTGGCTCCAAAAAAATGGTGGGAAAGTAAAAACTTGTCATTTCAAACTGAAGAAAATTTATGTCAGGCTTCTTTCCAGGTGTGCTATTAATAAATGACCCAAACCCAGAGGAGGATATATGTGGCTGAAGGTATCTCAGTAACTTAGGAGCATTTTGCTATTACTGGTTAACAAAATCTTGTTAGCACTTAAAAAGTACTTTATTTGTGAAACATATATCCCAGAAAATTATTGGTCAAGTTGTGAACATTTCCGTTACATTTAGGTTTTAGTGTGTATCTTAATGCCTAAAATAGTTCTGTTGGTCATTCATTCGTTTTCAAAGAATCCCAAACAACAGCCTTTTTGACTGTCAGAATTGAACCATTTTACTTCAAAATTGTTTCCTAATGATTGAAAGTTTTAGAATTCCGTGCTCATATGTATTCCTGACAATAATGGGGAATTTCTGAAATTACAAGTCTTAGCAGTATTGCTATTACCGTAGTTTTCTAAACAATGTCACATGTCCTGTTAAAATCTCTGTAATCGGGGGATTGGAAATGTTATTGAAAGTTTTGATGAATTAAGGAATCCATTTTCATCTACTCTACATTTAAGAACAGGGATGCTAGATAATGCTGCTTGTGCATAATAGCTCCTTCATGTTTGAAATAGGCAAATAAGCTGGATATATTGGCAAAACACCTGTGCCGAAGTAAAACTACAATTTATCAAGTCTCCAGAAGTTAAGAAGTGCACCTGTAAGGATAATCCATATCATATCACATTTAATTACATAATCACTTTTTTTTTGAAAGATTGTTGTGTCTTTAAGTAAAAAGGTTGTACTTAGAATGAATTAGACTTCTGTAAAGTAGCATTTATTAGGCTTTCTTCTAATGAAGTATAAGCAGTATTATTGATAGTCTAAAGGTATGAAGTGAAGGAGGGAGGATATAACAGGAAATGAAAAACCTCATGATATTGTGATTAAAATGCTCAGATATCACCTTGAATATCACAGACTATATATATACTATAGAGAATATATTCCTTATTTTGTCTAGAGGATGTAAGCAAGATTATTTAAAAAATAATTCTTCTTGATGGTAATGAATTTTCTCATTAATTTTGTGAGTATCCTTAGGACGTAGGTTTGCAAATGAACTTGACACTTTTTTACACACGCTATATAGTGTTAAATTTCATAATTGAGACAGAAAAACCTGTGATTTTGATCTTGTTCTTTCATCTCCTTGCAGTAAAATGTGAGAATGGCACAATTTGTTAATTTCAGACTGTGTATTCTTTCTGTAATATAAGAGGAGAAACTGAGGGTCTTGAATACTCTTTATTCTTCTGTGATATAATATTGCAGGTCAAACTTGTTATTGTAAAGCTGCTAAGACAGTGTGTTTGTGTAACTTCATTTGCTAGTCTGTAAATTGCTTTAATGATAATTATTCCTGCATTTTTTCACCTTGTATGTCCCCTATAGTCCTCTGCAAAATGATTCTTCAGCATTTTAGTGGCCTAATGAACGTGAAAGTAAAAAGGAAATGTGGGTTCTTTCTTGAGTTAGAACCAAAGCAACTGTCAGATGCTTATCACCTTGGTAACTTCACTGTAATTTCCTTGTTAGGAGTGCAGGAAGAAGAGTTGGAACAGATTGGTAATTAACATATTTCACTGCTTTGTCAACTTTCTTCTTCAGCAGATTGCTTTTCCAAAGATGGTGGCAAGCTGTTGCCGATTCCTGTGCTACTTCTGTCGAATTAGTCGTCAAAACCAAAAGGCCATGTTTGAGCATCTTAGTTACTTACTGGAAAACAGCAGTGTTGGACTGGGTATGTCATGTAATTGTAACAGCTAAAAGCAAGAGTAGGAGCAACTGTGATATCACAAGACTAGTGTCTAATTAGTATAGCAAGTTGAAACATGCTTAAACTACTTTGTGCTTTCACCTCTAATTTTTTTTAAAATCATTTTCCTTATGTGAACTGTATTAGAACCAGAATAGTTCCATTCAAAATAGTTGTGATTTGAAATCTAAAATTAAATTGACCCTGGGTGGTGTTTGCCTGTTTCATCTGGTTTCATTTTTTTTGCCTCTGCAGTTCAGACTACTGAAGTAAATTTCATATTTTTCCTTTGGAACTTGAATGTATGTTTTTTTATGCATGTGCATTAGATTTTGTAATACAAGGAAAATTGTATTGGCTAGATAGATGGCTATAATAGTAACACCAAGACAAGATAGTGTGTGATTTCACAGTGCTTTAGCTCTTCATGCCTTCATTTGACCATAACAAACACAGAAAATGGGAAAAGATTAAAGAAAGAAAACAGGTAGCTTAAGCTTGAAATGTCTCTTTTGGCTACATTTAGGCATATTTTAAAATCTTGAATTGATAGGGCTGTGCAGAATTACATAGTTAATGTTGCTGTGCTAAAGAAATAGTATTCCTCTGATTTGCTATGTTATTAATACTGTTTTTTTCACCTGCATTTGAAACTAGTGTGATTGAGCATATTTATAGATACGCATGTCAAGTCAGGAGAAAATTTTAGCATATATTTTCACAACATGGAAAACAGTTGACCATGTTCTTGAACGAAGAACGGCCCTACAAAGTACTATGAATATATTTATGTTCTAGATTCCAGCGTGATTGCTGCCCTCTGCTGAATGAATGTAATTACTGCAAACTCAGTTTAATTACTGTTTTCTCACTTCTGCAGCATTTCCTTCAATGAGAGGTTCCACACCACTAGATGTTGCAGCAGCCTCTGTTATGGACAACAATGAGCTTGCACTCGCATTGGAAGAGCCAGATCTTGATAAGGTAAGTGGTCTCTCTGACCTTTTTACACATTTATTAGATAGTGTACTTGTGCTAGAAGGGTTTAAGAGCGGAAGTTTGATCACAGGATTTGATCTTCTCAGTAATACTTACTCTAGGTATGTTCTGTTTCACAGTATGATTGAATGAGCACTATTTTTTCTGATTTTGCTTTATGGTTGTTATTTCTATTTTATGCATCTTTTCACTATTGTTATCAGCTAGAAAGGACAGCAAAAAAAAGACATAAAACAGGAGAAAGGAATATCAAGACACATTGTTTGGGGTGAAAAAAAAAATTGAGAATTAAGAGGAGAATGTGAAAAAAGGACACAGGTCTTTTGGCTTAAATCGTAGAGTTTGGTGGGGACAAAGGTTATAGCGAAGAGAATGGAAGGGCAGGTATTTAAGAGGAAAGGTGGAAGAGGATTTTAAGAGTAATGGCAGTGGGAAACTGAATCCAGGACTCAAGACAATGGCAATGGTTAGGAATAAATGGGGATGTGAGGAGAGGCAGGATGAACTAGAAATACAGAAAATCACGTGAAAGTATATTCTCCTGCAAAATTGTAGCCAGAAGAGGAGGAAAGCAAGGAAAGGAGGTAATATGTGCTAACACTGCATTGGGGTACAGAAAACAGAAGGCAGCATTTAATATGAATTGATGGAACAGTTAAGCACCTAAATGATAGCTTAGTACAGGGAAAATCTCTGTGCAGTATGGCAGAATCCTGTACTGAGAGTGGAACTGCTTGTGGGAGTGTCTGTGATCAGTATGTGGTGTAGGAGAGGAAAAGCTGTGACATTCGAATAAATGGGCATATTATGGAGATAGCTAGGAGAAGACAGAGACAAGAATATGAATGGAAAGGGTGTAAGACAGCACAGAAATAAACTGATTAGGAAAAATTAGTGTTGAGAAGAATTATCAGTTCTGTATCACCTGCAAACTTGCTGAAAGTACGCTCTGTCCTGTCATTAATGAAGAAATGAAAAGCTATTGATATCAACGCTTGGGATACAACACTAGTGACTGGAACACTACCAGTGACTGTCTTATATTTTCATGGAAAGTACTGTAGAGCAAGTCAGCACCTAGTCACAGCACCAAGCCTGACAGGGTTCAGGAAGCATTTGGACAATACTTACAGGCACATGGGACTCTTGGGACTGGTCCTGTGCAGGGCTGGGAGTTGGACTCAGTGATCCTTGTGGGTCCCTTTCAACTCAGCATATTCTGTGATTCTGTGAATTTCACTGTTGATCATTAACTGCTTACCTTGAAATACTTGGCATCATACAAGTGCTGAATGTTCAAACAGTTACATATATCAACTGCAACATAAGCAGTATTTTATGCTGAAAAATCAGGCTGTATATGTCTCAGATTGGGCTTCCCTAATTCATCAGTCATTTTAGCTGTAACAATGGTAATGTATTGGCTGTAATATATTGCCTTTGCTGAGTCAGTAACTTTACCTGGTGCAGGATGTGGATGTTATTCAGTAAACACATCTATATACCAAAGAACAAGAAAAAACTAATACTGTCTTGCTACCAGCTGATGAATGTGGCAGACATACCCTATTCACAGAATGATACAGCATTTCTGTGTGGCTAAAGTTTGTACCATAAAGCCTGTGTTCAAAGAAAATAAATTACACATAGGCAATTTAACTTCTGAAGTTTTGCCATTGGAGATTTAAACTCCTTTTACTGCAAATGGAGGAATGCAGAAGGACTGCACAAAAAATGTATCCTGTGGCCTGATGATATACTGTAGTAAACTGAATAGGTTAAAACTATATGGCTTGGTGGTAACATTGTAAATTCTGAAAAGAGAAGAAAAAGAGATTTATTCCACTGTTTTTCTCACATTTTAAATGAGCTGCATTTCTGGACTCCTACAAGAGCGTATTCACTTATATCTTCTGAATGAGTGCTTGAAAACTATCAAGTCCTGTTAGGAATTGCATGCTTTTTCCACCGAGTGCTCTGAGGAACTTCCTTACTGCATACTGTCATAAGCAAATTTTTCACATCAGCCCATTTTTCCTCTTTTGCAGCCTTTTGGAGGCAATTTGTATACTGAATCAGCAGAGATATAATTCTTCTTCCTGAATTCATAACTTTTTTTCTCATAGGGCATTAGATAATGACTAAGTATAATATTATGATGTATCTGTCTCCCTTTTGCCTTCCGTTTTTGGCTGCCTTCCAGTATAAGAAAAATATAGTTTATATCTTTTTTTACAAGTTCATGAAAGATTCTTCATGTTCCTTACCTATTTTAAGTGCTATAACCTTGTTGTCCTTTGTGTATTTCAAACAAAACCAAAAATCACGTTTGTACAATTATCTGCAAATTTCCTTTAAGATGCATGAGAAATTATTCTGTACATTTCAGAAGTTCAGTTTACTATAATTAATTTTTCGTAATTTCTTCTAGATTTCTCATAGTTGAAGATACTCCTCTTGATAAGAAATGCTGTGTTAGGAATTTACATAGTACCAAAATTTTTAATCATTCTGGTTTCAGACTCTTAAAACTGTTCATAGATATTTATCAGTCTTTTTCAAAATGTACTTGTTTTCATAACTATTAAAATCAGAATTACAATATATAAACTTTTGATGTAATATTTCTTTTGCTGTTGTAGCAAATTAACCATACATGGTTATTGGTATGATTTTAAAAGTTGTTAAATAGTATTTTAGAAGTTGCTTATGTCCTGTAAATAGATCTGGAATGTACAATATTTTGTTCTACTTCTTGCATTCCACATTTGTTCATATTTTTGTATTGTTGTGTATATGTAATGTATATAATTAAGTAACTTCAGAAATAAACAGAGCTGGCTTTTTTTCATCACCATCAAAAGAAACCATGACTGATAAAATAATGACATGTTGGTATTTCCTTAGGTCAAATGCCTAGTATATAAACAATGCTGTGCTCTTTATTTTTTTTTGATAGGTATGTTTAGAATTTTATGTCTGAACACCTGAATAAATGATTGCTTCTGTATTGTAGGTTGTTACCTACCTGGCAGGTTGTGGCTTGCAGAGTTGTCCAGTATTGCTGGCTAAAGGATATCCAGACATTGGATGGAACCCCATTGAGGGTGAACGTTACCTGTCATTTTTACGGTTTGCAGTTTTTGTTAACAGTAAGTATAATTTCTTGGCATTCAAATTCCATCAAAAGGTTTCCTTTAAATTACTTTCCTAACCACAAAAATGTGTTAATGACTGAAGAGACGTTAATGCATATTCTTCTCATTACAAATGCAAGATTATTGATATTTGCAGATTATTGTAAATTTTTTGAATCTTCTTAATTGTATTCTTTTCTTAATCTTTTTGAAAACCTCATAAATTAGTAGATTAACCTGTTACGTTTACAAATGTTGTTAGGAATTCCTCAAGTGTTTACGTGTACTCCACACACTGATTATAAACGTAACCATTGAGCACTGCTTTTAGACCTATTTGGCCACTAGACCACTGGGAGATTTAGAGGCTTATAAGTAAGGCATTTTGCAATATATAAAGTAAATTTCCACAATCCCGAGTGATCGATGTTTGTAAAGCTTACTGACTGTGTATCTTACATTTGGCATCTTCAAAGAAGATAAAATCCATGTCCCTAAGCACCCACATCTACATGCCTTTTAAATATGACCAGGAATGGTGATTCCACCACTTCCCTGGGCAGCCTGTTCCAATGCTTGGCAACCCATTCACTGAAGACATTTTTCCTACCAACCAATCTAAACCTCCTCGGCTGCAAATTGAGGCTCTTTTCTCTCTCCCTATGTTCCCTACATTCCAAGATCATACCAGTGCTTTAAGTTGGAAAAATACAACACTGACAAGCTTAAAGTGTTTAGTTGCTCCTAGAGCCAGTCAGTCCTGGTTATCTCACCTACAGTGGTGGCTTCCGTTGACTACAACTTGGATGGTAACACCACTGCTGCTCTCAGCTAAACTACAGTTTCTAGTCCTACTTTTTTGTGACTGCTAAACATTCAGTTTAATGTGAACTTGTTACTGTGATTCTGTACTGATTTAGTATTGTAGCTTGCACGTGAAATATAGATACTGATGATCCAGGCTACTGAAATCACAAGTTCACTGACTGTGAACTGTTTCTTTCCTTGTAATTTGTCTTCTTCCTACATGTCCCATTAATTTCATATCATCCTATAGATCATCAGTATTCTTTATAAGATAGCCACCATGATTTTGTAAACAGTTGCATTTAACCACAAGCTGAGGTTTTGACCCAATTATTGTTCCTACCACTAACTGCAGTCCACAAAGCAGTTAGTTACATGGAAAGAGTTCATTTATATGAAGATTCCTTTTCTTAATGACTTTTATTCTGCAAGCATCAGTGTTTACTTGCACCAAATTTATAGAATACTTAGACTAGTTCTTTTCCTTTTTAAAATATACATGCATTTTCCCACACAGGGGAATGTTTCAGGGAAGCCATGATCTTTAAAACTTATTTTAGTGTGATTTTTGTATATAAAAAAAGAAGAAGTATCCAGTTTCAGGCTTTAAATAGCAAGCAAATTTAACAAATATTTAAACATGCAACAGAAAGCATCAGGATATTTTACTCTAGGATTACTCAGCCTGAAATACAACTTATTATTCTTTAGTCATATTGAAAAGATTAAACTCTGAAATGAGTTTTTCACTGATGAAGTACTAAGGATATAATTTTAAGCAACATTTCTTGCTTTAGTGTGCCTATTAAAAATCAAAGAACTCTCACACCCTGGCCTGGATGGCATGGAGTTAATTTTCTTCATAGCAACTTGTTAATGCTGCGCTTTTTATTTACGATTAACAGTGTTGATAATATGATGGTCTTTTTGCTGAGCAATTTGTGCAGTATGGATGCTTTCTCCTTTATTTTCATACCTTGCCCCTTCCCCTCCATCTCTGGCCACAGTTAGATTCAGGGTAGGCAAGAGGTTGGGAGGGGATGCAGATGGGACAGCTGGTCCAGACTGCCTGAAGGGATATTCCATACCATGACATTGTGCTCGGCAATAAAAGCTCAGGGAAATGAGGAGGAAGAGGGGAACATTATGGATTATTCTAGGAACTGGCTAACCATCTGCCTGGGAAACTGTGAATGAACTTGTCTTTTTGCTTTGCTTGTGTGGTGGGTTGACCCTGGCTGGATGCCAGGTATCCACTAAAGCTGCTTTATCAATCCGAGGTTTCCCATGCATTCACAGCCTTCTTTCCCACCTGCTCCAGTGTGGGACTCCTCCAGAGGCTGCAGGTGCGTCTCTCCACCCCTATTGGCCCCCATGGGCTGCAGGGGCACGGCTGCCTCACCATGGGCTGTACCACGGGCTGCAGGGGAACCTCAGCTCCAGCTCCTGGAGCACCTCACCCTCCTCCACTGACCTTGGTGTCTGCAGAGCTGTTCCTCTCATACTCCTCTTTTCTCTGGCCACAATTACATCTGCACAATAACTTTTTTCTCCTTCTTAAATACGTTACCATCCTTTCTGCTTGGCTCAGCCTTGGCCTTGGCATTGGCTCTGTCAGACATAGCAGAAGCTTCTGGCAGCTTCTCACAGAAGCCACCCCCATGGCCCTCCCTGCTACCAAAACCTGATCAAGCAAAAGCAGTACAGCTTGTCTCTACTAGACAGTCATTATCTCAATCTATGAGTTGTCACAACTCCCGTCTGTTTTCTCCCTATTCTTCCCACGCATTTCAATAGCAGACTTCTGACCTCTTGGAACTGTTAAGCCTTTATACCAGACAGATTAGTCTTTGCCAGAAAATTAACCTTCCAAAGTGAACTGTTCTAGATTGAGAGCATAAAACTTTTGCAAGGCAAGTCTACACTAGCACTTTTAAACCTCAGTACAGTTTTGATAAAGCATATCCAATGATGCCAACTTAAAACATTTTTGGGTTCAACTATTAGGATGAGGATTTGTTTTATATTTTGTAAAATTTAGGAGAAAAATTAAGTTTTCCTCTCATTTAAGGATGCATTTCAGGAGAGAGTACATATAGTTCTTTTTGGTCCTCAGGTGAAAGTGTGGAGGAAAATGCAAGTGTTGTTGTCAAGCTCCTTATTCGGCGGCCAGAGTGCTTTGGGCCAGACCTTAGGGGAGAAGGAGGAAATGGTTTGCTGGCTGCTATGCAGGAAGCTATCAGGATCTCAGAGAATCCTGCTCGTGACCTTCCTTCCCAGGCATATAAAAAAGAAGGGTAAGTAAATGTGAAAGCCTGTTTGGCAAATGATGATTTCACAGCTGGCTCAATCACACTTGCAATAAGTGGATACTAGACCCTGCTGTGAAAGGTATTATACAAAAATAGAGCATTAGACATTCGCACCCGCAAGCAGTTGTCATATGGAATTCATAAAGCATAAGCTGGATAAAAGTGGAATGAGAGTTACAGAGAGACAGAAAAAGCCTGACGGACAAAGCAAAGGAGAAGGCTGTTGTGGAATGAAGCTAAGGTTAAGGTAAAGTAAAAGAGGAAGATAGAAGGCTCGTGTAAAGTCACCTATTACTGTTCAATTGCATGCTTACTCTAGAGATAAAAATCCTGTTGTCTAGAGCCAAGGAGAATGAGTATGTCTGTTTAATAGTCTCTGGATCATGTCTCTAGCTCCACAAAAAAGCTATAAACTTACATTAGCAAAAATGCTCACTGTTATTCTTTACTTTTTAGTGATGAGGAGGAGGAGGAAGAGGAGACTGTGCACATGGGTAATGCAATCATGTCATTTTACTCAGCTCTTATAGATCTACTTGGACGCTGTGCACCAGAAATGCATGTAAGTTCATTTTGTCACTTGCTTGGAAAATGTAGAAGATTTGTAAACGTAACTGTATATGTCTAACTAAACCTTTCTATATTTGAAGACTTTTTCCCTTCAGGAGGTAGAATTTATTGCTTCTTGCTGTATCTAGATCGATTCCCTGCTAGCTGTTTATAAAGAGTCATGGTCTTTTGATTCCTTTACACTCTTTATTTGTCTGAAGTTTTGATCGTTTTTATATGACTATGGAATCAAAGCAAATATGAACTTCTAGTGTTCTACAATTAAGCAACCAGTCTAATAACAGTTTCTGAAATTGGCACTTTAGTGTTCTCTAGAAAGTCATAAAAATAATTTTCATAAGAATGTGATATTCTTAGAGCTTCTTTTGTGTGCATTGATGAAATATGGTGCCCACAACAAATGAATACATGGAAAAATATGTAAAATACCTGTTTTGACTGTAACATCCATAACAGCCACATGGAAGACTTGGTTTTAGTTAGACTGACTTTTGCTCTTCAGTACTTAAAATTCTTTAGTAGTATAAGCCCAGATGAAAATGCTATATGTATTTCAATACAATAAGAAGGAAGAAGTTTGGCTTGTATCCTCCCTACTTCCTACTACCAAAGCTATTAATTTTATTAAACATACGTAGCTCTCTGTTGCCAGAGACATTAGTTTTATGCCAAGAAAATAACTGGTAGGGATTTTCAGACATGGGCTATGAATACCTGATTTCTGCAAGAAGTTGAAAGGAACTGGTCACCTAATTGTTGTTGATGCCTTTTGACATTTTTATGGCATAAAAATAATAGAAAAATGCATAGCCACATCATGCAGGTTTGCATCTGTTTGTAGTGTAAAGAAGCAAGCTCAAAAGCTGGCACCTAAGGTTCTGTACAGAACATGAGTATTTCATTAAGTTTCAGTTTTATCGCCATATCTGATTGGGTTAGAATTTATATCATTGTGTAGGTTTTTTTGTGTTACTGGGAATTTGTAATATTGTGGAATCATTGATATGATATCAAAATAAAAACAGATGCAAAAGGAGGAACAGCTGAAAATTGGCAATTTCATTAGAGTTTTCAGATAAATTGAATTTCTGTGAATTTTCTTCCAGTGTTTGAAAAAATCATATTAAGATAAATATTTTGAGGAACATTTTCTTATGTCCATCAGTACTAAATTTCTTAATTGATAAACTTTTTTCTAACAGCTTATTCAAAGTGGAAAAGGGGAAGCTATTCGAATCAGGTCTATCCTTCGATCTCTAGTGCCAACTGAAGATTTGGTTGGGATTATAAGTATACCACTAAAACTGTCAACAGTTAACAAAGGTAATGACAATACTTTCATTAGACTAGTTATCTTTTATAGAAGTCTTTTGGCACATTAGCATTCAGGTGTAAAATAAAGTGTTAGAGTTGAATATGAGCAGAGAAATGTTCTCCAAATTTTAATTCGATCTGTGTCAATTAGAGCTGCTCTAGTAGCACAGCTATTTGCTCCTGTGAAGCAGAGACTGTAAGAACATAAGAAATACTTTACGAGATCACATTAATGTCTTCAGCACTGGCTGTAGAGATGCTACCTCTTTAGGTAAAACATGTGAGCTTAGGCTCAATCCCTTTGTATTTCCACATCATCCAGTCTTTTGCTTAGAAAGATCAGTGTATCTCCCTGCCCATCAACATCTGTTTCTGGATGTGGTATCCAAGCATGTATCTAATCCCTTCAGAATAATGTCTCTAGTCACAAACTCCTGTGGCGATAAGTTCTAGAACTTCACTATTTGCTACATTTTAAGCATTTATTTAAGGAAAAAAAAAAAGAAAAAAAGAGAACTTCTGCTCTACTAATTTTAATTAACACATTTGAATTGTAGTATTTTGGGATTTGGTGTATAGCAGTTCTTAATTCACTTTGTCAGCTCCATAAAGAATATTCTTAATTTCAGTTATTTTCTTTTTCAATCCTCATTTTGTAAAACTGAAGAATCTAAACTTTCCTTGGTCTCTGATCACAACTGCTCTATTATCTTAACTGTTTTACTTGCCTTACGTGTACTATCTCTATTCTGCAATCCCAATATATGAAAAATAGCTGTGGGATGTACACAAGACCTGAGCAGGTTGTATTGATAATGTGCTCACACAAGTGTTTGGTTTATTTTTAATTTTCTATTTTATATATGCACATATATAAAGAGCAGCAAAATTATGCCCTCTTCTGTATTCTGAATACCCCTTTCTGATGGTGCCCGATATCTTGTTGACTCATTTGGCTGCAGCTACACACTGAGCTGATGATATCACAGACTTTCAATGATGACCTCTGGATCTCTTTGTAATGTCAGTTACGAGCTCAGCATCATGTAGGCATGTCTTATTTTCCTGCAGATGCATTAGCTTAGAGTTGTCTGCACTGAAGTGCATCTATCTACTTGCCCAATCAGTTTTGTTAATGATTTATCCAAACAGAAGAATTTAGTGCTGTACACAGACTCTTAAGTGCCTTTTTTTGCTTTGTACTATAGGTCACTTATGACTCTCAGTATAGAGTCCAGTTTGTCCTTGCTTGATTAAAATGCCACACATGCATATTGCATTTTAATTACTTTTGCTGTTTTTTGGAACTGTGCTGTTTATTTCTTCCATGACTTTTTCAGAGGAAGTGAAAATCAGGCATATTTACTTCGGGATTGTCTTGATCTGAAAAATATGCTCCTCTATACCTATTGTCTTTTCTAGGTATAATGTCCCACTCTGATCTTAGGTGTACAGTCTTTGATCCTGATTTCTCTTTTATTAGTCACAGAATGACAGAATATGCTGAGTTGGAAGGGACCCACAAGTATCATCAACTGCAGCCCTTCCAGTCAGCTTGGACCTCTCCAGATTCCCAGTACTGCTCAAAAATCATCGAGAGGTTTTGTGATATCAGCAGCTCCTTGAGGATTCTGGGAAGAATTCCATCAGACCCCATAGATTTGTAGGGATCCAGCTGCAACAGCAGATTCTGCACAATTTCAGGGTCAGCTGGGAGTTGATCATTCTTGCAGTCATGGTCCTTCAGCTCAGGGCACTGAGACCTCCTTGGTCTGTCATCCACATTGAAGACAGAGGCAAAGAAAGCGTTAAACAGCTCTGGCTTGTCTCTGTCCCTCTTTGTGAAGTGACCATCCTTATACTGTAATAGACTGATGATGTTTCTATACTGACATTAATATATTTGAAATATCTTTAATATATTTGAAATATATTTATTAGGGTTATCATTAATACATTTGAAAAAACTCTTTTTATTGTCCCCCAACATTTCTGTCCAGCTTCAACTCTAGTTGAGCTTTGGCTGTAGGAATTTTCTCCTTACAGCAGCAACCAGCATCTCTGAATTCTTCCCGTATCACTTGACTTGGCTTCCATACACCTTCCTTTTTTTGCCTAATCTCCAAGAGAAGATCCCTGCTCAGCCAAGTCAGCCTTCTACCTCATCTGCTTAACTGCTGACATTAGGGAATTGCCTCTCCTTTCACTTAGGAGGTGAAAAGTGACCACCGCTACTGGACCTCAGCACCTGCAAAAACACTTTCCCAGGGGACCTTACTTTCTAATTCCCTGAGCAGCCTGAAGTCTGTTCTCCTCATATCCAGAGCTGAGATTTTGCTGGCAGTCTATTTCTGTACTTGTTCATCTTGTCCCAAAATGATTCCCTCTTTTGTAATCAAGCTGACTAAATCCCTCTTCTCTACACCGCAATCTCACCCATCCTTGGAGACTTTGATACTCCCCTTCAATATCTCTGCCTCCCTCACACGAGGTGAAGTATAGATGAATTATCGTGGAATTCTCTTAAACATCATGAAGCCACTCAGCTTCATGCATAATACAGCAATCTCCTCCTTCCACTGCCTGCTTGGTGACATATCCTTGGAGACCCTGTGTACCATCAGGGAATCCTCTGTTCAAAGGGTGGAGTGGCTCTTCTCTTAAGATGTTATCTTTCCTTCCCAGGTAAATATCCAAGGTATCCCAGGTAAATTATCCAAGACTTACCGCCTAACTACCTCAGTGGTTGCCACTATGGGGTTGAGGCTTAGCTGCAGTGTTGCTATCCTGTTTCTTTTACTACTCTGATTCCTCCACTCTCTCTTCTGGGGAATGAGACTTTTCTCTGAAGACCCAAACATGTATTGTGTGTATACATAGAAGACTTGAAACCAGGGTGCAGATCTGCTGCTTTCTCTGCATCAAACTGTCTAGCTTCTTATTTGTACCTGGATCCCTACCTGTCACTGAGATTGAGACTGACTTTTTATCAGTGGAACTAACAGCCTTCTTAACACTTTCTGTCAAAGGCAAGCCAGTGAAGACTCTTGAGCTTTCACCCTCTTTACTCAAAACCACTTCAGAATCAGAATTCAGATTACAGAGGTGTATTGATCATAGTGTTCTTGCTTCTTAGGTGACTGTTGCTTCTTTCCTAGAAGTGGTAATATGGTTATCCAGGGTAGATTTATTTCCATAATATAACTTCCAAGGTAACCGTAAAACCCCAAATTTTCTGTAAAGCGTAAACTTGACAGAGGGTGAGGGGGTTTATGGCATTATGATCTTCATGTTTCACGTTAATTTCTCCATGTTCCATGGGCTATAAACTACCAGTCTGCCATGTTCCTCTAGGGCAAAATAATTTATCCTCCATTCTGTCCTTCTGTTGTGCTTTCTGCTCACAAGTATTGTCTTTACCCCTTTGCAGTCAGAGATGTTTTATCAGATACACAGTTGACATTGGTCAATAACAGTTCTTATTGCCATCTTCCCCTTGGATTCTGTGTTCATTCTAGTCTATTTTACATGACAGAAAAATTAAACTTCTTAACCTTCTTTGACTTCACAGTTGCTGTGTATTTTTAGTATTTGCAGTAATACTTATTTTTAATTTTACCATATAACAACATTCTGTGTAGTAGTAATGAAACAAGAATATTTTACCATTAATTTCTAAGCTTTTATTTAAGAGTGAAGGATTAATAAACTGCAAAATAATAGGGCTTTTGAAATAATAAAAGCTTACTATTCTTTTTCAGCATACAGGAAAACTGAACAAGAATATAATTTTCTTTGAATATGTGATTTTACACATTAAATGCAATTATAGCATCTTTCATTGTCTTGATTCTTGTGTTATTTTGTTTCCTGTTTCTTGTTTTATCAGTTAACTACTATTAAAAATTGAAATTTATATTTGTGTAGATGGCACAGTAAATGAGCCAGATATGTCTGCAAGTTTCTGTCCTGACCATAAAGCACCCATGGTACTCTTCTTGGACCGTGTCTATGGTATTAAGGACCAAAGTTTCCTCCTTCACCTACTGGAAGTTGGATTTTTACCAGATTTAAGAGCCTCTGCCTCTTTGGATACAGTATGTATTTTGCTATGGAGTTTAGGTGCAGTGTCTGAATGTAGTGGCTCTGTAAGTGTAAAAAAATGGAATTTCAAGTAAAAACTGCTTTTTTAAAAAAAGTTATTATAGACTTGCTATAAAACAAAACCAATATTAATTCAGTTACTACTAATTTATAGTGCTTAAGTCTGGTTATAAGCATACAGTAGCACCTTATGAAGCAACAATGTAAAGTAGTGTAAACACTTTTAGTACAGGTTGTACAGTAGTGAAATAAATATGTTGAATATACACATTTCATGTGTACTTCCGACAATTACACTGAAAGTACATATGTATGAAGAAATTGAGATGAAAAGTGCTAGTTAATGTTCAGTGGGTTTTTCTAATCTTTTAAAGAAAGAATTTGCATATTCTTTTCTGTTGCTATTGGTTAAAAGTGCAGTGGAGCAAGACATAAGACTTAAGTGGATGGCTTGGATTTTCTCTAGTTGAGAAAAAATGGTATACTGGGAATATCATGTTAGCACCCAGCCACTAAGGGAACTTACGGAGTATTTAATTATTATGTTTTATAGACTTTGTATTTAATAACCTTTACTCAGTGTGATACTAACAATCATTTACTACTTCATACAGGTTTCTCTAAGTACCACAGAGGCCGCTCTCGCGCTAAATAGATACATTTGCTCCGCTGTGTTTCCATTACTCAAAAGATGTGCTCCCCTCTTTTCTGGAACAGAGCATCACGCCTCTCTGGTTGACTCTATGCTGCACACAATATATAGGTTATCCAAGGGACGGTCCCTTACAAAAGCACAGAGAGACACTATTGAAGAATGTCTGCTTGCTATTTGCCAGTATGTATGACACCTGTGTACAAATTGATTTCTTTTGTGCAGAATATGTATTGTAACAATTTCCTTCTTTGTGTATAGTGTAGAACTGAGATTTTTTTCCTTGCATGAAATACATGACCATTGTATGAGACAAATTTTTTTCTGAAAGAAAGTAAATTTAATTTTTCTGTTCTGGGTACTGCATTATAGAGGCTGTCATGTTGATATGAAGCTTATGGTGATACAGAATAAATTCTGATTATTTGTAAAAACAAACCCCCAGTAATTACCAAAAACGTTCTGGTGAGTCTGACTCTGTGTTTTGAGGACTTAAGGGGTCAACATGTTTGTATTTCTGATTGTGGTTTGAGAAACCTTCACCATAGTTTAGCCAAAAACAAAACAAAACAAAAAAACCCATGAAAAACCAAAAACAACTCCTAAAGCTGAACTAAGCACTGCGGAATTGAAATGTTGATTTGCCTTTCACTTAAGAGGGCCAAGAAGTAGCACAACTTTCTGTGCTATATCATTCTATATGTAGATAAGATTCCTTAAGCACCTATCATTGGTTTTACAAAATACTTTTAATGAGCGTATTGTATCCCAATATGTAAATTCAAGTTTTATTTAATTTTTGCTGAACTGTATGACATTTACTAATAAGATTTATTTTTTTAAATTACAGCCACTTGCGTCCCTCTATGCTACAACAACTGTTGAGAAGGCTAGTTTTTGATGTGCCCCTGCTCAATGAATACTGTAAAATGCCTCTTAAGGTAAATACTTCACTTTCTGTACACGCATTCAGCACGGAATTTCAAAATAAACTGTTGTCATCATGTTTTTAAAAACAGAACAGGCAGGGTGAAGCAAAGCGAAATTAATTCTGAATTGAAAATAATGTAAGCATTTTATAAATAAAATAAAATCTTTCAAATTTAATGTAATACTTGCAGATTTTTTGAAATCTTGCCTAAGGTAAGCAGTATATAGTAAGCTGATTACGCAGTTTTGTTAAGTGAACTGTTGACTTTTTCACTACTTCAGCAAAAGAGTATTTGAATGTATAAAATGTTGGTACTATCTTAATATTTTTTCTTCTACTATATGGACTATAATAACTTTTGGTAGGATGCACAGTCAGGGAATGAATTCTGTGTGAAATCTAAGAGACAGCATACAGGGAAGAAAATTGACCTCTTATTTTTGAACAATCTGTAACTGAAGTCTTATTTGTCTTCTTGTTCTGTAAATAGACAATTAAAAATGTGAGATGATAAATATATCTTATTTAAAACTACTCTGACAGGTTTGCTTCACTTTCCTGTTGGGTTAAAAGAGCATTACCTAAGATCCTTAGGTCATTTTACAGAAGAATTAAAATTCTGTCATACTTTAAAGTGAAGCTGCCATATTCACAAACATGCTCTAGAGCAGCATTAATTTTTTTCTTAAAAGTGTGGTGAAGAAGGAGTGTTTGATTTGGATTTTTAATTATTAATTTCCTTTCCTAAACAGAATCTTGGTAAAAACTAATATGCTAAATGCTAAAAGAAATTTTAAAATTTCCCATAGGATAGGAATTTTTAGTTCTGAAGAAGAAATCGGTGGAAAATACATCAGTAGTCAGTGTACTAGCTCTTTAACTGGTATATTACAGATTGCCAGTATGATAGTTCTTTCCATCAGTTTTTCCAGAGAAGAGCAGTCACAGGTAAAAGATGTACTGTGGGTGTCCTTTGCAGTGTTTTGAATAATACTGAGGCCATCAGCTACAAATGACAGGAGTAAAATCAATTGGAATTGGCAAAACTTTTTATCAGAATCTGCCATGTCCTGCCTCATACCCATTTCATTGTCTCTGTTTTCATTCTGTGAGCTAATCTGTACTCAAATGGTGACAGTCCTGAAATTTTGCTTTTCCCTGTCATCACTAAGAGTCCCACAGCAGTAGCTGAAGATAATACAGGCTTTATACTTTCACAATATGGGCTCTGCTGCTCTCCCAAAATGAAAAAGGAAAAAAGGACCATTATTATGAGCCGCTGGAAATGAAGGGACAGAGACAAATGATACTACGCTTGTAACAGTTGTTATTTTGTTAAATACCCATGTTTTACATGCATTTTTATTTCTTGAAAATCTAGCTTCTGACAAATCACTATGAGCAGTGCTGGAAATATTATTGTCTGCCTTCAGGAATGGGAAGCTATGGAATTGCAGCAGAAGAAGAATTACATTTAACTGAAAAACTTTTCTGGGGAATATTTGATTCCTTGTCTCATAAGGTAAAGACTGTCATTCACATTACAGTATAGGGTGACCATAAAAGCATTACAGTGATAGTTTGCTGTTCCAAGAGCAGAAAGTTCCTATTTTGACAATTGTTTCATCTAATACAGGAGATACAGCAATGACTGCTTTTGATGAAGTGAAAAATTGAATGCTGAATCTTGAAAGATTCTTTCCAAGCCAATGAAATGTCAAATCTTTATCTTGATATACCCCTAAGCTTTATGCTACTAATGAGGCAATACATGCACACTTTATATATATATATATATATATATATACACATGCATATATACACAAGTAAATATTTAGTGCTTGCTTCACTAACATGTTGGTATTGTCTCCTGTCTTAACTCTACTAAATATTTGTAAATATTTTTTACTGACATAAAATTAATTTTAATAAATATATGTACGTGCTTATCAAATTGTTATTATATGCACAGTAAATTTACATTTGTCCGTTTTCAAACATGTATTATTTTAGTTTTCTGGCTATTGCCCAGCCTAGGAGATATGATGCAACATTCTATGAAATAAGCATTTTTATATTTTCATGTTCCAAAGTGTGATCTTGGGATTTTTTAACTTACTCAGTTTTCTCTGAGTAACAAGAAGTTGCATTTCTGGTGGGAGAAATGCTTTACTGAGTAAATAGTTCTTGTGCTTGATTGGGCTTAAAAATCAAGATCTTACTATGGGACAAATAACAAATCTTTTTCATTGTGTCTCACTAATGTTCCCGTTCTAAGCAACAGATTTAGACAATTTCTCCTCTAGGCATTCTGATTTATAATATGGAAAGGAAAATGATCTCTGCATTATTCTGAAATGGCTTTTTAAGCTTTATTTGTCTTTGATTTTAGCACCATTTACCTCTCTCTTACTGCTTTCACAAGTGCAAGGAGTATCAGGAGGGCCTGACACAATGAAACGTTTCCAATTAGTGCATCTTAGCTTTTAACAGATAAATGAATATGATATGTTTCTGCCAATATTGGTGGCTCATTATAATAGCATTTTAACTTTTCTGTAAATGGTTATTAGCCCAGTGAAAGAAGAGTTGTGTAAATCTGTGATCTGCTGAGCTACGGTGTTCTCCTCTGTTCTGTTAGGTTGTACTAAGATTTCTAGAAATAATGAACTGACTTTGCTACAGTAAAACACAGTTTCCTTTAATAAGTATGTTTTAAACTGAAATAGTTTGAGGGAAAAGAGAGTGACATGGCTTCTGCAGTTAAGAGAGAAAATAGTCACTTTAGAACTCAGGCATTATTTTATAGATGATCATACTCCGAAACAAGGTGAACAACCCTTGATCCCTCCTATGTAGACTTTCATGGCCCAAAGGAAGCTTGAGTCATACTCATATTATATATACTTACACACTGGCAGCATACTCTTGTGTAATTTGTGCAGTCTTAAAAATATGTAAGGTTGATACAATGAAAAATAGATGTCATGCAGCAATAACTTTGCTCTATGCTTAAATTTTAAATGTGTTTTACTGTGTGTTTTCATCTTCTAATATTTGTGCATATGGCTGCTTGGTTTTCACTAACATTTTGCATGTTTTTCTATTGGATTTTCCAACCAGTTCCTATCTCTCCTGCAGAAGTATGACCCAGAGCTCTTTCGAATGGCTTTGCCCTGTCTAAGTGCTATAGCTGGTGCCTTGCCCCCTGATTATTTAGATACACGAATTATGTCAACTTTGGAAAAGCAGACTTCAATGGATCCAGAAGGAAATTTTGATCCCAAACCTGTCAGCACAGCAAAGTGAGTCATATAAATCATAGTGATTTCCTTTCCTTAAATATTTATATACTATTCCTTATTAACAATTTTTTCTCCTCTGTAGGGAAAGTTGGCTAGTGACTGACTGTTAGTGATATTAGGACCTCTCAGAAGTAGTGTAGGGATTATTGCTTCCTCCTGCCAAATACTTCACTGCAACATATCCTGTTTACGTAAAATGTATTCTTCTCAGCACTGCACTTATGTTAAATATTTCCATGTTATATTTGCACAGTACATAGTAAATTCTATATTTATTATATACCTTACTGTCTAAGAGTTCACATGTTTCGGATATATACATTTGGCACCATCACTATGTTTATGGCAAATGGTACAAGATCATCAAAATGTGGTAAGTGATTCAGTTGGCTTGTTGCCAAATTTTTGTAAAATCTTCACCTTATTTTGAGAGCTGATCTGTAGAAACCTGATATGGCAAAATAAGCAGATAGTGTAGGGTGATTTAACAGAGGTTTGGCCTTCCTAGTAATCTTGTGCTTTTAAAATACAGATTTCTAATACTTTTATATTCAAGAACTGAGGATCACTAGCTGAGTCTTGCTAGAAGTCTTACTCTTCCATTGTTATACAATGTGTAACAGCCATGTTAATATTATTCTTTATAAAGAATTAGCAACAAAATTACCAGTAGATTATGGTGAAGCAGGTTTTCATTTCTTATTTCTTATTGCTAATAAGTGCAACTGTTATGTGTTGGAAGATTCTCTGTAAATGCCATTTTAGCTCTGCCTTTTTTGTGACATTTTTTCTAAAGGAAAGAGAATTGCAAAGCCAAATGCCTCGCCTTCATCTGGAGTTGAAGTGTTTTGATTAGTGTTATATTATACAGACATCGTTTTCATAAGTCAGTCTGCTGTAAGTTATGATTGAATGACCATGCTCCTTTTCGTTTACAGCCTTGTACTTCCTGAAAAGTTGGAGTATATCATAAGCAAGTATGCTGAACATTCCCATGATAAATGGGCCTTTGATAAGGTAGGAATTATTTGAAGACTGGCAACTATCATAAAAGGACTAGTACATAATACTTTGGATGAATATTGAAAGAAAAACTGGACAGTTTAACTGATAGGTCCTTGCTTAAAGTGTATGAATGTCTACATATTTATTTAGGGATATGTGGAAGAAACCTTTTGCTCAAGAGAATGCATTGGAATTTTTCACTTTTTTAAAGAATCACGGAATCGTCAAATCAACTGGATTGGAAAAAACCTCCGAGATCATCAAGTCCAACCCTTGATCCAACACTGTCATGGTTACTAGACCATGGCACTAAGTGCCACATCCTGTCTCATCTTAAAAATCTCCAGGGATGGTGAATCCACCACCTCCCTGCACAGTCCATTCAAGTGTCTGATTACTCTATCTGTAAAAACTTTCTTTCTAATATCCAGCCTAAACTTCCCCCAGCAAGAGCTTAGGACCACGCCCTCTTGTCCTACTGCTGGTTGCCTGAGATAGGAGACCAACCCCCACCTGTCTACAGCCTCCTCTCAGGTAGTTGTAGAGAGTGATGAGGTCTCCCCTGAGCCTTCTCGAGGCTAAACAACCCCAGCTCCCTTAGCCTCTCCTCTTAGGACTTCCAATCGAGTCCCTTCTCCAGCCTTGTTGCTCTTCTCTGGACCCGCTCCAGCACCTCAATATTCTTCCTGAGCTGAGGGGCCCAGAACTGGACACAGCACTCCAGGTGTGGCCTCACCAGCGCTGAGTACAGGGGCAGAATCACTTCCCTGCTCCTGCTGGCCACACTGATCCGGATATAGGCCAGGATGCCATTGGCCTTCTTGGCCACCTTGGCACTTAAACTTTGTGGAGATTGAAAATATTGAATCAGTAGGCCTTTATTCCCATGGAAGATGTGTGATAATATGTGTATAAAATATTTAAACCAAGCAGTGTTCTTGACTATATGTGCAATATCATAGAAGATTTAATGGCAATTAAGTGACAAGCTTCTAATCACTTCAGTTTTCTAGTATTTTATGAAAGACAGAAATAGCAGTTAACCTAATATGCCTTTATATTTGCAATTTCTGATTTTTCATATTCTTTTGTAATTCTGTTTGTCAGGAAATAAGGAAAATATATATTATATCAGTAGACGCCTTATGTGGTTTATGAATGGATAATGAAATAAACTTTTGTGGTAATATGAAAAAAAGTGTATTATTTGGTATAAATTCAGATTTTTTTAATCTTCTGTACCATCTGCAGTTATTGAATTTTTAAGCTCTGTGAAGTTAAATGACTTTTATGTACCTATTTTATTTACCCATATTGCACTAACCCCTTGGAGTTAAAACAAACATATACCTAGAAATAAAAGGATTTTTTTTTCCCTGTAGGTTTCTTAGCATTCTATGCAGTTGTCTGGTAACAAGAAATTGAAGCTTTGAAAATATTCAGTACTTATATAGGCTTGCTTATCCATTTATTTAACTTTCTGTCTTTCACTTCTTGAGTTACTATTCAGTTTAGATTTTATCTTAATTGCTTTGCTTTTAAAGTTTCAGGCAGTTACTGGATAATTTCACGTGCAAAGAGGTTAAAGCTCAATAGTGTAGACAAATAGCAGAGGCTTTCTTTGAGAATGCTGTTGGAGTTTGGCTTCCATATCACGTACTGGGCCATAAAATGTAAAATAGATGTCTCCCTCTGAAAGCTCTGCAGTGAGAGAATAGTCTTAAAAACAGGGGGAGGGGAGGTTCAGAAAATAATAAAAATAATAAAAAAACCCCCACAAAATAAAAAGTATTACAGTATCTGAGACATACTATAATTCAAAGGTGATAGGTAAATATGAGCTCACACATTTTAAGGAATTTTTAAATATGAATAAATTTTGTAACTCTATTCAGTACATGAGAAATCCACTCGAATTTCAGCCTGGTAACACTGCATTTTAGCAATAGTTGTGGTATAAAATCAGGTTTCCACAGGAATGCATCACTTGAAACCAATAAGAAGCAATGGCGGTTTCTTTGTGATAAATTGACACTAGAGAAAAATCTCGGCGATCTCCTATATTATTTAGAGGAGCAGTGATCAAAGGAAGAGGCATTCAAAGAAATAGCACTCATGTATTCTGTACTGATGCAGACTTACTGTCAGTAATGGTGAATACAATTACTACCAACGAATACTGGGGAAATGCTTTAAAAACCTCACATTTATAAACCTTTGCTGCAAGTTAGGAGAGTGAAAGGAAGCCAGAAAATTTTAAGATACCTGTTACTGTTTATAGCAGTTTAATTATACTGCTACTTTTTCTTGTGATGTTTTGTCAATACATAGCTTTTTACACAGCCACTACATTTGCAGTCAATTTTTTTACAATTATCTTGCTCTTTTATGAAAAGATTTGATTCTAATTTTCAAAATAATGTGGTCTTCCTTCATATTAATGATGATAGAAACAACCTCTTCATTTTCAAGCACACAGGAAAAAAAGGAGGCTATAGGAAGTTTTTGATTTTGCACTTTGTCAACAGTAGTCCACTATTCATCAAAATTTCACCCTGATTCTTGTCAGTAACAGTCAACACAATGGAAACCTGCAGCAGGGAGTATAAAACTGCATGTAAGCTTCAGATTACTTCTTTCCTGGATATGGGCTAAGCAAGACAAACTGTTCTAGAGTCTCCCTGGGGTCTAAGGATCAAGAATGACAATGGCTAAAAAAGCTCCAATAGCAATGATTAATACAACATTAAAAATGTCATTCTCATCTTTTCTTTCCTCAGAGTAATGCATCAAGCACTCCCAAAATTCACCCTTCTAATTTTTTTCTGGGGTGAGAAGATGATATTTCTTATTCTTTTATTTGCAATACTCTCAAATTCATCAAAATACCATATTCTTATTTTACAAGCTTTATTCAAAGTTCTTAAGAAGAATTTTATGTGAAATCCAGAGACTTACATAATTCTTCATTTTCAGAAAAGGAATACTTTGTTTACGAAAATGTATCAGAATTAACTTTCTGTGAAATAGAAAAACAGTAGAAATACTGATTATCATTCATCATTTTACTTGACTTCATCGTAAGTCTCAACATATCTAATGTCTTTCTTAAAGCAATACTTTATTTAATCTATAATTGTAGTATTCATTAGTTTATGTGCAAATATATATGTTTTTAAATAAGGACTTTTTGTTGTGTCTCTGGTAATTAAAATTTGAAAATATGACCTCTAATATCTTGAAAAACAGAAAAATTTTGCTTTTGAATTCTACAAGGTTTTTGCAACTCCGGTTATGGAAAATGATTTTTGCACATTTGCTGTTGACAATATCAAAGTCATTGAGCCCAACAGTCATATTTTTTTTGAAGGATGATGAACCATTTGGCAAAACAATTCATTAAATTTACCTGTGCAAAGGAGCTGTAAGGTATGCCTACCTCAGTGATTCAATGTAACTCTTGCTTTGTGAGGGATTACTACACTGGAGACAGAGAAACAAATAGGGATAGAGAATATATGTTGGAAAGGGTCTCCACAGCCCTCTTGATACACTTACCTTTCTACCAGTAAAAAGGGAATATTCAGGCCAAGGAGAAAAGTATTCTAGGATCCGCAAACCTGTTCTGTCTTTGAAGAGCAGCTCTTCTTTACTTTTTGCCTAGGTAGGAAAAATTCTTTCCTCTTTTTACCTTCCAAAGAATATAGTCTGATTCTTCTGCCAGGTGCTAAAGGGAATATATATATTTTCAAAGGAAACAGAAGTATCTAAGAATTTTAGTAAAGAAAATTAATATTTCATAATTGCAGAAGAAACTGACCTGCAAATAAGAAATATAACCCGGCATTAAATGCCTGATTTTATCACAAGTTTTGGGTCAGTTATTCATTCATCTGTTAAAGTGTGTGAGAAAAAAAGAGATAAATTAGTTGGTTTTCTTTTTTAGCAGGTAGCAATCTCACTTTACCTTGAATGTGTCATTCATTACAAGCTACTTACTTTAAGTCATTGGGATTTGTAATGGTGGAAAAACACCAGGGAGCCCCACTATTCATTTCTGAAATAACACACCATAAGAGCATTGAAATTAATTCCTATTTAAAAGGTATTAAAATCATATATTTTGCTTGCGGCTGGTTTCTTTAGTGGAAGCTGAAGGCAACCAAACATAAAGTCCTTCTATCTTAGGCAAGGGAATTTATACAAAAGGATCTTTAACATTTAGAGCAAGTGACTCACAATGTTATATCACTTTTAAATTTTCACCTGTCCTGCAGTACATTCTCACCCATCATTTAAACTGTGTCATTCTCTGCCACTACCCCAGATGGCATCTATAATAACCTTGTATATGAACAATTGTTTCCACTGAAGTGGAATGGCTACTCCATAGACAGCTTTAGGGTTTGCACAAGAGTGACTCCCTTTGCATCACTGGTTTTGTTTTCTCTTTTCCTTCTACTGCTTTTCTTATTACATAATTTTTACCTGGACACACAAGTTTTCTTGCTTTTACTCTTCTATTCCTCTTATGCTGTCCTGCTGGGGGGTGAGGGAGCAAGTGAGCAGGTGCATGGTGCTGAGTTGCCTCAGCAACTCTTGTAGGCTAAACTTACAACAGCTTAGTTATTAACCAATACTTCTGTTCTGGATATTGTTATTTTTAGAAAAAGTCTTTCATGCCTTATTAATTACATTAAATGCAATAAGTTGTTTGGTTGGTTGGTTGAGTTTTTTTAATTCTTATCATAAAGGATAAGACAGTCAACAAATGTTCCAATTTCAGGACTATTTTTTTCTGGTCCACATTGTGTTCAACTCATAACTAGGTGTGGCTACAGTTAAAAAGCTGGCCACCAGTTAGATATAGAGATAGGAATTTCCAAAACAAAAAAATTGTCCAATATAATCAAAATTTCTCTTCTCTGTCTCTCATTGGAGGAGAATCATGGTACCATATGGCTAAGGTTTATGATACCAGAGCTGGCATATGGTTTCCTAGCAATTTCACATTAAGCAGCAGCAAAGTATTTGTTGATGTAGGTGGAGCAAAGGAACTGGGAGGGGACACAGAAGTTCTGTGGAGAGGGACTGGAAATAAAACAGTGAAGCTTTGAGATAAGGAGAAATCTTGGATTTAAGAGCTAGAAGAGTCCATAGGATTTTAAGCAACTCAGTAAACACTCAGAGGACTACAGTGGCTTTCTCTAAGAGGTTTAATACCTAGATATGAGTCTATTTTATCTTGCACCCTTTCACATGTTGTAAGGTGTCATTGCTCCACTGATTTCATAGTAAATACTACTCCCAGAAGGAAGTAGGTCCTCAGTTGCATCCTTTTCTGAGGTCAACATATGCACTGAAGGTAATGATTGTAGAGCTAATGCTTTAAAAATGTAAAAAAAGAGTTTCTTCTGATGAAATGCAAGCAACGTATAAGTATTTCAAACCAGTATTTTGGTTTGAACATGAAGAATTGATTAAGATAATGTCCAAATTTTTTTTTTGAAATCACTTTATGTTTCAGATCCTCTTTCTCATCTATTTGTACAGATGCTTGAATTTGTTGGTAATACAGTAGAGATTCTTCACTTTAAACAAAGTAACTGCTGAACAAACAGACAAGAGAGTCACAAACTTCAATGCTCATACTAGCTTTTCCACTTATTCTTCTAGTCATTGCAGTTGGATATTGATGTATATGCTCTTAAATCTTTGAAATACAGAACCTGTATTCATGAGCAATCAGTGGTCTGAGTCCATGCAGATGGAAATAATTCTTTTTGAGAATATTTCACAGTAAAGATTAATTTATAAATCCCATGATTTATATTGAGTTTGGACTCTCATACTTGTCATAAATGCTTCTGAACTTTATAACTTTATAACTGCAGTTCACTTGAAATTCTTATGAAACACTAATTTAACGTTAATGATGCAAGATATTTACATATTCACACACACATAAGCATTCAGGCTATGCACAGAATTTCTTTACAGGCCTGAATATCCAAATGTAAATTTTGAAGAGTTGGCAGAGATACTTTCCTATGTGTGGTATTTCCAATGTCAGTTAAACAGAAACACTTTATTTAAAAAAGCAGAAATATTGCTAGCAATTCCTTTTCCAAAACAAAATTAAATTGTATTTCTTTTGAATATTAAACATTATTTTGTTGTTTATGCAAGTAGATAATTATGCAATAATTCCATACTAATTTCTAAGTATATGTATATATAAATCACTGTCAACATCAAGTGAAGTGAAATATGCATTTCAATGTAAGTAACAGGATAAAGTGGAAGGTTAATTGAATCTATCATTGCAGTCAGCGGTCTCATATCATAGAGAAAAAGGACAGGAAATATAGATAGGTATCACCATTCTGTTTTCATCACTGCACTTTCTGCTCTTCTCCTCTGCTGTCCTTATTCATTTTTGATGTCCTGGATATTAGTCCTTCTTATCTTTTTGTACTTTTCCCCTCCTCCTTTCCTCTTTTCCCCCCCCTCACATTTTATTTTCACTTTGTACTACCATTTATCAGCAAGAAAGGTAAGAAGAAGGCCCCTTAAGTCCAGCCTGGATTTAAGAAGCACTTAAGCCAGCTTGGCAAGTATGAGACAATGTTTATAGATCTTGCATACCAGAAATAAGACTGTATCCCATTCTGTTTACAGTGAATAATCTTCAAATCACCTTTCAAATTTGTTTACTTCTCCATTGTTAGACATCTTAGCTTGGGGTTCTCTCTTGGATCTTAATCAATTCACAGTGGCAAAAAAGACTGTAAGAGTGCCTCTTGACATTAATTTTCCTCTTTTTTTGTAATATGTACTTAATAACGCTGCAGACTTTTTTTCAGTGGGGTAGGATCAGGACTGTAAAGCCTATAAAGTTTCCCAATAGAGCTGTGTTAAAGTTTCCAGACTTCTTTCCTGATATTTCTGAGTAGCTCTTCAGCTGGGTTTGAATTGTTTCATAATGAGGTAAAATTTTTTTTCATGAAATATTTTCACTTGATTTCCTTTTAAAAGACGATATAATGTTTGATCAGGCCTTGGAAGGTTGCAGCTTATAATTCTCTCTTGCTTTTCCTCTCCTTCCTCTTCCTCCATGCCTATGTCTCTTGTGTAGTCCATGTCTACCACCCATCTCCCCACCTTCCCATTACACCTTTCCTCATCAAGTACATGGAAGAGTTGGAGATGAACTGCAAGAGCTGAATCCACCAGTAGAGAATGACTTGCTGCAATGTTTACTTCACTTTTCCTGTTCCAAACTCTGCACTGGCAGAATGGTATCCAGGCATTGGAATTAGTTTTTCTGTGCATTCATATTGTGTTAGATCTGTGATATTGTTTGAGAAGACGAAAAATCTAAAGCTTTTCCTAAGTTGTCCTTTTTGGAAATTGGTCAGAAAGACATCCAGACTGTTTTATTTTGAATCTCTAACCATGTAAAACACATATTCTTTTCAAACATTTGTTAGATTGTTGTTTAATAGTATTAGCCTGTATCTGACCACTTTTGCCTAAAAAATAGCACATAGACCATACAAACACAATTAGATTTCGGACAGTAAGAGACTTGAGCAGACACATAACATAATGACTAAGACCTTTACAAACCCTGTAAGCCTTGGCATTTAAAGGCTTCTTTAGGACTTCTAGTTACACAAGGAATTGTGAAGAGAAAAGTATGGGAGTTTGAGATTATTTTGAAAGTCCAATGGATCAACAACCTAAATAGAGGGCTGAGGAGTGTTCCAATTTCTTACAGACTTTATTAAGTACAGGACAGTTTTGTGAAGAAAACATCTTCTGTTCAAAGCCTTTAAAAAATAGGTGAAACAAACTGCTTGCAGGATAACTAATCCCTTAGGGTAGCAGATGAGTTAGATGGATTCTCAAGTTTCTTTATAGTCAAATTTCCTTTCATTCAATTGTTTTTTGTTTCAAACTCTATATAGTCATAAGAAGAATAACTATTATATATCCTCAACTACATTACATAGTTTGAAAGTTGTTTCTGCCCTATCTTCCCCAGTATGCACTGATAGCAAATTAAAGGAAATTTAATAGATATTCAGTACCAATCAAAACCTAAATCTTTCATTATGTACCTTCTCAACTTTTTAAAGTCCCAACTAATGACCTTGTATATGCTTCTGACTTGATATAATTTTGCAATGAATCATCAGTGTGCAGACAATGTACAGACTGGGGAATGAGATGCTGGAAAGCAGTGCCACAGAAACGGACCTGGGAGTCCTGATCAATGGCAAGTTGAATATGAGTCAGCAGTGCCCTGGCAGCCAGAAGGGCCAACCATGTTCTGGGAGGAATCAGCCAAAGCATCACCAGCCGGTTGAGGGAGGGGATTGTCCCACTCTGCTCTGCATTGGGGCATCCTCACCGTGAATATTGTGTGCAGTTTTGGGCACCACCTTACAAGAAAGATATTAAGCTCTTAGAAAGCATCCAAAGGAGAGCAACAAAGATGGTGAAGGCCCCTAAGGAGAAGCCATACGAGCAGAAGTTGAGGTCACTTGGTCTGTTCAGCCTGGAGAAGAGGAGATTGAGGGGAGACCTCATTGCAGTCTACAACTTCACTGGGAGGGGAAGAGGAGGGGCAGGCACTGATCTCTTCTCTGTGGTGATGAGTGGCAGGACCAAAGGGAATGGCCTGAAATTGTGTCAGGTCAGGTTTAGGTTAGATATTAGAAAAAGGCTCTTGACCCAAAAGCTGGTTGGGCACTGGAACAGACTCCTCAGGAAAGTGATCACAGCACCAAGCCTGATAGAGTTCAAGAAGTGTTTGGACAAGACTCTCTGGCTCATAGTGTGACGGTTGGGGATGGTGTTATGCAGTGCTAAGAGCTGGACTTGGTAATCCTTGTGGGTCCCTTCCAGCTCAGCATATTCTGTGATTCTGTGATCAATGTCATCAGAAAATGTAAGCTATTCAGAAGCAGTGGAGCACAGAAATCACAAATATGGGTTTAGTAACAACTTACCTGTGTGAACTTTCAAGAAAAAAGTGGCAGCGCTATGGACACCCCTGCTTGAAACAATTGTCTATGGATTTCATTACCTTATTTGCAATTGCAAATCGGAGATTATTTTTATAGAGTAGCTTGTAAGGGGCTAAAATATGGAGACAGTTCTCCTTTCGGATCTTTCTGAGACAGGCAATCTCAGGTCCTTTTTTGATGTCAAATTGTGAGTGATTATGATTTAGCTGATGGTTGATGAAAAAGGTCTGTCCAAACAGATGAAAATTATCAGTAATCAAAAAAACACAGGTTACACAGGATACACTGATCCTATAGGAAGGAATATACTCAACCCAAAAAATAAACACACCAAAAAATCAACCAAACAAGCAAAAAACCCCCAAAAAACCTGCCAAACAACCAAACAAAAAACCTCCAAAAATATATTGGAACTGTACACTTTGGGAGGGGAAAATAGCTAATTAGTATTACATCCTCATTTTTGCTATGTCGCGAAGGTTTGCATCCTGAGGGCATTTAAAGGTCCCCATAATTCAAAAATAAATACTCTCTGTGAAGGCTTCTATTATGTCGACATATAAAGGCATTTATACCACTCAGTGCAAGTCAAAGCATTTTGGGAAGTACTGTATAAATTACATATCTGGATAGAGTGACTTTGACAGTCACACAAAGCCACTAATATTATATATGCTTTGAATTATGTGTCATTCAAGCATGACCACTGGCCCTTTGCCACTTAATGTATGACATTAGTTTTATATCTCCTCTCAATAACTGGACCTCCAGTGATGCAGCATCTTCCAGTAATGAAATTTACCAGCTATTTTAGTTGAATCTAAATTATACTTTTGAACATTTAACCTGCAGAAATTTGGTCTGGAACTGTACAGCTGCACCACATCTATAAATAGCTCAAATATATCTAAATACAATGAAACAAAAGACTGAATGTGTTTGAATACAGCAATTCTAATAGAACAGCTGGTGAAACTCACTGTTTTTGGGACTCAGTCCAAAGCCTACAGAGCCTAGTGGAAGGACTGTGAAATGTCTCAAAGATCTAAATCTCATTGACCTGATTTCTACCATAATTGTATAAGCTGCTCATGATTCACTCAGAATTCATTATGGGTTTACTTGAAATCTGGTGTCCACTTGCATGGATCCTTTTCAGGAAACTAGACCAGAGCTTTGAGTTAGGCAGGGTACCTGACTGTGCGTTGCTGTGTATACTTGTTTTGTTCCTCTGTATGGGTCTACATAACACCCAGGGCCGGACCACAACTATCAGAGGCAGCCAGCAGATATAGCTGTTTGCAAAGCAGTTTCTGGGTGCTGCTTCTATGACATGTTCTTGAGTTTTTGTGCACTTTGTCAGAAACATGGGAACTACTGAGAACCTTCAGAAGATCCTAACCTGCAAAGAGAAAGCAAGGAATGAGTCCTCACCACAGTGCTCCTTTCCTAAAGTTTGTTCCCAGCTGTCCCAGCTGTCTTATATTTATCTTTTTATTGAGAGATAAGTTTGAGACCATATAATGATAATTTGGCACCTGTTCTCTGCTCTCATGATTTTCATACATGATATCTAAGAGTCACATAAACAAAAAGTAGTGAAGCAAAAATAAAAACTAATAAAATAAAATAATAATAAATAAATAAAAAAGAGTGAAGAATTAGTGAATTACTTAAAGGCTTTGCTGTGGTGCCCAGATTTTTGCAGTGATAAAACTAGAAGAATAAAACTTAAATTCTCATTTCCAAATCTAATTCCTTAGCTCTACAAAAATCAGATTGTATAAGAAAAAATATTTCAGGTGTAGTGAGGATGATGGAGTAGTTAATTCCACATGCTGAGGAACATAGTTTTTACTTTATAAAGAAATACTTACAAATTTCTTTTTGAACATGGACCCTGCTCTATCCATAAGGCTACTGTAGCTTCAGAAGTATTCAGCATAACTTTGTCAAGGTAGTTCTTGTTTGACTTTTTTAATCTGCTTAGCTTCTTCTCTGTTTTATTTGGGACTTTGCATATTTTTAGCTGTTATAGGGATACTGAACATTCTACATCATGATTACAATAAAAGAATAAGTAGAAGGATGAAATGGATTATAAAGGCAAAAAACACAAACAACCAAACCAAACCAAAACCAAAAGAAAATAACACCCCAAAAGCAAATGAGCAGCAACAATAACAAAAATAAAACAACAGAAAAACTTAAACCCTCAAGTAATTAGGTGAAACTCCTGGGTAGATTAACAGAGAATGTTTGTTATTTAACTATCATGTTCTTCAGGATAGACTAGAACAACCTTTCTTCTAGTTCATTCATTATGTACTTCCTTTCCATGATCAATTCTGTCTAATTTCTGAATGTGCAGATTTTACCACAAATTTAATTGTAAATATTCATAAATAAAAATTAAATCTTCTCCTCATCATTGGCTCTTCAGTAAGCAAGAGAGAGAGAAGATGGGGAAGCCACTCTCAAACATCACAGAACAGAAATAAAAATTATAGATAGAAAAAAGAACAATACGACGGGAGAGGATACCATTTGCATCTTTTTATTATTTTGTTTACATTTTCACTTGAACAGTAACTTTGTATTTTACTCTCTCTGCCTTTTATCTGAACTGAATATGTGATAGCAGCAAATCTAAATGATTTGTGTTCTCATCAAGAATATGAAGATAACAGAATTAGAAAAACAGAATAAAATAAAACTGATAAAATAGAAGATTGTGAGTTTGGAAACAGTAGTGCTTTCTCTCCTTACAGATGGAGTGCTGTCTAAAATAACATCCAAAGAACCAGTATTTTCTAGAATTAGTGCAAATCATCATCCTTGATTTCCAACATGCTTGTTGTTTGTTTTTTTTTTCTGGTTTGGTTTTGTTTTTTGTTTAAAGTGGAGGCATGAAAAATATAGATGAGAAATTGCCTAATTGGAATGTGTGTGGGAAAGGTCTAGGAAAGGTTTGTTAATAAGCCTGATATGGGTATACGTCTTTTATGAGTCTGTCCTTCAAGAAGTATGACACTGAAAATACTAGGGGTGATGACAGTTTGAGAAGTGTCAGATGACAAAATGGAGATAAAAAAAGAGGTAACAAAGCTGATTGCCACCAGCAAATTTACAGTGGCTATACTGCTTTGTGCAGGAGTTCATTAAGGCTGCAAATACTATTTTCAGACTCTCAATGTATTTAGTGTCCTGTAGACTTTAACGTGCATTTTAAAACTATGGTGAAAATAAAACCTGATTTTTTTTTGTTTTCCTAAACGGATGTTTTCTCCTGAGCAGCAGCTAAAGGAGCATAAACAGAGAAGAGATGGATAGAAAAAACATCTGCAAAGTCACTAAGATGAAACTCTGTGTTGCAATCTCTTGGTAGTTCAATAAAAATCTGTTCTCCACTGTACTTCATTTAAGATAGGTAAACTGAAAATGTTACATATTGAATGAGCTACATTGCTTGGACTGGTTAAATAAGAAATTATGTGTGATAAAAAAGCAAAGATATCTTTTTGACAGGCAAATGCATATGAGGAACCATATGAGGTTATATAACTTAGGTAGTCTCCTTTGAGCTGGTTTGCTAATGATAATTCTAATTATTTTTTTCACATCCAAGCAGGGAATATCAATTCCAGGCTAACTTTCCTTCTTTGAGTTGCAAACCCCTGAAGTATTCTAGCTTAAGACAGACTTAATTCATTCCAAAGTGCATATTTTATTTGGATATTGTGTATTTAATCAACTTCTGCAGTAGCCTGTATTTGAATAGATTGCAGGGGGGAAAAAAGCAAACCTCCTTGTAATTTTTTAAGTCTCTGAAATGGTTTTTGTTCAGTGTCTGACCTATACAACACATCAAAACTGAATAATTTATGTAACAAAACAAAGACAACAAGGTCAGAAAAGATGTATAATTTTTACAATAGAGAACATTCAGGGACATGATAGTATGTGAGACATGTTCCTGAATGTTAAGGAGGATTTTTTTTTCTTCCTTATTTTTCTTTGCAAGTAAATGAGCTCAAAGATGTGAGAAAAGGAATTAGATTCTGGAAAAAAATTGAACTTTGAATGCATGGTAGGTAGGAATTAACTGATTTCTTTGCTCCTCGGGATTTTCTGTGGACCTCAGGGAAGGAATGTTCTATGAGGTTGCCTTAGCAACTCTGTAACTTAATAATTACCCAGAAACTGAAAAACCCTCAAAATACTGTAGAAAATCAAAGAGTGCCCACAAAAGCTTGTAGAAAGGCCTCTTTTTACTACATCTTGTGTCTTCTACTCAAAGAATCTTTGGTAGGTGCATGTTCCAGCTACAGAACTGCTACAACTGGGGACATGTGCAGCATTGCCCATTAATACATCCTCTATCTGACCTCATTCTTGAGTAGATATGGCACAGAACTCAGGAACGAAGTTCTGTTTCTTCAGTCTTACCTTCATGAGTACTACAAGAAAAGTGTGACGGCACAGTATTGCAGAAATTGCTTTCTCGTTGCCCATGGAAGAAGATAGAAACTCAAAGGGAAAAGCAAACTCTGATTGTATAGAGGAAAGGGAACGAGAGGAACACTGCAATCTCCTTTAAACTCTGATATTTAAAATGATCCCTTGAGATAGCATTAAAGAAAGGTATCCCAGAAATAATGTCATGGCAACCAGCAGTTGATGATGCAGGCGTGTGATACCAGATTGACCTATAGGCTAAGGATGACTGACCCTGAAGTGATGTCAGTAATTTTTTCACATAAATTAGTGCAAGATACGAATTTTGGAGGTTTCATTCTATGTAAATTGTATGCACATATGTACACAATTATCACTTTCAGTTAAAAATATGGTGCATATGTGTCTATAACTTTGCTACATGATTAAGATGCAATTAGAAATGTTTGCTTATAGATTTGATTTTTGTTAGTCCAACCACACTCTCAACACTGAAAGCTTTCTCTCATTCTTTTTTTCATTCTGTCTTTTGGAATCTTTCCACAAAAAAGAAGTGCAGCTTTTTATTCCACACTAGTTTTGTCGTCTTCCGTTTTGCAAAAATTGATTTTTTCATCCTCTTCTCTCTTTGTTGTGGACCATGGACTACAGGTAATGGAATATTTACTCACCAGCTTGGTAAAAGCATAATCAGTGATGTCAGCAATGATGAAAGTTACACTCTGGAAACAGTTTGTTAGACTCCTCTACACCATCACCTACGAACCTTGATTTTTCTCATTATAAAAAAAAAAAAAATTCTGCCATGCTATACATTAATTTAAGAATAGTTTAAAGCCTTGCTGTTGTGGGCTAAGTCTGTGATTATATACCACAGGCTTTCATGAAATATAGATTATACTGATCGAAATTATTTTTCAGGTGTTAGCATCAGAGGCTAGAATATTTGATAGCTAATTTTTCTAGCCTTTTTGATTTGTTAGGAAGATAAATGTTATGACAGCTCGGGAAGATGTGTAAATAATAATATTCACAAGCAGGCAAGGAGCATCATTTTAAAATAAAAGCTTGGTTAAATGTTGCTCATCAGTATTTATGAACATCCACTTGAATTTTCCATCCTAAAAAATTACTGCTCAATTTTAATTTTTCTACTGACCAGTCATAAATATGTTTGTTTGTTCATTGTTATTTTCCAAAAATATCTGCTCCACACTCTGCAGTATTTTACCTGCAGATATAACATATAAATTATATATATATAAGTGTTCATGGGTAAGAATCAAACAGAATTCTTTGTGATGCAAGGCAACATTAGGAGTTTAAGAAATAAAGACTTCTTACAGCTTCAGAAGGTTTGGAAGCAGGAATCCAGACAGGCTTAGAGAAAACAGTGTTGGAATATTTTCTAAAAGGTCATCTGTTTAATCCTGTTATATCATGTATATTTAAATATTATCTACTTCTTTATAAGACTTACTTAAGATCTTCAGGTTATGTAAGAACCACAGGACAATAAAATCTAAAATATCTAAATGTAATAACTATAAGCTATATTTTACATATAAAATAAATTACATACCTTTTAAATCAAAATATGATACTTAAATGTTTTATTTATTTTTCCTCAGGTGGATAACTACAAATAGAAATGATTTCAATTTTATGAGAGTATTCACACATATTTTTTTCTAATGTAGGGATACCCTCACTATTGCATCTTCAGTTTTCAAATCCTACTTTGTCATTATCCAGAGAGAAACCATTTGAAATCGTGATTTACTGTTCTCTGAGCTTCAGACTTCTGAATTTTCCAGTAATATTACCATTTAGTCAAACAAAAGTAATCTAGAGAATTCCAGTGTAACCTTTCATTCTGAAAACATGCATTGTCACTAGCATTGTTATCAATTTGTTAAATAAACCTTGGAACCCCAGGAGTATGAGGGAGGTATTCAACACGAAACAACTTGGAGAGAAAACAAAAAAATAAACCTAAATATAAAATTTTTGTGTTAACTTATATTTTAATTTACATTAATGACATATAAACTTATTTTTGAGATAAATTATTCACATAGTTTGAGCTTACATTGAAGTAATCTATCTGGTAAGGAAATATTTATGTGTCTTGAAGAGAATTTGCATAGCTTTGTAAACTCTAGACAGTGCATTCCCTCTTTAGCATGTGTCTGTATCTCAGGGATACATATAGTCACAGATCCTCAAGGACTTGCCTGCCTCCAGTTCATTCACAACGGCGGCACACAGGAAACTTTCAAGCTGCAGAGTTAGACAAAGATTCTGTGAACAAACCTCCTTAGTAGAATCCTTCCTTTCCTCTATGTTTCCTCTTGTGTCCAAAGAAACATTGCAAAAAACACATATGTGGAGAAAATGTGAAATATTCATAACATATGAACTTTTCAAGAAGACCACGGACATTGGATAATATGGTTAAATAATTTTTTCTTAGAGAAAAACTGTAGGTGAAATGTAGGATGGGATCTTGCAAATTCACAGTCAAGCCACAGACAGAAGAACATCAAAATCAGGCTACTGATTACATGTCATACATACATATTTACCACACTGTTTTACTAATATCCTTAAAAGTTTTGAAGCAAGTTGATATAATAGAAATGATCTACTAACAATGTAAAAGGGGTCATTTTGAGAGATGCCCTAAACAGAAATATTTTGAAGATATATCTCCACACACATAAACAGTTTGAAAAAGTCTGCCTTTACATTCTAAGCAGAATGAACAAACTTGTTGTCTTACTAGTTCCTTAAGGAACAGGGAAAATAACTTTCTGTATAGTGATAAACACAGACAGTTACTATTTTATGCAAAAATAGAGGAGTGGAAATCAGTCTTTGGACAACAAAGGCTAAAAGTCGGTGTATCAAAAGTTCTTAAAAAATTGTAAATCTCAGAATAAATGTGGAAAAGGAAAATAATTAGTAGGATGAGCATGTTGTATCCTTTAATGTCTATGGTTTATGCCAGTGGCAATGGTTTTAACATAGACTGAATATTCATGTTTCTCTCTTGTTTCTGTAGTGGTGAGTTTTAAGACACACTGCAGGATTTCAAGTTGATAATGAGAACACTGGAAATTTCCTGGGGATTAAAACCTACATGTGATCAAGCCGAATTTTTGTATTAAGAAAACATGGATATAAAAAGGACAATCAATTCCCTTTGGTCATGGAAAAACTGTGATGATCATCTTTGTCTATTTCAGTGACAAAATATGTGTTTCAGGCTGTTGTACAAAAGTGGATTCACCTATCAGGTGATAATGGAATAAGTTATGATAGCTCTCTTCACTGGTAGTGCTGTTACATGAATCAAGTAGACTTAGAAATATTAAGTCACATCTTTTTCTTGTGTAATAAACTAGATTCAACATTAACATATGGAAAATTCGAGTCAACTGACTATTATAGCATAGGGAATTCTCTCTTTATATAGATCTACAGTGAAGAATTTTAGCACATCTTGAACCAAATTTTTGGGACACATTTTCCCCTTGCTTCTTGACCAAAGCTAAATATGGTAAAGACACACGCAAAATATGCTCTGTTAGGTTTTTTGCCAGATTTTCTTTGCTTAGTTTGTGATTCACACCCTGGAAATATACCTCAAGTTTTTTTTGAGTTCAAAGGGAAACAGCCTTTTTTGAAGCCTCCTGTTAGTAAATCAATATACTAGCTCCTCTCTAGGGGAACTTTACAGAAAAAAATTATCTATGGGCATAGATACAATTATCCCAGTCTCTGCTGATAGCCAGAATCCTTAACCTTAATCAGCACATGTGGCAGGAGAACTGCAATGTTTTATTGCCTGCTTATCTCCTCTTGGCAATGGCAGTGAGTTAAATCTTCAGACTGATTTGTTTTGGTTTTGCAGCTGCCTTTGATACAATTAGCCATGGAGCGTTACTGATACAGTTTTGTAAAATATGCCAGGAATAGACAAAATGGTGCTCTGCTCTTTCATTCTGAGAAGATAAATGAGAAGAGCTGACCAGAGAGACATCTACACTAACCTTGATCTTTAATGTGGAATGGTAATGCCACTGTAGATCCATACTTTTAGTATTTGTTTTCATCATATATCTGATGAAAAAAACCTGTAAAACTAAGCTCATATTTTACGGAATTGAACTGATTTTGAGAAATGTCAATAAACAAGGTAGAACATCAAGTCTGAGATTATATTAGAGGCCTATCTGTCGAAACTCCCCGTGTTTCATGGGAATTTTAGTTGTGGTGTCATATAACTTCATTTTCTATTGAGTCTATGAATTTTGGCTTGTTTGCTACACAGCTGACTACAGAGGTAAAAGAAGAAGATTAGCATTATATCAAAAGCTGCAGAAAACTTTAGGTTTGGTATCAAACTATCTTGAATGGAAATACCTTTGTTTAATATTGCCAAATATAAATATCTCATGAATAATTGGAGTTTTGGTTCAACTGTATGTCTCCTTAAAAACAAAGAAAAAAAGAAAGGGGCAGGAAATTTCCAAACAGACACATTTTTATTGCTTCAACTATCTCGTACTACATGTACAAGAATATTGCAGAAGGAAACAAAAGATTATGTAATGGATCATTTGCACTTTAAATGGTATTTGTCTCAGTTTCTTAATTTCATTTAGTTTTGTTTATGCTTGATTGACAGCATTTTACTGAGATTGGAGGAATGAGATAACAGAATGACTTAAAAAGAATGGGCATCAAGTGCAAGAAAGAGCAGTGTAACTCATTCATCTGTTGGAAGATGTTGTGTAGTGTGCAGTCACTAAGGTTTCTATTTGGTCTTGTATGTCACACAGAAAGCAATGGCAGTGCCTGATTTTTATTAATTAGTGCTGGTAATTCCCTTCTTTCTGTGAGGACCTTGCCCATAGTGTAGTCCTCAGCTGCAATAAAACACCTTCTCCATAGAGCTAAGAGAAAATTCTGGAGTCCAAACACTTGAAAACATTTCCTGCATGCTATATATTGTAACCAACTTACAGGTAGTTCCGAAGAGCAACTCAAAGTACTGAAATTAATCTACTCATTTATAAATACATAGATCTGGTTACCTTAGAGGTTGCTGCTTTTCTCCAAGCAGATGAGATTATTTGAAACACTGAAGTTAAAACATGCTGAGAAAATTCTAAAGAAATTAGAAATTATAAAGTCAATAGGTTATTAAATGCATTTTGAAATATTTTTTAGAATTAAAACATAGAAATACAGAGTTAAAAATTGTAGAAAACTCTTCTTTAAAAATCTTCAGAACATTTTACGTTGGGAGGGATATCTGTATAGTTTTACAGAATTCCTATTAAGCAGGCTGGCAAAAAGGATATTATCTGCATGAGGTCCTTGTTTCCTTTCTCAACAACCTTCTGATATTCAAATCAAATCACATTTAAAGACCTAGTTTCTCAACCTTGTATTATTTGGTATGAAATGAAAGAAATATAGGTGTACAGTAAGATAATTCTGAGTTTAAAGGAATTTGGAAGACCCTTTTAAAAGGGGTGATTTTGAACATTTGTTTTAACAGTTGTTAACACACTGTGTAGAGGGTACGCTTCCCAGCTCAGTAGTAGATTACTCAAACAAGAACTTTCCAAGCTGAGCTACACTGGCATGAGTTTCTGAGATCAATATTATGTATCTATCAGAATTATTGATTTGTGTTAACAAAAGAAAAACTCTTTTGCCATAAATCAAAATCCATTAGATTGTCTGTAAGTTCCAAAATGGCATATCCTATATCAGGCTAACCAAATAAAATTTTACTGTGTTTGCTTTAAGTCTTTCTTTAAATGGCTACATTCTTTCTGTCTTTGACATTCTGAGTCTATTATACCATCACTGGAATGGTAGCAGCACTATGGATCTACAGAAAAGGTGGAAAATTGCTTAGCTGTTGGTCACAATAGGAAAAAAGAGCTCTTCAAGTCAATTCTGAGCAAACCTTGCTTTTAAATGAGAAAGACATTGATTAAAAGGAGAGCAAATACCAACAGAGCAACCCAGAGATACTGGGGTGGATTCAAAAGAGCTAGCAGTCAAAAGGAGGAAACAAAGGAAACTACAGCTGGGAACCTGTTGGACTAGAGATAATAGAAACAGCAGGAGAAGAGAAGGAAAACATATAAGGAGAAAACAAAACATTAAAAAGGAGAAATATAAAAGCAAATATGAAACCAATAGATGATGCCAGAATATCTGACGCTGAGGGGCAGGATCTGAAGGTTAGGCTTTACTCCCTTCCAAGACTAAGTTTGCTATGGCAAGATACTAACCAAGAGGGATGTCTAGGCAACTCCAAATCGAAATGGAAAAAAATAAACAAACAAACACAACAAAAAATAGACTAGAATGGAAAGGTAGTGCTTTTAGAAGGAAAAGCTGTTGTATTCATTTTTAAAGTGTTTAATATAATTTCAAGGTCATTTTACTATGAAATTAGTGCTTTTGGAAAAAAATAAAAACCTATCCAGTTTTGATTTATTCTCTACGTTTCTGTGGGGTTTTTTGAGTCTAAGAGTATGCTGACATTCCTGGATCAAAGCTAAGGACTAAAAGGCACAGGTATTTTACTATTTATTTTGACTTATTTTCCTCTTTAGTCTTGTTCTCCTCAGGTTCTGTAGAGAATTATAAAGTCATTATTTTTTCTATAGACATTTTCAAAAGAAGAACAAGGTGGCTACAGATTAGTTTCTTCTGAAGAACATAAGAAGTTGCAGCAATATACAGTGGTATAACTCCTTACTCATCTCTTAATTTTATAGACTACTTGATAAACCAACCCCAGCAGGATTGAGTAATATTGTTTTAATTAAACATTATCCTAAGAAATGTTCTCATGTATGATGTGAACTAGAAGAATGCATATACTAGTGATAAACATTTCAAGGGGTTTTGATATTCCACAATATATATTCCACTCCTACATTTTAAAGAACATCATTTGCTAGTCATTTGATTACAGCAGTCATCTGCAGTTAGGACAACTGCTTTTCTCGTTATAGGCAATTGCATTTCTCTCAGTAGCACTTTATATCCATTCAGTTCACTACTGAAATGTGATTTTATAATTCACCTTTTTTGGATCTGGGGATATTTCAATATGTCAAAAGGCATAGGCCTTCTGAAATAACTTCGCTCTCAGATGCTTATGTGAACAATTATTCATTTTCAAAACAAATGGTTTTGCAAGACTTAAAGAGGTCAGCAAGTCCCATTTTCCTTTATCCAGTTTTTCCAAAATCTTCATTCACTCTTTCATGTAACTTTCACAGGTCTTTTGCAAAATTACTATGAAGGTTCTTACTTTCTTTGCATTTTACAACTGTGCTCATAACAAAAACTTTATCAAACAGACAACTCTCTACAGACTAAAAGAAAATCAGATTTCTCAAATGATACTGAAAGAAAAGGCACTGAAAGCCTATGAAGAAATTCATGTATATCACACTACCTCTCCCACAAGGAACAGCTTCATTCTGTAGCCAGTACTGGAGAAAAAAGACTGCTTTCGTGCAGTCTAAGTTTACAGGATCTTTCTGTAAGTAGGGACTGCCATCTTTCCTAGTCAAGTCCGCCTCCCTATTATCCTTTTCAACTTCAGTTTCTCATTACTTCCTATACCTGACCCTGCATTAGCTGTACCATGCTTGATATTCATGGCTTGTCTATGCTACATCTTGCTTTTCTTTCAGCAATCTCTGCATAATCCTTTCAATGACTACTCAGCATAAATTTTGGGTTCCTGAAAGAAAACACTTCTGTCTTTCTTGTAATCTCCACTGAAGTTGTTACTGAGCAAAGAATCAGTCTTCATTTTCGACGAATGATCAAAACGTATCAAAAGAACATTCTTGCACCAATTAGAAATAACAGGCATGTAAAATGGTTAAACACATAGAGGCATCTGGAGTTCTGGATGAAACTATCAAGAAATTACATCTATCTTCAAATTCAGAACTTTAGATGATAATGAAGGCACTACAGGAGCCTTGAATGACAATATTTTGTACTGCTCAAACATGGCTTCCCTACATGGACCTCTGACATTAGGTATCTGAGGTTTTTAACAGCTGTGATATAGGAGTCATACAGGAGTACCAGTGATGAAATTCCAAGAACTGTAGTTAAGGTCCAAGAGCAGCAGCAAATTCCCTACAAACAGCCAACAAGAAATTGTGACATCTATTCTAAGTCTCACCATGGACCATGTGCTGCAAAAACACTCCTGGCCTCTCATCACATGGAAAATATGGGGCATACAAGCTTCCTGTTTGACCAGTTGTGCTTCATTCACTACCTGCTTTTCAGGGAGCTTATGAGTCAAACATCTATTTAAAAAGGAGGCAGAAAATTTAATTTCAGGAAGGAAGTGAAAAAGTAAACAAATAAAATATCCAAACAAATATTAATGACAAATTTCCATAGTTTGTAATAAACTTACTAAATTATGCTGCAATGGCAAAAAGTTGACACTATTATTGGATTATATATTTTGTAGGAAAATAGATTTTTCCACATCAAAATGTATAAGGAGCAGCAAGAAAATCAAATAAATCCCCTTCTTTCCATCAGTAAGAACAACAGTAAAGAGTGTCTTCTCAGACAGTGTTTTCATGTGTTTTTCAGTAAAGCCTTAGAAATTCTGCACTTCACTATTTGCACAGAGATACTGGGGGCTATGAATGTTTTAAAGGCAGTTTGCTTGCTACAGCTTAATTCCACTTTGAGAAAAGAGCACAGTCTGGGATTATACATGTCTCTTTTGCTATCACTAACTTGCATCTTTATAATCCAACATCATATGGAAATTTCAATTCCCTTTTTGTTAGTTTTAAAAGTTCTTGTCGATAATAGTAGTTGCAATCTCCTACATGCGTATATTTGAAACCTAAAAAGATGCATAGCTTTCTATGTTAAATTAATTAGACTGTATTGATTTGAATATAAAAATTCTTTACAGATTATAAATCTTTCATTTTGAAACTTGCTCATCTGTATGAGATGTAATATTTCTCACTTTATTTGACCTAAATCCAGGAAGCATCAAGTACTTCAAACACAGTACTTTGCTTTGCTCTGAGTGTTAATTATGCTTATAATTTTGGAAGAAAACTATATAGACAGAAAAGCCAGGAATACTGAAACAGAAGAAAATATAAGCTTATATCTGTGCGAATTAAAACTGCCAAGTCAAGATTTATCAAGGATCTTTTCTACCTTACTGCTTACTTATTGATTTTTTTTAACCCATAATCTTTTCAGCTATTAGGCAAAATTACATGTTTTAACTGAGTGTCAGAAGTCTAGTTTCCTCTATCAATTTCAGACATTCTAACCTGTCAAGTTTACAGGTTACAGACTAATAGACACTACTCAGAAGAATGTTGCTTTTCCCTTCTTATCTGGAGAAAAGAGGTCTCTGTCTCAGTTTTCATATTTCCAGGTTTTCAAAAATCTCTGTTCATTTTGAGATAATCTAACTAATCTAACATTTTCAGAAATCTAGCTTTTTGATTAATTTGGAAGATACAGTCTTATAGCTGCTACTCCATTACAGTGTGTCATTTCTTGCTAAAGATGTAATGGTGGCTAAAGTAAATCAGCTTGTGAGAGGTAATGGTTTGCCTGGGACTGCTTCTGAGAGTGCACTCTGCCTATGTCAGTCCTCTGCTAGATAGCCAAAATAGGCAAACTCTCTGAATTTTAGCTTTAAAGAAAGCTCTGTGGAATGACAGAAGTTGGTCAAAGTGGCAAAGATGAGAGTCACCTCCAACAAATGAAGAAAAGATTTACAAGTGTCTTAACAGTGAAACAGCAAATAAAGTTCATTGTAGGAAAGTATAAAGTGATATCAAAGAAAACAATTCACCTGTAAAATACATGAATCTGAGTTCATCACAAAAGCCATAAAACCTAGGGATTAAGACACATATTTCATGGAAGTATAGCCTCAGTACTTGGTTGTGGACCCAAACCTGACTCAAATGTTTAAAAATAGTAGGAAGAAGAGGGAGAGAAAGAAAAATAGTGAAATCGCTGTAGTTTTCCCAAACTTTAAATACTATGTGCAGGTATGGTCTTATCCCCAGAAAGTATTCAATAAAATTGAGAGATTCAGACAAAGAAAAAAAGCATGTTCAAAAGCATGGGACATTTTACATATAAATGAGAAAACATTCTCTATAGCCTGGAGAGGAGACCACATAAAGAAAATGCCAGAACACTATAAAGTGATCATGAGGAGTGTGAATAGGAAATTACTGTTCACTGTCTCTCCTATTACAAAAATAAGGGATTATTAAATAGTGGTAGTGAGAGCCAAGCTCAAATCAAATAAAATGACATAATTTTTTTAAACAGGAAAGATAACAGACCTTTTGAATTTCTTAACCTCAGTTGTTCTGCATGTAAAAATATCTGTGACCATAAAGAAAAGAGATACAAAGAGGTTGTAGAAGTCGCATCAGGTTTAGGAAATCCACAAACCAGAGTACAATTTGATGACAGGACAGTGACAGAGGGAGCAATAATTTGTTTGACTTGTTCTTATTCTTCTTTCATTGTTTGTGGCCACTGTCTAAGACAGGGCTTGGCCTGAGCCACTACGTCTTTCCTGTGGAAATCAGTGTAGGGAATGGAAGCTGTGTAAAAGAGTGAACACTCAAGGCTGAAGTGAAAACTCAAGATAAAAGTCTGAGTAAAGTGTTCATTTTAATTGTTTGTTTCTGAATGTAGAATCCTACTCTCCAGTTGCATCAGTACATAATAAATACAACAAGCATTGAATACAATTTAATCCTGGTAAGCTGGAAAATGTTTAAGAACCTCTACATCTCAACTTCATGCTAGACTATACCTCTCTGGCACATTGAGGAGATTTTAATCTCATTTAACTACTTCTACTGTGTCCAGTTCTTTAGTAGACTCCTAGACCTGAATTTTCTTAGGGATACAAAAATATGTGATTATCCTGCTTTCAGGGATTTGCCATCTACAGAATTACCAGCCATTGACAGCCTTCCATCCACCTCTCTAGAAGTTTCTCAATCTTCCCTTCATTGCTGGTCTATGAGATAGTCATGTCTTAGTGTTTTTAGTTTCTTTCCATGGGCTTGCAGAAAACTTTTGCTCTCCTAGCCTGGATGAATGACACAAAAGAGAATTTTCTTGTGTTTTCAAACCAAGAATCTCCACTGAACCTCATATTTTTTCCCATCTATCACTTCTTTTTTGTTGTTGTTTTTTTTTTTTATTTATCCTTGTACCTCATATACACCTCTTCTCTTCTTCCAAAAACAAGTAAATTAATTTTGCTAAGACTTGTATGTGAGACTACTGTGCACACTGAGAACCCCTATGGATTTTTCTGTCTGATGATCAGAAGCATGAACCACCAAGAAGTTCTCACTGCATGTTCTCTGATATGCACTGATCTACTGAAAAAGAAAATTTATTGATGTAAGCACATAGAGGAGCATTTTTTTTACTTAAAATGGATAAATAAGTGCATTTTTATAAATCTGTCTATGTATACCAAAGGGTAATTCAGCTTTGTGTATATATTAAAGAATAAGCTACTCTGCACACTTGTGACTATTTGCCCAGCAGGTATGACAGACTGACATCCTCATCAGTGAAGATGATTGATATTGCTGACAGAAAGAGTGGATGTTTTCAATATGCTTCGCTTCTTTGTCTTAAATGAAACATTTGTGTGAGCTTCAGCTTTCTAGAAACTTGAAAGGAAGCTTTTCATGGAAATCTGGAATACTATAGATACAGGTGGAATTCTGCAAGCTATTTCCTTTAAAAAATCACTGACTGGAGTTGAAGAAAAAATGCTGGCAGATCCATCTCAAAATTATCCATAGCAAATTTTAAGTTATAACGCACTTAACACTTCAGCTGAGTCTCTTCTGTGTGTAGCGGGTTGACCCTGGTTGAATGCTAGGTACCCACTAAAGCCACTCTCTCACTCTCCCTCTGCAACTGAACAGAGGAGAGAAAAAAACCAAATAGCTAAGGATTCATGAGTTAAGAGATGGGAGAAGTCAGTTACTGATCACTTTCATAGGCAAGACAGACTCAAAGTGGGGATATTATTTAAAAGTAATACTAACAGGATAAGAGCCAAAGAGTGAGAAAATAAAAGTCTTAAAAACACCTTCTCCCCACCCCTCCTGCTTTCCATGTTTCCCTCCTCCCCCTCAGTGGTGCAGGGGGAGGGGAATGGGGGTTAGTCACTTGTTGTTTCTGGTGTTGCTCAGAGAGAGGAGTCCTTCCCCTGCTCCTGTGGGGTCCCTACCATGGGAGACAATCCTTGATGGACCTCTTCAACATGAGTCCAACCCTCAGGCAACAGTTCTTCCCAAACTGCTGTCCTGTGGGTCACTCCTCCATGGGGTGCAGTCAAGAAATTATTAACTCTTAAGGGAATAGACAAATGTTTTTTTAGGCTGGCTATGTTGCCCCTTTTGAAGCTCTTAATCAGCAAAGCTTTTGTAAAATGTATGTGCCTGTGCTCATTCTTTCCATAGTCCTCAGAACTGAGAAAAGAATTCTGGAGTCCTTCTGCAATACAGAAGAATGACTTCACTTCTACCCCTTTTCCATAGTTATTCATTGCATATGGTATTTGAAAAATATGCTTTGGAATAATGTTAGTAGAAGGTGAATATTTTGATATTAAAAAACACATACAGTGTTGTACAATTTATTTTTAATAAAGAAGACTAAGCCAAACCTGAAACTCTACAAGGAGTTTGCTGTGAAGCAAAGATCAATCTGCTTCCAAGCAGAGCAAGAAAATAGCTAGCTGCTTTTCTTTTTTTTTTTTTTTCCTTCCCCCCTCAAGTTTATATAACATGAAAAGATTATTAAAACCTTTTGAGAGAGCTTTCTTACCAAGCTCAAAAATTAAATTAATTATAAAATTGGTGTGAGAACATATTATCAAAACAAAGGACTTATTTCTGTTTATAATGAAAATAAGGAAGATTTCAAAAACACATATTTAATTGCATTTTAAACTGAATGAGCTCTAGTTTGAACAAAATATTTTCTCTCTCCTGCAATGTGCCAATTGCCACTAATGTTCTATCTATAGACATTTCAAATTGTTCTCATGACATGCTCTAATCTAGATGGACCTTGATAGCTCCAGGGATGGGACATCTTCAAAACGGAACCACTATGGGGGTTATTGAATGAAACATTTTTAAGAGGAAGTATTTACAAGGCACTGGTAATTTTAATATTGAATTCTTTTGGGCATTCAGGATAGTTTACAGTAACTTAGTCTCTTTGCTTGCGAACTTCCAAACAGTTGCCATCCAAGACGTAAAGGACAATAGAAATTTGTCTGTCTCTTCTTGGCCAGGAAATCCTGTGGGAGAGACATGAACAGAAAGAGAATTAACAAATACAGGATTAAATAAGGACTTTAGACAGAGAAGGAAACCTATATTTTCTTATCCTGTAGATTATGAAATGTCAGTAGTCCTGGCCAAAACGCACTATCCAGTCTTGAGCTATATTTGCATTAGAATTACAAAATTCAACTATGTTTATGGTGTTTCATTATTATAGGATATGTGAAAGATATAGCATTTTAGAAACTGTTTATGTTAAAAAGTTTATGAGGAAAAGATAATGAATAAAAATTATTGAAATTCTGAAGAGAACACTAGAGTTTTCTCACATTTGGTATTGACAATTTTATACAGATGCAATAAGAATTCCAATACTAAATACAACCTGTCCTAATGACAAAAAAAAAAATCTTCTAGAAGAATGATGTGATACAATATAAAATAAATACTGTAAAAGAAAATTACTTGTTTATTATAGTTATATGTTCAGCTCTAAAACAGAATATTTAGAAACAAGAGTATTTGAAAAATTAGATAATATTATCAATTGGTGGTACCCTAGCCAAGCAACTTAGGCAACCCAGGAAAACAATTACCTTCTAATCAAATGAAGTGAGATTTTTTTTTTTTTCTGTGATTTGAAGATAGTTTTAAAACCAGAACTAATCGGAAATATGGTTTTATAGCTTATGTTTCTTCAGGCAAATCCTACCCACCACTACACATATAACATACTGACAAGTACTGTAAAAGTAGGATGGAGGTGGGAAAAATGCATGAATGAACTAATAAGAGAGCAGTAACTCTTTTCACAGAATCTAGATTGGGTGTTTTATTCTGTGTTTGTGGTGTTGATTACATCTTCTTTTCCATTCATTTGTGGACAAATAATAACTAACAATTTGAAGCAGTCTTTTAGCATAACAACATGAAGTCCTTTTCATTTTTAGTTTTTGTGGGGGGATTTTTGTTTGTTTTTTAACCAAAACAGTTTAAAAATAATGTTTGAGAGATTTCCTCATAGTTAAATGCATCAGCAAGCTTGTGCACCTCTTTAATTTTAACCCAAATGCCTCAACAGATGCTGCTCTTCCAGTCTCAATAGGGAGCAGATTCCACAATCAGGGAGTATAATTACAGAAAGCTCTAGCTCCTGCTGTTTCAAAGTTACACTTAAGGCACTCTGAATTGTCTGCCAGTTTCAGTCTTCAATGGCTGAGGCCTTTGGTAATAAAAGATCAGTCGAGAGTGCATTATGATACTAACAGCTTTGTAGAATTTATAATCTGGAGAGACATATGCCAGCTTTGTACACTGCTGAACAGTTAAAAACAAATACAATAAGAGTAAGAAATAAATATAGTATGAGATTGTAATAGGAAGTGTGTAATTGCTATCACACAAGCAAGGTAATACTTTTGCCATAAAGTAAAAATTGACAAACAATGAAAATCAGTGTTTCAAATTCAACAGTTCTTGTTGGACCCTAATCATAACTAGAAATAGTCTTTAGTTAAAAATCGGATGTCAAGTAATATTTTTCTTTCATGAGAGGCATGATGTTTAAAAAATAATCAAACAAGCAATCAAACAAACCTAAAAAACCTGCTGTAGTAAGAGTTTCTTTTTGTATTACTTTTTCTCAGAAAAATGCAAATTTTTTACCATTAGAAAAAGGAGGTGGAGAAGAATGAGTAATAAAATTATTTAAAGAAATTAATAACCCTTTCTAATCAGAGAACACCTTATGTTCTTGTATTTTGCTGCATGCAAGACATTGGGACTCAGTAATTAATTGCAACAATTTGGAAGAATCAGTCATACATTGAAGTAACATAAAACGATGGAGACAAGACAACTTTGAATTAAAATTATTAGAAATTAGAAATTTTGAAAGAATCTTTTTATTTAGTGTATACCTCTTCTGTCTATAAACTTAACTTCATGATTCTTTTTCCAAAGAGCCAATAATTTCAACTATATATGTGGAGAACAATTAATTTGTCTGGAATGTGTGGTAACTCATGGAATTAGGAGAATAAATATTTAATTCACATAAGCCAGACAAAAGGCAAGCAAATGATAATTATGGGGTCAGTCATGTTAAAAACAAATATTTTCAAATTTCAGTACAGTTCAGCTAGAACTGTAACCAATTTTTTAGCTTTTATAGTCTTCTTAGCTAAATTACAGTATTTTTGAATGTTTGCTCCAGAGACAGAACAAATCATTGAGCAACATCTGAAAAGACTTCTCTAGACATTATTTACAGTATGAATTAAAAATTTCCCTAATATGGGAATAATTTATGGAAGGAAAATTCATAGGGGAATAATAATTATATTCCATTTGATTTCACTTTGTCCATTCTTCAATTAATTCACTTTATTTCTTGTCAGTTCATTCCTTGTGAAGAAGATTTTGTGATTTAAAACACATTAGACAACGTCATGGGCCCCAGGGCACTCACAGCCCTGGCAAATACAATTATATAATAAGCTCTTAATGAAGTCTCCACGAGTGTCACAAAGGGAGGTGGCAGCTAGAAAGGTGGGTGGGTGGAGAGATAATGAAGAAATAGGGCAAAAAACAGGCACTAAACCCTGAAGTTACAAACATTAGCATTTCAGGATACAGTTGGCTTTATTTATAGCCAATTAATGTTGTATCTCCAGAAGTGTAACATGTTTATGAATACCACTGGATTTATTGGATTCTACACATAAGAGAAAAAGTGTTCAGATAACTGTGCTGACCTTACCCAACAGATAAAAGCTACATAAGCCTGCAGGATTGCATTATCTCCCAAATGCAGGGTTTAGAGCACAGAGGAGCTACACAGAGGGTATCCTAGGAAAAAATTGGCTGGGAGCATCGAGCAGAGCTAGCAAAAGGCAAAGGTATATTTTCTAAGCACATAATCACCTTTTGTTTTAAAGTTTTCCTCAGGATTTACCACTCATCTTCAAATTCTTCACTGAGATGAAACTTTCTTTCCACTCATTTTCACTGTTGGAATAGGTGAATGCATTACTTTCCAAGATGTGTTGTCCCAGTGCAGAATAATTCCCCTGTGAAGATCTGCCCTCTCCTTGCAATTCCTTTTGAAGTCTCAGAAATGTATCAGTTGGGTTTTTTCCCAAAATTTTAGATTATTATGGAAATTCTCCCTTGTGTAAAATACATACAAAAATAGGGGCTGGGTCTTCAGCTAGATCTTCAGCTGAGGGCAAGAAACTGTCACAGAAATACATTTTCTGGGGCCATTCTCTAGACACATTTCACAGGTGGTGGCCACTCTATCACAGACACCTGCTCCAAAATAGGCTGTTCCAACAAATAAACATCACTAGGAGACAAACAAAGGCAGTAGCATTGCTAGTTCTACTATCTGTGCATCACTACTTTAATCAAGAACAAGTCTTCGAGGGTAATAAGTGTCATGTGCAGCCAGTCACAAGGAGAAAAAGTATTATTCCAATTAATCAAGTGTGACATTTTAGCTATCTAAGTTGCATACTTGTGAATGAAGTTAAAATATATTTAAAATTCACAGCTCTCAAGAAATTGCTATTACAAGGTGAAAAATTTCCAGAACTACCAAATTATCTTGCATTTTGGGAATGAGTCTTTTGGGGTTTTGGCTTTGCTTCTTTTTTTGCTCATTTTTATTAACTTTTTTAAATGTACTGGTTTTCTTCTAAATTTTTTAACCAGTTAATCAAGAGTGGAAAACAGAAATCTGCCTGGATGGTAATGCCTTCCAACTCATATCATGTTGCCCATTCTATTTTTATCAATACTATCTGGCAGTATGCAAGCAACCAGGAAAGTTCTGAACACATTTGCAAGTGTGTGTGTGGTCATGTTTATCATTCATATAGAACCTCACTCTACATAAAATTGTAAATAATTTTCTGCCTATCCTTTCTCAATAACAACTGAAACTTCAGCACTTCAAGATGGAACAAAATAGATTATAGCAGCTAGCTTAAGCTGCTTAAATGTAATATAAACATGTATATGTTAGGTCAGTTAAAGGAAAATTATGTAAGACACCTCTTCCTCATAAAGTCTTTCTATTATGGAATGTAGAAGCAAATTTGAAATAGTAACAGAATTTATAGTCTGAGAAAGCTACTTTAGGTGACCCTACTTTGGGGTTGGAATAGAAGATCTCTAGGGGTCTCTTCAAACCTCAGCTATTCTGTGTTTCTGTGATACAGTGCCGTCATTGCTGAGGTCTGATTGTTAGGATGGTCTTGGGACTCGGGTGTGGCCTTCTCGGTGCTGAAGAATGGCGAACAATCACCTCTTTTGATTTGCTGGCAACACTCTTCCTTGCACAACCAGGATCTTGTTGGCCTTTTTTGCTGTGAATGTGCATTGCTGGTTCATGGTCCGCTACTTGTCTGCCAGGACCCCAATATCCTTTTCTGTGAAGCTGCTTCTCAACTCATTGTCCCCCATTGTGGTCCCTGAGGTTATTCCTTCTGAGAGGCAAGACTTTGCCTCCCTTTGCTGAGCTTCATGAGATTCCCGTCTGCCCCTTTCTCTAGTCATTCAAGGTGTTTCTGAATGGCAGTGCAACCATATGGCATATCACACTATATGTTTATACAAATGCTCACTATTGTGAAAAATCCTTATGGTTCATGAAGGCAGAATATGAAGAATAATTCCAGAAACGGACTGTTAATTATACTGGAATCTAAATTTGTCCCATTTACACAGCCATATTTGAAAAGGGCTTGAGCTGAAGTAAATGGTATATTCAGATATAGTCATCTGTATAATCAAAGATTTAGTTTAACCAGGTAATGAAAAAAAATTGAGTTTTTAAATGCATTCCTTAATGTCTGATTTTCTAGTGAACACTGGATGATCATTAACTCATGTGCCCACTTTCAAGGGATTTTCATTTACTGGCAAAGAATTACTTTTGGAAAACATGTATTTAATAGACACATTGTGTAAATGTGCAAACTAATCCATGCTAGCCAAAGATATTCAGTCTTTAAGTTTCTATCAGTATTCAAAACAGTCCAAACAGAGATTTTCCAATTGAAATACATGAGCTCTAAATTGTAAGGACACTACAGGCTCTTCTAAAGAGGAAATAAGATTTTAGCTTCACTTGTGAGCTCTTCAGGATGGATATTAACTAATAAATTTCACAGCACATGAAAGTCTCTTTTCCATAGCAAAAATATAGTTCTCTTTCTTCTACACAGGTAAACAAAGTTAAAGATTCATTCTTATTGTGATAGGAGTACTTTTTTCCTGTAGCTTTGAAACTAATATACACATACTTTTTGCTTATACAGTCAGAATATCCCAATTACCCATTACTATTTCCTCCTCATACACACTTTCAAATGGGCTTATTAATCTAGGTGGTTTTTAGCTTGCTTTGTTGGGGAGATGTTTTAAGTGATTTACTGTTTACCGCTTGCTATCTTTTTCCCTTCTCAAAGTCAGTAAAAACAGACTGAGATTTTTCATGAACACTTGCTTTATAATAGTAGCTTTCTCTTGGCTCCTTGCAAAAGAATTCCTCAGAAATAGTAGGTGAAACTCGCATCACTGAAAAATCATCCTTGCCTTCATTTTACAGTTGTCTTTCTACATTTTTCAATTAGATTTAGTACTGGCTTCATTGCACTTAGCTTTTTCCAGTTGACCCTATGCTTCCAAAAATAAAATCATGACACAACTCATCACCACCAGCTCACTCCCTCATCTAAAACAGTGTCTTGTGAACACGCACTTTTTTTGGTGTCCATATATGCCCAGGGGGAAACTTATGCTGGTTTTACTGCTGGCATATATTTTCTACCTAAGCCCATTTGCAATTCACATAACTCTTCAAATCTCTAAATCAGTTGAGAGTAAGAAAAATGAGGTATTGTATGACAGAGAGGTACATTGAAAAGAAGGCATTCTTGATTAGTTATTTCAAGTTTTAAGCCATGCCTAAGAAAGATGGTATGATGACAGCAAAGTTCAAAATAATGTGGGCAGCAGGATGTGCAAAGGCTCACGAGGGTGTTGGAGGATCCAGTCGGACAGAAGAACACTTGCTGGGACTTGAAGTCACAGCCTGAAGGCATCAGAAGTCAAGATTATTGTTCAAACCACAGGCTAGCCACAGATATGCAAAAATATTTGTCCTAAGTGGAAAGCAATATGGAGTGACAAAAATTTAGCAGCTTTTGTAAGGAAAAGACAAGGTGTCCAATTACACCTTTTACATTACCTGATCCTGCAGGAAACCTGTAAAAAGAGTGTTTTTCCTGTGTCCAACAGTCTTTCACATTGTGAATGCAGTGGCCATGTCTGGTTTGGTACTCAGAGGTACTTCTGGGTCTGTTATTCTAATATACTTTTGTTGTTTTGAGCTAACACAAATAGTAGCCAGTATGAGCCAGTTACTTTGCCCTAAAGTGTGGAAAATTATATAAATTAATAACTCTAGGCAGTATGCCTAAGTATGCAAAATTACAACCAATAAGTTTACCTAACTATAGATTTGAAAATGAAACAAGAAAACAGTTTTTTCCATTGCCTTTGAAAATAAATTTGGCATACTTGACACCAAAAATATTCCTCGTAAGATGGAGCATATACTTTAGATGGGACCACATACATGTAGATCTCACCTCTGAATCTGTGTTCTTCCTGGCTGTTGGACTACTGGGGAAGCATTTTGGTCGTTATTGCCTGCCCGGTTGCATGACATGTTGCTGAAACAACAAACTTACCTACTCCAGTAAGAAATAACATTATCTATTTTTCACTAATTCCACTTTCTCTACCAATTAAAATGTTTCCCATTTTTTCACTTTAAACTATAGCTGAAAGGTACAGCTTAAGGTAAACTACTGTGCCCAAAACATATGGCCAAATTTCATGCTTTACACAGAACTTTCAGCAGCAGTTTGAACAAGACCTCTTAAAAGGATGCATTGTGATTACAGGAGGTGTTTAATTTGATGAGCTATTTTTAAATAGCTTTGCAGTAGGCATAGGTAGCATATTTCTAACACACAGTCATAATGGATTTTGCTTCTTCAAGAAAAAGGTCTTGATACTGAATTCCTGATAAATCTTTTCAGTGTAACAGGACCGTAACGCTGAGGAAATTATCCATCTTATTGGATGTCTATGATATCTGAAGTTTTCAGAAAATTTCCAAATACCATATGAATATTTTATAATGATGTTTAGCACCCGACCCTACCTTAATAAATGACTCTTCTGTATAATTAGCACATTAGTCACTCTGCAAGATTGATTCTGATGAATTATTCAAACACAGTTTCTGCAGAGCTGCTGGTTGAGGGTCCTCTGTAAGGGCACTTTAAAACTCTCCTGTTAAACTTTGAAATAGTGAGGGAAAGAAATGCAGTGGAAAGGGGAGAGAAATAATGATTTTTATTGCTGTATGAAAAGCACTTTGAAGTGAAAGGGGAGATACATGCAGGAAAGGAACACCAAAACAAAATAAAATATTTCTTTAAGTCATTAATTTAAAAAGCTTTATGAAAACATAGCCACTTTCCTTGTAGCCTCCAGTGGAGCCTGGTAAAGGCCGTTTAAAGAAGTCCCTATATGAAGAAATACTATGTACCCAAAAGGGTGAATTCTGTTATTACTTTATTTACATGTTTCTGTGTCTTTCTTTGTAGGTTGTTTGTGAGATTACTTTGATGTTTCAAAAATTTAGAATTTTTTTGAAACAAATTTTAGCTTTTGGATTGCTTGTAGTCTTTTGTTTGATACTTCTGCCTGTCTTTAGTTCTCATTATCACTTAAATAACTGGTCAAACAAAATTAAATTGTTTGTTTACTATAGGATTACTGGCAACTGGTAAAGAGAGGGTGAGTTGGATAAAGTCAGTGTACTTTTCATTAATTTAGGGACACTGGCATATGGTTGTATAGTAAGCAATTGTAAGGGCATTCTAAACCCTGTTACTGAAACAGGTTTAAGGCAAACATGATATTCACTTTGAGTGAACACCTATCACCAATATACAGGTCAAATTTCTTAGTTGCATCTATATGATGTCTCCAATTGGGGCTTTTTTAAAGATCTTTCTCTCCTAGATTACCTCTAAAGCAATTTCAAAGGCAGGGAATCACCTCAACTTCTTTAGGCATCCCCATAGGCATCTGGGTGAGTCCAAGAGCTCTAAGCAGAAGGAGTAAATGCAGCAGCCATGTCAAGTCAAAGACAAGATGTCTTGCAGCTCTCAGACCTAACCAGTAGAAATTGTACTCAAGCCAGACAGTGTGAAGGAGCTTAGCTCTAATAAGGACATATCTTAGTTACAGTGAAGACCTCAAACTGGAAGTTTTCTTATAGAAATAATATAAAATGTTGGCATAAGTTCCCCAGAAAGGTTATGGAGTCTCCACCCTTAAAAGACTGTGTGTAGAGCTTCCCCAAAAAGCTCTTTGGGTTGCTTATGAAATGGGTAAATTCTGCTAAAGTAACTACTTTAATATTTGTTTCAAAAAATTGTCTTAGTCCCTTTCTTCAGAAAAAAAAAAGGGAAGTTTCCACAGGTGACTGTTGTATAATATGGCACAAAATTCATACTCTGGACCTGGATTTCTGCTCAGTAGCATTTATGAAATGCACCAATGTGGTTTGTGTGGTCACGACTCCCTCTAGTGATGCCTACACAGTCTACCATATTCTTATGCCAAACAGATTCTTGAAATAAAGGCCCCATGCCTTTTTGTACTCATTGAACTCCATAATGACTATTAAATCATGCCTTACTCACATATAGGTTTTAGCAGCAGAGAGCCTTAGTTCACAGTGGGTCAGATCTGATGGTTTTGACACGTTAGAAAATTTGAAAATAAACTGTGGAAAAAAATTATCCAGAAAGAAGGAAATACTATCAAAATTCCTGTAAATTGTAGTGCTTTTAGTGTACAAGTTAATTGAAAATAACCATCATGGTAGGAGTAAAATTAAAATGCCAGAATATATAGCATATAGATTAGAGATATCAGTTTAAATGAGCTCTAATATTAGGCAATGCTCAATCACTGAAAATTTCTGTAAATCTTTGTTCTGATAATAAATGTCCTTTACTTTTATGGATGGGTGTTTTTCTGTGAATCCGATTTTCCACTGCCTAGTGGAGTGCAACTATAGCTACTTCGTTTATTGTCAAGACTGTAGAGTGTTTGTAACCTACAAACTAATTTCTACCCACAGGGAAGAAAAATAGGAAATTAATTCCTTTATCCCCAACTCCTCATACCAGATGTGGGATCCTTAATTGCATTTGCAGGATCTTATTCAGAATGAATAGATAAAATCTAAACTGCAGATGTGCAAATAGAGTAAGAGTTTTGTTGTTGAAATGAAATATGGTTGTGTTTATCTTTTCACCAAAACAATTTGTATGAGAATAAGGTCACTTGGTCAATTTGACTTCAGTTTCAGACTTGTATGAAACAGTAACAGTGCTTTCTGTAATCTCAGCTGTAAGACTTTATTAGTCTGTACCAAACTGAAGTAGGAGTCTAAAGCAACCAAATAGTCTCCAGTGAATTACAATACAACACCCCTAAATGATAGCTCAGGACAAAAGAACATGTCCACTGAGAATAATGTTCTAAATACCGACAGTAGATAAGTGATTAAGATTAGAATATTAAGTAGTCTTATTGTTCCTGTGTAGCATTCTCCTTACCTCCACCTTGAGGATAGTATTACATGCACTAAATTTGCTTAATGAATGATCAATATTCTTTCATTTCTAAACTAGAATGAGTCACAGGAACTCTTACAGGTGAGAGACATTGCATATTCTTTAGAGGCCAAGCTTGTAAAATGAGACTATTATGAAATAATGTATTCAGTACCCAAAATTATTTCAAAATGCCTTAAAGAAACAAATCTGTAAGTCCTCACACCATAGGGAAACACCTCCTTTAGAAAATGTTTTGTAGCATTCTTTGGAAAGATGTAAATGTGCCTCTAAAATCACAAATTTGTGGGCTAAAGTTCACCTGAGGCAATTTATTTCATAAGCCAAATCTGGATTTGCAATTCAAAAATTTATATACATATATGAAATTGAACAGCAATAGATGTTGAATATATGTAGAATTTTATTGTGCTATATAAAATATATAGTGTTTTATGTTCTACATACCAGTGTTTCTTTCTTTGTGCAACAAAATAGGAAAGGATCCTAGCCATTTTGTTTTGGTTACCTTGTTATACTTTGAAATAAAGGAAACATGACTTTTTTCCCCTTATAATTAGCATATAATCCTTCTGAATCTGAAAGAGAAGCCTCAGTCATCTCTATTCTATTTGTGACCACCACTGACACTCTGTTACTTTCAGATAATGTGATAATGTTACTTTCAAATATGTGAATTCCAAAGCATGCAATAATCTTCATCATATTGGGGAAGAAACTGAATGACATTCCCAAGCCACTTTATCTCCTTACAAAAAATGTCTTCCAAGAATTCTCTCTTTACTCAATAGCAAAACATTAGTGTGGTACTTTCTGTATTGTGTTAATAACATATAGGGAACTGTACTTTTGTTTCCTTTTTACTTTATTCAGAGATTTTTGAATCCTTACAATCTTGAAGCTGTTATCAGATGAGATGTAACTTTTTCTACCACAAGTCATCATGGCATATCTTTAAATTTACTGTAGGATTAAGAGAAATTTTCATAAATTCTCAACACATAACAGTAAGGCTGAGGAGGAAGACCCAAAAAGATGTAGCTAGGTTCAGAGCTGCAAACTTGCAAAGTTCAGTTTGATTAAGACAGAGGAATACAAGATTCAAAAGTCTTCAGGCATTTTGAATGTCTTTCATCTTTCAAGTCAAAAAAACCCAACCCTGTGTTTATGAATTAGTGCCATGAGAAGTCACTTAAAAAAGGAGGATAGAACAAGGTAAGTTGTTTGCAATTTATTCTGGTTTTGATTTCTCACTTCTTACTATTGCTCTTAAATTTTTGAGATGAAATGGGTAACGTTCAAACAGGAGGTAGGTTCAGTGTCAGCGATGAAGATTTTAATTCTTCAGACGTACTTCATAAATGAGCAAGTGAAGCTGCTTTAAAATTTAAATTTGTAAATTCATCCTGTAAAAATTAAGAGAAACATTAGTACTATAGCTTTGTCTGAGAGAGTAATACATAGGTTACTGAACTACAAGTCTCTGCATATACCCAACAAATGACTCCAAGGGGGAGCAAAAGGCTGAAGACATCGGAAATTTGTGCTGTATATCCTAACCTTGTTGCATATCTAGCAGGTTACGTTTTTTTGGGCCAGATTCTAGTTCTTCAGTATTAAAAAAATTGGACTCATCAGAAGGGTGACTAAGAGCAGCACAACAATCTTTTTATTTTTCATCATTCAGTCAAAGTTTTAAAATAACCCCAAGGTCTCCTCTCATCTTCTTTTCATTAAAATCATGCCCTAAATCCCCTCTGTCCATCATTAATTTTTAATTTTTAATTCAGATGTTGGTTTACAGATTATAATGTTGTCATTTGCTTTATATTTATTTGCCTAACTTTTTAGATTAGTTATGACATGTTGTTGGATAGTAGAATTACCTGTGACATTAGCATAAGTCAACAAAACAGGTCACTTTTAAAAAGGGTTAAAATATATATGTGAAATATTTCTTCCATTAGAAGAGGTTCTCATGGGCCCATCTCCCAAACCTGTCAAAGTTCCTCTGGATGGCATCCATTCCCTCCAGTATGTCAACCTCACCACTCAGTTTGGTATTATTGGCAAACTTGCTGAGACTGAGTTCAATCCCACTGTCCATATCACCAACGGAAATTTAATCAGCACCAGTACCAATACCAATCCTGAGAAACACCAGTCATTACAGCTCCCCACTTGAACACTGAGATGTTGAACCCAACGCTTTGAGTTCAACCATCCAGCCAACTCCTCACCAACTCCTACACCAAGTGGTGCACCTGTCATGTCTGTTCCTCTCCAGTTTAGAGACAAGAATGTTGTGCAGAACAGTGTCAAATGCTTTGCACATAACTGGGTAGATGAAATCAGTCTCTCTTTTCTTATCCATCAACATATAAACCTGCTGTAGAAGGCTACCAAATTTATCAGTAATGTTTCATTCTTAGTTGAACGTGTCCTTGTTGTCCTCTGTGTCCTTGGTTACACAAAAGTTCTGGTATCCACCTTTTGTTTTATCTTTTCTCCAAATATGCCTTTTTGGCTTTTTGGTGTTTTGCCTTCTTTAGAGAGACTGAACTGCTGTGATTAATGACTCAAACATTCAACCCCCTGCAGTGACTGCCCAGGTGCTGTAAGAGACTGGACTGTTGGTGCTGATGGTTCAATCAGCAGTGTGCTTTGCTAACAATGTGCAGGGTGGCCACCCAGGTCAGGGGCTGAAGGTGTGCACATCCGACACCTCAGGTTACAAGTTGTGTGTTAAATAAGACAAGGAAAGAGGCAAATTCTGTGATGTGAGGGAGTGTTTCTTTTTCTTTGCATAGTTGGCTCAGTTGTGATAACTCCCTGGAACATTCAGGCTTAACCTGACAGAATTCATCTCTTCTTGATGAGCCATAATGGGTGATGATGGATTCAGCTGCACTGACATAAGAGACAGTTGCAACATCTTAGAAGTGTCGAAGAGTCTCGAACCATCCCATGACTCACGGTATTACATCATCCAGTGTAAAACCCCCCATACCAGGGGAGGTACTGGTGGCATTCCCACCTGAACCTGATTGTAGATAAATCTGAATTTTGGGGTTTCCCCCATCACCCGAGGCTTCCACCACCTCAATGAATCTGGACTGCAACCAGTTGAAAGGACTAGAACCACCACTTCATCCAACAAACACCAAAATTGCAACAACCAAGTCTCATTGCTGGATCCAACAGGTGTCTTGCAGGTCCTTCCAGTTGCCTGGGGGGTGTCCACAGCTCTGCTTCAGCACCGCAGCCTCCCTCCAGCACCATGCAAGCATCTGCTGGTATCCAATCCCAGCTTATCTGCCATTTCCTGCCAGCGCTGACTCTCCAGTGATTCCTGCCAGGTTTTCTGGGCATGGGGAAGGTGAATAACACGGGGTGGCATCCATCTTGTGTCTGTCCTGTGACCACGTGTTTTTACTGTGTGTGGGAGGCCGGCTGCTATGTCAGTTTGGCCCAGTGGATGGATCTTGGAAAGTTTCTTCTCATTGGTTGGTTTAATCCAGTTTTATCAGCATTGTTATTAGAATTTTTCTTGGTAAAGAGTTATTTTTTCACTTACATCCAGGCATATTTGGTCTCTCTCTCTGTATTGAGAAATCAGGGCTATTGAATCTGAGGGAGGAGACTTCTGTCCAAAGATTTCACCTCTCCAAATTGTCTCAAACTGACACAATGTGACAGCCTATGTTGGCTGTCACCAATCACCTCCTTATTTTACATGTGTCTTAGCATAATTTCCACTAAATTATTCCATTGTAACAAGAAAATTTTTTTGTTGTTTCAGTTAGCCAAGTCTGACATGTGTCCTTAAAAGGCCACCTTGTATCTTCAGTCTGCCTTGTGCTTTCTGCCTTAGCACCGACTGCCTTCTTGATGCCTTCTAGGATCATCCCTAAAAGAACATGGTGATTGTTTCCATTACTTGATTACAGAATCCTGTGATTCACTGGTAACTTCCATTCAAAAAAAGTATGCAGCTTCTTTGTATATATTACCCATTCCCAAACAAGTGCAAGGATGAAAAAACATAGCATGAAATGAGCATTTTTAAATGTTGTTTCCGATGCCTCGTTTTGGACTCAATGGCATTCTGCAGAACAATGCATGCATACTGCAATGTACATTGTTCTGAACACTGACTTTATACTTTGTCTTTTTGATATATGCATTAAAGTAAGCTGTAGTAAGCAATATTAAACTGAATTTTCTAAGAGTTGCACTGTAGCTGCACTGTGTTGAAAGTTTTGAAGCTGTTCTAAGAGGCTTACTAGCCTCATTAATTTTTTGGTGAAAGAAACTCTCCTACATTAGTGGTACTGAAGAGAAACTATTTTTGTTTCTATTACATACATCTCAGAGCACAGGAAAAACAGTGAAAATATGATCCAGCTGAAGTATAGGCTTTGTTTCGGGCAGTGGTGCACAAATCAGCTGCATAGATAATATTGCTTGTGCTAAAGAGGATTATTTGGCTTCTTGTAGTGATGTTACACAACATACACACAGACACCCTCTTTATGGCAGTCTATTTCACTGTCTCTGCCACCAGTTTGGATTGTTGTACAGATCACAGAAAAAATATTGTTTATTCTCACAGAGGCTGTGTCGGTCTTACAGGGAGCGGTATTTGATCTTGCTATATGTTATGGCTAGCAGCCAGTAGTGCTTTATTATGTCAAATTCCAGCGAGGTTCTCCGAACATGATATCCTCTCCACCATCAAGAAGCTGTGTGATGGTTACCATCAGGTCAATATAGTTTCTCTATCCAAATTCAGTTGTTTTGCAATAGAGTGTTATAGCAAATGGTGATAGGTGGTTTAATTTGTCACTAAATTTTTTATAGAAGACAGAATAAAAAATGATCCTGATTGTTTCTTCTGTGGGAAAAGACTATCAAACATCTGATTGCATTTCACATACTGATCTGCACTTAAGTAGTAAGACAAAAGTGATCTTGCAGTTTTTAATGTACAGCTTCTGAGGACATGGTAACTATTTTTTTCCTTCAGAAACCTGCAGATATCAGTGAAGGACGGTACTCTGAAGAACAAGTAGCAAGAGAAGATACAGTGCTTAAATCAAGACTTAGTCCAAACCAGATAGCAGACATTCAGTTCATAAGAGTTTTAGATGAGAAACACCTCTACATTTTTGCTTTGTTAACAGAAAAAAATCAAATCTATGCGCATTTTTTTCATGTATTTTATGGAAGGCATATAAGCAGCTGACTGACATCTGCGAACAGCTGAGGCCAGGAAGGAGGGGGATGGTTTGGTGAGAACAATTGAACACTGTTCAACACTCTCTCTGATTTATGGATCTCATAGTATTTAGTACAGTTTCATTTTTATTTTATTTCTTTAAAATTTCTATTACTACGGGCTTCTGTGGCCATTTTTATGCTATCAGTGCCCTCCTCGCTCACATAGTATGTATGTTTTACATGCACAAATAATTTTTGCTTTATCTGTAACTTTAGCTCATTCATTCATTTCCTGTAATTCCACTGATCCTGTCAGACTAATTCCATTCTCTGATGAAGTGATTTATTTCCATTCCCCTTCCTATATCATTGTTTCTGCTGTACTTTATCACTACAAGTGCACACTCTTTTCTATTGTTTTGCTATGACACCACAGAAGTATTGACTTTATTCTATATTTCCTGTTCCTCCATTCCTGCTAATTTATGGAATTACAAACACGGGATATGTATTTTAGCAGATCTCACGTTTGCAAAAAGTCCTAGGAATTCTGGTCAACTGAATTACAACACCAGGTCCTATTTACAAAAGAATACAAATAAAAGGGGAACACAGAGAGAGCTCTGCGGAGAAATCCCAAAAACTGAATCGTGCTCGTGCAGTCCCATTCCTTCATCGCTGATACTGGGAATGGCAACTGTAATTTTTGTATTGTGTTGGGTCACCTCTGGTTCATGTGAGATTTTCTTGGGGACTGCTCAAGCTTCCTGTGAGACACTGGATTATTATATTAATTATTGTCTTATACCAACCCAAGTGTGTGTTTGGGGGGGGGAGAAGGGACAGATCGAATTTCACGAAGGTGGAGTAGTGCCCCGTTCCACACCTCAGCCCTTTGGAGCCTCCTTGGGCAGCCCTGGAGTAGCTGTCAGTCACTGGAACACTGGGAGCACTGCCCATACCACATCCCCTGGAGCTCCAACCCATCCCCAGATTGGCTGGCACACCAGAAGTCCCGTCTGGAGTGGGGGTGGACACAGAGCCAGAGCAGATAAACCGGCACCATGTGGTCATTGCATGGTCTCCTGGACTCCTGGCAGCTAGTTCTACTCTGGACCTGGGGTGGTAGCTATAGTTCTCTCTATTTCTTCCCCTTTCTGTACTTATTCTTCTAATCTCCTTTCTTGATGTTTGGGTAACTTAGAGTTGCATGGGTTGGATTTCGTTAAGTTGTATGCGTTAGCATGTGCTAAATTAATGCTTTGTGAAACGCTTTATGTTGGTTAAATGTTGCCCTTTAAATTTTGCCAAGTTCCCTTATTTTCTAAAGTTTTCCAGTAAAAGTGTGTTATTTGACCTCCTGAGAAATGTGCATCTTCTTCTCCAATGCCCTCTCTCAAGGTATAAAAGAACTGAAGGCACTTCAGATATATCTGGCAGTCAGAGTTTTGGAGCCTTGTATATTTTTAAAGTAAAACTCCTTTGGTGAGCTCGTAGCTCAAACCTGGGTCGTACACTTCCAATACTGTTGTAAATGATGTCTCTTCACCACTGTGGGGATGCAAAACTGTAAGGACATAAGAACACTCGGGCCACGTCTTCCTTTCCAAGGTCTTGTCCTAGAATTCAGCCATAACAACGTCCTTGTTAAAGCAGATCAAATACATCTGTGCTCCTGAATCCTAATGCTGATAAATTCTCCCAAGAATTGTTTATACATCAAAGTTGCTATTATAAATAATTTTTTGTTCACGGGGTTACAAATTGATAGATGAAAAGTAATGTTAAACTCGTGAAGTCACATGATTTTCTTAAAATTCATTGAATAATTAGAAGATAACATAACTGGTTACATTTACAACTCTTAAATACTTAACTTTTCATCTTAAATTCTGTCATCTTATCTGAGGGCAAAAGTGATACATGGAGTTGATGGAAATTATCAAGGAGGTCTGGACAATGTACTTTTCCCCTCACATAACCCATTGAATTTTACACAAGCAATGTAAAACTCTATATGTTTGTGTGGTACTTTCTGAGCATTCTTGTTACTGTGAAGACTGTCTAAAACATGGAATCAGTTCAGTCATTGGGAAAATGAGGCCCTAGGAGAAAGAACGCAAAAAGGCAACCACATAGTCATTTGGAGTTTATCATAATGTATCAAGAATAAAATTACTAGGGAACAAATCAGGTAACACAAGCATCTAATACTGCTTTAGAAGACCTAATGTCTGCTATTCAGCTCACTGTCCGGAAGGGTGCAAGGCCGATTTGTGTCTTGTGCTATATCTACACAATCAAATGTGATTGAATACATTAAGGCTTCTGAAGTACCACTGGATACCTACTTTTTGACACTAAATAGCTCTACAGAGACCATATTAACTCTGTGCTTTTCCAAAAGAAATTTTATTTCCTTGCTTTGCCAGCCACTTTTCCTAAAAAAGAAATATCACTGCTTTACACATCATGTTGAAAATACAAAATGTAAACACACACACTTAGTGACACTTTTAAAATGTTTAACCATTTTTTATACCCTATACTTTTATTCAGAACTGTACAAAGAATATTGATGAGAAGATTGTACTTGAGATTTTTGTCTTACCAAAATCCGGGCAAAACAACAAATAAGAGGAATTTCATTCCTGTCATTTCTGAAACCTAGTTTCTCACCTGAGGAGATCTATTAAAATTGGAACAAGCCTAGATATTTTTTCAGTTTTTATCTTAATGAATTCTTGTCAATATTCTGGATTTTTTCTTTATTCTAATTGTGATGCCTTCTTTTCAAGATCTCTTTTGAATCAGTTGTCTTTCCTGCTACACACACAAAAAGACAGAAAAAAAATAAATACAGAAATAAAAAATCAAACCCTGACTTTGACATTTAGATCAAAATGTTTATTACTATGTGCTGATAATCACCTCTTCAAGAGAGAAAGATATATTGTGCTACAGAAGCTGAATTTCAAATTCCAGCAAAATGGAAAAAGGACTGTGTACCATATAGTTATATGCTTCCTGTATACCTATATCTTTGTATTGCAAAATAAAAGGACATGAAAGTTTTTCACAACTTTTCAGAGTAGTTATTGAGAAAGGTAGAAATATTTACAGTTCATCTCCCTTTACAGAGTGAGTTCTATCTTATCTTTGTCTATATGTCTGGTTATTTTCGAATGCAGTTTATAAAGCAACATATTCTGCTCTGAGATGACTACATTAAAATGTGTCCCTCCAGAGCAATATACTTTGCTGACACAGCTGGTTACTTGGTAACCCAGGGAGCTGAAAGATGATGTTTGTTTGAAATTAATGTTTGTCTGGTTTTATAGTACCCTATAAAATGTGTAATTCAGCATATAAAATTTTGAGAGCAACAGGTATGGTTGCACAAAAAAAAGCAACAAATATTTTCAGAGCTAAATTCGTCACTGTTTTTTCTTCCATTCTACAGAGGTAAAAGTGATCTTATTTCTTCCAATACACACTTGGGGCATTGCAAAAAAAAAAAAAAATCAAGTCTCACACAACCGGTCATACACCCCTAAGACAGAAAGGGAAGAAAATTATTGGTTTTTACTTCTAAAAAATTTGAAGTTCTCCAAATAGCAAGTGATAGAACAGGACCAAATGTCCTCCAGTTGCACCAGAGGAAGTTTAGAGTGGATATTAGGAAAAATTTCTTCAGTGAAAGGGCTGTAAAGCATTGGAGCAGGCTGTCCAGGGAAGTGGTTGAGTCACCATCCCTATAAGTGTTCAAAAGACATGTAGATGTGACACTTAGGGACAAAGTTTAGTGGTGGACTTGGCAGTGTTAGGCTAATGGTTGGCTCAGCAATCTTAGAGGTTTTTCCCAATCTGCACAATTCTGTGATTCTATGATCCTGGTGCTAAAGGCTGCTAAAATCTGCAGCGTGCATAACCAAACTATATAGACATTAAATGGAGGGTAATTCTATGCTGATCACTTCCATCTACTCAGTTCATGAGCCTATCAACCACAATTTCTAGAAACGATTTTTTGAGATGATATTCATTTTGATGTGCAGTGATGAATCAAACGCTAATCTTTCCAAGGTACCAGAAAGGTTTACTTATGTAAGTGATGCTACTAGTATTGAAGAACCAAGTTACATGAATAAATTTTTGAAGTGTTGAATTCAAGGAAAACTCTCTACTTCTGTGCACTTTATTTTTTCAGAAGCTATGTATTTCTGAGAAATTCTAAATGTCTTTAAAATTCTGCAGCAGTTTCTGAGTAGAGTTTGATTCTGACACTCTACATAAGCATAATTGAATTAGTCTACATCAGGTTGGATTCTGACACTCTGTCTAAGTGTAATTGAATTAGTCTGCATCAAGTGGCTATCAATGGTAAAAACAATACATTTAAAAAATCACCTAAAATAATGTTTTTCAACCAGCTGTTAAAACAAGTAATTTATTTGTTTTATTGCACATTTGCATAATAGGGCAAACCAGAAACTCTCTGTAACAGATGTGCTGGTGGCAGGGAGATTTGATTACTGGCATCTATTATTAATCACTGCACAAATCTTAAATGATTTGTTTCAACAGTTTGATCAATTTACATCACAGTACTTGCATTTATGCACAAAATGTGAAGATAAAACATCTGTCTACACCTTTACCAGAAGCACTGATTTTTTAATAAGGTTGAAGTTTGTGTTGAGGAAGACATAAGAGACTAACAACTTTTGAAAAGAAGATTCCACTGTTTCAGAGAATAATTCATACCTGAAGGCATTTCATATTGGCAATAATATCTGTATGGTGCTTTTTTGACTTGAAAAAATAGGAAAATAATTTTCCAAGGCTATCAGAACTTTCTCAAAATTTTTGCCAATTAAATTAGAGACATTTTTATTATGTTATGGGATCTGTTCTCAAATTGAGAAATTATAATGCATAGTTTCATCATTAAAGATCTTGAATTTTGTACCAAGTTTCTTCTAATTTAAAAAATTACTTGTAAATTTCTAGTGATTAGAAAAACAAATACTTTATTTTATGAATATTATTTTATTATTTTAATGGTTCCAAAGGAGGCAAAAGGATTCATATGCAGCACAACTGAAGCCCAGCGTACAAATGGAAGCCCAGCCTACAAATGTGTAATTTAATATGTTTCAGACAAGATCTTTACTCTTTCTAGATAAAGGTCAAAACTTTAAATTGTTTATATTTGTCTCATTAATGCATCTGAATTACTGGATTGTTTATCATTATTCTTTGAGTAACTAAGGGACACTTCCAATCAACTTCCTTTGTCCTTATGGGGGACTCCAAGTTGCCAGAAATGAGAACATCACACAGCTAGTTCAACCCAGGCCAGAAAATTTATAAAAAGCCTGGATGACAACTTTATGGAGTCTAAAATCTCTGCTGACAGGGGGAAAAGTGCCAACAAACCTCAGCTCTGGACATGAGGAGACGGAATTAGTAAGTGAGATCCCCTGGGAATGTTTCTGCAGGTACTGGGGTCTACCAGTGCTGGTCACTTTTCAAACACCCCTAAGGGCACAGGAGCAGGTAACTCCCAGATATTGGAAGTCAAACAGATGAGGCAGAAGGCTGGCTTGGCTGAACAGGAATCTTCTCTTGGAAATAAAGTTAAAAGGAAGGTGTATACTCAGTGGGAGCAAGGCCAGGTTTCACAGGCAAAATTCAGAGATTCTGCTTGCCGCTGTAGGGAAAAAATTAAATGAAAAAGGCTGAAGCACAGTGTTATCATGTAATTTCTAGAAGATAGAATCTGGAGGCAGATTGGTTTCTAACTTCGTAGTGCTTCTGAGATCAAAAGAAGACATTCAGCTATCTCTTCGTGGTCCTGTGTCCCAGAGGAAGTCTTAGGCATCACTCTGTATCTGTTGTTGTCTGTCTGCACAGGTGATGTGATGTGCCTCTTTCTACAAAGTTCAGGTGGTTTCTGAAGGTCAGTTACCTCATAAACTGTACGGAAGATGGTATTGTTGCCTAGGGGTTAAATTAATTTGTACCTGCTGACTACATTTGAAACATAAGCTGTATATGGGCAAGGAAAGTTAAAGTGTTCCAGACCTAATGGCTGTAAATATGAAAATAGGAGTCTTTTATGCCATATAGATGATTCTTAATTGAAAAGGTCTGCCCAAGATCTGTTGAAGGTACCTGCAGTTCTTCTCCAGGAAATAAATGGATCCAATCAGTGTTTCTAGGTTTTATATATCACATAGATCAGTCAGCTGCAATGAAACATAGAAGAGTTAAAAAATGATTTTGTTTCAAAATACAGGATTTCAGATATTGTCTAACTGACATTGTAATAGATCACACAGATTTTACTATACACCTCAAAAAAGTGAAGAAAGTACATTTTCCATTCATTCCCTATTAAATTGGCAAATATTTTGACCTAATAACGTTCAAGAATGTTTCAGCTCCAAGTTAAAAATACTGTTTGCTATGCTTGCCCTTATACTTTCATACACACTTATAACAAATATTTATTTTTCTTCTTTTTTAATGTTTATTATTAGAATTATTGTTTCTTACAAGTGAGTTTAAGGTATAGTTCTTAATTCTAAGCATTCAGTAGGTATACACTTCCTTTGCATCACCTTTTCTTAAAAAGCACTAAGTGTTGTCTAAAATCTTCAGTTTTATCAAGCATTAAAAATATAATTCCAGTTGACAAAACCTTCCTTTTGAAGTTTTTGCAAAGTATGCTTACAGCTTCCTGGGAGGGGGCAAACCCAAACAGCAAAACCAACACACAGTAGCAGATGGAAACACAAGAAAAGGCTGGTAAGTCAGAGTTATGAGTGGTTCAATAATTCCAATACGAGCTATAGGACAAAATGTCTTAGAGAGTAAGAGGTTAATACAATCCAGACAAAAAACTTAACTCTGTTACAGATACACAGCCATCTCCAAAGTCATTACTGCAGTTGCCTGAGGTGTCTGCCAAGGAGCCAGATGTCAGTCCTCCATAACTTAGTGTGTTATGATTGTCATTTAATCTGAAGGAGAAAGAAACATTGTGTTTAGATGCAACAAATACAAAGCCTAGACTTAATAATATTCCCAGTTTGTTTTATAAAATCATAAAATGTGAATTTCCAAGGCCACCTTTAATGCTTAGGGCACCTGGTTTCATTGTATTCAACAGATAGCATTCTTGTTTGCAGAACGTTTATATTAGTTTTGGTTCTCTTGGACCTATAGACTTTTATGCATAGAAACTCCTTCATATTTTAATACTACATCCCAGAAGAATGTAACATACACTCCTGAGGTCATGCTATAACAACACCAATCTGACAGACTGTGGCAAAACCATTATGTTATTAATTTAGTAAGCAAGGACTTAGGTCATTGATATCCTAAGTTACCAGACCTCTGTAATTGTGCAGGGCTTGGGGACACTGAAAAGAAATAAGGATATTGATGCTTTAATTTCTAAAACTGAAAGTTAAACACCAAATTAGCCCTAACATTAATCCAACAGGAGAAACCAACTCCAAATAAAAAAAAAACAAAAACCAAAAAAACCCCAATTGGCTACATTGTCACCAGCTTTTTTCTCAACGCTGCAGGCTCTGCAGCATTCAGGAATAAACTAGTCTTACAACACTTTCCATTTCAAAAGGTATTTTCTGTTTACCATATCTTTGAGAATAAACTGGTAAACTGGTCATTGGAAGTTCTGGGTTTCCAATCCATAACTGTAGCACCAAACCTAATCCTAACACATAGATAAAATTAAAAGTCTCATCTATACAAAATAAATGAGAAAAGATATTAGCTTATATCAGAAAGAATGCTGTCGTCAGCTGAAGCCAAGGACTTACCTTTTCTATTGTTCCACTAATGAGTTTTCTAACTATAAAACAAGGTTAGGGTTGGGATTGGTGTTTGGAATTTATATCTATCTGCCTATTTTACTGCTTCATGCTATACATCCCCAAATAAGGAAGAGATCAGATATTGATTGGCACCAAGAACTTCTGTTATTGTTTTTAATGGTGTTATATTTCTTCTAGTTATAGCTAAAGTTAAGACAAGGGCAACCAGACAAGACTGTACATGCTGCTTAAAGCCAAGGATTTCTTTTCTTCTTTCAATTGGTCTTCTGGGCCTAGTTCAGTCTGGGAAAAAAAGAAGTCTCAGGAACACAATTTTTAAAATCAATTTTTTGTCAACTCATAAAACAAGAAAGAGAATTAGAGGGCCTTTTGCTGTGTTCTTTTTTTTTTTTTAAGATTTGGTGAAAACATTTGGGTATAAAGAGACTTGGTCTTATTTTAAAAGTGTAGTGATTATTTTGAATATGACCTTTCAGTAGTAAATAGTTTTCATCATAGAATGGTTTGTGTTGAAAGGGACCTTGAAAAGCATCTAGTTCTAACGCTCTGCCATGAACTGGGACACTTCCACTAGACCAGGCTCCTCAAAGCCCATCCAACCTGGCCTTGAACACCTGCAGAGATGACGCATCCACAACTTCTCTGGGCAATCTTTTCTGCTTTCTCACCACGCTCCCAGTAGAAAATTTCTTCCCAATATCTAACCTAAATCTACTCTCTATCAGTTTAAAATTATTACCCTTTATCCTATCACTGTATTTCCCAATAAATAATCCCTCTTCAGTTCTCTTTTAAGCCCCCTTAAAGTACTGAAAGGCCACTATAATGTATCCTCAGAGCTTTCTCTTCTCCAGACTGAATAACCCCAACTGCCTCAGCCTGTCTTCACAGGAGAGGTGCTTCAGCATCTTTATCATCTTCATGGCTCTCCTCTCTATCCTGACAAACAGGTCTGTGTCCTTCTTATGTTGGAGGCCCCATAGCTGAACATAGCACTCTAGATGAGATCTTACAGGAACAGAATGCAGGGTCACCTGCTGTGACCTGCTGGTTATGCTTCTTTTGATGCAGCCCAAGACATGGTTGGCTTTCTGGGCTGCAGGTACACATTGCTGGTTCATATGCAGTTTTCACTGACAGTGATACAGGAATGGAAAGGACTCAAGTCTCCTTCATCTTGATTTAGATAACTTCTTGATCTTGAACTAGTCTGCAAATATATATTAGATAAAACTGATATGAAATCACTACCATTAGTCTGCCTTTCTTGAGCCTCCTTTCAGGAAGAGAATATGTGTTTGAACGAGAATGTCCATTGTCTGTATTAAGTATTTAAGATGTAAAGATGTGTAAGATTTAAAACACCCATCCTCCATGTTAATGTAGAAGGAAGGTTAGGCAGTCCTTTATTCAAAGTTCTGTTTCCAGTGATTAATATCTTGCTTTTCTGCAATGAAGATGGTGAAGGGCCTTGAGGGGAAGTCATATGAGGAGCAGCTGAGGTCACTTAACCTGTTCAGCCTGGAGAAGAGGCGACTGAGGGGAGACCTCATCCCAGTCTACAACTTCCTTGTGAGGGGAAGACGAAGGGTAGACACTCTTCTCTTCTCTGTGACTACGAGTGACAGAACCTGAGGGAAAGGCCTGAAGCTGTGTCAGGGGAGGTTTAGGTTGGGTATTAGTAAAATGTTTTTCATCCAGAGGGTGTTTGGGTATGTTAGAAAACAGATTAGTTATTATTGGGTCAGAACCACCTTGTGGGGGTAGTTTGATGGGTCAAATAAACCATGCTGTCTGGGGGGGTGAGGGGCCTAGGCTTGCAGCCAGCATGGCCACATCCATGCAGAGCACATGGCAGGGAAAACCATGTGACTGGGCTGTAAATCAGTAAGATCCACCCACACAGCACCCCCTGGAGCCTCTAACACTCTGGCCACAATAGCCACAGTATAAACAGGCTTGCATGAGGTCTCCAGCTGGCTTTGGCTGCTGCTCTCCTGACCTATTAACTTGTGACCTTCATAGTGGTAACTGTATGTTTCTCTCCTCTATTTCTCTCTTTATTTTATCTTCTCATATTCTCCCTTCCTTTATTCTTGTCCCCAGTTCAAACACCTATTTTCTGTAATTCATTTAAGTTGTGGGTATTTCACCCTAGGTTAGTGTTTGCCTAGTAACTTGCAATTAAGTGTAATGCTTTGGTGAATTGAGTTCTTTGTACTGGGTGCTGTACAAAACATGGAAACATGCTTTTCCTTGGTTTGCATGTTATCTCTGTAAAATCCTTTTTGGCAAAACACCTATTTTCTCACCAAATTAAAAGAAATAGCTTAGAAAAAAGCTGTGTGGCTTCTTCTCTGGATGTGAACTTCAGGTATCAAAAAAATCAAAAGGCTTTGCAAGAGTTTGTGTAAGCAAACTCTCTTGAAGTCTGAAATTAAAGTGTAACACCCAGTAAAAGCATGGAGCTTATGGACCAGGATGTAACAGGGCACTGGAATAGGCTCCCCAGAGAAGTGGTCACACTACCAAGCTTGAGGGAGTTCAAGAAGCGTTTGAATGATACTCTCAGGCACATGGTGTGACTCTTGGGGTTGGTCCTGTGTGGAGCCTGGAGTCGGACACAATGATCCTTGTGAGTCCTTTCAACTCAGCACATTCTGTGATTCTGTGCTTCTGTGATATGTGGAGAGAGCCAGAATATAAGTACTGTAATTTCCACTCTATAGGGGAAGTTATATAGGATCATTTTTGTTAAAATGGGTCTGATGTGACCCTTTCTTGGCATTTCTCATTTTGCAGTATAAAACGGCAACACTTCAAGTTTCAAGTATCCACAATAATTACAACTAGATTGCAGCTTTTCTTGTTAATAATGTCATAGAGTGAAAATCACATTATGACATGTTTTAAATGTTTTTTTTGTTACACCATCTTGTAGTTTTGTTCCATATATTTCCCTTGAAAATCCTGAAAGTCAAACATGTGAAGAAGAGGGAGGTGCATGTTCTGTGAAAGTGAAATTTGCTGCTGAAAAGGAAGATGTTGACTAGTAGGAATGCTCTGAATCTTGAGGTTTGTTCAAGCTGTATTTCTTGGCAGACCAGAATTTACTGATATGATAGAGCTGCCTTATGCAAAAGGATCATGAACCTATATTCTGTTCTGAATGAACACAGCAGGATTTAAACATGCACACAAATCATAATGACTAAATATCAGTGACTAAACTGTGCTTGTGAAATATATGCACATATGTAAAAAGGCAGTTGTGCTGAATCCATGCATATGCATGAACAACTGAATAATTGTATGTGCCGGCTACCACCAGTGTGTGAAATTACCTGTTTTGCAAGTGTAAATTAGTGTTTTGCATGCCCATTTACCTGTTTGCTGTCCTTATATTTGTTGTGTGCAAGTTAACTGTCTGATAATTTGTGTCTTAGGATACAAACAAAAGAACGAAAGAAAAAAATTAATTTTAGCAAGAGATAGAAATGTAAATCTTTGTCATTCTTATACTAAAGATGTAATATTCATGTCATTGAGTATTTGCAAGACATATTATAATCATATAGTGTTAATGCTATCCTCCATAACAGCCAGTGCTTCAGAACATTTACGTGGAGATTTATGCAGTTAGTTGCACAGTTCAAATAACTAAAAATTTCAATAAGAATATAACTGTCTTTTTAATGCTAAATTTTTAAAATGTACTTCATGTAGAATAAATAGAACTCTAAATAAATAAGATATCCGAGGTAAAAAAACTCCATGAAAACTAAAAAAGAAAGGTATAGAACAGATTTGTCTCTGAAATAGTGTAAAATTGAAAAATATTCTGTAATCCCTAAATCTGCTTTTTATTGACTCTACAATTTATTTATTACATATAAGTCACAATAGCACTTATGCATTTAAGTTCCGTTCTCCCCGGCATTACAGCACTTGGCATTTCCGGAGCAGAACAAAATGCTGATTTCTGGTTTCATTCACTTTTCTTGGTGAGATATTAATGCATTAATGCTACCACCTGATCTGCAGGTAACTATACATTACTATTACAGGGATCACAGCACTACCATTTCTAGTTCTCCTAGTAGTCTTTGAAACTGTTACAAAATGTGTAATTAATTTTCTTTAGATGTAACTGTTACAGTACCCCTCCAAAGACAGTGCAAACTACAGCAAGCTACAAATATAAATAATAATTTGGAAATTGATAGCACCTTGTGTTTTTCCTGTTGAACTACATGGCAGCAGTCTTACTTGCAAATCCTTGTTGTATTCATTCAGGACAATGAATTAATTGAAGTTGAAACAGTCTCTTGTTTAATTTTCTTACAGTCTCTTGAACTGTTAACTGCTGAAAATACCAACCAAGACTTGTGTCAAGGTTTTTTTGATATCCTCTTTAAAGATTGAGGTATCAATATGTCTGACATAGCTCTTCCCTCTCCCCACCAAACAGGATTAAATGGCATGATGAGCAATGCTCAGCTACCAGTACCAGGCAATAAAAGAAACTTTTTAATTTGTTCAAATCTCTACAATAACAGACCCTTGAGCAAAACTCTATGGACCTACTTCTTAAAGAACATAATACACATGACAAAGCATCCTACATTTTTCCTGGGTCTAACAGATTTGCCAGTGCTTCCCAGCTTTCCCAATTGCTTTTTCCAGCACTTCTGTGTTTTTCCTGAACCTATGTAGAAGGCAGTTTTGGAGACAGTTTAGCACAGGCCATCTATGAGAATATCGGTGCTGAATACAAAGATTCCCCTGGGGAGACCATAATCGTTTGCATGAAATTCATTCAAGGTAGAAGTATTGAGCCCTGAAATCTTCTGTAGGCCCAGGGTTCCTCATTCCCTGTGTTTGAAAAGTCCAAATCAAGGAGGAAGATGAATTTTAGGTGGATGAAAGGAAATAGCTTCTTTCTGTAGTAGAGAAAGGGAGAAGCTGGAGTCAGACTGTCTACAAACCTAATAGTTGTAAGTATTCCTGCTTGCTCCCTAAAGCTAGGAGTGGTTCTTACAAGAGAAATAGCTCAGAAGACATTTGCCTTTATAAACCTTAGCTGGGTATTGCCAAAGATATCCCTGGGAAGTCCAGAGCGCTGATGGCCCATGTGACACAGCTCAGACATTCAATATTGATGTGGAATTCAAGGGAAAGTATTTCCATTTGAGATAACTAACAAGTGTCTTCCCTCTCCTTCCTCCAAATTGCCAGTTGCTAATTCTCTGGACCCACAGAGTAAGTACTCTGTTAAATCTACATATTGCTTCACTGTCTGTTAAATAATAAAGTAAAATTGATCATAGTCAGGCTATGAAATAAATTATACATTAAATCTCTGTTCTAATAATGTGGAATTAAAGAATTAGTTTGTTTATGGTTTATTTTTATCATGCTTTTAATTTGTTGATCTATAAAATAGTTTATAACAGTATCTTGTTTACTGAAAAGTGTAGAATAGAGAAGCCCACACAAATGATGATAGCATCTTATTATCATTCAGTTTAGTTCAATGAAAAGGCCTGCATCAAAGGGTCTAACCCCAGAGGATTTTCCTAAGTAAGATTTATTCTTTTCTACTTTAGTCTCCTTTTTTTCCCTGAAGCAGAGGAGGTTTTGGATGTTTTTAGCTCTGCTGTTGTTTCACTTGTATAATGTATATTATACCTTTGAATTACCTCAGCATTGTCAAGGTTTCACAAATCTTGATTTGAGCTAACTCAGCCATGAAAGTATCTGAAAAAGTAAGTTTTTAAGGTTGTAACAAACATTATATTTAATGAGTACAGTGCACATGTAATGATGCACTGAATCAGTATGAAGCCTCAAAAAATGATTTCTGTTGGCACTATAAAAGGAATGCAATTTTTCTTGTTGAAATACCATTTTTCAGTTACTGCATGACTGATGTGGTAATTATCCCCTACACCTGGGATTTAAATCCAATCCTACAAGCCCATTTTCTGTTTGCAAGCTGTCAGACTGATGCATAGTCTTTGTTCTTATCTGGCAATAGGCGAGGAATCAGTAATTCAGAAACAACAAAGCCACTGATGGGTCATCATGTAATCTGCACTGAAAATTGCAATCTGTAATGAGATTGGAAACACAGATGAGGAGACTAAAACTGATTACTTACTATATCTAAAAATTTCAATTTTATTGCACAAATATGATCAAACTAGCTTATAAATTTGGAGAATAGTTGAGAAAGAGTAAAGATTACTTTTAAGTTAGGTGAAAAGGAGATAAGTTATCTAAATGTAAATTATTTGTTTTACAGCAATATGATTCATCTCCAAGGTGACTCACATCTTTACATTATTTTATTCTCCATTTCAGAATACAGTACATCTGAAATTGATTAGTTGATCAGTTAGAATTGGTTTAAGATACTCTTTTCCCATTAAAAAAACAATAAGTTCAATAATTAAAATAAGAGAAATACTGAAGTCAGTCAAATTTTATATTACAGACTTGGAAGGCATGAGCTGCTTCTCAGCAAAATAAACTTCACATATGTTAAGAATATAACTTTTTTTGATGCTCCTGACTTCTTTAGCTGCCTGACAGCAACTTACAGGTAGGTGTTAAATTGTTGTTTTCTACTCAATACCGTAAATTGCCATTTTATGCACTGATGAGATGATGACTAGTATGATGAACAAAAATAAATTACCACAGATATTTCCAATAGGGTTCTGACCAAGTAAATGCCTGAACAAGGGAAAAAAAAGCATGATTTTTCCAGTTATACAGGACATTGACTAAGACTTTCTTTTGTTCAAACTTTCTTGAAGATATCTTGTACTTTTCTAATGTAAGTGTATTTTTTATTTTTCCCAAATGTAACCTTGGGCCCCAGAAGATACTGAGTTCTGCAGTAGTGGTCAACATGTACATTCCATTTAATCTAGAAAAGATAGAGCTGCCCAAGAAAACAGATGCAAATCTATTTTTTTTGTGACAGAATTGGATAATCAGTCCAGAAAAGAGTTTAGAGGCACAAGAGCCATTCAGAATACATACTTACTACAGTACATGATGTACATAGGCCCATACCAACTGTTTATTTATCATATTCATGTAGACGTGTTTAGTCATGAATCTGAAACTAGTTTCAGCTCTATTTTATTTCATTACTTTGTTTCATTATTTCCTTTTGTCTCTCTTGCATTAAGTTTGTAGCCAGTAATTGCCTTTGGAATATATTTGCCAGCAGCCAGAGTTCATTAATGGAGTTCTGCCATGGCTTTGCATGAAAATGGTTGTGGATGCTGATCAGTTCCTTGCCCATAACAACATGCTCCAAACACTTCCAGTGATAAAACTCCTTAAAGGGTTTAGGTATAGAGACATTTAGTTCATAAGTCTCTAACTTGTTTGGGAAGGTGCCAAGATGACCAGTTCAGCTGTGGTGGCCATATATTCTAGCAGGGGATAAGGAGACCATAGATCAGGTTTAATTTTTTTATGGTTTCCTTTCAAGTGAACCCTTGGCCTTCTCCAGCTGTAGAATAAGTCCAAGGTGATACAATATATAGAAAGCAGGAGAGAAAATAAATTATTATAATAAATAATTGAACCATTGTAAAAATACATCCGGAATATCTGCTCATATGTGTCCTTCTAAATGGGAACTTTTGGAGTCCTTTATTTTTGCCTGCTATCATGTCAAGGACTAAAAACATGTACTGTCCTAATTCATTCCAGTTCTTCAAATTAATCCAGGGACTCTTACTATAATAGAAAATATAATAGCAGGTTGTAGATAGAAATGATATAATAAGCAGCTATATTTTCTCCTTTAAATCTGCACACCTGATATACACTGTGACAGAAGATACTTAACAGAGGTCATTCTTGATGTCCACAATTACTAAGTTTTAACTGTGAAGTCTTTAGTCTTATAATTTTCATGCAATCCAGGGGCTGATTTGAGGAATGTAGCATTTGACTGACGTGTACAGTGTTACCAGAGTTTACAGAAATATTGCAAAAATTGCCAACACGTACAAAAAGTATACATTCATATGTATACAGCAATGCATACAATAAGTGTACTAATCTGAATAAGTAGAGTGTATGTGATAGATTACAGATTTGAGTAAACTATCAGATAGTTTCTATGCTAAGACATATTGACTTTATATTAATGCAACCAAAATGTGTAAAAAGGGCAGACAGAGATTTAAATATATTCCACAGATCCTTACTTTGAGGCTGCTGGAGTGCCAAGTGGACAGAACTGCCATAATTCCAAAATAACACTAAAAATTAAGGTTTTATTTACAGATGAAATTATTCTACCAAATCAAAGAGCCATAAAAAACACAAACACAGTTACAATAAATGTGTAACTCATGCATGCAAAACACAGACTTGAAAAAACCCATTAACATATCAGTTGTCATTTTATAATTTTAATGTTTGTAATTAATTCATTACTGTTCATGCTGAAAGAGTGATAAAAGGATCATCTAAATGACTGTGTCCTAATTAACTTTTGTTTATCCTTATGTTACAGTCCTGCATATTAGGAATTATTCTTTTCAATAACCATATGTATTTTTAGCTGAAAACTGCAGAAATTAAGAAGAAAATTTGATATCAAAAGAAGAAAAAATGTTGGGACTAACTAAAATTGATCTAATAAAGTATATAACTGCTATGTAAAGACACAGTATTTGATAGATACTGGAGAAAATTGAGAGCACACTGAAAAATCAGTGGCAGGAGAAAGGAATAAAATATACTAAATTAGGAATATTTCTATCTACTAAATGCTATAAGCATATAAAAGAAATATAGAAATGAATCATCAATAACTGAGACATTCTTGACTGTTTCAGAAAATCAAGGTGATTTCATTTTCTGTCTGTCATGTATAAACAGAAACACACTAATTTTCTTTCAAAGGCAGCTTTTGAACTTGAGCTACCCACAGACTTTCATTATGTGTTGATGTGCACCATTATGTAGCAACAGTTAAGTGGGATGCATATATGTCAGTCATTTTCTATGTAAGTATTAGTGGTGGACTTGGCAGTGTTAGGTTTACTGGAGGATTTAGCCATAACAATCTTTTTCAACCTAAATGATTCTATGAATCTGTGATCGGTTTTACATTCAGTTGCCTTACATCCGGAAATTCCACCAGAATGTCCTGAAATATTGAGTCCTTTCAGGATATTTTATGCAATTGCTTTCAATACTGCTTTTGTTTTGTTTTTCTTCACCACAAAAACACATACTGAGTAGGCTGTTTTATCTCACAGGATTTTGTTTCATTTATCCCTTGCCCAGTATTTTCATTACCCATTCAAAAAGTTCATAGGCTTGCCAAAATTCTCAGCACATATCTGGTATGTCAAAAGAATTCAAATTCTTCTACCCATCTGTTGTTTGTAGATCTTATAGTTGCCACTTAATCCTAAAGACCAAATATGGTCAGTATGCAATTGGATTTGATGCTTGAGATTGTTTGTCAATGTAAAGAATGCAAAATTTAAGACACAACAAAAATAAAGGGAAAGTTTTACTGATCTGCATTTATGATTCAGGAAGATAAGAAATGAGACGGAAAAAAATCAGGAATGTTTCCATCCAAAGAAAATTAATTATACATTCAGATTTAAAAAAATTACTTTTACTAAAGAGAGAAATCTTAGGTGATAATATCAAGAATAGAGAATAAGATCTTAAATTCATATTTATTTTCAGACATTAATTTTCAAAAAACCTATGTGTTGTAAACACTGCTGAAGGATGGATCCCACTGCACTCTTTTATTTTGAAAAGATGTTATTAATGGTGTTTTGTGCCACATAAAAAGCATTTTAGTTTTTATACCTCTTACAACTAAATGTCCTTGAAACTCTTTCTTTTCACAGTCTTTCACAGTCACTAAAACTGCAGCTTTGGTAATGGTGTTGAAAGCTAATAGGTAGGTTTGTGTATAAACATATGCCAATTTAATCTTTGAAGAAAAAAATTAAAATAAGTTTCAGTGATCACTGATTATAATTCACCATCCAAATGATAATAATACATACTTTCATGTCTAATCAGATTTTGTGGATTGTTCAAGATTTATCCATATTTCAAATCCACCACATACCAGAATTAAGCTCTTTGCTTTGAAGGATGATATCTTGCAATGTTTCAGGTGTCATGGACAATCAGCCGTTGACGTCTAATGTTGTTCTCCTCTTGAAAAAATATGAATAGTTCCAAACAAAATTTTACAACTTCATGTCTTAGCTAATTTTACAAATTAACTAATGTGTTAGTGAAGAAAGAAAAGCCAGCAGACGTCTAGGTGCTGCCCTTGTCATTTTGACCATGTAAGTACTTCTTTATTCCGGAATGTCTGCTATTGAAAATATGGCCCAGACAAAAAAAATCAAACCTATATTTTCTCTTTCTAGAAAATTTGACACACCTTTGCATAAGTTTCTCATTATAATGTAATCTTGTTACAAAGCAGCAAGTCTTAATTCCTAAAAGGCATCTCTGTTTTGCAATCTGTTTGGATATAATTTGTCAGAGACTGATTGTAGTTTGAAAGACAAGAGACAGCAACTTGTCAGTATTGCACTGTGAAACTTTGAGTCAGAGTTCAGAAAGGGCTTTTTACTTATTTGTTTTACAGACATAAAGAAGCCTTTTGCAATCCAAAAACACACTGTGGGAAAGGGAGTTGATTATTTTGTCACTCAGCAATGCCATGGTATAATTTTATTTTTCATTATTACAACAGGAAGTCATGTTTTTGGAGTTCATTAGTGATAAGTCTAGCCTTCATTTTAGAGAAAGAAAAATAAAGATTGGGTACATAACAAAAGAGACGAGAAGAACTTGGCAGTTTCCTTATACTAAGAATAGTTTTAAATAACTTATTGGGAATTTTATTAAGAATTACATCTTGCAATTTGTCACAGAAATGTTACCTACAATGACAACAAGACATACCCCTCTCCACAGCAAACTTCATTTCACTATCAAAGAATAACAATGCCTGCAAGGTAGGAACAGAGCATTCCTTCCATTTCTCAACTCTGTCACATTCTTTTATGTTTTGTTCATAATGGCAACTGTCTTGCTTGATGTATTGTATAGATGTTCTCACCTGCTTGTTGTGATTCAGCTGCTAAATGAGAAGAATGAATATGTATAATTCTTTCAAAATTGCATTATAATGACACAGTCTGGCATATTTTATTTTATATCCCACCAGACCCTGATTATTTTATGAAGTTGGCATTCGAGTTACATTACTTGGTTTTTGATAGCTCTTGCCAACTTTCTTAATGTGAATGATAAAAAGTGATAGCAATGGGAAAAGTTTCTAAGTATAGACTGGATAGAAGACTAAGGAATGGGTACATTTCCTTCTTTGTCGCTCATTAAGACACAATAATAGTTTGCTTTAACATGTGAGGGTTTTTCTAAACATTTTTTTTAATGCCTGAGTAAATGACAGGAATAGTTTTGTCATAAATATGTGGGAAATCAAACATTTCTGGTTCTATTTCTTTACAGAAACTTCTTCTATTTTCCAGTACTTAATTGCCTCCTTTGGTGCCATGAAAGTATATTGTGCTAGTAACTCCAGTTTGTGATTGTTGTAGTTTAACAGCAGTCAGCCGCCAAGCACCATGCAGCCGCTCGCTCACTCCCCCAACAGTGGGATCAGAGAGAATAAGAAGAGTAAAATCTAGAAAACTTTGAGATAAAGACAGTCTAATAGATAAAGCAAAAACCACCACTGCAAGCAAAGCAAAACAGAGTTAATTCATTGCTTTCCATGGGCCATCAGGTGCTCAGCAGTCTCCAGGAGAACAGAGCCCCACACGTAACGGTTACTTGGGAAGACAGACGTCATCACACCAAACTTCCCCTACTTTTCCGCCCCAGCCTGATATACTGAGCATGATGTCATATAGTGTGGAATGTGCCTTTGGTCAGTTGGGGTCAACTCTCCCAGCTGTGTCTCCTCCCAACTTCCTATACATCCACCAAGTTCCTACTGCTCAGCAATAACAAAAACATCTCAGTATTGTTATCACGTCTCATGATTATCACTGTTTTCAGCACAAATCCTAAACAGAGACCCATACTAGTCACTGTGAAGAAAATTAACTCTACCCCACCAAAAGCAGCACAGTTATGTTTAGCTTTTTAATGATTCCTGGTGAAGCCATTATCTCTTCTATCCTTCTTTTTTTTTAAACTCTAGTTTTAGTTATTGTAACAGGAAAGTGGAGTACTTCATGAGTTGTTTACAGCAGCATTTAAAAAACAACCCATTTGAAAAACAGTAGGGGTTTAGTAGTAGTAATAGTAGCTGGTTTGAGTGTTTTTTAAATTTCATTTGTTTTAAATCCTACAGAGGTTCTCAAAATGCTAACTTGATGTACTAGTTTGGGCTGGGATACAGTTAATTTTCTTCATAGTAGCTGGTATGATGATGTAATTTGGATTTCTGATGAATATGGTGTTGATAACACACCAGTATGTTATCTGTTGCTGAACAGTACTTGCACAGGGTCAAGGCCTTTTCTGTTTCTCTTACTGCCCCACCACGTAGGCTGGGAAATGGAAGGGGACACAGACAGAACAGCTGACCCTAACTATCCAAAGGGCTATCCCAGACCATATGAGATTGTGCTCAGCAATAAAAGCTGTGGGAAAGAAGAAAAAAGGAGGAATGCTGAGATCTGTAGTGTTTATCTTCCTAAGTAATCATTTTGCATGATGAACCTTGAATTAGTGAATGAATTCCTTAGGTTTGGGTGTGGTTTTTTTTTTTTTTTTTGTATGTTAGCACTGCTTTTTCTGTACCTACTGAACTGTCCTTGTCTCATTCCGTGAGATCTCTCACTTCCAGTTGTCTCCTCTATCCTACTGGGGAAGAGTCAGTGGGAGGCTATGTGGGGCTGAGTTGCTAGCCAAAGCACCTAACCCACGGCACCTAAACATCCAAATACCAGACGTTGTTCTTCCTGATAGATGTACTGATGCAGAATTTTGGCTCAAACCTTTATAACAACAGAGGGATTTCCCTAAATACAGCCTAACATGAAGTAATGATTTGGAAGAAACCTTCTATTTATCTAAAGAATAAGAATTATGAAATAGCCTTCTAGAGTGCAAAACTGGCCATGAACCTAGGTGACTACAAGGATCACTTCTGATACTTTTGCGTTCTTTTCCTATCCATTAAGCACTTACTATTATTTTTTCTTATTTTTAAGCTGAGCCAATGTCCTTTATTTCCCTGATATACCACTTTGGTTCTAATTTCAAACTCATTGCTGATCTGTAAAGATATCTGACAAAACCATTCAAGGGTTACAGACTTTATGGATAGGGGTTTGGGTAAAGAAGTCTATTGTCTTTATGGGGTAGCTGAATCTGACCTGCACTAATGAGAGAACACCCAGAAAGCACATAATGGTGTAAATCCACTGAGGATGATGTAAGACCATCAAGGCATAAATACTGCTGGGGTTGTATATTGTAAATATGCAATGTCACTAAACAGAAGAATTATTAGACAATAAAATGACTCTGAATTGATTTGGCTGAATAAATTGTTATGTTTTAAAAATATGGTATCAGAAAAAGAATTTCAAAAATATGCTGGGTTTTGGACAGGGAGTTGCTAGGTTGTGAGGGTTTTTTTTTTTTGTTTTAGAAATTGGGGGTGGGAAGGTATCCTACATATTGCAACTGTTTAGAACTGTCAGCATTCTTCATTTCAGGAGTCTGTACCTTATGACTGAGTCAGTACATCCAGGAGAGAGATATAATGTGATCCTGAATTCAAAGCAAATTTAAAAAATCTCTGATTTTTACTGCACATTAGAATAATTAAATAGGAGATGGAGTGAAGATCTTAAGATGCAATTTATTTACACTGGCGTTTAGGCATCACCTCATTTCTGCCAAGATTTATGCATTCTAAAATTTCAGTTTTAATCTTCACAGTAGCAACTATCATATCACTTTGTCTTTTGTCTGATTTTACAAGTAAACCGTTTAGAATCTAGTCTGATACAAAGTTCATCACCAACAGACTCTTATTCTTTCAAGAATAATGACAACATTTGTCATCTTCTAGGAGAACTTTGAATAAAGTTAATCACATCAAAGACAATCCTAAAGCTTTCTCAGAAATTAAAGCCTTTGGGAGGTGTGTTTTGTGTTTTCAAAGCAACAACTCCATCATTTGGTATTTTTCCATAATATGCTTTCAGTTGTCCATCCATTTACCCTAAACTCTCCCTTTCCTATATAGTTTACAAAAAAAAAGATGTCTTGGTAAAAGGTAAAGAACTCTTCACTTTTACCAGAGTTAGAAAAAAGATATGTTGTAAAAATGAATTAAAACATCTGTACCAGCACTTTGAGATTAGTAATACCTTTATTTTACACATAAATTAATTAGAACGATAGATGGGTAAGAGAACACTATATCATGTACATACTACTACAAACTAAACCAAGCAATTTTTCTTTTATAGTGTTTCATGGAGTGGACCTCACTCTTACTTTGTAAAACTAGTACAAGTGTCAGAAAAAATCCAATTCCTTAAACTTTGTTTAGGAAAGAAAATGTAGCTATAAAAATGTGTTCAGATTTGTAATTCTGATGCCAGTAATGTCTAAATGTGCTGCTAAAGTTCAATCTCCCAGGGTCTAGAAGTAACTTTTGAAAACTATGACTCAAAATCAGATCTTCTCCTTCACATTCATATGGGAGAAGGCTGCAAAAATCATTTATTTGCTAGTTTTCCTTTCCTAAGTGGAAGTATTATTTCTACAGTTGTATACACGCAGATTGAGATCTAAAGGAAACCAATTGTATTGCATTCTTTCTATATCACAGCACCTCCTGTCCAAGTCAAAAATACACATTTCTTATAAATGTTATTTTATGTGACTTTTCTTTTATGACTGAAGTCAAGAGGTCTTAATGTCAGTGATTTTTATGTGACAGGATACAATCCAAGGATCTGATCCTGCTAATCACATGTCCTTTGTATATGTGTGACTAAATCTGCTTCTTTGAGTAGTTTCACTACAAACTTATTTCTGTTGCATAGTTTTCTGCTTTTGTAAATTAGCAGCTTTTTTTTCCCCAGTGCTTTGTTCTGATCATGCATATTTACTCTGTACTATTTTGGTTTCTCTAAAAAAGCCTCTGACTCTTATTTTGCTATATTTCTTTGTCCTCAATTTATTATCAGGTTATGATGTAATTAGTTCATATATTTCCTCTTCAACATCGTTAATCCATTAAATCCATTAAAGAAAGGCCTAATTTAACTATCTGCTGTATCCCAATAAATGTACCCCTGCAGTTTAATACTGGTTTTTCTACATGTTCATTTTTTACCCGTTCTAATGTTCTCTGTAATATTTCACATAAAAAAATCAGAGAAAATTGCTATCACAAATCCAGATATATGTCTAGATCTTCACTTAACTGTCTGAAACTGCTTTCTGTCATATACTCTCTCTTTTATTCAATTTAAAATCCTGAGTGACTGACAAGATCATTCCATGAGTCCATTTTACTTGCTTTTTTTTGTTTCTCCTTTCCGGTAGACATACTAGATTTGACAGGCTACCTGTAAGCTCAACAAAAATCAATGAAAAATTTTCCACAGTTTTTTTATTAGTTCTCCATGGTTTAGTATTCGTTCTGTTATTTCAGTAGTAAAAGAAGGGTTTACTAAAAAGACCATTGTGCAGTATTTCTTGTGAAAAGACTGGAGTATTTGCTCCCCTAGCCCCTTTTAATAGCTCTTCAGTAATTCTGAAGTCTTCAGGAAAAAATATTGCTTGTATAGTTGAGCAAATTCATTAACTTGTAATTCTTTGAAACATGTCATGCTTACTGGCTAATCTGATGCATAAAGAGAAATTTTCTGATGGAAAATGAATTAAACTCTTCTAGTTAAGAAAACATTGCAGAAAAGATCTTAGATTTTAAACCTAGGAGAGAAGCTTACAGAAAATTGAAATAGCATGCAATAAAACAATTTCAGGCAGGTTGTTAATCCTGAGTAAAAAAAGGGGAAAAAAGGCATGTTAAATTTGAATGTAAACTATTAATGTGCTTAGCATACAGAGAACTGAACTTATGCCATTCAGTGCTAAGTGTGATAAAAGACTTTTTTGTAAATTACTATTTTGTGAAGGCTGAAAAATATAAGCCTTCTGCCCAAAAGAAGCCCAGGTAAACCTATTCTGTTGGTACTTCATGAAATTCAGTATCTAATGAAAGTACAAGACACATTTTTTGTAGTTATCAAATATTTATTATTTATATGTCAAAACCAGTTTCTTTTCGTAGCCACCCTCTTTTGAACCTTATTGACATTATTATCTGTAAAAGAAAGCATAGCCTCTCTTTTTCAGTCTGTTGTCAAATCAGCAGTTTATGCAACTTCCTGAAGTGCCACAGGTATGCTCACACTCAGTCTTTACCTCCCTAGACTATTCCCCTCCTTTCTTCTGAGGGGATTCTTCAGTTTCATCACATAACAGCCCTGTGTCATCCCTTCTTTGACAAGAAACTTATCTATTAGCTGACCTACTGCTTAAACAAATTAATTTTTGTAATATTAAACATGAATGGAGAAATGCACCAGCTATTTCTGTCAATTGAAACCAAGTAGGCATAACAATGTAAGCCTATCATACCAAAGAATGCTTTACCTATGACAGTGGATTGACTTTTTCTTTCCCCACAAACATGAACCTCAAATAAGATTTACAGATCAAGGAAGGAATTGTGCTGGCTTACTTTTGTTTTCTCTTACTGTCAAGTTTTCAGATTCATCCTGGCAAACTCAGGTTCAAACCACATCCTTACCTGAAATTTAATTGCACAAAATTAGCCACAAAAATACATCTTTTCAAAGTGCTCCATTATAAATGTACACATTTATGTATGTATATTATGTATCTCTCCTCTCGAAAAATGCACAGTTTGTAACAAGCAGAAAATTCTTCTGTGATTGAAATAGCTTATTTTTTTTCCAGCCTTATGGCTACCTGACATATTACAGTAACACAATCATAGTATGTTGAAATTTTCTGAACTCCATTTCCATCAGAAATTCTGTCACAGAAGGAGCAATTCAGAGCAAATGTTATAATACTCTTGAGGTTTCCAGGACTGAACATATTTCAGTTTCTTTCATACCCAGAAGAGGCCAGTGGCTCACCAATAATTGAAATACCAGTGATCCTCATCTGTTTGCCAATCTGCAAACTAAACAGAAGCTTAATCTACTTCTGTTATGCCAGTCTGTTGATGTTTTTGCAGCAATGCAAAACATTATGTGAACTGGCGGTGATTCACCCATTGGAAAGAGGTTGAGCCAAACGTCACTTTCTGCTTCTGGCAGCAAAGCAGGCTGTTAATACGCTTAGCTTCACGACAGACTAGGAAAAAAATCTCAGCTCTCAGCAGCATTTTACCAAAATAAAGTGTACCTTTAATAAAAATTAAAATGGTTTTGTCCATTGATGTGCATGACTCAGCACATTCCTCTCTCAGATGCAGATGGAAACAACATCCTAAAACTTGGGATGCATATGTGCATTCTGTTAACCTTCCAGGATGCCCTTCAGTGGGAACAGTTTTCACTCCTGATGATGCCAGGCTATTATCATTATCAGAAAACAGAACAAAAGAGTTCCTCCAGGCAGTGATTCTGGAGATAGTTTTCCAGGGGTGAAGGAAAAGGCACTGTTTTGAAAACTGATAGTAAGCCAATGATGCCTATTCCTACTTCTAAATAACCACCATTTCTGAATGCAATTTTTCACTCAAGTGAGTTCAATTATTTCACCCAGATGATAATACTGTTTTGTCATTTCTGTGGCCCTGCTATCAAAATGTATGTTACACACATTGTGAACATTCCAACATATATGCTCAGTTTCTTTTATCTGTACTTATGATAAGTCTGCTTATCTTTTTAAGCAGTAAAGAATAAAGCTTTAAAGATTGTTTGCTCTCATTATCTGTTATGCACTTTAAAAAATAAAAAAAAAAGAAAGAAAGGGGGAAGTCCAATTTCAAGTGTGTTCCCAAATATTACACTGAGTTAACACTTGTATTTGATTTTAGGCAAACCAGCAGCTCCTTAAACAGGATCAAAATGCATCTGAATCAAGGCCTTACCTAGATATAGGTACTATAAAACAATTATCTGATATAAACCATATTGAGATAGAAATGTAAGCTTCTCATAGACATCATTCCATGATCCTTTTGAGTATCATCTCTCCACAGATCAAACCTTGCTAAATTAGTCCTGCCTCAACAAAATTAATTTCAGTTAGATAATTAGATTTCATGCATTACAGCATTATTAATTACATTTTAAGCAGTAGTGTGGACAACTCCCTAGATCCAGTAGCTGATCACACTGATCAGGTATTGACTGAAACACCTCAGAACAGACTGACTCAACATAGCATTGAAGGATAATGTTAAAACTGGAAAACTGACCCAGGTTGCTATACAGCTGTGATAAAACAGGTGGTTAAACTGGTCATAATGAACAAGGAATATTTACTTGCATAGCCAACCGGATTTTTCCAAACCAGTTGAGTTACTGCCCATTCTAAAAATGCTCTCAATGGATATATGGATTGAGGAGGTCTTGAGTGTAGGCATTCTGTTCACACAGAAGTGGGGTGAAGGGCTTTGATAAGTATAGAGTGACAGAGACATGTTGCTCTTGAAGTAGCTGACAAATATATTTCAAGATTCTAGTCCTGAGATCAAATATGCTACTTTTACATTTGTATGTTGTGCGTTTACAAGTACCAGTGTGGATAAACCTCTTTCAATGAAAAACAAGGAGAAATGGAAATATCTTGCAGACTGCTAGGTAGTCAGCCAACTCTGCCAACATACCCTGAAACATAAACACCATATATTTTTAATTAATTTTTCAATACATCCAAATGTCTACTGTATCAAAATATTCAATCCTTTCATAAAGCAGGTGTTGTTTTTATCAACGTATGCTTTCATAATTATAATCATATACATCCTTTTTTTAGAATGTATCTTCAACATCTTCATAAATTACTAGGTCCCAAGGACCAGGAAGGATACTAAACGAGTTTGCAGATGACAGAAAAGCCAGAGGAGCGGTTGACTCCCTCAAAGGCAGGGAGGCCCTGCAGAGAGACTTTGACAAATTAGAAGACTGAGCAATCACCAGCTATATGACATTCAAGAACGGGAAGTGGCAAATTCTGCACCTGGGATGGAGAAACCTTGGATGTATGTAGAGACTGGGGAATGACATGCTGGAAAGGAGAGTCATGGAAAGGGACCTGGGGGTCCTGGTCAATGGCAAGTTGAATATGAGTCAGCAGTGCCCTGACAGCCAGGAGGGCCAACCATGTCCTGGGGGGCATCAGGCAAAGCATCATCAGCCAGTGACTGTCCTGCTCTGCTCTGCACTGGCGTGGCCTCACCTTGAATATTGTGTGCAGTTTCAGGCACTACGATATAAGAAAGATATTAAGCTGTTGGGAAGTGTTCAAAGGAGGGCAGCGAAGATGATGAAGTGCCTTGAGGGGAAGCCATTTAAGGAGCAGCTGAGATCACTTGGTCTATTCAGCCTGGAGGAGACTGAGGAGAGACCTCATTGCACTCTACAACTTCATTGGCAGAGGAACAGGAGGGGCAGACACTGATCTCTTCTCTGTGGTGACAAGTGGCAGGACCCAAGGGAATGACCTGAGGATGTGTCAGGGGAAGTTTAGGTTTGATGTTAGGAAAAGGTTCTTCATCCAGAGGGTGGTTGGGTGCTGGAACAAGCTCGCCAGTGAAGTGGTCACAGCACCAGACTTGACAGAATTCAAGTGTTTGGTTCATACTCTGGACCACATGGTGTGACTCTTGGGGAAGGCCCTGTGCAGAACCAGGAGCTGGACTTGGTGATCATTGTGGGTGCCGTCCAACTCAGCATATTCTGTGATCATAGAATTTTATAATTAATAATTTTTTATATTATGTATTTATATTTTATTATAATCTTATCCAAAATCAAATTAATATATATTGGAAATCTTTAAAAATATGTAATGGATTTGGACTTACTGCTTATCTTCTTTTGACTTGTTTCCTAGAAGCTCAACTCACTCATGAAATATCTTAAATCTCAATATTTATTCATTACTGAAAAAAATGAATAAAAAAAAATTAAGAATCATGTTGTCTATCTTAATTCAAAGCTTAAAAAGCACATTTGGTTAGACAAAATACATTCAGTCCTTTTAGCACAATTTGACATTTATGTTGCCCAAAACAGAAAAAAAATTCATTTCTACCTACTATCTGTAAATATTACGTTAACTAGAATTAAACTTTCTGAGCTATGCCTGTACTAGTATAAATTACATTTTCAAATAGACCTAGTCAAAATTTCTTTTACAGGGAAGGGAATTAGACATGTAAGGCAAACCAAATGAGCTGAACTTTGTTCTCAGAGAAAATTGGTTTTTCCTTTTCGATTTCATTTCAAAGACATCTGACAACTGTCACTTTGAACAAACTTTAACAGCACAATATCCTTTGTGCAAGTTTCCCCCTGTCAGGTTTTCCATTCCAGCAGGAGCTTAGAACAAAGTGTTGGCTGCCCTTTGAGTTGCGAACTTCGTCAGTTGAATGAACACTGGTATAGTGCAGTGAAATTGAGGGCATACTCTCTCTGTGAATCTGAACAGTGTACTCACTCAACAAATATAACTTCTCTGTCTTTTACAAGAATAAACTAACCATCCGTCCCTTCTCACATTTTCCCTGTTCTCCTGTGTTTACCGAAAATGAAAAACCATTTGAAAACCCACTTAGTCAAACCTAGGCGGGGTAACAAGCAGTCTTGATTGTAAACATATCTCTTTCTTTTACAGTTTTCCTATACAGAATGTATAGAATAAATCTGAATTTACTCATTAACCTTTCTAAAATCCATCTATGTGAAAAAGGTTTTTTTTTTTTAATTATTTTAAGAAAGCTCTTGAGGTCGTTGAAAAATAAAATTTAAAACAAATATATACTTAGAAAATCTGTAATCCTCTCAAAAGTGACTGAAATTAATGAATTCAAGAGATGAATCACATTCATGTGGAAAAATTGAGTCATCTGTACCTGACTAAGACCAGTGCTGTTACATATTCTTAGACGGCCGTACTCCCTTTCTCAGGAATGCTTATTAATGACCAGGTTTGAGAATGCTGTTTGCCATTATGCATAGTCAGACACTGTCACATCTTTAAGTGAGACATGGGTAGCGATTCTACAATATCTCTTCCAGCTCTATACCCAAATCTCACACAACAGAGTCAGGATGTTTGAAAAGCTTCATTAATAAAAGGGAAGCACACAAAGAGAAACTGTTTATGTTATCAGGTCCTCAGTGCATCTGCATTCCTGAGAGCTCTCCACAAATAAAATACAGTGGGACATTAAAATAAAATAAGTTTAGGAGACTTTTTCATACAGGTTTGGATCCTTGAGTTCATTCAGCGCTTTCAAACACAATTTACAAGGCTCAATTACTCACTAATTTCAGATACTGGAACAGGTTGCCAAGTTGTGGAATCTTCATCGTTGGAGATTTCAAAATTCATCTGGATATGGTCCTGGGCATCCTGCTCTACGTGGCCCTTCTTGACCAGGGAAGTTGGACCACATGACCTGCAGTGGTCCTTTCAAGCTTCATGAATTCTGTGATTCTGTGGAGAAAAAAAAAATAAATTTTGAATCTATTTTTAACACAAAAAGCCAAATTAGCAAAAAAGAAGAATCTAGTTAGACTCTAATTAAAACTAAAATTAATAGTGGTAGAAAATCTGCAGATCTAGTCACTGTAACTGAATGGGGTTCTGACATTGCAGAGCATATACCCAGGTGTTCTTAATTTTGTCATAAGTGCCAAACTGAAACATGGAATTTGCTGTATTGTCATGACAATTTCCTGAAACACCTGTGTTTGTCTTATATCTGTCATATATCAGTATCTGTCATATACCAGTAGCTAAGTATGCATCTGTTTGTGAAAATATAGAAAGTTTGTTGCTCTGACTGCCCTTAGGAAGAAGGTGCATCTCAAAATCAACATTTTTAATTCTTATTTGGAGCTGTTCCATCTCAAATTCTGGTTTGGAAGAAGTGAAAAATTTCTGTCAGGATCCAATTTCAGTTGTTAGTTTATTCCTAAAGTGTCAGTGACATTTAGCTTTGCAATTTTATGCCAAGATTGACACTGCTATCAAAATTTCATTCCTGATAGTTTTGTTTATGTTAAAAGATACACCTTTGCATCCTGGCAAAAATTTTTGTGAGAGACAATTTAGTATGCTTGTTAGGCAATACTGACAAACTCAAGTGTTCCAATAGTATAAGTGAAACCTCCTGAATATTTGTAGTTGGAATAACACAACTATTCTACATACTCTAATGCAGGATCATTTCAGATTCTTAATCTGTATTTGCATTTAGAGGGACACATTTGCATATTTCAGAATGAACACAGAGGCAAGAGGATAAAAACAGTCAAATATGAATTTACCTACATATTTCTTCTGATTTGGAGAGTCTATTAACTCTGGTGGCCTGCATAATTTATATACTGTTATATTACATGCAGAATTATTTCTATATTATTTTCATTCTTCAGTGGTCCTCCATTTCCTTGTACCCTCAGTTCCATCACCCATTTCCTACTTTCTGCTTTAAACTGTAAAAAGACATTCTATCATCCCTCAGACTAAGAGTGAAAATCCACCCTGCAGTGGTCCCTTCACTTGGTGTCACCTGACTTTTTTTTTGGTTCTCTTCTGTGCGGTCAGAGGTCCCATAGTCTTCAGGAATGTAGAAATGATACTATACACAGACATTTATTCTTTGCCAGAGAAATGGACCAGCAAAAACAATTCTTTAATCTTAAGTTTTTTATATGCATACAGGTCCTTAAAAATGTCCAGATACATTATAACAATGCAAACATCAACATGTTTGTGCCCTATAATATCTAGTTGCTTTAAAGTCTGAACATCTAATGAAGACTACAGAAAGCTACTGGTGATTTAAAAGAATACCTTGAGAAAAGATCATTAAAGTTACTAAATAAGAAAGAGAAATAAGAATATAGTGCCATTTCAAGCTGGTATAAAAGGCTAAAAATTGTTTCTGTTCTTTGTGTGTGCTTTATAGATAGATTCTATGAAGAATGTTTACTGAGAGAGGGATAAGAAGGGGGATGGGTCTAGCTTCTTTATTTTTGTTCATGTCTGTGTTCCATTTTGGTACTGCATTTATACAGTATTTATTAGCATTATATAGCTTGCTGTTTCAAGACATCTTGTGGTCAGTCATTGCATTTAACAAGAGCAGAGCTATTTTGTGCTTTCAATTCTTCTGTTAAACATAGAGTTTTGTTTGAAACATTAAACAGTAGAAAATGCAGTCTGAAAATTAACAAAAGCATTTTCTTCATGTTTGTTATGTGCTTAAAGAATTAGCTGACAATAAAAAAAGAGGAATATCTGAGATACTTACCTGAAATCTTGCCACTAACAAAAGACCAAAAGGTGGTATGATTTAAAATATTATAAAACCATACAGTGTATTCAAATTCATTCCCAGCAAATTTTACTGAAGTAAAAGACAGGTAGGAAAAAAGATTCAATAATTTACCTGTTTCACAACTAAAGTAAAACCTAATGATCTGGCATTTTCTTTCTGTATTATATTATTGGTGCTAAGCCAATTACATTTCAATATAGATGGCTTGTGTGCTTATATTTACATTTACATTCCATACGTTATATTTACATTACATTTACATTTTGTCATAGTTTGATTCTGTGCAAAACAGACTATATTATGACTAAAGGTGTCCTATTTGTCTTTCATTGCACATCATAACTTCCTCCATAGATTTTGAAAAGAAGTATTAATATCTTAAAGAAAATGGAAGAAGTTTTTCAATGGGACAAGTATTTTTTAATTATTATTATTTTATTCTGTTGATATAGCAAATATTCCTTCTGTTTAAACAGCGGTCATTTCTGACACGGAACCATATGGATATCATCAGGTTTTGTGGCAATCCACCTGCGTGAGAGAAAAAAGAATTAGAAGAAGAGCAAGAAGGATAAGATCAGGCCTGTTTGCATCCTCAGAACTAAGATACCTCAAAGACTTTAACCTTATTCTCTATATACAGCAGCCATGGGCTTAGTTCTACTCAGGAAAATGTGTAGAAGAATCTCTTGCTTTCTTCCAGAGCCTTCCACTTAAGCAGTATTGCAAAGCTCTGGAGGAATTTATGGAAAAAAAAAATTAAAAAAAATTGGTGAAACTATCATCTACTATTAGAAAAGAACATTTCCCCATTTTACCACTAGTTCCAAAAATACCCCTTCTGTAATTTCTTAGAAGAGAATTTGCTTTGAAAAATTATTTTAAAGTCTATGAACAGAGTTTTTACAGAAGTCTTGAGAGAGAATTTATTTCCATCTATAAATTATAGCTCTGTACATTAGCATACTGAAATAATACATGACAATACCAGCAAAATAATTTTTAGAATGGTGGATTCATATCTAAAAACTAAATTTGGCCATGATTACAGAGGGCCATAAATCCACCAGATTTACTGAAGAGATAGTTTTGGTGATAAGGGATTTCTTCATAGTTTTCTCTTGAGTTATACAAGTTATATTGTATTTAAGACTTTTGATTTGACTATTCTAATGCAAAAGACAGAAACATAGAGTATACAGAAATAAAACCTTCTGATAATACTCCACAATAAACTGCACTGAGGGGAATAACAGCAACTTCTTTTAGTACCAAAAGCCCCTTACTGTGAAAAGCCACGTGAAGTTATCTTTAGTGTCATTGCTTGGATCTCTGTTCTGGAAGCAATATTATTGTGGATCAACATCATTTCTTGACGTGAATGCCATCATCAATTTTTGGCAGCAATGCCATGGAGCACTGAGATAAGAGTACATGAGAGTACAACAGAGAAAGATTTGAAAAGACTGCATTTAGGCAAAACTTATTCAGTATTTACCAAGGTTAGAACTGTGTCCATAGAATCCCAGAGCCATATATCTGAGCAGGACAAAAAGTCAACATCAATGCTAACTTGCTTAAGTGTTTTGGTTTTTCTAAACAGTCACAATATATGAGATAGAAAGAAGACAGGAGTTTGAAGCCTTAATCAGTCACTTAATACTGTTGCCCTTTCTCATTGAATCTGCTTTATGAGTTAATTTAAAACTCACTGTACAAAACTGACTTATAATGATATATTTTGTATGTGCCACTTAAAAGAAAGTTTGGATGCACATAGTATTTTATGTTTATGATCAGATCTTTCAAAAACTGTTGAAAGCTCATATCTTCAAAGATACTTAAGCTCTAATTAAACAATTTTTCAGGTGGAGTTTTCTGTAGAAATATTTTGTAAGGTCTGGCCATCAGTCTTGTAAACGGTAATGGATTTTTTTTAGTACACGTATATCTAAGGCCAGATTTTACAATTATTAGGGAACTAGTTATACTGATCACCTGCCACAAAGATTTTCATAACATGGCTATGTTGTTTAGGTACTTCTGAAAATCAGCAGCTTTGGTACCAAATTACTTCAGAAGCAGCTTTTGTAATTAATAACTTTAGATTCTGAAAATTTCATCACAATACGTCACACAATGCATACCTGAAACATTGGCCTGTAAAACAGTAGAATATTTATCTGAGAAAATTTGACACTATTACAGAGAAGGTGTAGAATCTAATAGCATTGCCAAATTGTATTCTGGGCTGCATCAAAAGAAGAGTGGCCAGCAGGTTGAGGGAGGTAATTGTACCCCCGTGGTCCTCTGTGGTGAGACTCCACCTTTAGTGCTGCTCTGGAGTTCCCAACACAGGAGGCATGGACCTGTTGGAGCAAGTGACACAGAAGAGTGTCACTAAGTTGATCAAAGAGATGGAGCACCTCTCCTATGAGGAAAGGCTGAAAGAACTGGGATTATTCAGCCTGGAAGAGGGACGGCTTTGAAGTGACCTAATTGTGGCCTTCTGTGACCTGAGAGTAGCCTAAGGGAAAGATGGAGAGAGACTTGTTACAAGGGCATGTAGTGACAAGACAAGGGGAATAACTTCAAACTGAAAGAAAGTAGGTTTAGATTATGTATTAAGAAGAAATTGTTTACTGTGAGGCTGATGAAGCACTTGAACATGTTGCTCAGACAGGTTGTGGATGTCCCATCCCTGGAGGTATTCAAGGCCAGGGGCTCTGAGCCCCTGAGGATTGGAACTAGATGATGTTAATGTCCCTTCCAAGCCAAACCATTCTATGATTCTGTGATTCAAGTAACAGTTTTATTTTTCAAATATATGGTAAGAGTAGCTTTTGCAGGAGATTTTCTGTGTGGATAACATTGAAAAGTTTAGAAATCTCACAAAATATTCAACTCTTGCTGAAGATAAAGTAGCTTTTAATGATATATTCACCAATTTGACGGTATTTTTTTATTGTTTTCATATTGCACATGAAATTCTCATTTTCCTTCTTATCAAATCGGACAATTTTTGAGTTATGCCATTTCTGTCTGTGCTCCAAAGATAGAGCAGCTAAAAAATAAGACTTAGAAGTAGTTGCAGGTTTCACATTGAGCTAAAACAAAGTTAAGGCTTACTGATCATAACACTAGAATAAATAGGGTGGAAAGATGAAATTTATCACAAAGACTTATCTACAAATGGCTACTATGTACGTCAAAAGCATGAGTCGTTCATTCAAAAACAGAGTAGTGAGTACTTTAGAAGGCTTTCTCTCCTTTAAGGACACATATTATGTACCCTAAAGGGTGTCTTCATGGTCTACTGAACTAGTATGTATTTCAGCTATTAAAAGGAATATTTTATGTATTTGTTTGTCAAAGAAAACAGACAGCAGGAAGCCATTCCAGGCTGTATTCATTCGTATGCCATCTTATATGGCCTTTATCCAGTAGGCTGGAATGGCTTTTTAGAAGCTGCTTTGGTTAATCAGGACATTATGCATTAAAGATAATGCCCCTTGAAAAAACTCTGTGTTAATACTCTAAGGGGAATTTACTTCAACTGCAGCCTATTTTAAATTGCTTTTTATATACTATATGCAGTGTTGTGTGCAGCTAGTTCAAATTTAATTCTTGTCCTAGAGGCTATGTTTTTGACTAGTGAAATCTTTGGAACTTAAAATCACATTTTACATATATATAATGTCTTCAATTTGCCTAATATAACTCAAGAACAGTTCAGTTTGAAATCAGTATGATGTCTTTTGACAATGGATCTATTCCACTTGCACCTCTTGTCACAGAAGGAAGGATTATTACATGCAAGTTAATTTTATAACAGAGATGGTACAGAGAATAGTGTGCTCAAACTAGTTCCACTGGACTTAAATCTGTTTGTATATTTTATGTAGCATTATTATGTCTCCTCTTGTGAATATTAAATATACTTGACAAATCAGCAAGTAAGACTAAGGTGAAATCTGCATATTTGCATGGATGGAAAACATTAAATGCATTCCAAGGAATGCCTGAAAGCAGTCAAGTTTCCACATTTGTTGAATGTGCATAGCTAGTTCTTCTTGTTGGAGATGAATTATCTGGGGCTGCTCTCTTATCTTTCCTCTTCTTTTTTTTTTTTTTTAGGAAATAAACAGCAAAATTTCTTATGCTGGGAAAAAAACTGTAACATCTTCCTATTCATATATTATCCATGGGATGCCTTCTGTAACTCCCATTACCTTGTTGTTTCTCTTTCAATTCTGTTCTCAATGAATCTTTTGCCACTTAAATAAATATACTTCTACATATGCATAAATATCCCTTTCAACTTGGTAAAATAGTCTCCCTCATATTTTGAAACAAACAGCATTCCTCTTTAAAGCAGGTTTTTAATCAAAACAAATCAAAACTAGAAACATTGACAGACCCTTAATGATACACTTAGGAAAGCAATATTTTTAATGCAAGAAGATACAGAATATCTATTAAGCTTTTGTTTGTAATGAAATTTCATTTCAAGTTGAACAGAGTAATCATTTAAATAAATGTCACTGTGACCATTTTAGTCTCCTAAAGCACTACACAATGGAAGGGGCCAGCCTTTGATTACATAAATGTCCAAGGCAAAACACCCACCAACTAAAACAAAATCATAACATTAAAGCAAGGAAAAAAAGCTTTGTACTAGGCTTGTTTGGGGTTGGTTGTTTTTTGGGTGATTTTGAGGGAGGGAGTTGTGATGTCAGTGTAGTTGCATAATTTTTCATTCCCCCCATTCTTCTTTTGTTCCAGACTATTCCAGATCCTGCTCTGAGAGGGTGTTTTTTCCATCCTCAAGTGCAAAACTAAAAGCTTTGAGCACTCAGTTGCTATGGAAACGAAAAAGACAGAAATAGTTTATGTATTTCAAAAGCTGTCAGCCTATATGCTGTGGATTTTGATAACTAAACCTAAACATGAACCGTCTTTTTTAAAAACCATTGTGAAATTTATTACTGTGCATGACTGTTGCTAGGGAAAATAAGGCACCCATTTTGTTTAGTTTTTTGCTAGTCAGTTTTATAAATAACTGGGATTTCAAAACTAGTTTTTTGTTTTTAATCAGTGTTTAGCAAACCAGAATGGAAGTAAACATACAGTCAGCAGGCAAACATGGCAGTTTTCTTCATGGTTAAAGTAAAGCAAATTGCAGCACAGCCATTCAAAGGCACATTGATGAAAGACATCTTTTAATACCTACAAATATATGATTGGCTATCTAAGAAAATTTGAAGCAGAATGAAGAAATGCTCTCTTTTCTGCAAGATATAGTAACAAAATAATTTCTATGTGCCTTTCTAAGCCTTAATTGTAGAGTTGCTCCTACACAAAATCTGGATATTTTCTGAACTGAAAGAGCCTTCTTTGAGTATTCAGTTTTACTGGACACTAACAGTGTCCATTCTTCTGCTGTTCCTCAGGAAATTCTGAGGGTCCCAAAATTAAAGGTTTCATAATAACATCTTTTTATCAGAATGTAATGATCCAGTTAAATGAACTAAGACCATTACACAACAATACGAACTTCATAGTGTACCATGATGAAGTCTTCTAGCCGGTACAGAATTCATCTTCCCAGAATGTATCACAGATCAGCTCAGTTTGGAAAACAGCTTAAAACTTGTCACTCATAAAGGATTTTTTTTTTCTACAGGGAGAAGAGGAGATAAAATTGTGTAAGAATATTTTTTAATTTTGTTACTTTTGGACATAACCTTTAGTTTTCTATTTTACACCCACTGTTTGTGATACTGCAAACAAACCTGTGATTCTAAAGATAATGATAGAAGATATTTATAGTGATAGTTATTCTTCAAAATCAAATCTTCTGGACTCATTGCTGACATGCTCTCTTCCATGGCATCAAAAGTACATGAAAATGGGTGTTTGACAATACAAGCACAGATACCAGAATAGCTTATGATACAATTTCATCCACTTTGCCATTTAGGAGGAAAACAGATATAGAGATGATTAAACAGAAAAAAAAATAGTTTTCCTAGTAGTGAGATTTAAAAATTTCTATTTACTTCACTGATTTCTCAAATGTAAGTCTATTCAGGCCTGAAAAATCATTTTGAACAGAAATAAAAAATGCTTTTCATGAGCCATACATAATTTTCATTTATGTGTTACTGTAATGCAAAAAGGCACCATTCTTCAATAGTCTAAAGAATTTGGTAGTCTAAATCATGTAGACATCATTGACAGACTAAATAATTTTTTAAGACATTTCATTTTGAGTTATATAATGGCACAAATTTCATACAAAACTCCGTGCTGAACATCTTGTTTGTGAAGGTGGTAGAACACCAACCTAGCAATGTGATTATTATAATGAGCACCACTAGGGTTGCCATATCTTTTTTCAAAAACTGTTAGGACAAGATGGAAAAATTTTCTGACTGAGGAAAATTATTGTAACACCATCACACACTAGTTCAGCGCGTTGCTTTGTAATTAGTCTTCAGTTCCATCAGTCAGGAGACTTGGGCTGAAGTCCTGGTTGTACTGAAGTAAATTAGATAAATTGAATTTGATCAGCTTAGATGAGACAAGAATTGTGTCCGCAAGCTCAGCCATTGGCTCTGTCACATAATCTTAGGCAAATTAAACTCACTCACAGGAAAAATAACTACTCTTCTCCACTCCCCCTCACCTTTGCCCAGAGTGAAAGGGACATCTTCAAGGTCATATTTGTTAATAATTTTTTGACCATTAGGCATTTACATGGAATCACAACCAGAGACTATGAAGAACTACGAGGCTCTCAGAGGAACTTGGCTTGTTTACATGCAGTACACTCTATAGGTTTCAGTAGAAATAGGACACAGACTTCAGTATACTTTAAAAAAGTTCACAAAAAAGAAAATTCAAACAAAAGTTGCTTAGAATTTGAACTCCCAAATAAAACGAAGGAAAAAATCTTCAGAATATAGCCCATATTCAGATTAAAAGGGTACACAAGATGAACAGAATGGGAACAAAATCTGTTTATACATATTAACTGCTCCCTCAATAACCATGAGTTTTCCCCATGTATTTCAGACCTCAGTCAAGGCAGTGCTACAAAAGCTCTGTGAGAAACAGAAGATCCTGAAGAAAATAAGGAATGAGGCAGATGAGTTCTTAAATTATTTTTTAAAGACTGAGAGAGCTAATAGCTAGATTAATTTAACAAAACCAAGTGAACAAAGAATCGGAAGTAAACTGTCTCTCAAAATCAGATATATCAGAAAAAGTGTCCTTATCACTCTATTCCAGCCCTACCAATAATCAGGAGGAAGTGAAAACAGAAACTAATCAGGGCACTAAGGTGTATTACTCAGGCTCATAACTGGCAGTAAAATTGAAAGGACTACATCTGCTGTGGTGAATAATTTCTACACTGAGGTTCAGAACAGACAAATCTCATCATTTTTAACACCTGCCTCAAAAAAAACCTGAGCCAAAAGAAGCTAGTTAGAAAGTTACATTTCTTCCATTTATTCCAAGAAACTGGCTTCAAAAAGCTTGCAGGGAATCTATATTTTGAGAGATTTTTCTAAAACAGATAACATAATAAAAGGAATTTTTTGCATCTGTTCTAATTTTAGAAAAATGTAATCATGAGGTATTATATAATGTCACATATATGTGCATGTGTGCATAGGTGCAAATATACATATAGGTTCTTACTGGAAACTAGGTCCTTGATTTAATGGTAGTTGATTATTAAACACTCTAGAAATACCATGTAGATATTTATAAAATTAAAACCAAAACTAAAACAAATTGATTAAAACCAAACCAAAACCAAACCAAACAAAAACAAATAAACAAAAAAACCCACACTTCAAATGATAATCCAAATGTAGCCTAATGAAAAAGGCTCAGGTACGCTTGGAATTTGTATTATCAGATAATATATATAGCAGGAGCTCCTTACCTCTCAGATAACGATTACCTGATTTTTCAAAATTTACCAAATTCCTTCCTTCTTTGCTTTTAAATAAGCATTTCTTCTCCCTCCATGGTGATTACACAACCAACATATTTATAAAAAACAGCCATTGCTACTATGGGGCAACAGTTCAAACTATTTGAGTGTCCTTTTACATTAAACAGCTCCAAGACACTTTCCTTGATCATCCCATTGTCATTTATTCCAAATTCCCTTTTTAAGTGTGAGGAACCATGTATCTACATGACATTCCAGATGATGTTTCCCTACACTGAATATTATTTTGAATACCTTTCTGGAATGCTAGAAGCTAGCAAATAAGCTCCATGTCATTCAAAAGTTCACTTTTCCTTTATTAAAAATAAAATCCATTAGAATTTGCCCTAATGCAGCAAGGAATGCTATTAATGCTCTTCAAATAGGTATTTTTAGAGACAAATTAATATATATTTTTGATGAAGATTTGCTTGAAGTTCCTTAATGTACAAGAATAAGCATAATTGCTTTTACTTATTAATTTCTGAAATTTAACTTATTTTTCCTGAATATATCCTTTGCTTGAATGAGTAAATACACTAGAACTTTAATAAATGTAAATGAAGTGTTAACAAATGTTTTCCTTTTAATCATCTAGTTGCATGAAGAAAAATGCAAATACTATGACAGCATTGTAAGTGTTCGGCAAAGTTATTGTTTTACAAATCTGTAATGCTTTTAGGCTGACTTAATTTCTGCTGCTATTTCATGTCAATAAGTTCTTGGCTAGAGCCAGCATCTTGCTAGTATGATGATGTAGCCTAAAAAGATTCTGTACTGAATGGCCAACTAGGCTGAAAAGGCTTCTCAAATAATCCCAAAGGGAGCTCTCAGTAGAAGAAAATATGTTTTACATTATTTTTCTCCTTCTATTTACCTTCTACCTACATTTTAAATATAACCTGGCTTGGTTTTTTTTCTGTGCAGTCTGTATAACAAAATCAAATACTTAAGCGGTATTTCTCAGATCACTGCTTGAAAACTTAAATAATCATGTAGTGCCAATGACGTTACACAACTGCAATCATCAGTCCTAATCATAGTGCCTACAGGTACAATATCTGGTTTAGTGGCTCCCAGTGTAAGACATTTAATAAAATCAGGCTTCTAAGTGTATGTAATTGCTATGTACACCAGGCCAAGACAAAGGCGAACTTACTTGAACTCAACCTTCAGGCACATATGCATAAAATATTGTCAAAAATAACCTTGTTTAGGATCTCCTGTACTAACTAGTAGCAGTAAGCTCTTCCTATTTAATCTGAAACACTTATCCATAAATCCAAAATTATCCCAAAAGGCTGGTGCAGACTACATGAAAGGATATTTGGCTATGAGCAGTGTTCAGCTTCTTAGGAGAGAAGGTAGTTTTGTAACTTTTGACCAGAAAATTAATTTAGACAGTTCTAATACAGTTGACTGGATGTATCAAAAAAAATCTTTGAGCTGAACTCCTGTCAGTCTTTCATACCTAAATATGTTTGAGCTTCACAAATTAATTCACAGTATGTATAGATACACTTAGAAAGCATCCCTGAAGAGAAAGACTTGGGGGTGTTGGTGGATGAAAAGCTGCACGAGCTGGCAATGTGCAATTGCAGCCCAAAAAGTCCTTGGCTGCATCAAAGACAGTGTGGCCAGCAGATTGTGGGAGGTGAGTCTCTCCCTCTGCTCTGTTCTCATGAGATTCCACCTGAAGTACTGCATCCAGCTTTGAGGTCCTCAACATAATGACATGGACCTGCTGGACCAAATCGAGAGGAAGGGCACAGTGATGATCTGAGGGTTGGAGCACGTCTGCGATGGAGACAGGCTTAGAGAGTTAGGGCTTTCAGCCTTGAGAAGAGAAAGCTTCAGAGAGACCTTACAGCAGCCTTTCAGTAGTTAAAGAGGGCTACAAAAGAGAGTTAAATCACCCATTGCGAAACCCCCCACCCTGGGGGAGGTACTGGGCATTCCCACCTGAACCTGAGCATATGTAATCTTAGGGTTTTGGGACTTCTGGTACCACTCATTGCATCCAGAGGAGGACCAGAACTTCATCAGGACTGTGATGGCCACTCTTGACAAAACTGCAGTCATTACTTCAACAAAACTGCCACCATCATCTGCACAAACAGGTTTTCTTTTCCTTTTGCTTTGCACCCATCAGGGCCCTGTTCACTGGTGGGGCCAGTGAACAGGGGCCACTGAACGCTGTTCTGTTTTTGTCCTAGTGTGCTGGGTTATACATCTGTATTTGGGGGTTAAAACCAGTTTCCTCTCATTGTATTTATTAAATAATTAATTTATTTTTTTATTTTTTTTTTAGTAAATTGTAACTGACTTGTAGTCTCTCAAGTTAGGTTCATTTCTCCCGCCAGTTTACCTTCAAATCAGCACACCCATCTATGAAAGTGTCCAAGGCCAGGTTGGACGGGGCTTTGAGCAACCTGGTCTTGTGCAAAGTGACCCTGCCCATGGCAGGAGGCATGGAACTGGATGATCTTTAAGGTCCCTTACAACCCAAACCATTCCATGATTCAGACACTGAGATGTCATGATGGTTGGAGACCTTATTCGAAGTGACAGTATTCACTTGCACCACAGTACAGGTACTGTAAGAACTAGATAAACAATTTCTATCACATCAGTTATTTCCATAAAACTTGTAAATATTATTGCAATGTAGATAAAAGGGCATCATCTTGTGCAGGATTTGGAAAGAAGGTTTTGGGTAAAAGACTGATTTTCATATTTTGAGGAACACTGTCTTGCATTCTTCATGAAAAAAATTTTTTGGATTTCAAAAAGCTGTTGGGGAGTGACAGAAATACTTTAGAAACAGTAAGATTTAATCTCATTATCTCAAACCTCTGAAGATGTATGGATTCTGGTTTTAACATGTCAAAATGTAGTTTGATCAATATTTTTGCTGCAAACATGTACACAGCTGCAGACTTCTGTGCCTCTGATGGAATTAATGGGATTCTAAAGCAACTAAACGGGATTAGAAGAGAATATCTGAAACAAAACAATAGTCTCATATTGATGAGGGTTTTCTTCTTGGTTTTAGTTCCAAGCAAAATGAGGATTGCAGATATTCACTAAATTAATTCTCTTTATATTAGGGTTTAATTAATCCAGAATGATAGTTGAGTCCACTTTCTTAATGTTCCGTTGTAAATCATCTTCAGAGCTTCAGTTAACTTGAATTTAGAGTCATTTATGCACTGCAAAAATGAAAACATTAATCTAGAATTATCACTACAGAATAAATGTAATTCTATTACATTTCAGGCCTAAAACCTCTGTATGCAAGACTTTAAAATTTGAAGGGTAATTTTTAAATCAATCCTTCTAAGTATTAAATAACACCATATTTTACCTTCACAGAAAAAAAATGCTATAAATTATGCAGAATTTTATTAATTATTAATATGCTGATTTTGGTTACTTCTGATGTATTAGGAGGTATATTCATCTTGTAGTCTTTGTTCATTTTTTCGTGCTTAATTATCCAAAACAACAATAGTAATTGCAATCATGTTTGTGTTTTTGTCCACCCAATGAGCTACAGATGATCTTGATTTCCTTTGAATTTCTTTGTAATTCAACAGCTGAATTGTTTAAAAAAAAAATTTTCTGAATGTGGATTATTTGAAAATTGCTTGAAATGTATTATTCGTGTTGTGAAGTTCACAAACTGAATTACATCACAGTGTTTGTATATGTTGAGTGTATGAATCATTTCAGAATGGAGAAAGATGAATAATAAGAAAGGATGCCCTTTGTCAAGAAATATTCAAAGAAACATACATACTATTTTTTATGAAGTTTTGACCCTCTGAAAAAATTTTCCATATCATTAGTGTTCTCTCAAACATTAAATAATCTGTTTCAAGATTAGAGTCAAACCAAATTCTCCTGTATTTAAGAATAATTCTATTATTTACTGAGATTCTCTTTCCTGTAATAAAGGTCTGGCATTTTAAACATTCCCTACAAACTTTGACTATTTCTGCTGCTCTTAATACTTTCACATTGTGCTACTTTGCTTTTGTTTTATCTTTAAAAACTATATATCTCTAGCACAGGGCCATCCATTATATCAGCTGCAGTTTTCACCTCTCTGTTCCACCCCTTTCCTCTGAAACTGTTCTTTCAGTATGTGCAACAGCAGGTCCTTGAGCAGCTATTACACGGTAATTATTATACAATTATTAAACATTAATAAACACTATATTTGGCAGGAAGTTTTCAAAAAGTCCTGGTTGCTACAGGCCTATAGACAGTCTTTGTGGGGTTCCCAGGGAGAGGTGTGAGGTAATGAATTTATGAATTAAAAGGGATTTCCTTTATGGAAAAGTACCTGCAGAACCAACTGGACAACACACTGAATTCAGGCCAGCACTCCAGTTTTTAAAAGAAGACTTCTATTTAACAATTGTTCAAGGTAACAAGGCATGATTTTGATTTGTTTGTAGATAAAAAAGAATCACTTCATAGGCACAGGATATGCACAAAATATACTTGTCTAAAATCAAATCAGATCCATAACTTCAATTATTATGGTTGCTGAGGACCAGCCTTATCAATCAGTAATATTACTGTCATTGGAAGAACTGAAAGAAATCCCAAATAGCTGTCTTAATGTATTCTGCCTCCATCAATGTGAATTAACAGGGTTAATAATAAACCAAGGGGTTTCATGTGTTGCACAAATAATTTTTCTGTCCTTTATTGATCAAGACAAATACAAAGTAGGTAATAAAATATGAACTTAAAGCATGCTGTTTCCTCCTTGAGTATATTTCTGCAGGAAAAGTATTTCAGCGTTATGTCTCTGTACAGAATGCATGACCATCAGAGAGTGAAATTTTCTGTCAAAGATCTTGTCTATTGAACCTAAAAGGTAACAGTAAACAGGCACCAGTTTGTATTAAAGGGACAGAAAAAATTTCTTTACAAAACAAGCCACTGCAGTTGCTGGAGATTAATGGAGTGTTTTCCCCCTGGCTTGCTCTGTCTTGTAAAATATATATCTCTGCATGCTTATTTAGGAGGGATCAGGGACTACAGGCACACAGAGAATGCATTGCACTGCTTAAACTTGCTCTTCACCACTTTGCTGAAGAGAGTTATGATATTATGGTATTTTAGGAGCAAATCCATGGCCATTTAAGTCACTGTCAAGATTTTAAAATGCGATTCAACAAAAGCGGTTAAATAACTTGCCAAAAATGTAAGATAGAACATCCTGTACTATTTCTTTCCATGCTTAGGAGAGTCCCGGAAAAGAAAGCTGCTTTCCATCATAACATATGAAACTAACACCTTTAAGTAAGTGAAAAATGAGTACTTTTTATTATAAAGTGCTCAACATGATTTATAGTGAAACAAAATATTATTTACCCTAATTAAATTTCTAGTGATATTTCTCTTTTAAAACTGTGTTAAGATATTCTATAGTACATGCATTCTTCATTTACTAGTTCTGCTGTCCCTATTTTTATCCTATTCTATTTCTATACATAGGAGGAATTAAGGTTATTTCATTCTTATTAAAATTTCCCATATAGTTTACACACAAGGTCAGATGCACATTTTTGTTTTTACCCTTTTCTTCAATACAGATGCAATGCAACAGAGACAAGAACATGTTGGTGAGAGGGCTTATGCTTGCCAGGTCCCAGGATCAGCTTTTTTTCAATTGTACTCTATTCTAATAGACAAGCTATAGTTCAATCTCAAAGCATTTGTAATGAATTTAGAATAGCAGACCCAAGCTGGTAGGTTACAGCAGAACAAAATGAAAAGCAGCAGCAGAGCATATTCGTGGACAGGTTTGCTCATTTCCAGCACTGCTTGTCTCCTCTTTATCTAGACTGTAAGAAAGTGAATTTGGAAGCATTTAAGGATCCCAAGTGTACTAGAGCTCTCTCATACTGGTTGTTGTATAATCAGCTAAGTCCTGTGGCTGACTGTATCTGCAGGTAGACACTGCATAGGAAATGCAGGGAAGTACAGGGAAGCCTCTGAGAAAAACAAACAAAAAAACCTAATCAATTACAATTTTAGTTTTTGTCTCTAATAACTTTCTTACTTATGACTTTTCAGTCTTACTGATGACTTATGACTTATGACTTTTCAGTCATATAACAAACAGAGACCTGACATTTCACAAAGACTTTCAAAGAAAATTAAAGCACTGCAAAAAGGCATTTTGTAGAAGAAGAATAATAGCTGCTCAGAACTAAAAATAAATAATAAAATACAGGTTCAACCTTAAAAAATTCCAGGTTATCAAATGCTCTTAAATTTTGATTAAAATACTATATGTTGAAAGCGTAGTATCATTCATGATTTTATTTTATAGATGCTGGCCCACATATACTTTGCAGTATACCTCATGGATAAAAACTATTATGACAAACATTCGTAAAAGTAGAAATATGAATTTACTCTTATTAAGCATTGTACACTCTTCTATTAATATTTTACAGGTAGAATCTCAACACATATAAATAACAGTTAATTCTCAGCAAATTTGTTTAAATGGGAATTAAAATTACTGCAATGTTTTGTAAGTGATTATATCAGAGAAGAAAAAGAACAGGTAACTAGACCAATGTCACTAAGCACTGGAAGCAAGAACATGATGAGGATATAGGACGCAGAAGTCATGACATTCTCTGACCACATTATTTTATTGCCTTCCATGGGGAATGTGTGCTGCTCTGAAATGCACAAACACCTTCTACAGCTTCCAAGAATGCATACCAGCTCTGTGATTACGATAAAAATATTTTTTTGTTAGCATACCTGCTGGTAACATTCCCCAGAACCAGAACATCACAGATCAAATACTTATCACAGATATTGAAAGATAATACAAAACTCCTGCTTTTCTTGACAGAACCAATTAGGTTCAGTACACAATGCTTTAATTCTGAAGACAAAAAGGATATGGGAAGAACAGCTAGATTTTCTGTAATATCTTCAGGAAGTTTATAAATAATCAGAGCATTTTACCTGTCTTGATCCTGTTAAATGTGGATGTCCAGAAGGGCTAATGTCCTCAGCAGACATTGAAATTTAAACTGCCTTTGTTTGCTGCATGAATATGTCTATTTGTGGTGAAATGACACCATTCCACTTGGCCTGGTTTCTAAACGTGTCCCAACAGCTTCAGCTTTCAGCTGTGTTTAGTAAGGGTTATTTTCACAGAATCAAATAGAAGATAATGTCCAGGATGCAGTGTCCAAAGACTCAAGTCTTATGTATGTTTCCGTGTTACAGTTCATATGCACCACAGAAGAAAAACCAAAAATGAAAGCTTTACTTGCACTTAACTATTTTTTGAAGTGAAAGTATCTTGAAGCTGAATTAGTAGTTTTGTATCAGTTTAAACATATGGTTATAGCTTTAGGATTGACAGCTGTTTAAAAATTCCTGTTTGAGAATCCTGTCATCAGCAAACACCCTAAATGTACATAGTGCACTGGCTTTTGGCTACTGCTGTCCATCTGTTGAGTTCACACTGTGCCAAGTCATAAGTGAAGATGTTTCCCCTGGGCTTAGGAGTTAGGCTGTGATTGGGATAGAGAAGCAATAAACATAGCACTAAAGATGACATCTCTTTTGCAAGATGATTTCCTTTTTGCCAAGGCTTAGTATGCATACATTCTTTAATTATGTGATCATTGTACCACATCTATTGACAAATTCACTTTTCCAGTGAAAATATTTGGCTTATGTTACTAAGGATTGAGTTAATTGTGAGAATTGAAACAACATCTTGCTGCTTATGAAACTTTCTATGAATCCAAATTAAAAAATATCACAGTTGAAGCATATGAAGCATCCAAGAATTGTCTTTGTATGTCTCCCAGCATTCCTTTTCCACATCAGATACATGTTAAGCATTTCCATCATCCCATAAACCGTTAGGAAAAATGTCACACAACTTAAGCTTTTAACTATACCCATAAATATTTATGTGTTAAAAGGAGAAAATTCAATAGCATCATTATTCTTATTTGTTTTAATGAAACCTTTTAGTAAATACTTACAAATTATTAATGCAAATAATAGAAAAACGGTAAAATAACGGAAAATTCTGGAACCCAGGTAAAGATAATAAATTTGCACAAATGTCTGTATTGGACAGTGCTGAATGTGTGAGTAAATAAGCATCCTTAAATATATAAAGTTATGTGTATGAAATTTCTTCTATAAAAATGTGGCAAATTGTGTTATATTTTTATAAAACAACTTACGTGTAGTGTCATGGTTTCTAACTGACATATCATAAAGTTTTATAAAAGTCTAACCAACAAATTAAAGGAGGTAACAGCTCCAAATGGCACAAAAGTTAGGCAATAATTTCAGGCCAAAAAAAAGGTATCTCCCTTAAGTAAGGAGTTGAAATGCCTAAAGTCGAATCTTGCTCGGTTGCAGGGTTTTTGTACTAAGTGTAGCAATTAAAAGTTTGGAAGATTTCCTCCATATTTTGAGTCAAACTAAATCCAGATTTTAGTGGAGCACTGTCTTCTCATAAATTTTTTCCGCCTGTTTGATTTCAGTATTTCTCCGAAACACCAAAGTAAATTGAGAACAAGATACCTCTTACCAGACTTGTGAAGATACACCAAGGCTGTGTTTATCCCAAGGATAAAGAGCCAGCATCCTGGAGATGCATTTCAAATATTGGTTATCAGACACTATGACATTTAATACAGATCTAAGAGTAACTCAGTACAAATTTAAAAAATACTTTCAAATGTAGGAAAAGTGAGTGACAAATGATTTTAAATTTTCCTGGTATGTAGAGGAGGCTCTGCCAAACTATTGCAACACAGAAAGTGATAGAAAGATTGCTGGAGTAGAAATGAACCTGAAAAAAACACCTTGTGTAAGGAAACAGCAGACAAAGGAGATACTTACAGCATGCCAAATTTGCTCTATTTCAAAACTTTTTTTTTACTGTTACTTTTTCAGCAAAATTGAGCTCTACTTTCCAACACTTTTGGGGTTATTAGCTGCTGGTGTATCCAGCTCAAGACTGACTATCCTTCCCTTCCTCCAAACCAAAATACAACTTCCCTTAGTGCTTCCTAAAATCTCTTGCAGGAGGATGTACTTCAGTTAGCTTTAGCCATCTACAAAGCAGTTATGTGTTGAAATTTTGGTTTAACTCTTTATGACAAGTTGCAAGAAATGAGAATCTACACAGGGCAATTCATCCAAGGATATAAGGGGTGACAAAACCTCTTTGCTGGGGCCTAGTTGTCTTGCTTAATTGTGAAAAAGACTGAAAAGTCCTTTATATCCTATGCACCTACACTTCAGGTATATGAATTCAGGAAGTGAATTCATGAATTCAGGAAATGATTTCTGTTGTAAGTCACTTGGGTAGTTATTTTCCCCTGAAAGCTCATGGAATATAATTCATAAGTTGCCCGGGAGCCTTTGAAAATCATTGTATTCACAGTTAAATCCTGATTGTTGGCTGCAATACCCTGTGTGCTTAAAAATCGTCTTCTCTGCTGCCAGAGTGTTTCAGACTGTCACATAATTTTATAAGAAGAAAAGAAGATACCCAGTGACGCTCTTTAGATGACCTCTTTACCCATTCCTTTCCTAACCATTCTATCTCCTATTTTATCTCCTAATCATTCCATCTGCTGTTCAGACTTGATCAATGAACAACATCACATTTAGTGTTAAAAAAAAATAAAAAAGGCTTTTATCTCCTGAATGTTACTCCATACATGAGGAGGCACTTTTCTTCCTGCATGGCTCAAGTTTTAATTCCTTACAAACTCTGTGACATTGCTTGATCTCTTTTTTTCTCTTCTTTTTTTTTTTTCCTCTTTTTTTCTTTTTCTTTTCAGTTTTTTTTCCCTTGTGTTCCTCATAGGCACATTTAGTTTTCAATATTGAGCAAACATAAGGATTCAATAGTAAATAGAACATGGAGGCTGTCAGGGTCTTTTCTTCCCAATTCACAGTCCTGGTGAAGTCTGACAGCTCTAATTTGAGTAAAGTACTTTGTGTTATTAGGCTCCCTGTTGCACTAGGAATTTTGAGTGCAATTCTTGTAATTCCTAGTTGTATTTGTTGTCACTGTGTCAGTGTCAGAAATCAACAATTGTTACTTGTTTATAAAAGAGAGTCAAAGTTGCCTCAGACTTTCTGTTCATAATCTGAAGTTTCATTTGAGTGTTCCCATTCTCAAGAACTGACTTCAAGAACTTACTGCTTCATGTAAGCTTTCTGATGTGGAATGAGCGGAAAGCAAAGTCACCAAAGTTTATATCACATATGTGGACCTGGAACCCTTTATAACTATTGCCAGTTTGGTTTTATCATTTTTGAGAATGGCTGCTGTTGAACCATCCTTCAAAGAAGAAAAGATCATTGACTGGCTTGGTGAATTGCAGTACCTTGTCACCAGGGACTTTCTTTCAAGAAGAGTAAAATTAATGTGAAGCTAAACTCAATACTTTTCTATGTAGAAGATGTACAATTCAGATATTTGTCTATTCATAGCCTTAGCTTTTAGTGTTGTGGCTCTCCAAATCTTTAGATCAGCTACTGAAGGGGTGTGTCTATCAAAGTGTTTGGCTTAATGACCTTAGCCCAGGACAGCTTCCTACTGTCTTGATGAAAAGAACTCTGATTTCTGCTGGCTGTGTGTGTGTTTGTGTGTGCTTTGGGTTTTGGTTGGTTGGTTTTTGGGGGTTTTAAAATTTTATGTGTGTGTAAGAAAGCTCCAGTCAATTCAACAGTTTTCTGCATTTAATCTAGCAGCATATTTATCTACCAGTCTTTCCTCATAGGTACTCTGTCCAGTGATAGAATAGAGAACAGGCAAGGGGACAAAAACTAATTAATTCCATGTTTCAATTTGTTGATCAATAATTTTAGAAATAAGGCAAATTATTTTTCTACTTTAAAATTTGCTACTAAGTAGAACTGTAAAAAAGATCCAAATATTCTGTAAAATATCCCTTAATAAAATACATAGGAAATGAAGTAAAATTTACAGACATTAAATAATAATTAAATTTTAAAAAATATTAAATACATAGGAAATTATTTAACTTCTAAATCTGGGGTAATGAGTTTGCATGAACATAGAGAAAAAATTATTTAAGAAATTTGTTTCTCTTCCTGTAATATTTCTTCTTTATCGTAAGCAATAAATATTTCAAGGCCAATGAGAATGAAAAACTCTAGATAGCTACTTGGGTGTCAACTGTAAAAACAATAATCTTGAAAAATACATTTCTCAATAAGGAGCATAAAAGACAGTCTTTCACAAGATTCTAAGTTAGTTAATTAATGTCAGTTATTATAAGCTGCTTCTAATAAATTAAAATGTGTCTGCCTTGCACTTACTCTTTTCATATTTTTATAAACAGAACATTAGATGTTTTTCATTTAATCTTGCCAGTTCTAGTGAAATACCTCTGATAACACCCTGGTTTGCATTTGAAATACGATATGCTCATTAAAATGCAAATCAAGAGTCCAATCAGAGTATGATGGCAATCAAATTGCAATATTCAATGAAGAGGTTTCCAGACTGACTTCATTAGTAAACATAATGAATTTCAGGTTCTTACTGGTCTTCTATTTGTTTGTACAACTGTAAAGGCTCAATTATGAAGCCTTGAGAAAGTCTAAAAATAACATAGGACTAATGAAAAGTTTCAATTAGATTTGCGTAAGACTTTTTTATTTTTTATAATCCCACTTTTCTCTTTAACTGTTACAAATGAGCTCTTGGGGAGACTAGAAAATGGAAAGAATTATGTTATATTTCTTATTATACATGCAACTAGAATGTATATTCTAAAAGTTTACATTTCATTTTAAAACATATTGTGGCTATAATGTGCACTGGTTCAGTGTATTCAATATTTGTCATATATTTTATATTTTACTCAGTTAATTCATATACTTTATCAGCTACAGCTTTCTGGTTTCATAAAAATTGATCCACCAAGCATTTTTTTATTCCATATCAAAAAATAAAATATAGAAAAGTAAAATCCTGAAAATATGTGTAAAAAATTGCATTCAGATAATTAAAACTTTAAAAATAGATTATTTTTGTAAATTCAAAAAAAGTCTTAAGCTAAATTTCACCTGAAATTTTTTTTTTTAAATGTAATCATTCTCTGTCAAAAGAAACCCACAGTATTAGTTAGAAATTTCTAACATCTGCTCTGGAAGTAGGCTAACAATAAATAGCACAGTTGATGTCAAGCGTGTTTCCACAGGTTCTAAAGATAAATATTGACTTTATTGTAGCCTTATCCATCAGAGTTTGCAGCTTCAAATGTTAATGACTTTAAATGAATCCAGAGTAGACACCAATTATTTGAAGAAAACTCCTTGTGGAAGGCAAAATTTAACTCAGAAAGCAAATATTTTACAATATTCTACATGATGGTGTCTGAAGCACAATATGATGGAGCCTATGTTTCTACGATTATGGATAGATTGCACCCACTTTGAAACGAACAGCTTTGTGGAATAGAGCAGGGTTAAGTAGCATACTAAAAATAAATATTTTTTAGGTGAATTATTGCATGGGCATCCCAGTATTGTGGTTTTGGCTGGCAAGCCTTCTTCTTAATCTGCAACCATGAAAGAAACTAAAATTAAAATGAAATTAAATAAATAAATTACCAAAGCAATTGTAAATAACAACCTTATATCAATTTTTAATTCATCTTTTCTGGTAAAATAAAATCTTCCAACAAAAATTTTAATAAGTTCCTTATGTTCTAATATACCTTGGGTTTACACAGCAATATCTAAAATTTAATTTTGGTCTTTCTGCGTTTTCCAGGTCAAGAAAGAATGGTATTGTCCCTTCCTACAGAGGAGAGCAGTTCTGATTTGGCCCAGTGTAAGAAATGACTGTTAATCACAAATATCTGATGGCTTTTCAGTGATGTCTGAGTTTCATTTTTGGCACAATTTTATTTTTATTTTTTTAAAGTCTTTGAGTGCAAGTATCCTAAAATACCACAATAATGATTTACTGGAGCATGTTATGGACAAGTATAGGAGTTTTCAAAGACTTTTAAAAGTGTATATCTTTTTATTAGTGGGAAAAAAAAAGATTGTGACAAGAAATTATTTTTTGTTTTATCTAATTAGAACTAATATACTGAACATTCTATTTGGGATTTTTCAAAAGTATATATTAATGAATCAGATGCTGAAAAAAGAGCTTTTAAAACATGACAGGATCATTTGTGTGGTCATCATTATGTATGTGCATTCATCACATATTTGATTTTTCCCTTTATTTTTCAGAGGGGAACAGAAAAGGGGCAGAGAGCAGTCCATGAAGGAAAAACAGTAATAACAGAATAATATATTAAAAATTTTTGTACAAACTGACTTTGGGAAAAAATTGTGCTAAAAGGCTCTTGCACTAAATCACCTTGATTTTTAGCAGAGTAAGACAACATGTCTTTTCACCCCTTTGCACCTTGAAAAAAAAGGACCTCTTATAAAGAAATCTGTCCAATGACACTGCACTGAAAACTGTCAGGTCTGGGAAAAGTTTCCCTGTTTTAGCAGTTGGGCTGCTGGGAGTACAGGCAAATGATGTCCGGCAAGGGCAGAGTGGAAGGGGGAGACTGCAGCATCCACATTCGTGTCAACCTTACTTTCTCCTGGCAGTTTGAGCAGACATTGTGGAAATTACATTATCATATGTAAATTACAGTTATCATTCCTCCTAATTTAGCATTATCTCTTATTGTTACTGTATCATCATTAGATTAGAAACAGGGTTCAACTTTATCTCTTTAGGGGATGGTTCTGTGTTTCTTTCCAACAAACTGATGATGAATACTGCCATTTTGTGAGTCACTTGGAATGCAACATGGACTGCTCTCACTGTCCCTTGTAAACTGAGTTTCATCCTAATATCTGACTAAAGGGAAAAATCTTATTAGAGAGATACTTTTTAGCAAATGTAAATCTGTTTTTTCATAATTGCCTCTAGTAGTTCTTTAAGTCCGCTGAAATGGATACTGAGGCACAGAATTTTGGAGGATTCCTGTTTTGCATAAATGAGAGGATATACTATATATATGATGTGTAATATATTGACACCATTCACTGAAACAATAATGCATTATTCATGAAATGTCAATAAGCACACTCTAGAATAAATGAATGTCGAATTCCTTTTCATTCTGATTTGTTTAATTAAGCCTGTGATCTACTTGTTTCTCAGTTCTAAGTAGTTTAATCCTTTCTTTTCAAAATTATTACAGCAAACCACTAAATTTTAATCACATAATAGCTTTTCTTGTGGGATTTATAATAAAACTCTTTGTATTTTTAGTTCTACATATTTTACAAAGTATAGGGATGCCTGTGTAATGGACTTATCAAAGTTGTCATTATTCTTCATACTGAGATTTGGGTTTTGTGTCTCTGTTGCTCATCATTCATTAATGATGCAAACAGACTTGTCTTTTGACTGTAGAAATCCTTTTTTAGAGCTTATAATTTATGATGAACATGGCCTTGTGTGATAAAGACCCATCAAAGTCATCATTATTTTATACTTATATTGTTGAACTGTTTCATCTGTTAAAATGTTTAAATTTTTTTTCTATCCATCTATATTATTATTGTACATCATCTCCTCTTTTATGGCAGACTTAATTTCTGCCTTGATCTTTATGGAGCCTCCAAAAAAAGAATAAAAAACATCTGTTCAAATACTCTGAGAAGTTTTAAATCAAAACCCATGTTATCTGATCTTTGCTTTTGCAAGAGTGTCTAAATTAATGTCATTTGGCACATAATACATTCATCTTTGAACTCCATCCTTCTTCTGCATTACCAGCCTGTGCCAGCTCTCTTTCTGCTGTCTGGTAGTACTGCTTCATCATACAGAATGTGCTGAAACAAAGCACTGTGTCTTTCATTTTATTTCTGCATTTATCATCCATCATGCAATGTTCCACACACTTAACTTTTTTATTCTTGTTAACTGATTGGGTTGAAAGATAAACAATTACTTTTATAAAGACTCATTATGATTTATCTGCCTTGATTCAACTCCCTTTCTAGTCTATTGTGCAGGGATGAGAGTATATTCAGCCAGGGGAAAAAAAAAAAAAAAAAAAGAAAAAAAAGGCCAGCTAAACTGAAAAACAGATACAAACATCTCATTAGGTTCATGAAGGGCAAGTTAAGTAATATTTGCTCTTAACCCATACCAGTCTATGCAGACAACTTTCCTAAAATGTCTCATGAGGTTTCAATACTTCCAGTAAAAGCTGTCAACATATAGAAATCACATCGTTTTTATGAATTCCTTAAATGTAAAGAAAGGATGTTAAATATTGATTCACTGTCACATGCCAAAGGTGAAGTTAATTACATAATTTGCCTTATTTCTATTGCAACTAATCTGACTTTAAAGACAAGGTTGCCTTTTAATTCCATGGAAGAATAATACTGACTTTTTATTTCCTTTACATTTATTTCATAAAATTAATTTAATTGAAAGGAAGAAAGAGAGAAAGAAAGAAAGAGAGAAAAAAAGAAAATGAAAGAGAAAAAGAATGGAGAAAGCAGATGGAGATAATGACAACTGAACGAAGAAAGCAAGATCTGTGCATACCAAATGGTAGATAAAGTTCAATGCTTCTGATAGAAAAGAAACTACAAACTAGAAAGAAAAATACATTACACACATTTCTTGTTCTAGAACTGCATAAGCAACTCAAACTCATCATTATGGATGGTTCTGTGAAAGCATTTGTTCAACATATTACAACCATATAATAAAATATAGATGTATATATGTTTTTACAGATGTATGTGTTTGGATGCCAACATGGTATCCCAATGAACAGGTTCGTGCTCAGACATTGGTATGATCATGAATGTTCACTTTTTGTTGGCAGAATTCTGTTTTATACATTTTTACAGTGAAGTCATGAAAACAAAGTATTACAAACAATTCTTATTTGTGCTCTTATCTAAGAAGGTCTCATGTTCTAGGCAGTGATTCCCAGCTGGTTTTCAATGCTCCGCTCACACAGATCACTCTTCAACAAGTAGCATACACAGACCTGGGAAATTATACAACTTTTGCAACCTGACATTGCTGCATGTAGCATGTCCTTTTTGTCTTTTTACAAAATCTGTTTGATTAACTTGATCAAATGCAAGTAAAGAGTCACCTGGCATGCAAATTCTAACAATTCCTGGATTTTCTAGCAGATGTCCATGATGAGCAGTTCCTCTGATGAAATATCATTTGGGAATTACCAGAAATACTTCCCTTAAACTGATGAAATTGAAATCTTCAAGTTTGCTATTGACTACTGCCCCAATACTCATATATTATAATGTTTGAGCCTGATGTTTTTTGCCAAATCACCACAGAGCCTCTCTCAGATGCTTTGCCATATAGACATTGCCCTCAGCTAAACAAATTTTGTTGCTAGTTACTTATCATTATTTAATAAGGGCTTGTTACATTTTGATTCATCTTCTACTTCCTATATCTTAAAGAATTACTAGTAGTTATATTCTGCATTTCTTTAAAAGTCCCAGGGTTTCTGAGTACCTGTAAAACATCAGCTAGACTGCTAAGACACAGTTGCTTATCACAAATGCTCAACTTCAGTTTTCATGATAATTTTCATATTAAAATTTCTATTTCCCACTTTCAAAGAAATGAGAATGCTAATATTGTCACTTAACATTTAAGCTCTAACAAGTTTTTGAAGTTTTACTTCTAGAATGTAAAATGTCTTCTTTACATAATTCCTCTTGGCAACTAGGATTAATGTTGAGAATAGAAACTCCTTCTCAACCCTTTTGTGTCAAAAAGTTTGACAGTTTGCAAGAATCTTCAGTATTGAGAGTTTCACTTATTTTCCCGAAGATTTTGAATGAGTAGGGACACGTATAGTTTTTGCACCTAAAGGTAACTTATGATTTCTCAGTTTAACAGATTATTCCAAATATGTATCGATTATGGCTTATTGAGACATAGTTCCCTAATTGTTTGTCCTTTACAGTAGCAACAAGATACTGAAATCTGCCTGCTATTCCTAACAATATTTATTAAAAAAATACTAAGATGAAATCATAAACATTTTGTTAAGGTTTCATTAAGTTGGTTTCTATTCTCAACTGGCATACTATCACTTACTAAAATGAGCCAAATTTCAGATGGTAAAACTACTAATGTTGTGAGAATTTGGGCCATTGTTTTTGTATTTTTGCAAATATGATTTATATATACATAGTTTTAGATTCAAAGGAAACATTCATAAAAGATCCAGATCCCCTAATACCCTGTTCAAACACAGATGTTGAAATTTCCACATTCACTTCATAAGGAATGATCCACTTCTAGAGACCTATCTTTTCACTAGTTACTTACAAAAATCCAGACCAGTTTTCATAGAATCATAGAATTAACTGGATTGGAAGAGACCTCTGAGATCATCAAGTCTAACCCCTGATCCAATCCCACTGTGATTACTAGATCATGGCACTCAGTGCCGCATCCAGCCTCATCTTAAACACCAGTTTTAAGTAACAACACTTTTAAGTAACTGAATTGCCAAAAGTTTTCTGCCAAGACTGCCAGAAAATCATTTTAACCTTCATCTAGGAATCAAGTGCCTATTGATTCCGCTGAAGGTACTATAACCTTGAAGATTGAATAAGACATCATGCTGAGCACAATGACAGCTTTTCTAATGGAAAAACAATTTTCAGAAAGCATTTTTGACAAAGTTTTGTAATGTAATTTAATTGGAAAACCTAAGGTCCAGAAACTCAGATTAAGTATAAACTTGGATGTGAAAATCAAATATAGCATGAGAATTTTAAATGGATGGAATATTAGTGAGTGTGAGTAGGAGACAAAGCACAGTGATGACAGTGTGTATACATTCAGTTTAGAAAGGTATTCATCTGTATCATTATTGAGAAGGTAAAGGAGATCCAGGGAGCCCCTGGTGGCCTAGTGGTTAGATCGCAGGACCTTCACCGCTGAGGCCTGGGTTCGATTCCAGCCAGGGAT